>JAWZYV010011933.1:0-745798 GCA_038373885.1 Cheiracanthium punctorium | reverse complement strand
TTTTTACAGTAAATTCGATACAAAAAATCATTATACACGAAAACAAACCGTCTTGTTCTTACACTGATGCTACAGTCATGGAAGAATTGAATTTATTTCAGAGGATTGTTAAAGCATTAAATCACATATTTTCGATTACTTAATTAGTGAATCCTCAATTTTGTTGCATAAAAACTGCATAGCAAAGATTTTTTTCGGGAAGCGTCTTGATTCCTGTATATTTTAAGATAAAAAATTATTTAAAAGTTGGTATAGAGAAAGGGTTGTTTACGAAAACGGCTGTTACGTTTTACGTTTTATCCACGTTTAAACTTTTTTATTTATTTAATATATTTTTTTTATTCTGTCTCACGGAGCAGGTTCTAATGTCAAATAACTGTAATCAACTGTAATCAAAAACTAATTACTCAGAAGTTATCAAGCATACAAAAGTCAATTATTTAAAATTTCTCAAAATAAAATTGCAACTTTTAATAAAAATACCAAGGCACGCGTTTTTCCTTCATATTACTTCATAAATATAAATAAATGAATAAATAAATCGGTTTTGTTGACTAAATGGACGCATAATACAAAATAATTTAAACATAAAATTTCTAATACTAAAGAAGCAGATAAAAGAAAGTAATAAAAGTATTAGGTGCATTCTTGATCATACAATTCACCCTTAGAAATCAATTTTTATACAGCATAAAGCATAAAATCATAACATAAATCCGGCTGAATAATTTTGGCATTGTATTAACCTTTTACAGACCGCATTGAGATCCAGGCATAATTTAAATTAGTTTTTTGCATATTTTGTCTTCTAATTCGTTATTTAAAGGAAATTAGTCATTTAAATGAAAAAACAAAATTGCACAATTTTAACTGTGTCTCCCATTGGGAGCATGGGTCATTTCTGACTACAATTTACACTGGTTTCAAAAGCTGAATATACTGATGGGTAGTTTAAATGATAAGTGAAATGTTAAGAATTAAAAAGTAAGATTTATTTTTAAATTTAAGTAAATATATGGATTAAATTTGAAGAGGGGAGAGGGTGTATAAAAATAGCTCAGTAAAAATTTATGAGAATGTCTATTTTCATGATTTTTTTTCAGTTTCCGAATAACGATAGGAATGCAATATCTATTTAAAAATTTCAAGTCAATTTTTAACTTTAACTGATATGCTTTTCAAGTCAATATGGATAAAATTTCATTTTTGAATAAATTTTTAATTCGATGTTCCCAATCGGGAACACTGACCTGTTAAAGTTTAAAAATCATCCTGAGTATGAAAGTGAGAAAAAATCATTATTTTCTTTTCAGAAAAACATGAACAAAAAAAACTTTTAATTTTTAAAACAGTATTACATACATTCATGCACTCATTTCTTCAGGTAAACCAATCATAGCCGATATATCAGGATACACTTACAAGTATTTTTAACTTTAAATACTTTTGTTTATTTCATTATATTCCTTAACTTCTAGTACTAATTATAAGTTCAAAATCAAATGGGCTCCAGTCACTTTAAAAGCATTCATGTAAGAACTATGGACATAAATTCGCCATTAGAAAATTTTACGTTGTCTAAAACGCATTATACTTTCACTAATCCCAGTTCTATCTTTCTAACTCAAATATATACGTACGTTTACATCCATTCACGATGAAAACTCAAACTGGAGAAATGACTTCTAAATTATCCTGTCTTTGTTTAAATATTTACTACATGCCGCTGTTAATTCATTTACGTTGCGTACCATCTTTCCGTAAATCTTGGTTTCCAGTCTCTGTAGTTGAGTAAAAGGAGAATGTCTCAAATATCATGATAAAACTTTGTCGTTAGAGCTGTCAGTGAAACTAAAATTTACCGATCGTAAAGGAGTTTTGATATATTGTAGCGAGACTGCTTTGTTGTAAAAAATATTTGAAACGCAGAAGTTAGGCTAAGACTTCCATAACCTTATCATAGGCTTTTGATTTACTGCTCAATTTAAAACCATTACTTATGAAAGTGAAGATCTTTGTTTACTGTTTTTTTTTTGTTTTTTTAATAGAAAAGAAAATGAAATTTCTGAGATAATAAATATTTGGTAGATAATATATATTTTATTTTTTAATGTATTTGTTTTTATGTAGTTAAGAAAAGTGAATGTTCTTGTTAGTATATAAAAGGTACTAAAAAGAAACTCATGAAAATTAAAGCAATATATAAGTATCTCAAAATTGAGGATAAAACTGTTTTTTCAGCTTCTTGCGCTTCAGTACAAAATGAGGTGCTTCTGCAATCGAAATAAAGAAAGAAAAGAGAAGAAAAAACAGATAAATGTGAATGAAAATGTCATATTTGACACCATACTGGAATCTTGACACCACCTTGACGCGTAGAGGTATATCTGTAATTTGCAAAGCGATTACACAATTGCATGAAGAAATGCAATTTCACTAAAAGATTGAGTTTTACGAGAACATTTATTTTAATTTTTTTTTATAAAAATCAGAAAGTTTATCCACAGAAATTAAGACAACAGCTCTTCAGACTATGTGACAGCAGCTACTAAACTAAAACTTTCGTGGATAAAGTGTGTTGTGTTGCAACTTATCCAGTTTTCCGTTGGCGTCATTTACCGGCTCATCAAAACAAAAATGACTTCTAAAATCCACCTATAACAATGTGCTCCGGTCTCTTTAACGTTATCAAACCGTATGTAAAAATACATACTGGCAAAAATAGTGTATGCAACATTTATAAATCTTTTACAGGGACTGTCGAAAAACGTGTCATATACGTGCTAAGTCGTATCTCACTTTTCAATTGAATAAGTTTGAATGAATGAATGCACCAAATGTACAATTTAAATGAAGCACAAAAAAGTTATGTAATTCCGACATTAGTTTTTCCTTCAGAATTTAAAAATGTATTTTTTAATTAGACTATTTCCTACATAGCACATGCCACCAAATAAAATTTTACATGAATCCCGGTCATATATATTGTACAGTTTTATTTTTTAAGCGTTGACAGTGGTTTCATTGCCAGACTATGATCAGAATAAATGTCAAAATAAAAAAAAATCTTTCAACTCATATGTTATCAAATGACTACAAAAAGTTAGACTATTATATCACATTAAAAACAAATTCTTTTAAACTGTTCGCTGTATTAAAAATACTATTACATTGTAAATGCTATTACGCCTGCATTTATCGTGCTATAATTCGCTGCTATTGTCAAAAAAAGTTTAAAGATTTTTTATATTCACGCTTAACTAAATCTAAAAAATTGCTAACCTATCATTTACTGTATTTACTGCGTTACATGCATAATACATACTTACAAAATACATAAAGAGTCAGCGTTTTTGCTGCTGTTTTTCATTGAAAAAAATGATATGTTTTAAAAGGTTTTTTTTTTAAGTGATTCAAGAAAAGTTATTATATAAACTCCAAAGAATATACCTTTTTAATATATTAAGACGGTAAAAGCTTTTATTCAGTTTTATTTATTTATTTATTTTTGTGTGTGCGTTCGTTTTTATCGAACAGTGGTTTTCTAATTAGAATTCGGTTTTTAAAATTCACATAATGGCCATTTATTTTAAGTTTTGTGCCACAGAAGCTTACAGAAATAATTTTTAAGAAATAGTGTTAAATATATTTCAAGTATATTGAAAAAAATGTGATTATTATTACATATCTGTCTTAAAAAAATGCCATATGCAAATGCGTACACATGCAAATACATATACATATGCAAATACATATACGTATGCAAATACATGTACATATGCAAATGCGTATTTGCCTTACAACATACAATTTCTTAATAAGTTTGAGTGATTTGCTATTTAAAATGGCTAACTAAATACATTAACAAATGAAATGAATACAAAACAATGCCCAATGTTATCACCAGCGCCATAAAACTTTTTTCACAAAATGAACTGTTTTAACAAACTGCTTTACTATGAAATTATTTTTTTTATTGCGTCATTTTTTAATCACGCTGAAAAGAGGAAAACACCTTGATCTTTTTCATTTTACTATTTTTAAAACTTATTAATTTTGCACGTTCACTTGAGTGTGAATTTTAAGTAGAAAAACCACGTTACAAGAGAACATGTTTTTTGCGATAATCTCTTTGAGAAGTTATTCGAGAAACTCAGGTGGTACCCTAATTAAATTTCTCCTGGACTGTTCACGGAAAGGAGGGAAAATAGTTTTTTAAGCGAACAACAAGTTCGTAATTTTATAAGGGTTTTAATCTGATACTCAATTTTTAATGATAGATTATTTTGATTTATGGATTTGATGGATTATTTATGTTCGGACACTATTGCTGGAAAAATATTCGACTCCTAAAGAGCGATATTTTAATTTGAATCTTCTGTGTTAGAAGAAATAACGTATTTTATGGACACTGAATACAAAATCAGAAGATGATTAATTATTTTTATGTAAAATTATGGCAGGACTGCATTGTAAGAGAGCTAACAATATAATCAACTTTCACTGCTATAAAATTTCACTCTTAGATATGTATCAAGACAAGGACATAGTTACACTTTTTGGCTTTGGACCGCTGTCCTACTCAAATTTACAGTGCGTTGTGATATCCTCACCCAGTCTACAAAAAAAGCAACGAAAACAACTACCACAGCTACCAAAAAAGTAATTTCTTCAAATTATTTTAAAATAATATTTAATATACATTTGTCTACCATTCTTTCACATTTTCATAATTTTACAGATGCAAAAAATACATTAAAAATACTTTTAAAGTATTAAACTGATTTTTCAAAAAGTTATTATTATTATTATTATCATTATTATTGTTATTTTTCCCGGTATGAGATATGCTTTCCATGCTATTTTGCTCATGTAGTGTGATGAGGACATTCTAGGTCATATCGCTCTACCAATCTGTGGCATTATGCCTTTATTATTATATATTTTGTGAGTGTGTGTGTGTGTGTAATAGTTTGTTCTTGAAAAGAGGTAATCAGACAACTAGTTCAGTTCTCATTTCGTTGCTATAGAATTCAACATAGGCCTGTTGCATTTTCCTTTTCTTTATTTAAATGCTTCATTGTCTTTTGTAAAAAAAAATAATTTTTGGCGGAATTTTGATTTATTCGGCCTAAATTTATTTAGAGTATACTAACCTACTAACTGCATTTCTTTTTCAACTTACACACGAATTTTATACTTTTTCACTTGTTCTATAAAAACGAAGCAAAGACTACACACTTTCTGCTGCATACGGTATTAACTGACGAATTAAATTAAACTGTCAGGCGTAAAAAAACATATATTTGGCGACGAGTGGTTTACATAAAATTCCCAAATCACTAAATGAGGATCATGGCAGCTAATGGATTAGGAACACTTGTAGTTTTATGTGTCTACTTTCAAAACAGATAAGGTATTAATTAAGGATACACGGTCCTTTGCTTCAGCTCCTTAAAACCGCATCCGATAATGAACTGCGTCAGAGTCCGTTATCTTGAAGAATAGAGTCAAGGGCACAGAATATCGCGCTGAAATTTCCACACACGATTTTCATACACCATTCTACATACACTATTTTCAATATGAATGCTATATACACCGATTACGATGATACGTACACTGATTACAATCATGCAAATGTGGGTGTATATATTTTTTAGTTATCGATACTTGTTTACGACAATTAGAGCACGGATGGACGGACCGAAAAGCGGGAATCATAAACACTTTACGACATTGCTGAAGTGTTAAAAACTAAGAAATTCTGATCAAATGTATTTTATTCAACCAATAAATAGTATAAGAAGAATACTTCTGAGTTTCATTAGAGAGTTTAGTTACAGCATTTATATATAAATGATTACATACACACATTTCATTTCTTTTTATGATCATTTCGGGTGATACAAATAGTCTAACGTTCTTCCATTGACAGTTCCTCAATCGGCACAAGGAGAAAGAAAAATGAAATTCCTTCTAGCCTTTTTCAAATAGTAAATGTTGGACATTATTTTAACTGAAAAAGGGTGAACCTTTCGTACATCGAGAAACGATCATATATTTAAGTATCTTACTAATGCGTATTATTTACAAAAGTTTTAATTGATTTCATCCTGCAACAATAAACGACAGAGTTCTTTTAACACATGCCTATATAATCAAGAATGTACAAAAAGGCGTTTTCTAATTAATATGATTTACGTAATTTATTACGCTTTATCTCTTTGTTTGAATATACATTAATGACGTTATTTACATAAAAAGTAGAATTGTAAAAATACAAAGAAACGGAAATAGTATATAAGATAAAATACCTCTTGGAAAAAATACATGCTACCGAATGAGCAGAAATAAAAGGGTATGAATATAATTATGTCAAAAATCTTTCAAAAAATACTTGTTGAAATATTTAATTTAGATTAATCTCAATCTTTTCCTCGTTAGTGCCATTAAAAAAATGCATAGTACGGTACAACCAAAAAAAGCTTTATGAAAATAGCATTTGCTTCAGCGAACAGGAATTAAAAATTAGCTTTCCCAACGTAATTTCCAGGTTAGCATGTAACAGTTTTATTCATTTAATATTAATTATTATTTCATTGTACGGAATCTTGGATGAATGATTTTTTTCAATAAAATTATTTATTACGTTTTTACTAAGTTTGAAAAGATTGAGTTAATTGGATCGCATAATTAGCCATGCATTATATAGGGTTACCTTCTTGGCCATATTTTATAAAATATTTTTCATGCGTTTAAGCGTAAATAAATAAATTTGCCAAATCACACCGAAAGGGACTCAGATGTGCAATAAATTATGTTATTATCCTGAGTTCGACGCCAACATACAAAAATTTATTTTTGACGTATTTTATACTTCTCTAAACAAGTACAGGCTTACTAGTGGCAAAATTGATAAAACGCTGTACATTGGTAGATAACTGAAGTTTGAAGGGACAAGGTTCTGGTCAACGTCTCGGCTGTCGATCTAACTGTCTGGAATTTTGTGCGGTTTTCTCCAAATATAACGGAGCCCCAGCATGTCCAAGTGGATAAGACAATGAATATGGTAGATGGTTGAAGTGTGAAGTACACGGGTTCGGGCCCACCACGCGACTATCGATACAACGGTCTGGAGCTTTGGGAGGGTATTTTTTCCAAGTAAATACGTGTTAGAACCCCTTAAAAAGTCCTCCACCCAAAGCGATCCCGTAGGGAAAATAAATGTTTTCCAAACACTATAATAAAAATCAATATTTACCAAAAAAAGAACAAATTTATTGACTAGAAGAATTTACTAATAACAGTTTCTCCGGCACAAAAATTTGTCAAAGAAAAATCCTCTTAAAGCTGTAATTAACAGGAACGGTTGGTACAAAAAAAGTGAAGTAAATGCATTGCTCGTATTAACTTAATAATATTCATTAATGCACTAGTGTAGGAGATCGACACCAAATGTAAAGAATTTTTCTTTCTTTCTTATCTGAGAGAAATAATTATTTATCATTCATTTACTTTTATTACAAGGCGAGCGCAATTCATATAATTTAATGTAAGCGTCTATCGGTGAGGGGAGAAAATATGGGTATTTCGTGTAATTAATAAGACAGATAATTAATAAATAAGTACAA
The DNA here is from genome assembly GCA_038373885.1 of Cheiracanthium punctorium. Classification (NCBI taxonomy): domain Eukaryota; kingdom Metazoa; phylum Arthropoda; class Arachnida; order Araneae; family Cheiracanthiidae; genus Cheiracanthium; species Cheiracanthium punctorium. The sequence continues at coordinate 738,164 of JAWZYV010011933.1, read as the reverse complement.
AAAGATTTATTTATTTATTTATTTTTGGATGCATGGAGAAAATTCCTAATAAGAATAACAGGATAAAGAGGTTGTGTCATGCATGGAAGACATTTGAAACGGAATTTTGAATGGTTTCAAAGGCAAAAAGATTGTATTTAAATAAGGCACGTAAAGTATGTAGAAAAGAAAAAAAACAAATATTTAGAGATTTAACCGTGTATAAAGAAAACAGTGGCATTCGATGATGTGCTTCTTATCTCTTGATAATTGATTCCTACGTAATTTTTGTGGGTGAATCCGAAAATGACTTTCATTTTTTCAATAGTGTCACGATATGTACACAAAACCTTAAGTTACAAAATTGTTAAAACGTCCAAAAACAAGCAAAATCTCATACTCACGGTCAAAACGATTGCGCATGCATAAGTACGTGCAAAAACAGATAAACACGTTGAGACGTCACCATTTGCAACCATATGATTGCTTGTAGGGGAGAGCGCTAATTCACGCATCCTGGCCCAGAAACATACTATAGTTTAGATTTCAAAATTGTTAAAACGTCCAAAAACAGGCATAATCTCATACACACGGTCAAAACGATTGTGCATGCATAAGTAAATACACAGATAAGCACCTTGAGACGTCACCATGGGTAACCATATGAATGTTTGTAGGTTAGAGCGGTAAGTTACGTATCCTTTCCCAGAAACATACTATAGTTTAGTGCTGCACCACTTGTACGTTATACCAGTAGGTAAAATCAATTCGATAATATGGAACTAAGAGGGGCATTACCCCCCTCTCTGCCCATAGGTATATGGCGCATATGGACGTCACGCAAAAAATTATGCAAGCAAGTTTAGGCCTGATTAAAATAGATTTTCGCACCAGAATCTACATGCCACAACTTTTTTATGTTCATAATACTTCCTTAATTTTTACAAGGAAGTAAAAATTCAAACAACTGTTGAAAAGCATGCGAATTTTATTTGCTTCTATATACAAGACTTTTTCCTTTAATGAATAGATCTGAAAAATTGTTTAAATGAAACTGGAATCCCTGTCTGAAAAGAAGCTTTTTTCTGTCTGCAACATCTTGATATGATTTTCCACGAAGTCCCTAACAATTTGTAATAATACTTACAAGTCCTCTGCTAATGAAAAGCAACCCGTCACTTGGGGATATTTTCTTAAGGAGATTAAATACCTCCATCCCTACGGTGTCTACTTACCATTCTTTATTCACTAATTTGACTTAAAGTTTCATTAAATTGAGCTAAAGGTATTTAACTTGTTAAAAGGCTCAAGGACAGTTAATAGAAGACTATATTCCTTTCTTGAAAATTCAATTAGGCGAGTCGCTAGACACTGTTGAAGAACATGCAAAAGGTATGCAGCTCATCAAAATAACTCTTTATTCAACCCAATATATGTGCTAGTACATTTTGATTTTCTAAATAAACGTTTCATTTGAAAAAGCATTCTAATTTAATTTGTTCGCTGTTTAAATCTCTAAACTGTTGAATACGTGTTATCTCTTCTCTACTTATTATAAAAGAAGGTGTCTGTCTGTGTGTGTGTGTGTGTCTGTCGGCAGCGTTACGGACAAACGGCTACACCTAGAAACACCAAATTTGGTACTCGGGAAGATGTAAATATGTAGTTGTGCACCTCGAAGCGATTTTTTCGAAATTCGACCTAGATTTTTTTTTATTTTATGTTTTATGCGATTTTTGGCATTTTTTCTCACCTAATTCGTAATAACGGCGGAAATTACGCTCGCAGCAAAACGGCATTTGTATCATCGGATAGAGGAGGAAATTTTCTTTTAAAGACAGTTTGTTCTGAATACGTAACATGATTTACCGATTTTTAGGAATTTTTTTACTAAACATCTGCTTCGCGATTTTTTTTCGTAAAATAATTTTAAAACTGTCGCATCTTGAATTCTATCCGTCATAACTTTTAGATATTTTGACAAATCGTGAAACATTCTTTTCTCCCTCTTTTAAAATAAAAACGAAAAAATTATGTAAATTAGATGATTTTTTACGAATTTTAATGCAGCCTAATGTTTAGAATTTAATAGCATCAACGCGATCTTACGCCATTCATTACATTGCGATCACGGCACGAGAATTTATGTTCGGTTGTTGCCACAGAAAGGATTAAAAAAAAGGGTTTTTTTCAACCAATCGAGTTTTTAAATGGGATATCAGAATTTCAATTCGCAAGTGAGGATCTATGACGTCAAATGCTTTAAGATACGTAAAAATTACGCCATAATTTTAACTCATTTATTCCAGCTCTGTTTTCAACACAGGGAGACGATATTTTGATTAAAATTTACTGTAGAAATAAACTAAGAAATTCACGATTATTATTATTAGAAGTGGTATTTTAATCCGGTTGATTATCCTTATTTAAAAATTGAAATGTTTTCACGGCGCTGAAAATGTTCATTTTAAAAGTTACAAAGTTCGTTTCAAAGCGCGATATATTAAAATTTTTCTATTTACTATTTTTATTTTTGGCATTTAATTTAGCGCAGGCGTTGCCTAACATACGCATGCAGGTTGCGAGTATAGTTTTATTTTAACGTTGAATTACGTTCCTCCATAAAGGTCCAACGCAAAGTTTTAATGATACCGTTTGAAAACAATTATGCGAAATATCGAAATTAACTCCCTCAATCTACCGGGGTATCCTTTACGGCAGTCAAACAGTGACGTCATAAATTTAAAAAAAATGCGTGAAATTTGTAAACTCTGCAACTCTAACGCCCTGTCACAATTAAAATGGGAATAAGTAGCTCCTCGAGATTACACAGTTTGATGTTTTTCAGGAGACAGGTCTATGGAGGATATAAAAGATATCGCTATATTAGATACATGGATATTTAAAATGGCACCCCTTGGATATTTTCTCCCCACAGTAAGATGAAATGGTTTGCGGCGCTAAATACGCCAATCTTATAAAACTATGTATAAATTAAATATATATGGAGAGTTTCCTTAATGGCAACCATTATGTGAAATGATTATTATTTATGCTAATGCGTAAATTGCAAAGAATCGCCACAGAATCACAAGATCCCATTGAGGCCAAATAATCTAAGCTGTTTCTTTTAAGGGAGCCTTGAAGAGGGAGAAGCGAGTATAGATAGTATTAATGTACGTAATAGGTAGTATTATTAGATTTGTAAAGATAATATGAATAAATCGCAATGTACCACGTTAATAAATATTTCATGAAATTAAAAGTGTTTATCCTTTTTCAACGGTTGTCTTACAACCAACTAAATGAAAAGTAATTCTAATTTGCGTTAATATATCCCGCAGTAATTTCAACAGAGGAGATTACTTGAACTTTTTTTAAAAATGAAATTCTGTTTTGTCACATGCAGATATGATTTTAGTAGTAAAATATTCCCTTCTTCCCGTATGAAGAGCGGGTGCGCAGCTATTTTAAAAACATCTCTTGAAAATAGCATGAATGAATTCAGAAGACCTCAAAACGTGTAAATACACCAAAATCTCGAAGTCGAATTTTTTCATGATTACAATACTTTCCTTATATGGTACATGTTCGGAAAGAAATAAATGGTGCTCCATTTCATGTAGTGTCTTAGGTATTTAATGCTACAACTTGAGCCTAAAAAACAGTATTATGTAGAAATAAGACATTTTGAAAGCCAGGAGTTCTCTGCAAACCATTAAGCTTTCCACTTTTTTGATAGTGAATGACACTGACGTATTTTTTTGAGTCATTATACTGCAATGATCAGGTTAGTACTCATGACACAAACTTTACATTAAGAGTCAAATAATTTTGCTCTTTTTTTTTAAATTCCACATCACGAATAATTTCGAATTACACATGTAAGGAAAATTTTCGTTACCTACCGTGCGAAGAAAGGGCACGCAGCTAGTTCTAATATTAAAATACAGTAGCACTGGATTCTCTTAACGTTTTCTAAATTAGACTTACGTTCGGAATCATTTTCTTAAAATTTAAATGTTTTGGTTTGGTTTTTCAAAAATACGAATTGCATCTATAGAGTTGTAATATAATTTCTAAAATATAAGATGTCGGGATATTATGTGTTTTTTTACAAAACTGGTAAGAGACTATTTGTGATTTTGGAAAACTTTTTCCAATACTTTAAAAGCATTTGTAATGAATCAGGTCGAAATGAAATAAACTCGAAATATTGTGATTAAGCATGATATGCTGTCTGGTAATAAATGTTTAAGCAATCCTATGTAGTCAATAAAAACGGTTTTATGTGGAATCGTTTGCCACGAGAATTCCTTAGAATAAACTTAGAAACAACAGATTATTCCATGGAATTGGAAAGATAAGGCAGACAAAAACATGGATCTCTGTGAAACGGTTTTCACCTGTTGCTTACACAGCAATGCTTAAAATACCTTCTATTTGCAGTATTTTATTACAGTTGTGCGTAATAATGAGTCCATGTAAGGTAATCTAATATTAGACTATATTTTAAAAGTCAAACACTAATATACTTCCAGTATTTTATTACAGTTGTGCGTAATAATGAGTCCATGTAATGTAATCTAATATTAGACTATATTTTAAAAGTCAAACACTAATATACTTGCAGTATTTTATTACAGTTGCGCGTAATAATGAGTCCATGTAAGGTAATCTAATATTAGACTATATTTTGAAAGTCAAACACTAATATACTGATACCTCTAGCGTAAAATGTTCTACTCTGCAATATACATGCAATATATGTTCTGCACACAATAAAATAGAGCTGTTATAACTCAATTCGAATTTCTTTTTAAAAAAGTGTACTTATTGTTTATTTTAAAGCAATCCTGGCTTAATATAAATATGAGTTTCCAAGTTTCTGTTAAAGAAAAGGACATATTTAATGCATAAAATAATAATTACTTCTTTTATTATATTCTTGTTGATTTTTAATTAATTTTTTCTATGTTTGGTTCTGCTGAAATATCCCGGGATAATTATTAATAAACTGGAAGTCAAAAAAAAAATACTCGCTGACAAACAAATAAAAGTAATCGCTTCGACCTGCAAGCTCTGCCCAGAATTCCGTCCAATATGGAGTAACTTTTCACACCACCTAAATTAATTGTTCGCAGTTTTATCTAGTAACTAGTTAAGAGCATATTCATTCTTCCAATTAATTGCATTCTTCATTGTTTTGCTTTTTTTACTTTTCTACCCCCGAGCGTTACTCTGAAACTAAACCCATTTGTTTACTTTCGAAAATAAGTCTTTTCAACAAATTGTTCTTTACCATCTTCCACGAAGGCGACTGTTAATTATGCATGCAATTCTCTATGAAAAGTGCGCGATTTTAGATAACCTCATTTGCACGCGCAATTCATTTTTAAAAGTATCCGATAAAAACTAATTTACATTCCCTCCTACCCACTTTTGTTTTCATATTTACAGAACTCGTTGAAAAGAATCCTTCTGCAGCAAAACCGCGAGTGAGTTCATCGTTGAATTTCTGATTACCAATTACTTGGTTATGAGTTCATAATGAGACTTTTAGCCTTACTTGACACTTAACATAAAACAAAACTTGTTATGGATCGTTCAGTCGATAGCCCTAAAATGAGTGAGAGAATCTCACAGATACTCGAGCTTTCTATTGCAGACTCTCAGAATTTTCCAAATAAACTTTGTTGAAATTATTTAGGTTTTAAAAAGCACGTAACGTAGAGAAGAGAGTATTTCAATTTAGCCTCAGGTTGTTTTGCGGTCTCTGCATTCATTACTAGAAGGTACTATAAGCATCGCAGTTAAAAATAATACTTTTAGAATTCGCAGGGTATTTTTATTTAATTTTTAAGTGGATTTAAGTCTTTAATTTTTAAGTATTTTGTTTAATTTTTAAGTTGATTTTTAAGTGGACACAGAGATTTAAATTCACCTCTGTGTGTCTATAGCAACTAATATTTTATTTAACAATGTTTGAAAAAGAAAATATTATGCATATTGATAATTGTTCTGTTGTTACTAAAGTCATATGTGCCTTGATACAGTATTTTACAATAAGCAATTCATGTCAACAGCTTGTCGCCGAATGCATAGTTTTACATATGTATCAACAGCTCTATTTTTTAATAAACTGGGGGCCAAGGCCCCCAGACTCGCTACGCTCGCTTTTCGCATGAGGCATTCGGCCCCTAATCAGGCTTATTCGTAAAAAAGACATAATTTCAACAGACAAAACCCGAAGATTGGATCAGATAGAATGTTACTGAGCTACACATTGCTTGGTTCTTGCATCTTCATTGGTACATAAAAATTTAAACTTCACACTACAGTAGACCCCCTCCCCCTCATAACACGGAAGATATTTTGTTTTGGGAATCCGTGATGTACGGGTCCCGAGCTATACTCCACCTGGAGTGCGGACTCTGCTTATAATCGCTAGAGAATTATTTGCACTCCTCAGAAACACAATGATATTGAATGTTGCCATTCAAAAGTTATATTAATAAGGAGATAAAGCGTAAAAAAATCAGAACATCTGTTTCAGCTGTATTTTTAATAATGTAAAACCTATTGGACACCTTGAGAATTTGCCAACCATGGCAATTTTTTATTATTTGGCGACTTGCGTACATGTAAAGTTAATAAAAGCTACGGAACAGATAGGATAGCTTGCCACCCATGGCGACTTTTCAATATTCGGCGATTGACACATGCCTATTCTACAGCTTACGAAATATTGTAACAATAGATTAAAGCTGTTGTGAACTAATAGTATTTAAATATATGTAAAATTATGTGGCATACTTTTATGTCGCATTTTTGGGACACGTTTTTCATACAATTTTCAATAAAGGGGGGCAGTGATAAAATGACATACTCATTAATAGATGGTGAAAAGCTGCACAGAAAAATGCACAATTTCAACTGAATGAAAATTTCAAAAACTTATTCTCGGGTGTATTCAGCAGACGATGAATTACGATAAATTGCGCCAAGCATTAGAATCATCTCCTCAAAATCGCACAAAACCGTTTAATTTTTCGCCAAATTAAATAGTTGCACATTTTAATCTAAGAAAATTTCTAAATATTTTTCTTTTGAGTATAAAACATTTCATTCCTGCTCTGATTTCCCATGCACACGATATTTTAATTTAAAAACAGCCTTACAAATAATCTAGACAAAAAAAAAATCGTTATTCTTTTATTTTTACTTCAAGAGTCTGAATCATTTAATAAACTTGCCGAATGTGGCAACCTAGATAACCTTAAACGTCGCTTTTTACACTGTGGGGTTACAATTACGAAATGGCTGAAAGCAAAAATTAGCCTTTTGCGATACGTTTCTTATCGATATCTCCTAAAATAATTCGAATTTTGAAAAAATCGCTTCGAGGTGTGTCGGGAACTGTCATGGAAAATGTCTGTACAAAATTTGGTAGGTCTACGATTACCCGTCTGCGAGCTACGCCAGACAGGGACGTACCCAGAAAAAAATTTCGGGGAGGGTCCAAAAATTTCGAGGGGGTCCAAACGGTGAAAAAGGCAGATGTTTTCACAAAAAGACTTCATCATTATTATTTTGTTAACAAAAACTCAAATTTCGGAGGGGGTCCGGACCCCTTGGACATCCCCCCCCCCTGGGTACGTCCTTGACGCGAGACACATTCAAACAAACTAACAGTTTACACATTGTTTTATTAATATAGAAGAAAATTTTTATTTTGGCGTAATATAAAATCAGTACATATGTTTCAGCTGTATTTTTAATAATGTAAAACCCATTGGACACCTTGCGAATTTACCACCCATGGCGATTTTTCATTATTTGGCGACTTGCGTACATGTAAAGTTAATAAAAGCTACGGAGCAGATAAAATAGCCTGCCACCCATGGCGACTTTTCATTATTTGTCGATTTACACATGCTTACAACCTATATTTACTGTTCATTTAAGGTTACTGGAAAACCGTTATCCATATTTCATTTACATATTCGTTTGCAGATTGGCGTACTTAACACCACGAATTATACCATCTCGTCGCGCTAGCCAATATCCAAAGTGTACTATAACTGCTATAATGGCATAGCTAAGGCTACCAAATATTTCTACTGGTAGCCAATAATCCAGCTGGACGAGAACCGGCTTAAAAATAATCTGCATTTTAATTATTTTTCATTTTCAAGATATTAGTTATTCTGTTTTGGAAAAACGAATAATCGCTCATTCTAAACTCCTGTTGTCTAAGCGAACTTACTATTTGAAAATTGTCAACTTTGTGTAACACATTTTGAGTTACTTATTTCGTATAGTTTTTATTTTGGCGTAAAATGGGCGTCATTCTAACTCATGTTTGTAAATTTCACGCGATTCTAGATACTTGGAAACGCTTTGTTGCAAAGGAATGAATGATTTTATGCCAAATCTGGCAACCATTCGGTTTATTTTTTTCAGTTTTTTATTAATATCGTCTAAAATAATTCGATTTTCGAAATTTAAATCAGCTTAGCAGGTTCCTCGGAATTTTTTGAATCTGTGGGCACCTTAGTCGAAACTCAAATCCCTACGGTTTAGGAGGATATAGATCCATAAGCTTTTGACAGCGGCAGCGGCCCTTACTTTTTTAAAATGGATTCAAGGTTCAAGATTCAAGGATTCAAGGAAAATGGATTAAAGACACAAATTTGGGATAAGTAAATACTTTTAAAATAAAAGAAAATTTTCTGAAAACGCCACTAAAGAATAAAGTACTTTGAACTCCGTTAGGACCCGGAGGTAATTTCTTGAACAGCCATTTTTGAATTTTTGAGAATATGCTTCGAAAAGCTGGTAAAAGCTAGTGAAATATATAACTTTAAAATTGCCAAGAGCCTCTTTTAGCGAAAATTGCTTTTCATCGTTGCAAAATCTTATATTGAACAACCTTCCACTTTAAAGGATATGGTAATTAAATTTATTGTTGCATTGTCCGGGAACAGCCAGCTGCGTCAAAAAAGGGTCTCTAGATCTCTCTGTGGCACGCGATGAACGTTTCGATCCTCCACCCATCTTGCTGGTAGTTAAGTCGAGCGATGGCAACGGCTGCCCTTTTTTCAGCATTGGAAAAGGGTTGCGACTCAAAGGGCTAACGTAGTGAAGTTTGGCCCACACCTTCACCCTTCATCGCACTATATTTTGAACGTAATCACCAACAACAGTCGGTTTTCATGATAAATGCAGTCACCTGCAGTCAATAAGGAATGGTATGGTGAATATTATAATTTTTGATTTAATAGAAATACTATTTTCAATATGTGGTTGTGGAGTTTTCCTAATATTTTCTTTTAAAGTGCGAGACTTCTTGAAATGTTACTGTTTGTACATTTAGTGTGCACGAGCAGTGATGTATTACTTTTCCTCTGCACGACCATGTTATTCTAACACGATAAAACTTGATTGCGTTAAAAAAAAACATCTTTTCGGTATTAATGACAATGTCATTTTATCTCTCATCCCCTTTATTCGAAACTGTCCCAAAAATGCGACATAAAAAAGCAGCATAAAAGTATGCGACATAATTTTACATATATTTAAATACTATTGGTTCATAACAGATTTAATCTCGTGTTACAATATTTCGTAAGCTGTAGAATAGGCATCCCATGTATTTTTCTATGAATAGGTTACAATTATAAAAATTTCAACATAGGGTTATCAGGCGAAATACACGAAAGATGAGAGATAAAATGACATAGCCAATTAATATCGTTTTAATATGGCAATAATGAAACTAAAAAATCGGGGGGGGGGGGGTTCAGGGGGATCTCCCCTTGGCGAGGCTCGAACAGCCGAGTTTTATTTTACATATATTTAAATACTATTCGTTCACAGCAGCTTTAATATATTTTTACAATATTTCGTAAGCTGTAGAATAGGCATCACATGCATTTTTCTATAAATAAGCTACAATCCTAAAAATTTCAACATAGGGTTGCCGAGCGAAATACACGAAAGAAGAGAGATAAAATGACATCGTCAATTAATATGGTTTTAATATAGCAACAATGAAGCTAAAAAATTAGGAGGGTTCAGGGGGGTCTCCCCTGACGAAGCTCGAACAGCCAAGTTTTTTTTTAAATCCGAATTAACACTACGATACTATTATGCGTATGGCAATACCCGGCATATGAATGCTAATATTTGAAAACACAATTAAACGCATAAACGTTCACATAAATTTTTGCATAAACTCAAGATTTAACAGATGTAATTTACATGTATTGTACCAACCTCATACGTGGTTGGCGAGATATAGGGGCTACGGTGCTGACCAATACTAACTCTAGACTTAAAAATATGCGAGTCAGGCTGACTCACTATCAACTAAAGTAAGAGTCTAATTTTGAAAAATGCGAATCAATTAAAAAAGTTTTTTTTAAAAACAATTACTTTTTTAATTTAGTATTAAAAAAATAGTTTTCTTTATTTTTTTCCTCATGTAGCTAACGCCTTTACTCCTAAATATTAAGGTCAAAGCTAGTAAGAGGAGATTCACAGGTGCTCGTGTTTAGAAACATACAAATATTAAACTTGAATTCTGAAGACCGAAACTTCAAGCAATCATTGTCATTGTGTATCACATATACAGAATAGCTTTGCAGATTGGCCAACCTGGGAAAGTCAAACTGTGTAAAATGTTGCAAGCGCAGCACACTTTTCGTACCTTTCACCGTACAACTTGAGAGTTCTGTGAAAATATTGCGCGAAGATGAGAGTTACAATACGAAATGACAATTTTCATGAATTTTGTATTAATGCAAATACAAACGGCCCGATATTTTGCGAGTCAAACTTTGACTCGCAGTTTCAAAAATTAAGAGTCAACTTTTTCAGAAAATATCAACTTACGCCGAAAACGCTAAAACGCGCGAGGCTTACTCTGTGGCTTACAGCTCTCTATCTGGTGCTGATAATGTGGCTTACATTCCAAACCTTTACAAGGGTCTTGTGACTTGGGAGTGTGACCATCTAAGTCTTGCGCTATCATGGACTAAGATCGCCACACACTCTTGGAAAATGACTTTGTATGCAAGGAAGTGTGACTCGAATGTACACGTCATAGCTTGTATATGTCGTCAAACAGGTACTTTATACCGAGTACGCATAAAATTGTTTAAAACTAAAAATGGATTTTTTTACGGTTGAGCTCCTCCGCCCGCCTCCATCGTTATTGATGAAGAAACCTCCATGGGCGTCCCCCGGTATGAAGTACACGCCTTCAGAATTAAGGTATGGCTGTAGCATTACAAATCAGCTGCTCTGGTTAACTACTGACTGCCACTGCTCTGAGCGCAATTCTTTGTGAATGAAAAACCTTCCACGGCTTCCGTTGCTCTTCTTCCCAAACTGATGATCGGCATTTTGAAAAATCGGTGACCATTTGCTACTATGGTCTGTCTCGGATGAAGATATTCATCCATCCTTGAACACATTGGTTGAAAAGAGTTGAGAACAAAATGTCACTGCCGTAGCCTGTATATCTCGTGAGACACGTATCTTATACCGATTATGTCAAAAATCCTTTGTAACTAAAAACTGAGTTGTTAGACTGATAAGCACCTCCCCCGGCTTTATTGTCATTCATGAGGAAACCCAAATGGGCGTCTCCCTGCATAACGCACACGCCTTCAGGATTAAGGTTTGCAGGCTGCGTTCGAAATCAATTGCCTCTGGTGCCCCATAATGCATTCTACGTTATGTTAATTACAAACTGGAGCTAAAGCTGTTAATTGCCGTGGTATTGCAATCCCCTACCTCCAAATCAGCCAGTCAGTCATTTGAGATTCTATTCTACAGCGTGATTTTTTTTTCATTTGACTGTTGAAAATGCAACTTTAACTACGATCGCATTCTCTATATCAAAGCAATTATATACAGAGTGTTCCAAATAGATGGTAAGGGCTTTAGTGCTTTATATATTCGAGATAACTAGACGATGTAAATGAAAAAAAAAAATGCTCAAAGTAAGGATTACGCTAAAAAAGATTATCCTACGAAACAGTTACACTTTTTAAATTTTTATATGACTGCCGCACAAAAAAATTCCCAATTAGTGAAGCGTGCCCCATACATTAATGAATTTTTATACATAATTTGACAGCTGTACTCTGAAAGGTAATGAAGATAAAAATATCGCTAACTGAAATCTCTTTTTGATGGCTATCGATTGGAAGAAATCCCGTCGAATGATCGCATTTCACGGGTCGTACAGATATTACGAAATATATATATATATATACAGTGAATCCCCGATTTAACGTCATTCAAGGGACCGAAAAGAAGTAACATTATATGCGGGAAAACGCTAAATCGGGGTTGTATAAAAACAAATTAATGACATTCAAATAAAGTCATTTAAATTACATACCTTTTATTTCTTTGTATATACTGCTTCACAATTTAATTTTCAAAATTATATCTTAAAGAGATCGGTTATTTTACTTTGAGTTTTGTTCTTATTAATTGCATTACAAATGTCATTTTCTATACAAATGAGTTTCTGTAGATTTTTTTCTTGACCCTCACTACTTAAAAAGAATGCTTTCACTAATTTTTACAGCTTGGATCTCTTCACTCTCAGAGGGAACTATACTTCCCTCTTCATTATCATTTTGTTCTACCTCAGAGCTATCCGATTCAGAGTCAATCAAATCATTCAGCTGGATTCTCCCTTCGTCGTTAATTTTCCGCAGTCGTTAACTTTGCCCCGCCTTGAGGTGGAGTTTTAAGGAGGAGCGTCAAGGGGTTCATGTGATTGGCTAAAAGACCTCCCGTTTTCCCTCCGGAGTTGTTATCGCAGTCGGTACCCAAACAACTGGTTCTGCCCAGTTGGCAGCTAACAACCGACGATTTCGTGAACCACCGGCGGAGAATTCCACCCATTGATTGACGGAATCTCTGAAGTCACGACGTTTGCATCACAGGGTAGGTATTCAAGAAAATCATATGACGAAGGAAAGAACTCTTCTCTCTGATCAGAATCCTCGTGTTCCAGTTCATTTGTTACCTCCTGAAAACCCCCTTTTGCAAAAGAACTTGAGATGCATTTCTTCCCGACTTTTTGTCATGCTGAAGAAATGAAGTTAAGAGCTTCAAGTACGTTTATAGACTTTTTTCGTTCTTCAGATTCTAAACTGACAAGTGCATTTTTCTAAAGCTGTTTTCTATACTGAACTTTGAATGATCGTATAATCCCCAGATCAGAAGGTTGAATTTTGTTGGTGCAATTGGCAGGGATAAATTCTAGAAGTACATTATGTAACATTAAATTTACTTTATGAGCTGTGCATTGAACAAGAAGTAAAAGAATTTTACGTTTTTGAGAACGCATTCGGCTATCCAATTTGCGAAGAAAGTTCTCAAAAATTGTCCTTGTCATCCAAGATTTTTTGTTCGAATCGTATTCAGTGGGAATGCTCTTCACGCCCTTAAAGCACCTTGTTTTTTTGCATTTACCAATAACTAGTGGTGTTAATTTTTCACTACCATCGGAGTTAGTACACAGCAAAACAGTCAGCTGAAGTTTCGATAGTCTTCCTCCGTGGCAGTTTTCACCCTCTACTGCAAAAGTTTTGTCAGGAAGAAGATTGTAAAACAGTCCAGTCTCGTCAGCATTGAAAATGTTTCTTCTAGAATATTCCCGCATTAATAATTGCAATGTATCTCCCATCCAATGTTTGACAGTCTCAGAATCTACTTCAGCAGATTCGCCACATACAGACTTGTAAGATAAATTGTGTCGCTTCTTAAAGCGGGTCTATCCAGGCATTTGAAGCAGTGAATCCTTCAATTCCTAGTTTAGAAGCAATTTCTAATGCTTTTTCCTTCAAAACTGCTCCATTTATAGGAACGTTTGTTGCACGTACTTCGCTGGACCATTTAAAGAGAATTTCTTCGAAATTCTCAAAAGGCGATGACTTTAGAGTTTTTCTCTTCTTAGCCAAGTTTCCTATCTTTTCGAAGTTTTGCTCTAGAACATCTGCTTGCTTTAAAATCGTTTGCAGTGTTGAATATGGAATACTAATTAAATTAGCAAAATCAGCTTTACTACCTTTGTACTCCTGTAGAAAACCTGTAGCTTGGCTTTATTGATGATATCCAATTTTTCGAAAAAAGAGAATCGCTTTCTTTTACAAGCCATAACTACGTACCAAACAGAACAACAAGGTACTGAAGAAAGACAGCGGAAAAGAAAACAGCTAGCAAGTAAACAGCATCTAAACTTTTCGAATTCTAAAACGTCCGAGGTCTTCACGTGACCAATGGTATTGGAAATGAACTGTATACGCATGTGCGAACTGCTGTGATAAACAGATGCTTAAATGATACTATAGAAAAGACGTTTATTATTCCTTTCATGAAATATATTCATGGGTGGTCAGTTTAACTCTTTAGCTCCCAAAGAGACTCTCATAGCTGTTGGTACCCATCGAAAAGGCAGAAAATGGCCTGTCCACGCTTTCCCCATGTAACCTCCCTTTTTGCGCCGCGTGAAAGGCTTCCTGTTGTGAAAATCCAAAGATGGTCTATTGTATCTACTCCAGGGTACAGGAAGGTAGCAGTGACAAAATTTTAAAGTAACTTTACGCTACTCTCCCGCTCTACCGGAAATTCCCCCAGCACTTAAACCCAATTCATCAAAAATCTTCCGCCTCATTCTTCAAGCTTGTTAATCCAGACACACCCGAAACACCTGTAAGGGGGGAGGGAATTCCTAGAAGGCTACACTCCGTTTTTATAGGAATGAAGGCGCTCGGACAGTTGGAGGAGGTAAAGAGTAATTTTCCCTCTTTTTATCCAAATAAAGGAAAAGGAATGCGCATTGCCGCCATTCTCAAGAACTATTTCCTTCCCATCACAATTACTGTGACTTGTTTTAGAGAAAACGCATCAAATTTTTCTCGCTGAAAAAACGTTAAAAGCGGGAAATCTAACGTTATTGACGGGATTTTTTAACATTACAAGTATAGGAAGGTATTTGGAACCAATAGAAAATGACGTTATAGGCGGGAAAACGGTAAATGCGGGTAACGTTAAATCGGGGTTTCACTGTATTCCTCTCTAGCAATAAAAATTTACATTCAAATTCATGTATAACCCTCGCTTGTTTTTGTTAGATGACTGAAACGTTTTTTTTACGATGAAAGGATGAAATTTTGTACATGATCTCTTTAATGTATGGGGCACATTTCACTGCTTAAAAAAAATTGTGCGAGAGTCAGTGTCGCATACAAATTAAAACAGGTACTTTTTTTTAAATGAACGAGAGGAATTTTTTTGTCCACGGAGTCTTATTTCCGACCTTATTTTGAACCTACATTTCAATTAGAATTGTCCACTTATCTCTAATAATTAAAGAATTTAACCTCGTTACAACATTTAAGGCAACCCTGCGTATTCCACGATTTTGTTTGTATCGAAAGAAAAAGGCAGCAGAACGAAAAAAAAAATTGATCAGTCGAATATTATTAATCTGAATTTCAGAAAACTAAGAGAAAAAGTGTACATTGAAAATATAAGTATTAATTTTATGTCAAATTCTGATTTAAGGTGGATATACACACGTGCATAGCTCTTTACATATAAAGGAAGATGTCCTGAATGACTGGCTGACGATTAACGCCAAACTAAATGTATTGGAAATACCAGTATTGGATCCAGAAACTTTTTGGTGAGAGGGGCTAAATTTTGAAAAAGTTTATTTTACCTAAGCAAAATTTCAGTCTAAACAAATGTAATTTTTTTTTTGGAAGTTGCTAAGTTATAAAGAAAAAAAGAGAGATCATTTTACTTATTTAAAGTGTATGATAAAGCAGAATGTTACCTTGTAGCATTTTCTTTTTTTTTGAGGGTTTCATATTTGTTGATTTAACAATCGCAATTCCGTGCCAAGAATAGGTACTTTTTCTAGTTATCTAATGACACAAGTATATGTGTGTATGTAAAGGAGATTTATGTTACATTTTAAAATAATTATTTAAAATAAAAGTCCATTTCCCATTCTTCTTTAAGTTTTGACCATTTTTGTGCTTCTTTTTTTTTTAATTTATCATCACTTCGACCAGTTAGCATAACTTCGATGTGTTCCTGCTATTACACATTACGCACGTATGGGCAATTTCCTGCCCACCACGGCTTTTGATCCGGCCCACAGGACATATCAAAGGACCGTATTAAAATCCATTTAAACCACTCAAAATCTTTTATAAATCCCAAATATACGGCCCGCGATTTCACTAGATCTTGAAGTTTGAGCCGTGATCTCGCTAACATAGTGAAGTTTGGCCCACAACTTCATCCTTCATCACACTATATTTTGAATGTAACCAAACATCAGTCGGTTTCATGATAGATGCATTGATATCTGATAGTGTTTTGCAGTCAAATATACTGTAATTTTTGAATTAATTAAAAATACTATTTTCAGTATGTGGTTGTTGAGTTTTCCTAATATTTTCTTTTTTAAGTGCAAAACTTTTTGAAATGTTACTGTTTGTACATTTAGTTGCACGAGCAATAATATATTACTTTTATTCTTCACCACCATGTTATGCTAAAACGATAATACTTGATTGTGTTAAAAAAATCATCTTTCGGTATTAATGACTATGTCATTTTATCTCTCACCCCCTTTATTGGAAACTCGTCGGAAAATGTGTCCAAAAATGCGACATAAAAGTATGCGACATAATGTTACATATATTTAAATGCTATTAGTTCACAACATACTTAATCTATTGTTACAATATTTCGTAAGCTGTAGAATAGGCATCCCATGTATTTTTCTATAAATAGGTTACAATCCTAAAAATTTCAACATAGGGTAACCAAGCAAAATACACGAAAGATGAGAGATAAAATGACACAGTCAATTAATATCGTTTTAATATGCAACACTGAAACTAAAAAACTAGGGGGGTTCAGGGATGTCTCCCCTTGACGAATCTCGAACAGCCGAGGTTTTTTTTTTAATTCACTACTACCACATTTTTTTCAACACTACCACACTATTATGCATATAGCAATACTCGGTATATGTATGCTAAGTCTTGAAAAACACAAGTAACGCATAAACATCATACTCAAGATTTATCAGATGTAATTTACATCTGTTGTACCAACCTTATACGTGGTTGGCGAGATATACAGGCTATTGTGCTCTGAACAGTACCAACTCTAGACTTAAAAATATGCGAGTCAGGCTGACTCACTATCAATAGAAGTAAGAACCTAATCTTGAAAAATGGGAATCAATCAAAAAAAGTTTTTTTTTAAATGATTACTTTTTCAATATAGTATTAAAAAAATAGTTTTCTCTATTTTTTTCCTCATGCAGCTTATGTCTTTACTCCGAAATATTAAGGTCAAAGCTAGTAAGAGGAGATTCGCAGGTGCTTGTGTTTAGAAATATACAAATCTTAAATTTGAAGTCTGAAGACCGGTACTTCAAGCAATCCCTGTCATTCTGTATCACACGTACAGAATGGCTTTGCAGATTGGCCAACCTGGGAAAGTTGGGCAAGCTAAAAGCAAGTTGTGTAAAATGTTGCAAGCGCAGCACACTTTTCGTACCTATCACCGTACAACTTGCGAGCTCTGTGAAAATATAGCACGATGATGAGAGTTACAATGTGAAATGACAATTTTCATGAATTTTGTATTAATACAAATACAAATGGACCGAAATTTTGCGAGTCAAACTTTGACTCGCAGTTTCAAAAATTAAGAGTCAATTTTTTTTCAGAAAATATCGATTTACGCGTAAAACGCGAATACGCGCGAGGCCTGTTGCGGACATTGTGGTCACAAAACTTTTCAAGGGTCCTGTGACTTGGGAGTGTGACCATTTAAGTCTGGCGCTATCACCGACTAAGATCGCCACACACCTTGGGATATGAATGCCACAGCTGTTATATGTCGTCAAACACGTACTTCATACAGAGTATAGTTTGGCTGCCTTAACTTGGCAGTCGAACTTAGGCGATTTCATTCCTAGAGAGGGGTCGCTTATTGAAAGGTTACTACATGCTACTGCTTAATTGGCTACAGCTTCTTTCGCCAAGTGGGGAGAATTTCTGGTGGTCATCCGGTCTCCCACCCCCCACAGTGAAAGCGAATAAAAGGGCACACCTGCTCCGCTCGCCCTGCATGCTCATTCTTCATTGTGCTGGAAATTTCCTGTATCCGCGATAAGGCACCAATTACGGCTACCTGATTTTACCTCGAAGGAAAACCTGTTACCGAATTTCCCCAGTGGACTCGACCAAATTCACGTGACCGACTGCCAAGTTAACGTGGCAGGACTATACGCCAAAAATTGTTTAACCCTTTGAAGACGGGCGGTCGATTTTTCAACCAAGCAGTAGAACACCTTAAAGGACGGGCTTGGTTCCTATTTCGACCCACTCATGCTTTCCCCCTCTGTCATTGTTCAACTGTACTGGACCGAAGGGGAGAGATGTCAACATCCATCCATCCATTCAGTTGCACCCCAGTTCCTGAAATGGAGAATATACGCGTAAAGGTAATCCCCTTGTTCAAGAAGTTCGTTTTACTTCGGGGGCGGGAAAGAGTCATCCATCAATGACTGTTGCACAAATAGCAGCTTCAGCTAACAGTCACTGAAATGGGGGAAAGCATTTTTCGGATGCTCCCGTCCTTCTGAAACAGCACGGCCAAAATTTCTCCGCCGGGAAAAGGTTAAAACGAAAAATCGAGTGGGTTGACGATTGAGCTCCTGCCCCGCCTCCATCGTTATCCATGAAGAAACCTTCATGGGCGTCTCCCTGTATGAAGTACACGCCTTCAATATTTAGGTTTGGCTGCAGCATTCCATATCATCTTCTCTGGTTAACTACTGACTGCCACTGCTCTAAGCGCAATTCTTTGTGAATGAAAAACCTTCCACGGCTTCCGTTGCGCTTCTTCCCAAATTGATGATAGGCATTTTAAAAAAATCGATGACCGTTTGCTACTATGGGATATCTGGGATTCACCCTTGAACACATTGTGTGCAAAGAGTTGAGACTAAAATGTCATTGCCGTAGCCTGTATATCTCTTCAGACACGTATCCTATGCCGATTATGCCGAAAATCCTTTGTAACTAAAAACAGAGTTGGTAGTCTGTTAAGCACCTAAACCGGCTTTATTGCGGCTCAATAGGCGCCCAAAATGGGCGTCTCCCTGTGTGACGCACGCGCCTTCTGGATTAAGGTTTGCAGGCTGCCTTCGAAATCAATTGCCTCTGGTTCTCCAAAATGCATCATTCTACGTTATGTTAATTACAAACTGGAACTAAAGCTGTTAACTGCCGTGGTATTGCTATCCCCCCCCCAAATCAGCCAGTCAGTCATTTTGAGATTCTACAGTGGGATTATTTTCATTTGACTATATGAAAGGAATTATATACAGGGTGTTCCAAATACATGGTAACGGGCTTTAATTCTTTATAGAGATAACTGAGCAATGTAATTTGAAAAAATATGTTCAAAATAAGGATTACTCAAAAAAATATTATGCTACGAAAAAGTTACACATTTTAAATTTTTATACGACTACAGATTCAAGAAAAACTTGCTGATTAAAAAAATCTATTTATTCAAAAATAATTCGAATTAAATCCTGTTATTTACAGTTGCTTTAAGTTACTTGTCTGCTCTGCAGCAGCGGAGGCGTAAATGTGGGAGGGGATATCATAATTGGTTCCTCCCTTACATCAAAATTCATAATCGAACTATGGAATAGGAAAACAGACTCTAAATTCGACAAAAAATTATTACAATGGCTTTAAAAGGAAAAAAAAAAGTATTTAAATGGCTGACGGATATATAGATATCCTAACTAATATCATAAATGCGAAATTAAGTACGTTTGTTTGTTACGCTTTCACGCCTAAACTGATGAATCGATTATGATGAATTTTGGTATAGAGATAGATTGGACCCAATAGACGGTTACAGGCTCTCAGAGTTTAGAAATTTTAATTGTTTTCTTAACAATTAATTAAAAATCGTTTATACATTTCGCCCGTATAAAATGATTCATGGTTTGAGCTAGCAGAAATTCTATTACTTGAATAAAGAATCGCGTGCATTTGAAAAACATGAAATACCACGGAAATTATGCCAGTTTTACGCCAAATCTATCTATAATACTAAAAATGAAGTTTTTAAATTTGTATGTGTGCGATCTCCAGGGGTTGTCCAACACATGGTAAGCAAGGCAAGCATCATCTTGAGGCGCCGTTTTCGAAGGGATGTCATTTCGAACTCAAAAGCTTAAAAAGAGAGTATGAAAAGGGCGCCTTTTTTACGTTCGCGGGGGGCTCCACGTACCGTAGGGCCGCCCCTGGCGACCTCCAACAAATTTTCAGCACGCAGAGCTTTGAAAATTTGAGCATTTAAGCCAATGACTTCGGTAATGCTCATCTGAGGCTCAGAATTTTGAAAATTTAATTATTTTTGAAAATATTAAATGAAAACCGTCTTTAGGTGGTCATGCTAGCGAGTTTCGTCTGCATAAAATGATTTATGGTTTTGAAATAAAGCAGACATTCTATTTGCAGAATCGCGCCCATTTGAAAAACATGAAATTACGTTAATTAATGGAAATAACGTTAGTTTTGCGCCAAATTAAAAAGCATAGAATTCCAAAGTCCAAATCTGTTTCTTAAAGTTCATAAATTTTCAAATCCTACCGATAATATAAATTTGCACGTTTGTGTGCTTGGATGTTTGTGATTGAATCACGCAGAAATGGCTGAAAAGATATGGAAAAAATTGGAATGAAGATAGCTTATACCCTGGATTAACATACAAGCAATCTTTCATGCATAAAGGTTGCCTTTATGTTAATCCAGCTTAAGAAAAAAGAATCAACATGCATAAAGCATAAATACTTCTTTTTTCTTAAGACACTCAGAATAATTCTAATACATTACATGGCCCGTGCAAGCCGTTATGCTTCCCCGGACAAAAATACAATATGCCTCAACCTCTGTGCCACATTACAAATTACTATTAAAAGAAATATATATTGTTGACAGTTACATTCCTATAAAACTCGAATAATTCATAACAGCGCAACAACAAAAAAAGTGTATTAAAACCATACAATAAGCTAAAAAAAATGAATTTAAAGTTTATTCTTTTTTTTCCCGCCTATTACCTCTGGAAAAAAAAAAAAAAAAAAAAAAAAAAAAAAAAAAAAAAAAAGGTCCCCATCACCATTTCAGAACTTCATGAACTTCATGAATTTTCTTTCTTACGTTGCTTTACCCAAGGAAAGAGCAAATCTGAAATATTTTTGATTTCCCTCATTTAGTTTTCTTCGAAACAGAAATTATTAGGGGTCAAAGTACCCCAGACGAGTGACGCAGAAATAAGTTAGGCCCATTTTTGCCACTTTATTGTCTCGAGTGTGACTGGCTCTGGGATACTTCGGATATTTTTTTCTTTTTATCTGATATTATACCTTAGATATTCACATTTCAAATTGAAAATTCTTCGAAAATAGTCAGAGCCCCCAAAATAAGGGCGCCCCCCAAATACCCCCAATTAAAAAAAAATACAGTTTTAAGAATGCTTTAAATCTTCGCTCTGACGTGATACGGAAAAATTTTCTGCACAGTGCAGTTATACACCTTCATATAAAGTGAATCCAATGTTAAAAATTTTTGAAGGCCCTCCAAACAGGGTCCTCAGCGCTAATTTATGGAATTTCGAAGCATTCGTACAGCTGAAGCCGAATTCCCGCAGGAGAACTATTGGCATGGAGATGCAGTAACAACGTAGTAGTTTAATATTATGAAAGAACATTTTTTGAAGGCACAAGTTTCCAAGACAAGTTTCCAAGAAAGTTGTTTCCAAGAAAAATCCCAAAAAGTACCTCCCTATTTGGAACACTCCACTGGCACGCATGGGGACATTTCGGCGTTACTTTTATAAGTTTAATCGACTGTAGCAATAATGAAAATTAATTTATTCTGCATATATATCACGACTTTAGCCTCCATATATTACAAATAGTTCTTTTACAGGGGCACTCATAAGAATTACATTCCGCTGTATGGGGATCTCTTTAACTACTGAACCGATTCGAATTTTTTTTCACTTATAGAAAGCTACACGCTACGCTATTCCTGAGTATTATAGGGTACCTTTCAGCATGCAGCATGACTAGTTCTTTTACAGGGACACACAAAAGAATTCTGATACATTACGCTATATGGACATCTCTGTAACTACTGATCCATTCCGCTCGGGGTGGCCACTCGGAGAGGTTTCACTGTATATATTTACACATATACAAATTTAAAAGCTCCGAAACATAATTCAGTTATCAGACAACGAACATGCTTACGGTACCATGAATGCATGAACAAACTTTGTTATAACATATCCTTAAAAGTAGGATGCTATTTCTTATGTAAGATTTCGCGACAGTGAAATGTAATTTTCACTAAAAGGTTCCTCGGCATTTTTTAGAAAATTATTTACTTCGCTAGCTCTCGCAAACATTTACATCATCTCAGAAATTGAAAAATGATCTTGTTCAAGGGTTTTCCTCGCAATATATTAACGCGCCATGAAGTTGAAATTGTTTATGCTTTAGCGGTGCTTTCAGAAAATATTCTTGCTTTAAAAGCAGTTTATTCAGTTAGGAAGAGTTCAACCAAGATATTAAGGAACATGATCTAGTGTTGTATTTGCCGCGAACGGCTGTAAAATATGCCATCTGCACTCTATGTGTACATTTTTAAGGAACGTATTTTTATATCTATTCCTCAGACAGACACTTTGAAAACGGTTTTGAGTCCCACTTTTCATCCGGGCATTGGCACTAATAAGGCGGAAGATGTTGGCCATTTACTTACGGTAACAGCTGGTATGCCACAAGATTAGCACACTAAATTTTTCTTCTTTTCATAGAGAGGGTGCGATAATCTTGGCCACATACTAGGTGCTCCCATAAGGAACTGGTTAACACCTTCCGCCTTATTCGTTGATTCCGGGATTCGTACTTGGACCCATGATCCTAAGCAGTTGTGCGCTAACCGCCATACAATCTGAAGCGTCTCCAGTGTCAAGCGGCAGACTTCTATGATCCTCTGCTAAAAAAATTTGTCCCACGGTATGAGAAAGTTTAACGATTCCGGTGATTCTTGTAGCTGAAATATTACTGTATCTTTTACAATAAACCTTTTGATATAATGATGCTTTATTTCTTTTTACTCTCCGTGGGAAACGGGGTTCATTTAAGGTTCATGGTTCTTTCAATACATTTTCCAACGTTTTTGAATTCGCGAATATTTCTTCTTATTTATGGTCCGACCTAGCTCATGTTGTGAATCAGCGGAGCACCAAATGTAAGAACAAAGCTTCCACATCTTACACAGCCAACATTTCCGGTAGAGCGTTTAAATGAAATATGTTGCACTAAAATTTATAATTGTATAGAAGAATCATTTTAAGGAAGAGAAAAATCGCTAACTGGTACTTAAATTCTACATTCATCAGGCTGTTATACAAGAAATGTCGTAAATGGGAGAACGAGAAATGTCGTGAATGGTCAGGGAAGACTGGAAGTATGACAATTCAAGGTATATAATTGACATTTCATGACTATGCCTTTTTGGTCCATCTATGATATACAAAGAAGGTTCATAAATCTTCCAAACGACATACAAAATATATTTACGTAACAAGGATTCCTTCAAAGAGTCTTTCTGGGATGATAAATAAATAACTCTATTTTCTGTACTATGGCTCTGAATGTTAAGAATGACCGTTATGAAGGTTCAATTTCTAGAATTACTTCAGAAACTTTACACGACATAAAAATTTCCAGTTATACCTCTCGATATTCTTTTTTAGTAAAATGTGAGAAATGAAATAAATTTAAGAATAAAATTGCACAATTTCTTTAAGCAGATATAAAATAACCATACAAATTTCATTTTAAGTAAACTAAGCCAAAATTTTAAAACTACAACCACATAAGTGTTAAATGCGATTTTATTTTTATAAATATATCTTACACAAAATTATATACAGAAATACGTACTACCACAAGAACACAATTTAGACAACATAAATTTAAACCTTACAAAACACGGTTTCATTTAAAGTAAAAGCTTTTCTCGTGATTGCTAGCGTCTAAAAAATCACTGATTTCATTTCAGAACTTTTTTTTTATTTTATGTCTCAGATAAATGGCTCTAATGCAGCGAAACACTATCCAGATAAATTCCACTAAACTGGTTTACATCGGGACCATAAGTTTAAAAACGATTTTGGACAGGAATATGAAATTTTATGATCTCTTGATAAGCGCTGTAAAAGAACAGTAAACGTTTACCCCTTTTTCAGAAAAAAAAAATCAAGTAACAATATTCTGAGTCTCTGTAGGTTTAGAAAAATGAAATGTTAAGCTAATGATTGTTTCTATCATAAAACGGAATGAAGATAGTTTTCCTTCTTACTTCTAAAGAAAAGAAAAAGATAGAACTGATTGTTGTTTCAGCATAATAATTGTTTCTTCCTTACGATAAAAGCAGAATAAATTTTGTTTTTAAATTCTGGGATCAGTATAAAAGAGGGAATGGCAGCAAAATACTTTTGTGGCGTTTGTTCAAAAGTTTTATGGTGTTCTAATCGTTCGAAATACAGTTTTGTTCCCGGTCATCTTGACAAACTTATGAAAAATGCAAATGACTGCACTGACGTTAAAACTATATCCTTCTGTAATCATTTTAAAGATTTATTTATACACGTTTTTCTTTTCATTTCTTGAAAATTAACTGTCGTAAAAACTCATAATTACAATTTAAACTAAACATAAAATGTGTTTGAAACAAAAATTACAAAATTTATGTAATCTACGAGTGTCTTCCGAACGTAAGTTTCACACGGCCAATGAAAAAGAACACAACTTTATTACATGGAAAAAGTTTATTGCAAAAATGCAGTAAAATTTCAGCTACATCCCAACGTAAGAATAACCGGAACTGTAATACTGTCATGCCGTCTCAACGTAAGAATAACCGGAACTGTAATACTGCCATGCCGTCTCAACATAAGAATAACCGGAACTGTAATACTGCCATGCCGTCTCAACATAAGAATAACCTGAACTGTAATACTGTCATGCCGTCTCAACATAAGAATAACCTGAACTGTAATACTGTCATGCCGTCTCAACATAAGAATAACCGGAACTGTAATACTGCCATGCCGTCTCAACATAAGAATAACCTGAACTGTAATACTGTCATGCCGTCTCAACATAAGAATAACCTTAACTGTAGTAACACTTGTCATACCGTCTCAGCGTAAGAATAACCTGAACTGTAACACTTGTCGTACCGTGGGATAAGTTTTTGTAGTGTAGTGTCTTAGAATTCTGCCTATTGAGAATGAAGCCAGCGTTTCACAGCTTTTCGCAATCTTCGTCTGAGGGATAATGATACACGGACAGGAATTTCTTTGGGTGCATGTCACTGGGAGCAAGATCAGTACTATAGGGTGGATTGCCAAACTTCTACCAGCGAAGATTACAAACAACGAGGTCTTTTGAAGTCTTCTTCAGTGGAAGCAAGACCGGTAACCTATGCTTCCAGTCGTTTGCACCTGTAAAATATTCAGTACGGGCTTCACTCCTCCACTGAAAAGGGCTGCAAACAACTGTGATTCTCCGGTTCCTTTTGCAGACGACAGACTTCTATGACACTACACTACAAAAACTGATTCTTTGGTATAAGTGTTACAGATCAGGTTATCCTTATGTTGAGAAGAAGCTGAAATATTTACTGTCTCTTTTGCAATAAATTTTTCCAGGTAATAATGTTGGGTTCCTTTTTATTGGCATTGGGAAAACTACTTTTTCCGGACAATCCTTGTATATGGTTTGATTAACAGTAACTATTTTTCTAGAGCTGATTGGTATATCCGCTTTGTAAATTATATTCTGAAACCAAAAATATGCATGATAATAATTTTGTTCAATTGAACCCATCTTTGTTAATTGAACAAAATAATTTGTTAGTTTCGCAAAAATTTTGTTAAAGCCAACAATGTGCGTTGGAATATCGCCAACCAACTTTTTGTCGAATCAACAAAATTTTGTTTCATTGAACAAAACTTTTTTTTTGCATGTACCGTCAACACACTACAGTCATAATCGGTACTAAAATGTCCAAATACTCGATTTCCTGATTGACAGCAACTGTCAATTTCGAAAAAGCGCAAGAATCACTTTACATTGAGTACTTTGAAATACTCTGCACCACACTCACCTTATCTTTTAATAAAAACATTTTCCGGTAATCAATTTTAACCCATTTATGCCTAGCGTCCATTTTTTGGGACGGCAATATCGCTATCATTCGAAAACGTTATTTATTTTCCCTAGCCTTTATTCGCGAGTATTGAACCTCAATTCCACAAAATATTTTAATATGGCAAGTAGGATGTTGACATTTCAATTTTTCTACATAACGATTTTAAATGAAATCATCCCTTGTTCAAAAAGTTGACATCAGAAATCTATCAATTACTTCTGGTGTTAGCAAAAATCGAAGAAAGTCGCAAAAATATCCAGGCACGAATGGGTTAACTGCTTAAAAGCGCTCTCGTCTTAGTACAAAAATTAATTAAGCAAAACTCCAAACTGACAAAATCATCGTTTCAAACCAGCCGTATTATTCAACGGGACCCGGAGAAAAGCTTCATCAATTAATGGCGATAATGGTCGTGAAAGATTTGAGAAATGTGCCAGATTATGTTTGTATATAGAATTTCAGATAAATATTTGAATATTTTTAAGCCGGCAGATGCAGAATTTTATTAACAATCGTCCCTGTGATATATTGCTCGTGTGCTCTCCTACCATCAATCACTTTCATTCTCTGTTATATTTTTCAAGATATTCTGTTCTAGTTTTTAATATTGTTGGAAGATTCTTTTTGCACTAGAATGGTTGAACTTTGAATTTAAAAAAATGTTTTCATTTTTTAATAGTATCTGTCGTGTTTTTTTTTTTAAAGTATTTCTGTATACGTTAAAAGTACGCGGGTTTTTGTTTAAATTATTCGTGTAGCATTTTCATTATAATTTCATAGAAATTAAAACATATGTATTCAAACTTAAAAGTCAATTTGTTGATGTTAACTATATTTATTAAAATAAATTAACACACCGTGTTTTCACAATCTTTTATTATTATAACCATACATTTTAATTCATTAAAACAATTTCATATAGTAATCCCGTATGTTGAAAATACTCGTACGTTGATGTAATTTCTTACACTATACCTTTAACTTTATTGGCATGATTTGCTTCTAATAGATTTAACAAATAGCAAAGTGTATACTTAATTCATGTTTTGAGTTAGAGCGCTACTGCTTGAATATTGTTTATTTAATTCTCCCGTAAAATCAAATAAATCCTTACCTTAATATTTAAAATCGGAAAATTAGCTACTGAAATAATTTGTTTACACAAAGTATCAATAATTTACACAAAGTATCATAGATTTCCATCAGTGGCGTTTTCTCAGGGTGTGCAAGTTGTGTGTTAACGCCCAATCAAAAACAGAAAAAAAAAAATCCTGCAATTTACTTGACTGTATTGTGAGAATCCTAATGTTTCCCCAGTTTTCCCTCACACCCCCTCCCCTCCGAGCTCCGAAATGACCAGACTACGAGCCTTCCTGTGTGGCAGTAAAACATGCTTGTCCAGATAAGCAAGGCGTTGGAAACGACTCAGCTATATTCCCATCACTACTAATTGGAGCATGCGCTGTACGTCTTCTACCTCTTGCTTAAGCTAACCAAGGCGTTGAAACGAAATCCAACGCTTTCAGCTAGCCCGTCCCCTTTGGGCTTCAGGTTTCACCCCCACGCATTTCCTTTCCTTTTCTCAGTTTTCTCCCTGCAAAAAAACATTCTTTTTTGAGAATTCGTACTGACCAGTTCTGTATCTCCTCTCCTGCGTTGATTTTCAGCTTTTAAAGATTTTAAAGATGGCTTCTAATAGTGTTATCCAAACACTATTAAAAAGTTCTTTTTCGTCACTTAGTTAAGAAAAAGAAAATAATTAAGAATGGTCGACCATGCCCTAATCTCACAATTTCGACGAATGTGAAAGGCATAAGTGGTATTGGATTTCAGAGACATTTTCGAATGAATTTATATGAATTATCAGACTGGCTGTTTTTCTCTTGGACATGCTTACTATTCTCAAACAAGAAAAACGTTTGGAATAATCAAGGCTATGATGATCTAAACCATCTTAATACCGCTGTGAAGAAGCATATCGAATCTGAAATGCATCTTTCCAGTTTCATGAAATTTAATACTTTTGTATCAACTCCAGCGAGAATAGATGTTCTTTTAGATTCCCAACGAAGAAAGGAAATTGAGTTTCATAATGAGAAAGTAAAAAAAAATCGAGAAATATTGAAGAGGCTTATTGATGCCGTCTGCTATTTAGCAAAGCAGGAGCTACCCTTCCGATCACATGGTGAGCATGCAGAATCTTTAAATAAGGGAAACTATATGGAATTTCTTATAGCAAGTGCTGTATTTGATTCCACGTTAAAAGAACACTTACAGAATTCCACAGTTTTCCGCGGCACTTCAGCAACCATTCAAAACGATTTAATTAATTCAGTTGCCGACGTTCTAAGGGATCAAATTTATGAAGAAATCCAGAACACGGATTTTGTTGCTATTATGCTTGATGAAATATCTGACATAAGCGACAAATCTCAGCTGTCAACTGGTTTGCGGTATTTTTCCAAAAACGAGAAAAAAAATTGTTGAAAGGTTTCTTGGATTTCGCGACATGAGCGCTAATAAAACTGCAACAGCTCTTTTCAACCATGTCTGTGAAATCATCAATATATATAAGTGTGAAAATAAATTAATTGCACAAACATATGATGGATCTTCGGTGATGAGCGGCCATCTCAATGGACTCCAAACCAAAGTCCTGGAAAAATACCCAAAAGCTTTGTTTACGCACTGCTATGCTCATGTAATGAACTTAGTTTTACAGCAATCATTAGAATCCAATAGAGAACTGAAAACATTTTTTTCCTGATTAAAATCACTAACCGCATTTTTTTCACACTCTCCAAAGAGGCTACACGAACTTTTCCACTTTCATGTCAAGAAAACTGCCGTCATTAGCCAGTACTAGATGGAATTTTACCTCGAGGCTTGTCCACACGGTATGTGAAAATAGAGAAGCTTTAATTGCGTTTTTTGATCACGTTAGTGAAAGGGGAGATTTTGATAATTTAGCTGCAATGACAGCTAGAGGATTCTGCAGTTTCCTTAAAAATCTACAAAATATATTTTTAATAAAGGTTTTATCTAACCTACTTGCTTTCTCAGATGTCTTATTCGACATACTGCAGTGCAAAAATGTCGATATTTTGTATTGCAGTAATAAAATTACGGAATTTCAAAATCAACTCCAAAAGGAAAGAGATCATTTTGAAACAGTGTGGTCTTTTGTTAATGAAGACGAAGAGTTAATTCAAATAAAAAAAAAGAAGATTAACTAGTGAAACACAAAAGGATTATTGTCGGAGACTTTACTTCGAAATTATCGACAACATTAAAAACCAAATGTTAATTAGATTTGCAAGTTTTGAAAAATTGCAGTATTTTGAACTTCTAAATCCATCGAAACTGGTGTACTTCAGCAAAAGAGAAAATTTCCCTCATGATATATTGAAAAAGCTGCAACAAGTCTATGGGGATATTTTTAATTTTTCTAAACTGCAGAATGAGCTGCACGTTTGGTACGCTTCCAATGAAGGACGGAATAAAACACCTATTGAAGTGATTAATCATTTGATAGAAATGATTTTAGTGAGTGGGTTCACAGAAATCTATAAATTAGCCACATTGATTTCCACAATACCAGCTACAACATCGTCTGTAGAAAGATCATTCTCATCGTTCAAGAGGATCCACACATTCTGCCGCGCTACTCAGACTGAACACCGAATGACTAATCTAAGTCTTGTTTCTATTGAAAAAGAACTGCTTTCTCAATTACGACGTGAAAATAAATCCAAATTTTATTAAGCAGTTATTCAGAAGTTTCTCCAGAAAGAAAGGCGGCTTGAACTAGAATTCAAATGAATACAAGTAAATATTCATTTGATTTATATGTATTGTCTTATAATAATTTTAATGAAATTATCATTTCTAACATAATAATAACCTCCCTTCTTTCGTTTTTATAATTTTATTCTTAAAATGGCAAATGAGAACTTTTTTGCATTTAGATGTGCGAATTAGCCTGCTGAACAGCTGAGACATAAAACTGCCCACACCGATCTATAGTTTTCACAACAAAACACCTAGATATATTGGTAAATAAATTACATGCATCTTAAATTAACATTCAACTTTAAAATTTTGAAACGAGCATATCGAACTGATTTTCTGTTAAATATAGATGAATATTATACAAATTTGTTTTTCTTATTTTGAAAATTCTGTAAAGGGAATCCTCGTAGTATGTTCCTAAAAATGGGAATGGGCAGGTTAACCCTGAGTTCCAATTTCCCCGCAGCTGTTTGAGCACATTTCTGCCCTTTTTAAAACCGGCCACAGGGCTAATACAGTTTCCAACGCCCTAAGTTTAAAGTCACGAGACGCCACTGATTTCCATCATAAATGTTCTACACGTTTTATATATTTATAGGAAGTTTTAACCGTCACGTCAAAGAAACTTAAGTTTGTGTCAAATGAGAGTAACTATTTGAAGCGCAAACGTTTTCACATCAGTATAGAAGACCGATGTGATAGACTGCCCAACGCTGAATAAGTCAAATCGTTGCTATTGCTATTGATCTATTTAAGATTTATTTGACTGCTGTTTTCACCCTCGTAATCACTGTTCAAGCCGGAGCTACTTCATTTTTAAGTTTTCTTATGTCAACGGAGCTTAACGAGTAGGCCACCGCAGAAAGTGTAGTAAAAATAATTAAGAAAAATGTTTTTTGAATGTAAAATGGTAATAATTTTTATATAAAAAAAAAGTGAAGGTATAAAAATGAAGGTGGCACAAAGTATGTGTAAAAACTCTCAACTACCTCAAGAATTTATGCAACTTCTGCACAAATTGCTGTTATTTTAACGAATGAAAAAACTATTACTTCATTGAAATGCGCTCTTCTTTTTAATTAAAATTATTTTAATATGTAAAAATTTAAAAAAGATCTATTTCCAGTTCGAATTCATATTATCAGCAAGTCATTTATCTGAACTGTTTTCACCAAAGGAAACAGATTTTAAAAATGCAAAAGAAGGAAATGTAAATAATTGAGAATAGTAAAATATGAATTATTCATTCCTTGCACTGAGAGTGCAATTTTCAAGTAAACATCAAAAGATAAAAATTATGACTGTTTAACGGCAGGGTACAGCTGGTTCTTGATCAAAGGGATTAGTGAATTTTTTTCTATTTCAATTTTTTGAAATTCCATCCTAATTTTGCTAGTTTCATTTGATGATTAATCTGAAGTAATAAGATTTCGCTTCCAAAGAGGTGTAATATTTCATTTATCACTAAAATAAGAAAAAAAAATGGTTTGTCAAGTATGGGCTGAATGGTAAACTTACGATTTCTTCGATTATTTGTTTGAGCAAACTTTAACATATTTAAACATTTTAACTTTTACAGTTTCGTTGGCATATGTTCTATCGGAAATTTACACACATGATTTAAACAAACCGAAAATTTAATCACAAGTATAAAAAATGTTTCATAGTTAGATATTTTGTTACTATTTTTTTCGGTTTTGCAAGTTTTTCATAAATTTCTGTCAGAGTAAATTCTTTATTATTAGTACTTGAAATACAGTAGAACTCCAGTTATCCGAGATCCGACTATCCGAACCTCTAATTATCCGAATTGCTTTTAGAAAATCAGAAAAAAATTAAAAAAGAAAACGTATTGCGATTCGCAAAATAATAATTCTGTCTATGTGCGCTATTGTCCTTCCCTCCGCGAAGTTAGAGTAGGCGCAGTGCCAGCAGTGACCATCATTTACAGTACGGTTTGTATATACTGTACTAATGTACAGCACTTGTAAGGGCGCTTTACATTTACACATGTTGCCTTTTCATTTAATTAATTAAAACCTCTTTAAAAGTAATTTTTTTATTTCATTCTCAACATACATGCACACTTTAAGTAATTAAAAAGCATACTAGATCCATTTTTATTTCAGAAAAATTCGAATTATCCGAATTTTTGATCATCCGACTTTGGTCCGGTCCCAGTTGATTCGGATAATTGCAGTTCTACTGTACCGTCGCAAGTGTTAAGTTTGAACAAAACAGTCTAACTCGCTTAACGGACTAGCCAATTTGCTATTAAAATTTATTCTAATATGCGGCATATCCCATAATCCAGGATCACACTGACCAAAATTTGTTTTTGTTTCGTGCATTGAAAATTTAGTACAATAAGCGGGATATTCATTTAACCGATATTCCATTCAGCGGATTCGACTGTATAAAAAAATGTGAATGTAAAATTTCAGTCAACTCTTTGCAGCAGGCTTTGTTCCACTAGTTTATTTTAAGCGCAGTAAGTTATGCGAACATAACATGAATGCCAGATTTTTTTCTTTATTATATGAATGCTTTTTGTAGAATCTTCAGTTATTATGGAATTATTTGAAAGCAAGTGTATCTCTCTGATTATTCGGGTCAGAGTGCTGATTATTCCAAAAAAAATTCGTCGGGATTTCCTTTCATCTTTTTGTTTTATTTTCAGATAACTTTGAGTAGTAAAATTCAGTCGTACAGTATTCACTATGCAGGTTAGCGGGCGGAAGGGAGCTCGTTTTGATCCCGCGAAATCCGCGTGGTAGACTGAGGTGTTATCTTACCGGGCAAAAGGTACCCCTTTTGTGGTTCTGCCGCAGCACTACTCTATCCCGAGAGAGTCGGAGGCTGATGAACGAAGTTCCGAGCATTAGGGTATTTGCCACGCGTTGTGGACTTTGAGAGGTTGCTGTCACGTGTTGTAAACTTTGACAGTTTTCTGCCCCGTATTGCGGAATTTAAAAGAAAGCGAGAGATATATAGGGGTCGGCGCTGGCGCCTCTGCAGCCCAAGGCGAGAAGGAGAATGCGTGTTCTTAGTCCGGGTCATCAATGAAGGATGAGCGAATTGCGAAAGCTGGTTTTGATCCCGCGAAATCCGCGTGTTTGATCGAGGCATTATACGACCAAGCAAAAGGTACACATAATTAAATTGCCGAGATGTATCCTGCGCAGAGACGATCTCGTGCAGCCGCAACAACCTAAATAGGAATTTTTGCTACAAAGTGACACAAATTTCCAAGATCATCATTCAGTATTTTTGAGGTAAGAACCCAGCAAACACACGCCTGCTGGCGGAGTACCTTGCCAGTGCCTTTCTGCCTTTACGTCCAGCACTGGCCCGGCACTGCCAAAAGTAACTGAATCGTACCAAAAGTGGTCGCCTTAGAAGTACCTTGCCAGAAGCCCGGGAAGGCAACGGCACTCTGCTGGCATACTGCATGTGCCGGCCGTTACTCACAATAAAGGCACTGACCCATGGAGTTTATAATACCCAAAATGAAACGTCCGGGTGCCGTCTATTATTAAAAATAAAGGCACTGGCCTGGTACCTTAATGATGACTGCAATATAAGGGCACGGTACCGGATTAGTGCCTATTTACAGTAACGCTGCTATAATTAAAATATGAGCCAGTGGCGGATCCGGGGTAGGGGGGCTTATTCATCAACCCATTTCAAAAAAAAAAAAAGACTTTGCTTAAGGGTAACATTTTAAGATAAAAAACTACATACATGAAAGATTAAAAAACAACAAAAAAGTTTATCGTTTGCAAATTGACCGTTTACAAAAGTTTATCGTTTGCAAATCGTTTGCATTTTCTGCCAAAATTAGTGAATCGTGTGCAGTTTTCAAAATCTGCAATTTTCTTGCGAATTTTCAGTTGCAAAAGATACTTTTTATGAGAGAGGCGGTAACACATTTCAAAAACTACATAAAATCATTTGTAAACAGTTTAATTGCATTATCTCATAATTAGAGACATTTTATAAATGAGTTATAATACTTTACGGTTGATATATGTATGTATATATAATATATATATATGTATATATTAGTCAAAATCATATAGGATATAATAAATAAAGTTGCACTACATATATATATATATGGTTACACATAACTTTAGAGTAACATTTTGCTTTATTGTACATTTTGTTTTGATCAAATGATTTTTTTGATGTTAGCTATTCTGAAAACAAATTTCTGTATACCTATTGTACCTACATGACTCAAATTTTTTGAAGGAAAATACTTTTATACACTATAATATGCAATGAGATTTTGCATATTAAAAACAGTGTAAGTAAAAATTTACCTGTTATTTTCTAATTAATCCAGGGCATTATCCTGTTAAATCCAAGGCATGCAAATGTGAACTAACAAGAACCTCACCGTTGAAATAGTGTTATTAAAGTAACTATTCCTAACTATGAGATCTTGTTAGTCTAGAACAGTTTAAAAATACCAATTAAACACTTTGGAAAGCTGTAAATCGATGAAACAAATAAAAACTTTAAAGCCTTGAGATCCGAAAAAAGAGCACTTTACAATTCACGAAATGGCTTTCTAGAGGGGTTGCCATTTGCGTTGGAATGTAATTCGCCAATTTTCAAAACATGACTGAAGCAGTAAATAGCTTGGCGACGGACCCCCCCACCACACCACTAATATTAACTCCGCGTTTCACAAACATTTTCTGCCAAATAAAAAGATAACAGTTTGATTTTTGCTGCCTTCATTGGAGATCGTTAAGGATTCCTCGGCAGAGAGGGAGACGGCTTATGAGGCCCCGTAAGGGAAATCGAAACATAGAATAAAGAAAATATAATTCCTAAATGAACCCCATAGTGTTTCTATTTTTGACTATTACATGAAAATACTGGCTTAATTTCTATCTAAGTAACTACTGGCGCTTAAAGTAGAAAAAAGTCTCCAAATATGTTTTTCAGGAAAAATTTAGCAAAATTGTAAAAAATTAATATAAATTATAAAAAATTTAATAATAAAATTCATAATTCTGTACATAGTGGGGGTTCCACTGTCGCTGTAGTAAACATTTTTATAGCATACTGAACTCGTTTGTATTATTTTAGTTTTTAGTAATAAAATATTTGAAGGCACAATATAAACTTCTCCCCTTACACCCCTCCGTCAAAAAAAAAGGAAAAAAAAATCTTAGCAGCGACCCTTGCCTTTGGGTGCCCGGAACTTATATCCCCTAACACTTCTACACAGTATGAATGTGAAACAATATTATTTAATTAAAATAACGAAATTTTATGCCAACACTACGAAATATTAGGTTGTAACGAAAGTTTTCCGCCACTCCAACTACTGCCTGCACAAGCAGTTCGCGTTGGTGTCTTTGCCAACATTTTGTAAAACGATTTTTGTTATTTGAAAGAAAAGACTTGTTATAGAGCACTGTGTTGTGAAATCCGTAAAACAATATCGTTATGATTAAGTATAAGGTGTCTGAAATGGAACTACCACGCTACCAGATGGATCCATCATTTACTCTCAGTTCTGTCGCAAAAAGTCTCAGCTACAGAATGACACTGAATTGTACAGCTTAAGGTACTACTGTTGTATCCTATGACATTGTGAAGATTGGGTACCGAAAGTTCAAAAACGAGGACTAGGATATTAAAGAAGCAGAGCGCTCTGACCAGACTACTGATGCTGATGAGGCCCGCCTACGAGAATTTGTGGAAGAAGATAAAATATTCATCCACGAGAGCTAGCTAAAAGAGTTAGACTTTAGTGCCATGTCCATTAGTCGCGCTAAGCATCGCATAAACTTGACATACAAGGTCAATAGCTGGGTACTGCGTGAGCTGACTCAAGCAAATCTGGCGGAAAACTTTCGTTACAACCTGATATATACAGGCCCATTACTGCCAAATAGTGCTGGACCGGTACATTGTAAGCAGTACCACGCCCTTAACTTTTCTTTGCATGTCATAGACACATGGCAGTTCGCCGTTATCAGTTATGTACTGGCGAATATGCACTTTTTAGACACTGGCACTCCAGTGACTTCCAGACGATGGCAATCTACCATGCTCCCGGTAGACGGCACTTTGCCAGCACGACGGGTACCCGGCCGGCATTTTGCGGGCAGTAGTGTGTTTGCTGGGAACGCTTTCCTTTCGAAAGTGCTTTCTAACGTATGAATTTAGCATCGATTGCCTATTTTGCTTCATTTCTTTACAAAGTGAAAAGCGACTCAAGATCTTCCGTCATGTCTGAGGGTGTCAGTGATACTTCGTTTCATAGAGTCCAAAGTTGAGTTCAATTCTCTTTTTACGTAAAGTAATTTAGAAATGAAACCCTTGGACAAAAGCACGTGTAAGACTTTAGGCAAACTTATAACCTAAAAGATGAACCCTGCGATTAGGGGTTGCCAATTTTGTCAGTGGAAATTTTACTTTATTTGGGATTTTATTAATATTCTTGCATATAAACGCACATACACGCACTTCAAAAATATAATTATTTCTTTATTTTGCTTTAAATTTTTATCATATATGCTCTTAAATAATGCATATATTTTTTGTGAGTAAAATGTATTTTGTACAGGAAATGTAGATTAAAAGCTAAGTTAACGATATTTTTTGTAAAAATTCATGTTTCTCAACTTAGTAGACATTTTCTTTTTCTTCCCAATGTATGTGTGTATGTCAATGGAGAGACATCAAATTCCATAAGCATTTTCTTGGAAACGTTTTATAAAAAATGACGGAAAATTTAGAGCAGTGCCATCAATAAGAAAGGGAAAATAACGTTCGAAGTAAACTTTTTTGTTTTTTAAATTATTAATTTGTAAAATAATGCTTATGTATAACGCATATAACTTTTTCTATTGCTTTATTTATTTTTCACTATCAAATAGTAATTACTTTTTCTAATGTCAGCAGGTTTTTACCTACTCAAACTGTAAGATTAACGTATACTAGCAAGAATAAAAAACTAATTCTATAATCAGCACTATTTGTAGCAGGATATGTATAATGGTTTTATTAAGTATTCAGCGTTTTTATGGTAAACGTGGTACAAAAAAAAATAATTATACAAGAAATAAAATCTTTATGTTGCAGTTCTTACACCATGGATATAGACATGAAAAAGCAGAATTTATTCTCGTGTGTTGTTAAACTTTTAAATAGTTTCGATTACTTAATTAGATATTCCCCAGCTCTCTTCTGTTGCATAAAAAACTGCATGTCAAGGAGTTTTTTCTTGAAAAATTGCGCTGTTTGTTAAGTAATTATTTTGTGGAAAAATATTTGAAACTTAAGCTAAAACAATAACTGATTAAAATGCCTCCTTTTTATCCGATGACAGATTTTATCCGTTTTTTATTCTTTTTTTAAAGTCTAAGCTGGACAGAATGTAGCGTGAATTAACAGTAATTCCTTCGTAAGGAAAAATAAATTACTCGGAAATTATCAGGAATAAGAAAAAGCGAGCCAAAAAGAAAATAGAAAAAGAAATTCTTAGAGAAGAAAATAACAACTCTTACTAAACAACAACAACAACAACAAAAATACGCTCATTTTTTATCACAAATTTTTATCACTCAGCTTTATCAATTAAATTCGCACATTACACTGAAAAGAAAAATATGCCACTGGCATCTAGAAAACAATTGATGGAAATAGAATTTAGGAGTTTCTGTACTCCCTATAAATATTCTACATCATAGAACGAGAAACTTCTGAACCCATTTATCCAAATTTTAGATATATCTTCTATAAGCTGGTGTTTGTAGCACATTATATTAAATTCGAAACATGAATAAAAATGAGCCATTTAGCTCAAGTAGACTATGATTTTGATCTGTTAAAATGGTATACCTACGTAAATTGAAACAATTCAACCACAAAACATTCGTCTCACGATATTAATAATAATATTTCGCCTCAAAACTGAAAATTAATTCCTTTGAATCATTTTAAATACTTTCCTTTTTTTCCATTAAAATAAGCATTTTTTATTTCTAATCATAAAATATCGAAAACAGAATATTATTCGTGAAATTCAACTTTAATATAATCAGATTTGTAAAAAGCAAGACCTCGACAGAAATCATAATTTAACTTTTAGAATAAAAGCTACAGTTCCCTGTCATATTTTTTTTAGAGTAGCAGATTATTCATACCTCATACGAAATGATGAAACTCCCTCATCATCATGAAGTGTTGTTTTTCATCTCATGAACAGTCATAGTTTTTTATCTATTAATGTTACGTTAACCCTTTAGCGCGTAGTGTTCCCGCTCTGGGAACATCAAACTCTGACGTTTTGACTGTTGTCAGTCACGAAGAATAGATTGGATTTCTATAAAAATAGTTGCGGGCGACATAGCTCCACGGGAATCCTTTACTTTTTAGCACGTCATTTCCCGTCAAAAAATGGTCACGATTTTTTTAACAGCACTGACATCTGCTGAAACATGGAAGAATGCGAGAACAGCTGGATAGATTGCCCGCTGCTGAAAAAAGGGCAGCCGTTGCCATCGCTCGACTTAACTACCAGCAAGATGGCGGACGATCGAAACGTTCATCGCGTGCCACAGATCTAGAGACCCTTTTTTGACGCAGCTGGCTCTGCCGCACAGCCAAATGAGATGCGTCGATCGTCCGCCATCTTGCTGGTAGTTAAGTAGAGCGATGGCAACGACTGCCCTTTTTTCAGCATTGGGAAAGGGTTGCGCCTTAAAGGGTTAAACATTATTCTCTCTGAGATAGAAAATGAATAATTCAAATTTTCACCAGTCTTGCAACTTCTGCTTTCTTTCCGGCAGCTTTACGAAGGCATTCATGTTGATGAAGAAGACACATAAATTACTCGTTCATCATATTTGCATATTTTAGAAATACAGAACCCTGCTTTAAAAATTCCGTTCCCATAAGAACATGGAGCGTGAAGCAGCACCAGCTCCCCAGTGCTTGGGAGTTTGAAAATCTCTTTGGGGTTGACTGCTGTGGAACTTCCACACAGCCAGCTGTGTCAAAAAAACTTCTTTAGGTCTGAGGCGCTACATGGGTGATTCGATCAACGGTCTTGTTGTTAGTAGTTGAATGATTATGGGACTGCACTTTTTCACCGTTGGGGAGTCTATCCAGTTGTTCTTCTATATTGATGTGAAGATGTTGTCGTTTTCAAACGGCTAGAAAGTTTTCTCTGAAATTGTTGGTACTGATTCACATTTCTCTTTATTCTCATTTATTGTTACTTTTGTACACAGCGTTATAACACTTTTTTTTTATATTTTTAAATATTAGGCAGTTATCAGTGACATGGCGAAACTTTTGCAAAAAATTAACATGCAAACATAAAATTCAGTGCACTTAAGCATATTTAAAGCGTGGTAAGTATCAAATGACTTGATTTTTAAATATCTAATTTCCCAAAAATATGTACTTTTTTTTGGAACAAAGGCTCAATTTTCTAATTATTTTTCAAAATTTGTATTTTGTTTGCCCTTTACACATAAAAATTGGTCCTGGATTTATACGTGAATTACTAAATTTTACTCATTAGGTCTAAAATGTATTAAATCATTTGCTCTAAGTAACACACTTCTATGATAAAAGAAAAAAACTTTCAATTTACCATCTTCTGAAATTCTTACGTATTTTATTTGAAAAGCTGTTGAAATTTTACACGTGGAAAGTGAAAAAAAAATGAGCGAAATGCTCGACAAATAAAGGCGCCCAAACGAAAATTCAATGAGGGAAAGAGTAAGTTTCACGCACGAACTGAGGTTTATCACTTCTGTTTTACAGATGATCCTGATTGCCTTACTTTCGCCCTCAGACTTAAATTGCTTTATGTGTTTCTTGTGGGATCGGGGAAAAAAATAATTTTCGTCTTCCTAAAACAAAAGAAACTGAATGAAAGGTTGAAAAAGAAAATTGGAAAAAAAAATCTTTCATTGTATTAGATGGTGTAGAATTTCTTTTTTAGGAAAATGGAGAATCATTGCTTGGTGTAGGAAATGTGAAGAAATGATTATGGACTAACACATTAGGATGATGTAATTTTTAACCATGGTACAGACGTATTGTTCTTTACTACTTGAAGTCTTTCTTAATAAAATATTAAGCACTTATATATAATTTTATTCAGGGTGTTTCGAAAATATTGGTGTATAATAGATTGAGGTGATAACACATATTTTTGACTTCACATAGAAGTAGTTAACCCTCCGAGCGTTACGGAAATGACCAAATAATGTAAAGTTGTTTTCATTGTAAAATTTTTCATAAAGCTTTAAAATCATAAAAATGAAAAACAATTTGATAGGTTTGCAATTAGAAAAAAGTAAGCTCTTAATTTATTTCCAAACTTTAATATCAAAAGATATTTTATGGTACCTGAGTGCCATAGATAATTTAAATTGCAGATGGCTTGCAGTGAAAATTTGAATGAAGTAAGCGGAATTTTACGTCACAGCCATTCGGAGGCTTAAGCGCCTCTATATTCGATAAATTATATGCTACTTACTTTTAAAAGAAAAAATTATTTAATAAATTTTCTGAGTTCGGTATAACTTGTGTGTTGAATAACTATTACATTAATTCGCAATAAGTATTACATTAATTGCATTGTCTTCAAAATATTTTGTACATTTTTTTTCCATCTCCAGAATGAAAATAAATGAGTGAAGATTTTTTTTTTTTTTTTTTAGGTATAAGTACTGAAACCAGTTTGTCCGATCTTATCTACCAAAAAATCTTTCAAACCCTGTAACAGGCTGGAAGGGGTGGACAGTAAAAATGGCCGACTTTACATTTATTTTAGCCGAAACGATTAATTAATTCAAATATTATTTCTCACCCTCTACTGCAAAACAATTCATTTTGGGCAAGTTTTCAATAAAATCATAAACAAGTCAAAACGCAACATCAAGAACAACATCGTACACTTTCCGTCCAGAAAATCTGGCTATAGAGAACTACCAATCAAAAAATTTGTATTTTTACTCACCTTTTGAAACTAAACTATCAGTCTGAGACTTAAATTATTCCGATTGTTCATATAAGCCTATTGAGAATTTAAAGTCTCTTAACGTATTCTGCATACCTACAGGCATTTACCAGAACTAACGTTTTTGTTCATTTAATTCCTTTCAGAAGTATTTCAAAATTGCTTAAACTTACATTTAAAATCTAAAACGAATAAAGTGAACTGTTAATGAAGGTCTCAAGAAAGAGCAAAGTAAAATTCAATTGATAGTAAATTAAAAACAGTTCACTAAAACGAAGGAAAATTTTGTGTTTTTTTAAATGGCTTATTGTTCTTTTGTATTTATTATTTTGTATTTATTCTTAATCTGTGATAATATGTATTCAATTATGTGGATGAAAACCCATATATGCAAGAAAATTTGTCTCTGAAAGTAACATATAACGTTATCTTATTTTCTGTGTATCCATAATAAAGATTTTTGTTATATTCAATACTTATTTTTGATTCAACACCACGTGATGTTCACTTTTCTTATGCTTTCAACAAAATGCTCAAAATATATAAAACATTTGAATTTATAAATATGTCCTAAACTATAGATATTTGCTTCTCAAAAACACTTTAACGCTTTAGTCAAATTTAAACAGATTTTATTTATTTAATTTTTAAAACTTATTTATTTGCTTTCTTAGAAAAATTCGCAAATTATCCACTATAAATCTGTTAAATTAAAAATATAGATATTGCAGAATAATTAGATACAAACTGGTAGACAATAAATAATTTAGACTTTTAGATAATAAGATGAATTTTGGTTTTATTAGCTTGGATATTTGTTTAAAAAAGGTCCTTAAGTACCATAAAAGTATATTTACTAATTGAATAAAGATTCATACTGTTATATTATTTACACAGAAATGCAGAGAAGCAAAAAAATTTGGCATCCTGAAACTGTACTTGTAAATGAAGTCGATATTTAAATTTTTAAAATAAGTATTTTAAGTTCAGTTGAAACATAAACTTTAAAAAATACTGTGTTTAACCATTCTTTTTAAGTAAATTTTCATTTTAGATTTTTAAAAAAAGATCTTTAAATTAACTACACAACCAGTAACAATTCGCTCCCAAATATTCTGAAATACATTACTAGCAGGAGAAGGAATTAACACAGCGGTTCTCAACCTTTTAACCTCCCCCCCCAAAAAAAAGGCTAAGTTACGGTGGCGCCCCCCCCCTTACATTTTTCAGCATACATTCAGTTTCTTAATCTTTAACAATGAACATTGAGTCGAATTTTCTACAAAATAATGTTATCAGTAAAGTTTAAATGAACATTTTAAGCGAAAATGGATATATTTTTGAGTAAAAATGAAAATTATTAAGATGATTTTTTTAAAAACGTGTATCACTATTTGTTCTTTGGTTTTTCAAGCGCCCCCCTTGGGGTCGCGCCCCACAGGTTGAGAAACGCTGAATTAACACATTGTCATAAATAAACTACTATATACTCATACTAGAACAACCTGAATGTGATTACATTAGATTTTAATTAGTAAATCACTTGAATATACTTCATGTAATTATATTTCATTATTTTTCAATTAAATGTTTGTTTTAGACTCTGAGAGAAAGACATTTAAATTGACCACAATAATGGATTTCCGAATTATTTGTTGGAAAAAAGAAGAGAAAGAAAAAGAATTAATGCAGAGTCATAAATAAAACTGCTAGAACAACCTTAAAAAAGAAGTTAACAAAAACTGTAGTCGTTAAATCAGGCATTGCTGTGCGTTATTAGACTTGAAGGAGCGATGATTATTAGAGCTTCGCTGAAAATTCGGCCCGAGAATTAAGATAGGTAAGGATGTGTATGAGGCCAGACGTCAGGATTGTACAGCTTTTATGCGAGATGAGACGGATATTTTATCATTGCTGTTGCAAAATTGTAATGTTTTCCCGTTCTAACCCTATAAGACACCTGGTACCAAATGTGGAATAACCACTTCAATTATTCCACTACGTCTATAAAAATGCTAGTATAGATATCTGTCGGATTTAACCCTTTGAGGCGCAACCCTTTCCCAATGCTGAAAAAAGGGCAGCCGTTGCCATCGCTCGACTTAACTACCAGCAAGATGGCGGACGATCGAAACGTTCATCGCGTGACACAGATCTAGAGACCCTGTTTTTGACGACAGCTGGCTGTGCGCGAGCACAGCCAGCGATCTGACGCTAGATCGCTGTGTCACAATCTGACGTCTAGATCGTGACACAGATCTAGACGTCAAAGTCGTCTAGATCTGTGTCACGCGATGAACGTTTCGATCGTCCGCCATCTTGCTGGTAGTTAAGTCGAGCGATGGCAACGGCTGCCTTTTTTTCAGCATTGGGCAATCTATCCAGCTGTTCTCGCGTTCTTCCATTTTTCGGCAGATGTCAGTGGTGTTAAAAATAATCGTGACAATTTTTTTACGGGAAATGACGTGCTAAAAAGTAAAGGATTCATGTGGAGCTATGTCACCCGCAACTGTTTTTATAGAAATCCAATCTATTCTTCGTGACCTTCAACAGTCAAAACGTCAGCAGTTTGGTGGTCTCAGAGCGAAACCACTGCGCGTTAAAGGGTTAAGAGTATTTAGACATAGATAGCAACGCTGTAATTCAGGCTGTTGCGTGTAGATATCATTACTATTCATATTATTGCAAAATTTAGTAAAATTTAAAAAGTAATTTTTCGTGTGTCGTTTCGTTTATTTTAGAAAATTAACAAAAAACAGTTATCAAAGAGTTTTGACCCGGAAAAATGACTGTGTGTTGGATTCGTCAAATAATTTGAATACTAAAATTTCAAAATAAATGCCAAAAATTATGGTTAAGACTCAGTGCACCACATACAGACCTGAAATTAAAAAAAAAAATAGGTTTAACTAGTAAAATGTTTGGTTATTATTTTTTTAATTATTTTTTACCAAATAATGATCTCTAATATCATCACATATACAGGGTGTTTTGAAAGTCATGGGCAAAATTTTCAGGGCTGGTACTGTGAGCCAAGATGGTTCAAAATCATATAGCAATGTGGTGTCGGAAACGTCGTCCTCATGTTACCTATCAATAATGATTTTGGAATAATGGTGAACTTTCTGACTATGGTTCGTCAAAAACTAATGGATCTTTCACAAAAAGCACTCGATTATAATTAATTATTAAGAGGATAGATTACTAAAGTAGGGATTACACAATGATTGCAAGATTGATTATTAAAGTGATTATTAACGGGTAAATGAAAATAACGTTTCCGACCCCACACCCATGTGATTTTAAACCGTCTCGGTTTCCTCTACCACCAGTTAGATTTTGGCCCATGAGTTTCGAAACACCCAGTATTTATTTCAGAAACAGAAAAAAAGTCGAACCTTGTAAGATTAATATGTGTTGTTGGAAAATCATCGGGACAAATTTGGTTATTTCGGGGACCTAAAACTGTTCTCACAACTAGTTGAATTTTGGCTGTATCTCAATTTGGAAAGAAGTTAC
This sequence comes from Cheiracanthium punctorium, assembly GCA_038373885.1. Lineage (NCBI taxonomy): Eukaryota > Metazoa > Arthropoda > Arachnida > Araneae > Cheiracanthiidae > Cheiracanthium > Cheiracanthium punctorium. Next base: position 693,473 of record JAWZYV010011933.1, on the reverse strand, counting down.
GTGAAATATCGAGAAATATGACTTCACGTCCTGCATGAAAATCTATAAATACCGGAGTTTATCTTGCTGTGTGTGCAGTGGATGACAGACATGTGGATATAGAGAACAGAGCTATACGATTGACATTGTGATGTCAATGGTGTCATTGCTGTGATAGTCAATGATTTGCTGTTGTATGTGTTATTAAATTATGTATTATTTGTGAGATATTAGTGCTTCGATTCGTCGAATCAATTATAATATTTCCTTTTCGAGCTTATTGCACTATTTTGACGTAAACCCACTGTGTCTGTTTTCTAACAATACAGAGTTTCGAGACGTGGCAACACTTCCAAGCTGTTTTGTGATACATGCCTCTTAACCTTATTCTGAATATTTACACATGCCTTTTATGATTTTTAACATAAAAAGCATCTGACTTGCTTAAAATAGCTGTTTCTCATAAGCGCGAAAGATAAAATATCAAGGAAACAGAGTGTAAAATTCGATTGATACTTACCAAAACAGAACTGTCTCTAAAGAGATCAGTTAACACTCTCTTACCTGGTTGTGATAAAATTTCTTTTATCTATGAAATCCATATTTTAAGTATAAATAAACAATGACTGCGATATTTTATCTTAATAGAAATCAAAAGTCTAAAGGGAGTGGGTGCATTTTCATACCATGCGTATGTTTTTTTAATTATTATAAGAGTCTAATTTGAGCATCACATGACATCCTTGTACGTTTATTACAATTTTTAAACTTCTGGTGAACTTCAATCAAACATATTTTATATAAAATTGCTACACCGCATTTCAATAACTTTAAGGTCTGATAGTTTCTTACTAAATATAAGCGGTATCACAAAGCTGGTTTCAGTTTTGGAGACAAAAATTTTCATACAGAACATGATGATATTTCTTCAAATATTACAAGATTTTTTTTAAGTTAGTGTTATTTGCATAGAAATCAATACTTCTAAATTTACAATATTTTATATGCACTTCTAGATTGTAATAGATAAACATTATTTTTACTTTTTCCGCATAGTTTATTATTAGTATCTTTATTTGTATTTTTGTATAGCATTTCTTTATAATTATAATATAATGCGTATTTCTAGGCTATTTACAAGACACCATTATTTTATTTGAAAGAAAAATAATTATTATTTGTATATCCGTGTAGTATTTCCAGAAGTTTAGGAAAACTCGATGTCATACACACGTTTAGAGACTTAAAATCTTCGAAGTCACGTTACACACAATTATGTGCTTACTGTAATTGAGAAATCATTTCATGAAGAAATCAATATATATGCCATATATATATTATTACATATTATATTACTATAACACATTTACTGTAACATTACATAAAAAATATATATATATTAACCATATTTATATTACATGAATAGGATAAACTATATATATATATATTATTTTATTTACTTAACTATTATCATAGTCATTTAATATAAAATACTACTTTGTTAAAAGAAAATTCTTAAATGGTAACCAATATTTTAATTAAACATGTCTATAAGTTTTGCAACTGCACTATTTATACTCCTAAAAATAACAAACACTTCATTTTCCGTTATTCCATACTTTAACAGCTACACTGAAGTTTCCATGTGCTATATCCTAGTACATTTTGAATTTTATTCTGTTGGAAATATTAGGTTCTGAAATGAATCATTTATTATAATTATTCAACGTATATTTATACTTTACCCGAAAGCTGTTTAAAATAATTTTTCTGTAAAAGCGTTTGTTATATGCTCTTGCTGTACGTGTCTTTTACCAGAATAAATGATCTTGTGAAAAGCGGCAAAAACCAAAAGATAATTAGAGAACCATTCTCCGTATCTTCAGTGGAACTGAAACAACAAGAAAATAACGAGGAGAATATTTTGTTGCCTCTGATCTGCCAAAAAGAGAATAATTGACACGAAAATGTTTTCGTTAAAACAATTAATTGTCAGTGAAAAAAAAAAATTAAAAATTAATTGAAAACGCAGGTCTTCATTACTGAGTTCGTACATCTTTGGCGTTATTCTGTAGGCATAGTGATCCATGTATAGATTTTTTTTCTTCCTTTGAGCTACAGATGTTTTAAAAGCTTTTTTAACGCCCCACTACAAGCCATTTTTAAAGTTAATGGGCCGCACAAGCATTGATAACATATTTTATTTTTAATGATCTTTACGTAAACTTCTACATGTGTGAGCTAGCACTTCTATTAAACAAGAAATAATCAGTTTCTTAAAATAAATAACACCGTAAACTTATAGAGAGTGTGTAAAACATTTGGGACAGCAACAGTTACTTATAAAGAATAAAAATCAAGCAGTAATAAAAAAAGAATTTTATTGCTGTACGTTATTTAAAGATTTTGCTTTATTTGGCAAAATAACGTTACACAATAAATTTTATCTATCGAAGTGTTATTCCTTATATATCAAATAAACTTTTGTTCTTTATAAAAAAAGTCTATTCATCAGTATTTAATAATATCTTTTTGCATATTTCTTTCAAGCCGTGCAATTTTTGGAAAAGTAAAACTTTATTCACTTAAAAGTAAGAGAAAATTTTACTTATGCGCGAATATTTTAGACTTAATAGTTTCATTTACTGTACACGGTACAACAATCCAAACAAGAGAATTTTTTTTTTAAATTCCAAGTGCTGAACAAATTTTGCCGCTGCCACTTTTGGTGCTTAGTTTTGGAGGCAAGCTTCAACCGATGAGGCCACGGCGGGTTCGATGCTGTAAAATACGGCACATTAAAATCATCAACACGTGCAGGGTATTTGACAACACCAAACTGAAGACATAAACTGAATTTATCAAACCACCAAAGATAGATTTTCAAAGTTTAAATTAGCTTGTCTATCTCTATTTAATTTTTCTAATCATATCGAAAGGTATTAATTGTTCAACAGCAATGGGCACAGTGAGGTATGCAAACATACATTATCGGAAGCTACGATAACCAAAGAAGGAGAATCTTTGCTATCTCGTAATTCTCTTTGCTATCGCTCTAATCTTCGTATAACGTACGATTTAAAAGAATTAGGGGGCTGTTTTTTCTATTTAATAATTACTCATTGGTTGAAGAAATGTACCTACACAATGAAAGGGAGTACGAAAAGAAGATAAAGAAATCTGTATATAGGTACATTGTACCGTAAAAATTGATCCTGGTGGGGTTCTTTGTTTTGCTTTCGGATCTGTTAAAATACTAATTTTAACCTTGTTTCCTTAGTTAACTAGTAATTTTAAAATCTTTTATTACTCTTAAAAATATAAATAATGCTTATCTTATTATTTACTATTCTCAAGAATACGATTTCCTATTTGTCATCTCCCATTCGAATTGCCATTGAGTCTGAGTCGAACTATTTAGATATTTAATATTTTATCTTTCATATATATATATGTAGTATGTATGAGTATTTATTTATTTATATTAAGCAGATTAAGTGAAATTTAGATATTATTTTTATCAGATTTGTACTGAAGTTGATTGTGATACACAGAGAAATTTCTTGTGCTGGCTTTATGATATGAATTTACGTTTATCACCTTTGGATTTTTTTTCTTTAAATAGATTTTCTGCTTTATAGAAACTGAAAGAGACTTTCTAAAAGTTAATTTTACGATTAAAAATATACTTTTATATAATATTTTACAATTTCCTTTTACCTTCTTCTTAAGTTTACAAAATCTTACGTTTAAATCCTTATAAATCTTATGATGATTTATTTGATAAAACCGAGAATTTGTTTTTTCATACAATGTGACGAGATAATGTGCGTCTTCCTGGCAATTTTTATTTAATTGTTTGATACTCGTAATTTTCTTCTCGGCAACTTTTTCTTTAATATTTGCTTTTTTAATACCTGACAGCTTCTAAATAATTTATTCTTGCTTACGAAGGAATTACAGTTAATTGCCATTCGATCCTGTGCGGTAACACAAAGAAAAAACTATAAAATCTCTCATCAAAGAGAAAATGGAGCGCAAACAAGTGTTGTTCTATAGCTCCATCTTTAAAAAATTGTCCCACCCCCAAAAAAAGTTACTTAAATTAACAAAAACATCTTTCTACGAAAAAAAAATCTGCTATACAGTTTTTATGCAATAGAAGAAAACTGGGGATTCACTAATTAAGTAATCTAAAACATCCAAATTAATTTTTCAACAACCCAAGGGAATTTATTCTGTGCCTGTGCTTCTTTAACTGTAACAAATATTTAAAAATTACAAAATAAACATTTTATTTCTAGTAAAATTATTTTTTTTGTGTGTGTACAGAGTATACCTACCGTACAATCATTCATTGTTTAACAAAACCTTTATTTTGTGTTTCGAATTAAGAAATTACATTTTTACTCTACAATTTTTTCAGGTGATTTTGGAGTTTGTGAAAGGTAAAAAAAGATGCTTACAATAGGTAATAGGATTACTTCTAATAAATAAATAAATATATTAAAAAATGATTGGGGTTATGTAAGAATATTAGTTTACATATTAGTAACTTCAAGGAAAATACCGTGAGGTTTGTTTTCAGTTATTTTCATTACTGATGGTACGGCTACGAATTCACTCTCACCTCTTGTAAAACATCTTTAAGAAAATTAAAAAACCTGATGAAATTTGATGTCTGCTGTCATAACGAAAAAAAAAGTCTGCCTTATTGTTATGGAAAAAGCACAAATTTTAAAGAGAAATATTGTAACCGTACAAGACAAACTGGCAGAGTACATCGTACAAGGGTTTCCTAGAAATATTGTAAAAAAATATGCTTACGTTAGAATACACGGTTTTTTGTAAGTGGAAAATAACTAAAAGAAAAAAAAATGATACATGTTTGACTATTATTTTACATATTAATAATTTCGAGAACTAAAAAATACTAAGTTTCATTCTTACAAGTATTTTCATTAATTATATCGTTGCAATAGCATTTCCACTATTTTTTAAACGTATCTATGAAAATAAAAAATCTTGATGAAACTCAGTCTCTGCACAGACCCCCCCCCCCAAAAAAAAAAAAAATTCTAGTGATGCCTAAATATTATTTTTTTCTAGAGATATTATAATTTTCTTGTATTTCTTGTATTGTCTTTTAATGAAATGAAGCCTACTATCTAAGTGAAGGATCTAGGCCTACGGGGATTGGTAGCCCAACGTGGGAAACTTTCTCGGGGTACTAATCCGTACTTACGCGAAGTTTCAGAAAAAACCACGGAAACTCCGAAAGGCTAGATGAACCTACGCGACCTAGGTTTGAACCAGACACCTTCCGTCTACCAGTTGAAAGCGAAAATGTGCTCGGCCAATTGTGGGAATATTTTTATCAATTTTTTCCCTGTTTATGATCACAGAAAGGTATACTTTTCTTTACAAAATATATTTATCAATACAGTAGAACCCCGATCTATCGTTCCCGCATTCGCCGTTTTCCCGTATTGATCGTTTTATTTCTGTGGTCCCTGCACGAATTGTATTTGAATAACGTTAAGGAAACCCGCATGTATCGTTCTCAATAAGTGACTTTCCCGCGTTCATCGTTGTAAAATTTTTCTCCTGGCCAAAATAAAATTAAAATAACGTTAAATGGGGCCCAGTGGCATACAAACTGTAATTGGCTCTTGGTATGATTTCTTGGTTTATTGATGATCAGATGAACATTGAACAGTGAATACGTATTGAAGAGGATGTGTGTAAGGTGAAATTTAATGATTACATTCCATTAATCAAGACGGTGAGGCATGTGGTATCCTAAACATGTAAGAAACGTGCGATGCTGCAAAGAATGAAATAAGGGCAAAGCAGGGGATAATGTTCATCCCGATGAGACTAAACCTACACAAGTACGAAGTTTGTCTGAAGCAATAACGGTATTTGAAACTGTATGAACTTTTTTATGCAAACATAAAATCTCATAAAAAGTTCAGAAAATTGTTGTAAATCTTGAAAATTTACTGTTTTAATGATGGAAAAGCCCACATAAAAATACTGATTTTTTAAAATAAATACCACTTAATTTTCATCCTCTATTTATTTGTTTTACAATTTTGTTCCATATTAGTATTTGAGTATGCATAAAGATTGCTTTCTTCACAGTTCGACTTGAACCCGCATTTGTCGTTTTCCCGCATTCATCGTTTTTTTCCTACGAACCCCATGAAAAACGATGAATCGAGGTTCTACTGTATTATAAAACCAGATAAAGGAAAAAAAAATTGATAAATGTGTCTGTGTCTGAGCGTGTAATTGTGTTCAAAGATATTAACGCACACAAAACAAAATAAAATAATGAATAATCAAATGGCAAAATGTGTTTTAACTTTTCGTTAGAAGTTTCCTAAACTTGTGCGCGTAGTTTATCCAATGCTATCCTTTATGCATTCCTATATCTTTAAAAAAATGAACTGAACTTCGTGAAGCTGAAAAAGAATATTAATAAAAGAAATTGTTAATTACAGGGCATCTTTTGCAGTCTTCTTCGAGAAGCTACAGCAAGAAAGATTTTTGATACTAAACTCATATTTAGGAACACTTTCCAAGTAATAGTTCTTATCTGAAAGTCATTGGAATATGGTTTTGGAAATTTATTTTTTTAAATAAATAAAAAAGAAAAAAACTAGTTTTTCTTTCTTTCGTAACATAAAGTTATGCACAATATCTCATACACTGAATCTATGTCCGTATTTTGGAGAACTGGACCCCATGCATAAAGTTAACAAAAAGCAAAACTCAAGTTTTTAATAAACTAGATTTAGCATTAAAATAAATATAAAATAAAATTAGGCCCTTTTGTTATATACACGTAGCCCAGTGTATGTAAGATAAGCCAAAAGGGTAAAGTTTGCTATAGATTGGACAAAAAGAAATAATAAATTGAAACGTTTGTTTTGTATTTGCAAAACTTAACACTTCCGCCGCTACATTTAAAGCACTTATAACTTTTATAAAAAAAATTGTATAAGCGTCTTGAAAAAACGATTTAATCATACCTATAAAAGAATTATTATACTTTTGCTTAGCTTTTTGGTTTCCTCAAATTGAACACTAAAAGTAACATATGGCAACAGAAAAAATAACTAAATAATAATGAAAAAATGTTGATATGTTTCTATTTTTAAAATCTCAAATAAATCACTGCAAAACTATTTTCTACATTTAGTCATGTCAGACAAATCAATTGTTTAATACATAAAATGAAATATTCTAGCTTGTTGCAAAATTTGTATTGTGTCAGATTATTCGACTAATGAAACTAAAAATATCATAACAGAATTTCAAAATCGGAAACGTCTGCATAGTTTATGAAAGAGTTTTCTTTAGCGAATATCACACAGTAGATACTAGTATTGTCTGATTGTAAATTTTTAATGGTTTCGCAAGCTGTATGTTATTCATATAATATATTAAATCGCAAAACTTTATTTATAACTTTGATCAGGAAACAACTGTTCCACTTCATTAAAGAGTCATAAATTTTATCCTTCGATATTTCCTTAAAAATTACACTCTCTCAGTGCAAGGAATGAATAATTCAAAAATTTTAGTTTTCTCGCTTATTACATTTCTGTCTTTTGTAGTTTTTAAATCTGTTCCCTTTCGTGAAAAGACAGATAAATGCACTGACGATTATACTTGCATATTTAATAATTACAGAGACTGAATTTCTCAATTTCAATGCTTTTTCAATAAATCTGGATGGGAAATAAATATTTTTTATCTTACTTATTAAAATCATTTTAATTGAAAAAATAATTTGTTATAAATATATTTTCTTGTTGAAATAGTAGCAAATAGTACATTACTAAAGTACACTGCATAACCAAAAATGGTTTGAATTACTTATTCTATCAATTGAAATATCTTGCAAGAATTTACATTTTTTCTTAAATTAAATACTTCGTATTTTATCATAAAAAAAATAAAAAATATGAAAACCCCTAAAGTCGAACATTTTTTTCAGAAGAAAAACTTTTATATATTTCTGATATTTTGTTTACTTATTTATTTTTTTTTTTTACTAAAATATTTAAGTTGATACAAAACTGGTCACTAAAAAGAATACTATGCCAAACTTTACATATATTTATAGCTTGCGCATTTAAAATTACTTTTCTGTCAAACACGTACAGCTGAAATTATTTACCAGTTGTTTTTCAATTCTATTTTCTTGTTATGTGCAAATAATTCACAATTTAATAACAAATCTGCAAATTAAACTCAACACGCAAACTCCGCTCTGTGCTCTTTGATCATAGAACAGCTAGCATCTGATTCCGGGGATCAAAGGCCTTCGTGCACATACAGCGAACGTGCACATTATATCTGTGTGGCCGTGGTCTCTCTGAGAAGGATAGTGGGTGAAGAAAGAGGTGGGAATCTATACACGACCTCCATACCTGTGATTCTCTAAATTTTGAGGAACAGCGAACCGTCTTGCTCTGGATCCTCACAGTAATAGCTTCAAAGCGATCGCTTCAAGCAAGCACAGTTAAGCCTTTGAAAAGCTCAAGGTCATTCCAGATCAATAAAGAATACAAACTGGATAGACTACCAAAAGCTGAAATATTTAAGGTATTTACAACTTGGCAGAGTAGTAGAAAAAATGCAGTCGTTGCCATCATTCGATTTTGGTGCCAGATACTTTACAGTTAAACGAAATGCCAATTGCGGGTCTCAGAGCCACAAAATTTCTTCGACACAACTGGCTATGCATTTTTTTTTTTTAACATTTAGAAGCGTATCCATTTATTATTTTATCGGTGGTTAGAATGGTAGAAAACAAGACTTGGGGACATTATAGCTCATAATGTTTGAGCACCTCTCGCTGGCAATCGCCTGCGAGCTGTGAGGTCTCGGGTCAAATACCCGTTAACCCACAGTGTCGCTTTTCTTTTCTCCTGTATACCTGATTATGTTGTCTGATTCTGTAATTGTTTTTCTTTTTAATTGAGGGACACTTGTTTTGGAGCGACTGTGGTAAAATTTTACAGTTAAATTACTTCTGTGATCGTACAGGTGGCTGAATACAAATGCGTTACAATAAATCCAGACCACGGGGCAATAGATGAAACAAAATATGACATTGGAGGCTTTATTTATACAAAAGGAATTATTTAATTAACCATTGGTAAGAAATGATGGCTGCCGGCCAAGTAAGTACTACGTGTTACAAGATCAGTTGAATAAAGATGGAATAATTTAAAGACTACGCCAACAGAGAATTTCACTTTGGCAAGAACAAAAACTTGGTCGAGATAAATAACGCCAATCACTGAGCAATCGTAAAATGTAATAAATTAAAGTAATGAAACCGAGAATAAATAATATTAAAGGAAAGACAGGGTAAAAAAAATTAACAAACGCCAACACTATGCCAAAGAGGGAGTAAGAAATATGCCGTTGCTATTGTAAACGGACGTAATGTAATCTATTTTTAACCCAGAACGGCTCCAAAGGTCCGACGAGAAAAATAAACAATTAAGAATAATGCATAAGGGAAATAGCGAACATACAGATTAAAAGCCGAAGTGACAGAAAAATGAGAACAGAATTCTTGATTTTGGATGGATTACATTAAAGTAACACAAATTAAATGATAATTAATATCAGGTTGTAACGAAAGTTTTCCGCCATATCTGCCTGAAATACTAACTTCTAACTCCTTAGATAACTGTTTTTGAACTTTCGGTACCAAACCTGCACAGTGTCACATGATACAACAATAGTACTTAAAGCTGTACTCATAATTCGTTGATATTATGTAGCTGACTTTTTGCAACACAAGTGGAAGTAAATGATGGTTCTAATCCTCTAGAGTGATAGTTCCATTTGAGACACCTTATACTTAATGATAACTATATTTTCTACAGATTTCACAACACAGTGTTATAAAGTAAACCTCTTTCTTTCAAATGCCAAAAATCGTTTGACAAAATAGGAGCAAATACACCAACGAGAACAGTGTGCTGACGATGTTTGCGGTGGCGGGAAACTTTCGTTACAACCTAATATTTAATATGTAATCCACATCCCACTTCCCGTAAAGGCATTGGACGCTCCTAGGCCGGAAATACCGGTCTCTATTATGGAGGCACCATACAGTTAGACCAGCGTTGCCTCCTATGTCGGACGAAATGACACCCAAGCCCCCAAGCCACGGAGTTGAATCCAGACCCGTGGTATGCTTTAATAATTCTCTAGCCACTACACGTCCCAGGTGGCTGATTCTGCAATTGCTATGGACACGTTTTGGAATAAAACACACTTGTACGCTAGGAAATTAAGAGATGATGAGCCTATCACATAGCAGCCATATATCTCTCACGAAAAAAAAAAGTTTGTTTGTTTTTAAATGAAATACGTATCGAATGTTCATACCTTCCCGTATGAGAATGAAAATTTAAATTATCCAGAACACATGAACTATAAAATGCTTTCCAATACACTCTTATTTTGCACTGGCCTCACCATGGCACACTGGTTATGTCATTGAAAATGGTAAAATGCCGAAGTGCGAAGGTCACGGGTTCGGGTCCCATTGCGCGGCCTTCGATCTAGCGGTTTGATCTAACGGTCTGATCTGTGGCAAGGGTTAACTGCCAAGTATGGGGGATTGCCTTAGTCAGGAGACTTTTTAAGGGGTTCTAACGCGTATTCTCGTTACATCTGGACAGAACAGACCGAAAATTCCAAGATTTTCCAAGAAAGACCTCATTCGCCCTTTTTAGAGGTCTGACTGGACATGACGGTATAAAAGACTATCTCTACAGAATTAGAGTGGAGAACTCCCGGACTGTGTTTTGTGTTACTCTGATCAACCAATGACTTTTTAACTTTTAAATAACTCTACTGTACTTTCAATCAGTATGAGGGCATTATTAGAATGTATGAGAGCCCGCGTAAACTAATGGCTTAGGCGCTAAAGTTCGGCATTTGTAAAATAAACTAACTTTCTTTCCTGAAGTTCACTCAGTATGCATGTAGTACATGCCTCGCCATTTTCATAATTTGTTCCTTATTTCAAACATTTAGTACGTTTACCAGTTGCTCTGAAATATTTACCAAGAAAATAACCCCGTTCTTATTATTTCTCTCTCCCTTTTCCAAAAAGAGATTTTCCACCAACCACTCTATTTGCGGAGTTGTTCAAGTTTTACGACGCTTGAAAAGATTGAAACTGATAGAATGTTCCTCAAATAAAACCGGAAGAGAGCAAACCCCTTTCGAAAAAATACGAATTAAGCGTGAAACGCGGTTGATCCATTCCTTTCACTGATGATTCGAATTGCCTTATTTTCTTCTTCTCTTGGCTCAAATTGTTTCACATTCCTTTCCGCCTTCCCCTCTCTACAAGGAGAGACGAGAATAGAATAAAGTATACCAACCACAAAACACTAAAACGAAAGGAGGATGTTGTGGGCTACGCGTTGAAGAAATCTTGCTGGCAAAAATGCTTTTCATTTAGTTTGATCCTTTTATTTTTTTGTTTTTCGTTTATTTCCCAATAAGTGGAAAGTAATTGCACGGTTGTGGTGAAGAAAATAAATGAAGGTTTTATGAATGAAGCGAAAAATATTGTTGTTTCTAACAAAAATTCTGACAGATTTCGGTTATTCTACTGGATTTGGTAAATTTAGTTGTTTGTTTCTTTTTTATTGTATTAAAAATTAAGAAATAGAAATAGATTTCTTGGTTGAAAGTTTATTATGTATAAAACAACGGGGAAAATGGTTTCTGAGAGTTGTAATAATATCGAACACTTATGGAATTTGAAATAATTTAAACCTTGTAAAATAGCACACGTAAGAGTACTTCTAAAAGTGACCACAAGTTCCGATCGAAAAAACGGCAATCTTCATCAGTACCAATGGAAGTCCATACACAGATGACTAGTCTGTAAAATCCATACAGACGATGTATGAACTCTTTTTGATACTGATGAACATCGAAGTTCTTTCCATCGAAACACGTGGATATTTGGACAAGTGAGTTTTATGTGAGTTATTTTACAAAGTTTTAATTATTTTATCTTTTAAACAGCAGTTTCTTTTGGTAGTTTTTGGCTATTTATGGGAACTTTACCTTTGGAAAATAATTGGAGTTTTTCTTGAGTTTAGTTGAAAACATTCGAAATGAATTTCCTTAGTGTTAATAGTTAACAAAATAGTATTTTCGTTAGTCTAATTCATATGATTTTTTATTAGTATACACGTTACTAATAAACACACACACACAAATTGGTGTTAACATGCTCAGTAAAATAATTAACTTTTATTATAATGCAGCATGCATAAATTATAGTACCATACATCCATTTTTGTAGTGGCACAAAAATTTCACCCTTTGTTTGGGCTGTTACTCGTGAGTGTGTTATATACGGAGTTATTTATTTTTATTTACACATATCCTCAAATACAAAGTATAGCATTTTATGCGAAGTAAATTCTTTAAGAAACTTCTGTTTAATAGTACGTTACGAAATGCAGTTGTGCTGTAAAATATAGCCTTTCCATAAATAGGTTTATAGTGTTTATATTTGTCCAATTCATCTTTACTTTTCAAATGAATAAACAGTTTACCACTGTTATAAAATATCGAAATAAACTTTCTTTTGAGCTCTGATTTTTAACGTGTGTCTTCATTTGTAGTTTTCGTTGGGAAAATCTCGCTGCAACATTCTCCAGTCGAACAATTCCTGGTTGAAAGGTTAAAATGATAAACACGCAGAATTTCAGATGTAAGTCAGATTTTTTTTATTATAGACTAAAAATACATGTGAAATGAGATACATCTTTCTACAAACAAACTATACTGATTCCTTCATATTCTAGGCTTTTTAAAAATATTTCGCAGTTTTTGCACGTACTGAAGGAAAAAATATGGAAATCTTGAACACCCAAAACGAATAAAGAACGTTCTGTAGAAAACCCGGACGAAATAACATTTTTTTCCTTTACAGTGCAACATATTTTTTCGACTGTGTAAAAAGTAACGGTATTCTTCCGTATTAATCTCGAAAAGGAAGTTTTTATTTATGAATGCAAAGGTATGAAGATGCAACCTGGCACGGAAAACTAAATGATGTTTTATGTTCCCCAGCAATTTCCCGTAAGTGGATGTGAAAATCCTTTCCCTTTTTTGGGAAACCTCAGCAGAATGTAAAATGCTTTTTCTTTTTTAAGGTGACGTTCAGTGAGCAGTACATTAAGCGAAAAATTTAAATAATGAAAATTTCCATGGAAGTATGTTATAAACAAAAATGCATTGTGTCCCTGTGCCAATGCCCCACCAAAACAGAGTGGATAATCCTCTGAAAATGGTAGACGACTGAAATTTGAAGATCCCGCAGTCTGGTCGATCTACTGAATCCGGAGTTTTGGTCGATTTCCTCCAGATGTAACGTGAATCAGCTTTATAACCCCATATTAAGCCCTTCACGCAAAAGTAATCCCATAGACAGATGCTCCTCTTTTAGGCTTTCCATAACAAACAAGCATGCAAACTTAGTGCCAATCATACTCATTTATGATAGGACAGAAGGGTACCGCAGTGATCTGAGCGCTTAACTCGCTGTGCGGGTGCTAAAATCCGTTCCCATAAGAATACGGCAAGTGAAGCAGCATCCGGCTTGGCCAGTGCTTGGGAGGGTCAACTCCCTCTCGGCTCGATTGCTGTGGGATCGTGTACACTGATGGGAGCTGGTGCACGTAAAATCCGTCGTGGCACCAATATCCTCAAAAGTTGTTGAACGATACCTCTGAGAGAGACGATTTCAGGTGGTAGTTGGCCCCTCATCTGGAATCGGTTCAGGGACCAACAAGTAAAAGTCCAACCCCCTCGGGGGCAAAGGCTCTCCTCTTTCCAGGGATAGTGTACATAAGCACGACAACAACAGCATAGGATAGAAGGACCTAACACTAAACGCGGAGAGGGGGAAATTTTACTCTTTTCGTGTTTACCACCATTATGGAAAACGTTTAGATCGAACGAGATTGAAATCCATAACCTACGTGAACTTAGGTGATAAAACATGATCAAGCATTTAATCGAGCAATCATCGAGCAAAAAACGGCTTAGTCGGCGAAATTTCGAACTGCAGTTATATAATAAATTTTCCGTTTAAAACTCATTATCGCAGAGTGTACTTATGTCCGTATAACATTTTTTTTAGCAGGAGAACACGGACATTCATACAAGATTATGAATTGCATATTACACTTTTGTTTTGAGTAAATCAAAACAAAAGTTTAATATGCTGTACAAAACCGTCATTTCTATTAAGACAGAATTAAAATAAAAATATAAATCTGTGTAGGGAAAAATAACGAATGTAAAATCACAGTGTGAAAAAAAATAAAAAAAAGTTAACATCATTCAAGACATAAAAGTTAATTCATCACTTCCATAAAACAGTTTTGGTTTCAAACTACTAGGCCGTAATTCGAGCATTTTATGCACCGCTTCCCCTTAATTTTCCCTTTTCAGAATCTTACAAATGAAGCTATCTCAAGGAATGGTATATTACTCCCCAAAGAAAGAAGACATGGCAAAACAGTAGCTGTTAACGAACATCAATAGATATGCAAAACGGGGTCAATACCCAACGGGACCATCTCACAAGCAATTTTTGAGCAACGATCTCGGATTCAACATTTCGTTTTAACCGATCAATCTGAGGGCTTGTGCTTGATTTATTGGCTCTTTTAAAGCAGTTTTCGTCAGTTGCAGATTTAAGACGCCACTTTCGATTTTGATTGATGACTCCTGATTGTAAATATTTTGTGTTAGCTGAATCTTTTCGGTGAAGGCAATGAATATTTTTTGAAGCGCATTCTTTAAGTAAATATATTATGTTGCATAAAATATCAACGCAAACAATTTATGTTGTTATTGTTTCTAAAGAATTAAATTTCATATTGTAAAGTGTCTAACACTCGAATTTAAAAAATCGAGAGATGTAAAAAAAAAAAAAAATCTCGTGAAAAATTTAAACGTGAAATGTGTAAGTACTGACCAAAGCCAGAGACCAATGCTTCATCTAATGACTCCAGCCTTCGTAAACTTCAGGTATTTTAGTTTGTTCTATCAATTTGATTTATAAAACTTGGCTAATTCTTTACATTGAGTACTTCCTACCACTTATGGTGGTAACAAGATAGGAGGTCACTCAACTTAAACTATAAGCATCGAGTATTTTTTTCTTATTTATTTGATAAGATTTTGAGATTTTGAGAAAATTGTGTAAATGCTGTTCTCGCATCCCTCTAGAATGGATAAAGAGAATAGAATGAAATTCAGTAGCATGATCAGCGACGACTGAAGCAGTAAATGTCGCAATGTTTTGAAAAATTTGAATAAAGTTTTTAAAAATTCAAAAATAGTTTTTTAGTGTCATTTTAAAGCATATGGATGTGGTTATTCGACTTTTAAAGCTTGTAAAGCTAATAAACATTACAAAAACTTTGCTGATTTTTTGTAATGTTTATTAGCTTTTCTAGATTTTCTGAAAATATTGCAAAATTTTTACAAAGTATAATATTAGAATATGTACAGTGAACCAAGCGATATTTAGTTACAAGCGAGGAATCAGCTCTTGAGTTTAAAAGCGCATTCTACTAACATAAATTGTCAATGTGGACGTAAAATGCTTTATCTATTGACAATTTCATTTTGTTACTCTCTAACGTGTAGTCTTTTATTAATACACAAAAAATAACTTTGCTTTCTATTCTTTTGCCAATATGCTACTTCCATTCTTTGTACTCCCGCAGTCTTGACGTAAATTTGGCGTTTTGGAAATCTGCATGGCATGCTAATCCGTCAATGACGGATACTTCGGCTGGTTAAAAATTGATATTATTTTTCATGTTACATTTAAGATTACAGCATTTTTGGGGGGAGATACTGCCTAATAAAAATAAAATTCATGCAACTATCTAAGATCATAAAATAAAATCTACCATTTAGCATTCCCTAATTCCAAATTGCAACTCTTCACAGCCAATGAATTCTTAGGGGAAAGCTTGCAAACTTTCAAAAGAACGGGAAAACGTAATCTTTGATTCCTTTAGAACTAGAAAAATATTAAGAAGTTTGGATGCAGTTTTAATTCTCTAAGAATGCAGTTTAAATCTCTCGAAATTACCAAGCAAAAAATTATTTATTCGTTGAAATGCTTTTATTTTATAAGTCAAATAACGTAAATATAATAAAAATTTGTGAAGAAAGTTATTTTTTATATGTTTCTTCTATGGTAGCAGCATGATTTTAAAACTCTTCTAATCATTAAAAATGAAACTTTTTAAAAAATTATTTTGTATCTAATCAAAAAGCATATATTTTTTTACATATAAATGGCAATTAATGATTTTTCCTTCATGTTGAATGTGGTTAAAATAGTAGATAATCTTATCAATCGAAATATGTTTTCTTTGTTGAGTTCATCCGAGTTGTTTCTAAAATATTTTTCAGTAATTAATGCTGGCATTTTTGGACCCAAACGACTACTGTTATTCATTTAAGGTACAGTTATTGGTTTTATGACTTCGAAAATACATTTTTAAAGTTTTTTCCTTAAAAAAATCGCGTTTAAATGATTGTATCATATATGCTACCATCGGCATTAGAGGTTAATAAAAGAAATGATTAAGTTTAGGGCATATTTATAAGCGCAACTTTAAAATATTGAAATGCATGATTGTTTTATGAATTGTTTATGATAGCAAAGAAGCGCTTTTTTATGTACTTTAAGCATGCTGCAGAAAAAAATTTATCACAACTTATTATATCATTATAGCACCATTTAATAGGTGTCGCATTGTTGTTCTTACAGCTCTTATAACTGCACTTGTCTACTGCTAAAGTTTATTCAACTTTTTAAATTTATATTGTTCTGATTTTTCTGTTTTGTTTACTTTCTTACAGATAGTTCGTTTGTTTTGTTTCACTCTTTCTCCCCACCTTATATGTTATTGAATGTATTGTGCCATGAGAACTTTTAAATAAATGGTTTTCATTCAAAAGTTAAGATAATAAGATCTCTCACGGGTGCGAATAACCTTGAGCGAATGAAATTTCATATTATCAATCAAAATTATCAATCAAAATTATTTCAGTTTCAATTTTAAATTATTTACAGAACAGAATCCTTTATATTGAAACCAAGGAAATAAATTTAACAAATTTATCAGCATAATTATGGAAGTAATTATTACTAGCTACACGAAGTCTACGTTTCTCTCAATAAATTTGCCATCTGACTCCAAATATTTCTCTTCCCCTACTAGTTTTTGCAGATGCTCAATTTGTGTTTGATGCGCCCTACTTAATATTACGCGCATGTCAATGCTCACTAATTTTGTTGCAAGGACTTCAGTCATGGATCTTCAGTCTAATAATCAGGACACTATAAGTCGTGAAAAGCAGCATGCTTTTACCTTAAAAAAAAAATCCTTATGTGGAAATACTTTCAGTATGTTCAATTTGTCCCCAAACTGAACGTACCAGACGGTTACATTATAAAGCAATAATTCCTCATTTTTCTAATACTTTTTATTTGTACACCATCTAAAAAAAAAAAGAATTTTCATCTATTTCTGTATCAACATGTTCCTTTGTTTTCCTTTGCTTCAATAAGAGATCTTTTCCCCATTACACAAGAAACACATAAAGCAATTTAAGTCTGAGGTTGAAAGTAAGACAGCCAGAATCATCTGCAAAAGAGAAGTAGAGAAGTCATAAACAGCATTTCATGCGTATTATTACTCTTTCCTTCATTGAATTTTCGTTTGGACGCCTTTTTTGTAGAGCATTTCCACCTTTTAGAACCACTATGCAAATAAAATTCGTAAAAAAATTCAGGGCATAGAAAATTAAAATGGTTTTTTGTTTAAATTATATTACTTGGCAGAAATTACATATTGTATTTTAGCTTTCGTGAATAAAATGCTTTACGCATAATATATTTTACTGCAAGAAACACAATCAGACAGATGTTAAAATTGATCATATTAATTCAGAAATACATAATGATTTCTAAATAAATATTATATTAATAAATATTATAACGGCTTTTTTTTCTAAAAGTACAAAGTAGATATTTTTATGAAATCAGATGCTTATAAAACTCAAGTCCTTTGATACTTACCTTGTTTAAAGGATACTAAAAGAGCACTTAACTTTATTTTTGGTTGTTCAGTTTAATTCATAATTTTTGTTCCGTAACTGAGAATTACATAATATTTAAAAAGATACAAAAGCGTTATGAAGCTGCGTACAAAAGTAATTATAAACAAACACGGAGAATTGCAAATAAAATATCAGCAGCATGACAGAAAACTTTAAAACTTGCAGCATACACTGAGTCCACAAACTGTCCCTATTTAAGATTATTAAAATGACCGTTCGTTATGTTAGAAAAACATTAGAAAAAAATTTCTCGTATGTAACAAAAATCTTTTCACAATTCAATAAAATAAAATATTTTACCGAAAATTTAGTAACTCAAAGACATCATTTAAAAAAAGAGATTTCACGTTTTAAAAATACGTTAATATAATCAACCAGTTATTTGCTTGGATATGCTTGAAGGAGAATCAGGAACAGGCTTTAAAATTTTCATAAAGCAAAGTGAGATATACACAAATGGGAAATAGTGCATTATTCATTTTCTGTCTCGGAAAGTGTAATTTTTTAGAAGTAACATTAAAAGATAAAAACTACGGCTGCTCGAGCGCTGAGAGCAGTATATAATGATCAAAAAGACTGGAGAATTTTTGCCGTTTCGCATTTGATATGAATAATCAGAAGCTTCCAGAAGAATTAATTTTTATAAACTCGGAGATGAAATCACTACAGTGCTGTTTGTTAGAGTAAAATTTCAATTATAATGTGAGACCTTATTTCTTCTAATATTTATTTTCCTGTAGTTATATTTGACGCATAAGGTGACATGTCTTAAATTTTACAGTTGAAATATTAAACTTTTCTCTGAACTTTTCTGAAAAAAAATTATCAAAACATAAAAAGGGTTTTGTAACATTTTATTTTTAAATACGATTGAGAGAATGTTGCAAATGCATAAATGAATTATTGAACATTTTATTCAGATAGCCTCTAACGCGATATGCATCAACATTTATAACATGGATTATTTCAAAACCAGCGTTATAAAAAACTTCAATTTAGACCTGTGAGAAACAATTGAGTAACCGTAAAAAAAAACCTTTTCTCACAATAGCTGTAAACATTTCTTTTTGGAATATTATGAAAATCCATGCATGGAAAGATTTATTATTCTTGTTTTATTCTACACTGTTTTTTAAAACACCTTGAAGAGGGTTTTTTAAGAACCAGTAAAAAAAATTGCAAGTGTTTATTAGTTCAAATGATATGATTGAGAAATACACAAAAAGGATGCAGTTACTTCCTTTTGCAATAATCCAAATTATTTATTTTAAAAAGGGATTTTTCATTCGACGAAAGAAAAAAAGGTTAAATACTGAAAAATGTTTTGACATAAAAAGAAAACTTATTCAAGATTTATTTAGAATGCGTTAAAATTTACAAAATGGGGTTCTACATTTTAAAAATATGCTAATATAATTAACCTGTTATTTATGCGTCTGCTTCATGAAATCGAATGCCTTTATAAAGCTGAAGGAAAGAAAGCAGAAGAAGCACGACTGGTGAAAATTTGAATTATTCATTTTCTATCTTAGAGATTGTAATTTTTAACTTAAAGTTAAAAGATTAAAATTATGACTGTTTAGAGGGATACAAAACAGAGCTTCTCGATGAAAGGTGTTCTTTCATCATTCCCTACATGATATGAATAATGGACCTCTTAAAAAAAGCATCATTTATAGACGTGGAATTGTAGTTATCATTTTGATGTTAAAAAAGAAACGTTAAATTATAAATTCTTGTGGGTTTTTAATTTTTGCGTTTCTATTCTAATTCTATTAAAGTTGTATTTTACTAATATTATAGATATTTTATGATTAGGAAGGGAAAATGTTTCTTTTAAAAGGAAAAATACTTATTTAAAATGACTTAAACGTTTTCTTTTTTATTTTTGTGTAGAAATTTCTTGAAATTATTAACACAATGAAGCGAATTTTTATTATTGTTTTTGTTGTAAAATTGTTATAATTTATACACATATATCGTTTTAATAATAATAAATAAAAAATTACATTCTACTTCTGCTGAATGACTTTCTTTTATTTTCATAATTTGAGATAGTGCAATATCAATTTCTTATTAAAATTAACATTTTTACAAAATTCTTTACAATCAGCAGGTACTGACCATTGACAGGGAAAAGTGACTCTCATTGACTTTGCATTGGCATTTCTGTCTAGAATTGAAGTGGATGCATCGTGACCAACGCAGATTCTATTGCACAACGAAGTATCAACACCCATAGCTGCCGAATTGGGGACACGGAAAACCCTCCTACCTTCCAAGAAAATCCATTTCACTCACCGAAAAAAGTGGTCTGTTGGGGAATCACTGCTACCTTCATTCTTGGACATTTCCTTTTTCAAAGACATTGCTCGCAATGGCCCTGTGCCATGCAATCTGACGGCCAGAAACTACCTAACTATGCTAGAAAAATTTTCTACATCCCAAATATTACAGAACCAATATCTTGATTCAGTTACCTTTATGCAAGATGGAGTGCCTCCGCATATTGGATTCTATGTAGAGCAAGTTCTTCGGTAACATTTTACTAATGATTGAGTACTTACTCGTGAATTTCGACAAATTGGCCACCTCATTCTCCAATACCTATGATCTTTGGCTTCGGGGACTCTTAAGAAAATCTCGTTTATAGAGAACGTCTGGTAACGTTGGCAGATTTGAAAGACAGTATCTCTGTGCATATCAGAAGCTTCTGAATCACCTTATTACTATACGTAGGTGAAGAAACTGTCCACAGACGGCAGATTTTGCGCCATGAAGAAGGGAACCATACTGAGATGCATTCCCTGCATCGATAAGTTCCTTGAAATATGAATACTCGGTGCGTTCAAATAAAATGTGTTACAATTGTGTATTTTGCGTTTTTAAAGCGCATTTTCTGTGGTACAGCTCCATCTATCGGTGTTTTGGGAACTTTCTCTTTCGCGAAATCCGTTTTCCGATGTCTTGAGTGGTATTTTCAACAATTTTGGAGGCTTTACTTTGGAGCAGTTCGATGGACAACAGGCTCAGAGTATGGGTGTTTTAATTCTGACCACTTTGTACATAACTTTAATTCATATTCTTGTATAAATGTTAGTGTTTCCCTGCTAAAAAAATATTAAACGGACTGAAATACCCCTTGAGATGATGAGTTCTATACGGAAAATTTGTTCGGAAGTTAGTAATTTCACCGACTAAGTCGTTTTTAAAATGCTCGATTTTGTTGTTTTTTTCACTTAAGTTCAAGAAGGTTATAGTGTCCAATCTCGGTTGTGTCTAAACTGTTTACACTATTGTTGTAAATATGCAACGGCTGAAATTTTCCCCTAGCGTTAGATCTTTCTGTCCTATCGTAAATAAGTATGATTGGCTACAAGACACTATCATTTCTGCTTATACACTCATGTCCATAAATTAAGGATAATGAAGTTCAGGCAAAGAAAGAGAAAGAAGCAAAACAAATTTGAGTTATTTGTAAAGTCTATTTATTAAACAAAAAGTAAAGAGCAAAAAAGATGCTATATGTTTGACATAATTAATAAAAATTGCAAGTTTTACTCCCTTGACCAAATTTCAAAAAAGAACCTATTTACAAAAAACAGTATAACATGGTTAGTAGGATGGTTAACACGCAGTATGTCTCCCGGACGATGCAATACAGGCCTGACAACGCCTAGGCATGCTGAGTATCAAATGATCAATCTGATCTTGGGGAATATTACACCACTCATCAAGCAATGCACTTCGAAGTTCCGGTAGACAGGTGGGATGGGGTTGACGGGCTGCAATTCGTCGGCCAAGCATATCCCACACATGTTCTATTGGATTCAAGTCCGGTGAGTATGCTGGCCAATGCATACGGGTGATATCCTCCGATTGAAGGCATTCGTCTACAATGTTTGCACGGTGAGGACGGGCGTTGTCATCCATAAACACAAATTCAGCACCCATGGCGCCCCGAAACAAACGTACATGTTGTTCCAGAATGACATCCCGATAGATGTGGCCTGTCATCATTACACTCTGAACATGCAAGTCAGTTCTGGAACCAAGAATAATTCCTCCCCAAACGAGCCATCCTGCACCACCGTAACGGTGTCTTTCAATGGTGTTCTCTTGGTGGTAACGGGTACCTGGCGCTCTCCAGATGAATGTCCGGCGAGAATCAGACTCCAAACTAAACCTGGACTCGTCGGAAAACATCACACAAGACCACTGTTGCAGTGTCCACAATGCATGCTCTCTACTCCAGGTTAATCGCAGGCGACAGTGAGTTGCGGTAAGTGGAACACATCTGACAGGCCTACGAGCATATAGACCAATGTGCCCTAAGCGTCTGTACACGGTCTGCCTTGAAACTGTCGTACCGGTAGCTGAAGAGAGCTGACGAGACAGGTCTGATGCTGTACTCCGTCTGTTTCTTGTGGCAGTAACTGCCAAATAGCGGCCCTCATTCGGCGTTGTAACTCGGGGGCGACCTGTGCTGTAACGTCTACTCACATTACCATCATCTTGGAATCGTTGCCAAAGCCTGGAGATGACACTCTGGGCGATTCCAAGTTCCTCGGATACTTCCAGCTGGGTACGTCCACATTCCAGTCGTCCGATAATTCTGCCACGTAAAACATCATCCAAATGCCTCCTTTGTGCCATAACTATGCGGTTTTTGCACTGAAAGGCTTTCACAGCGCTTGTGAACAATTTTACTTCTTGGCCACCATTCCTTATATACCCCTCTCTTACACTCTCGTCATTGTGACGTACCATCCACGCCATCTGGTGGTTTCCTGTAATTTGCATATTCTTCTTCAAGATGTGTGTGATCATTCCACAGGTGAAATTTTTATTTTAGAGATCAATTTCTGTGTGATTCTGAATTATCCTTAATTTATGGACATGAGTGTAAAACAATTACATGAAAAATAATTTCTAAACTTTTACGCTCCTGTATAAAAAAAAACCAAGGATTTATTTCCAGTTTTCATCATTTGCCGACCAGCTGGTGTAGTGGCTAACGAACTGTTATATCATATTTTGGATAGGGGTTCGAATCCCGGATTGGATTTGGGTGTCATTCTTGTCTGTCCCTTGATTGGGGGTAAAGTTGGCTGTCTTTTGCGTTCCCCCATAATAAAATGGCCAATTTTTCGGACGTTATACACTGATGGTCAAGTGCACTCTCTTAGAAAAATAAAAGTTTTCATTATTTTGATTTTTCACTTAATCTGTTCCCTATTCAACGTTACTTTAAAAAAGCATTTTACATTCCGCTGTGGTTCCTCATTCCGCTGTGGTTCCTCACAAAAGAGAAAGGGTTTTCACTTTCGCCGGAGCGAAATTGATGGGTAAATAATAAAGGAACATAAAACATCATTTACTTTTCGTGCCAGGTTGCTTCTTCGTACCTTTGCATTCATAAAAGTAAAACTTCCTTTTGAAGATGAATACGGGAGAATCCGGTTATTTTTTACGCAGTGAAAAAGATGTTGCACTGTAAACGGGAAAAAATGATTTCGTTGGGGTTTTCTAAAGAATGTTCTTCATTCATTTTCTGTGTTAAAGATTTTCATATTTTTTCCTACACTACGTGTGAAAACTGCAAAATATTTAGAAAAAGAGGTAGAATATGAAGGAATCAGTATAGAGTTTGTTCGGAGGAAGCTGTATCTCATTTCACACCTATTTTTTACTCTGGAATAAAGACAAAACGCACTTTACTTAGAGCTGTAAAATTCTGTGTGTATCGTTTCAACCAGATTTTAAAACAGGAATTGTTTGAAGAACATAGCAGCAAGATTTCCCGAACAAAAATTACAAATTAAGTCATGTGTTGAAAACCAGTGCATAAAGGAAAAGATTTTTACATCGGTATTTTATAACGGTGGGAAATTATTTATTAATTCGAAGAGTAAACATATAGGATAAAATATATAAAGGATATATACATAGGATAAAATACAAAAGGATAACAACATACAAAAAAGGATAAAAATAGCCCAGAAATAAACATTAATTATGAAAAGGCTATTTTTTTACAGCACAAACTCCCTCTTCTATGAAAAAAAAATCATTAGACCAATTACCTCGCATAGAATGTCATATTTCAAATTTGAAAATCGTAATACGTGCAAATAAAAATAAAAAACTCCTAATATAGCACATTCATAAAAAGAGCACAGAAGGGTGAACTTTTGGTACCACTTCAAAAATCTACGTACTATACCATAATTTATGTACGTTGTGTTACAAAGTAAATTATTTTAGTGAATATATTAACGCCAATTTTTTGTTCGTGTTTTTACGAGTAACAAGTAGGCCGATAAAAAAGTATGACTTACACTAAAGAAAGTACAATTTTGGTAACTTTTAACTCTAGAAACGCACATCGAATGCTTACAAACATATATACCATGACCACAAATGATAATAAAATCATTTCCCAATATTAAGTTCAAATTTCTGTAATTCGTATTAGTGCTACTTCCTTTTTAAATCGAATTATGTTACTAAGACACGTTTTAAACAATAGCTCATCAATATTGCTTTGAACGTTTAACATGATTTATGAAATCCTATATTTTACGTCTACCGAAACTTGACCTAAGATGAAGAAAATTGCTCTTAAATCTAATTCCTTATTCGGATGATTTACTTAATATTACAGCTCTTTAGCATTAATTCAAGGCTTAGTTGTCGTTCAGCTAAATTCAAGTACAACTCCAATTGGTTTCCGTAAGTATTTTAAATTAAATGAAATATTTAAACCAATCCTGATTTCTTTATTGTCTATTATATGTAAAAAATTCCCTAAATAACGAAAAACACGCAAATGCATCTCATGTTGAAAAGATAAAATAATTAAAACTTTGTAAAATAACACACATAAAAGGTACTTATAAAAGTGTTTCAATCGAAAATATTTCGATCTTCATCAGCAACAATAGAAGTCCATACACAATTTATATGGACTGTACAGACTGCACTCCGCGTATGGCCTTCAATTGGCGCAGACAAAGATCGAAATATTTTCGATCGAAACACGAAATATATTATTCCTTCTCATCTATAAAATACTATCATAGACATCTATCTGTTTTTAAGAGTACTTATACATAGATAGCAACGATATAATTCAGGCCATTGCCTGTAGATGCCACAACTGTTCCCATTAATGTCAAAATTATATGAAATTTAAACCGTAAATTTTGAGTATGTCATTTTTGTATTTTAGAAAATTAATAATAAATAGTTGGCAAAGAATTTTGATCAGAAAAAAATTGTACGTGACAGTTCGTTATACTGAAAAATAATTTGAATAATAAAATTTTAAAATAAATGCCAAAAATTATAGTTAAGGATCAACCTATCACAAATGGAACTGAAATTAAAATGATATTTTCTAGTATAAAATACTTGGACATATTTTTTTATGATTTTTCCCCAATCACTAATCACTAATATCATCACATACTTATGTCACACAGATGAAAAATCGATCCTTGTAGGATTAATTTGCAATTTTACAGTTTATTATTTTAAATTTTGAAGTGTCCGATCTAATTACAAAGTTCAGAAAACATTCTTCACCCATTATATTCGTGATAGACTATCCACAAAGAAATCCCTTTCTTAATTTCTAATATAACGAAAAGAAACAAACAACAAAAGTTACTAAATCCAGCAGAATAACCAAAATCTATCTCAATTTCCATTTTTGTTAGAAACAACAGAATTTTTCGCTGTATTCATAAATCCTTCATTTATTTTCCACACCAATATCGTGCAGTCACTTTTCATTTATTTGTAAATAACATTGCAGAGAACGAAAAAAAAAAAAAAAAAAAAAGATCAAACTAAATGAAACGCATTTTTGCCAGTAAGATTACCTCAACGCTACATCCTTTTGTTTTAGTGTTTTGTGGTTGATATACTTTATTCTATTCTCGTCTCTCCTTGCAAAGATGGAAGGGGGAAAGGAGGAATGCGAAACAATTTTAACCAGATAAGAAGAAAATAAGACAATTCGAATCATCTGTGAAAGGAATGGATCAACTGCGTTTCACGCTTAATTCGTATTTTTTCGAAAAGGGTTGCCCTCCTCCGGTTTTATTTGCCGAACATTCTATCAATTTCAATCTTTTCAAGCGTCGTAAAACTTGAACAACTCCGCAAATAGAGTGGTCGGAGGAAAATCTCTTTTTGGAAAAGAACAAATAAAAAGAAACGGGGTTAGTTTCTTGGTAAACAGCGCAAATGGTAAACGTACTAAATGTTCGAAATAAGAAACAAATTACGAAAACTGCATGTATTACATGTATACTCAGTGAACTTTAAAATGGAAGTAAACGCCTATTCTTTTTGTTTAGTAATATTTTGTTACAGACATATTTTATCGATTAAAAGAATAAAATAAATATTGAGCCGTAACTGACTGCCAAGATTTTCCCCCTCAAAAACATTTGAAAATAAAAGCGTGTCAGAACAAGAAATAACTATTTTTAACCAATTTTACTCGTATTTACGCTTCATGAGAAAGTACAGGGAATGTGCTGACAATTAAGCGAAAAATTAAATTAGTGTCGGGAAATCAGAATTTTTTTCTGCTCCTTGAAAAATCTGAAAACCCACCTGTTCCCTCATTTCTAAGCGATTTTTTGCTATTGTCGGCTCTATTTTATTTCCGACAGTAAATAATGTTAATCATTTCCGTGGCAAAATTAGCTATTGCAAATGAAAATGACCTCATATTGATGCCACAATCATCAGGTTTTTTCCAGATTTGTAAATTTAATTTCTTTCCGAGAGAAAAAGTTTATCCTTTTCGTGACAAAATTAGTTACTGCAAATGAAAATGCTTTCATATTAATTTCACAATTATCATTTTTTTTTCCAGATTTATAAGTTCATTCGAATACAAAAAGTTTCCGCACGTTCCCAGAAGTGCATGAAATTCTATATATGCTATTAAGGATTACAAAATGAAGCTCTGCATAGAAAATAGTGTCTGTATCGTTAATATTTCGTCTACAAGAGCACTCAAAATAATTTCAATACAACACGCTCAAAGGCAATTTAGAGACAGGCATCCATTCAAAGCGCATAATACTATCCTACAATATAATTAGCTAATAATCCGACGACAAACGTGTGCCTTCCCCCAAAAGTTGCGCCAAAAGTCGCCAATGTTGATGACTTTTGTGATACATTGCCAAATTTGGTGCGTAAAATACTCTTTGAAAAATTAACCGAGCTAGGCGATATTTTCATTATTTGGCGATAAATCGAAAAGTATCTAATGTGATAATATTAAGTTATGACGATTTTGAAACTTCGTTAATCATTCTGTAATTTACCGATTTCGTGTATTGTGTTTTGTTAAGGTATGACAAAGGGCTATCTGCCTAGGAGTGCGAGAGCGGTTGCGTCAGTCGGAGGAATTCCTCCGAAAGGCGAAAATCCGTTAAAGCGTAAGAACCCAAAAGAGGTTAACGGATTTAATGGAACAAAATTGCAAACTGATTTTTTAGCGGGTGGAAAATTAATTTTTGACTGCTAACCCTTGAAAGAATAAATTTCTCGCTCTCCATGTTCGTGCTATACCGTTATGCTGTATAAGAGGAATATTTATATTTTTAACTTACCACAACAAGTTCGAGAGGTGTTTATGATTTCGGTTTGTTTGTCCGTTCTGTTGTCCACCCATCCAGTGTTCTAACTGTCGTAAATATATATCGATTTGTTCGAAATTTATGTTTTTCTATGCTCAGTACTATGTACTCAATTGAAAAGGTTGTAAGTAGCATTTATAGTTCTTTTAAAGGAGGAAAAATTCATCTCACTCTATGGACAGCCATTCCTGAAAACCTATTTTAGAGATATTCTGCTTTTTGCAAGAAAACAAAGTTGGCATACATAATATTAAGGTTCTCAAAATAATGCTATCCATTGAAAATAGTGTTTGTATTATTGATAGTTCTTCTATAGGAGCACTCAAAATAATTCCAATACAGTTCAGTCCCCTTCAGTTAAACGATGGGGGGAAAAATTTAAAGGTCTTTTCAGGGTCTCATAAAATTGCATTTATAGTGTGATAATTCAACATTATTTTATCTCCGAAATCCCGCCAGATTTAATCAAAATACATCGCATAATTTGGCACAAAAATATTGTTGTGTTGGAAAGTGTTTTATAATCCATGCGTTTGGCATGATTTATCTTTATTGTTTGAGGCATATAGCTGCTACATGATTGGTTTTCCATCTCCGATCTTCCGTGGATACAACTGCATTTTTATTTTAAAGACAATCATCAACATTCAAAGAATAACACAACAGAAGTGCATTCACAGGGAAAGAGGTAAGTGGCAAGCATGGGCTAGTGGGATTCGAACCCGGGATTACACCGTTCTCGGGCATGTGGCAGTGACACGTGTAAAAACCCTCGCAGGAAGAATATCTACAAACATTGGTTTCTACCACCGATATAGAAGAACAACTGAATACTCAGTTCAGTGCTAAAAAATGCATAACCAGTTGTATCAAAAAATTATTTTGCTCTGTACACGGACTTGAATATAGAACGATCGTGTGGAAATGGAACCCACTGGCATGAACTTAGGCGGTCGGCCTAGAACAGGCCCTTGTCCTCCAAGCTACCACCATCCGCATTCCCAAAATGCCTGTCTAAGTAAAACGCAAAACAATCACTTTACATATTCAAACACCAGATTCCCTGCATTCAAGTGGTCTAGAACACTTATTTCAGATAACGCATTCCAGTGTACGGAGCTGGATTTAAATCTCTTGACGCGTTACTTTAGTTCCTGTTTTATGTACTGTAGTAAATGTTTTCGATGCGTCGTTCAGTTGATTCAACGAGAGTACTTAAACGTGCCCATAACACAATGCCACATATCTGAAAAATAAATTAATCTGTATGAACCAGATATAAACAAAAACTTAAGAGATCCGTTCAGTCGCCCATACACCTGTGAGCACTTTTTGAATATATGATTTGCTAGGCTATCTTAAAATTACGTTGATGATTTTTTTTTCCAATGGCCGGCCGCTGCCTTGGAAGCCTTTGACCACAACGGGCCGGAATTGTTGGCCACTTTATTATGGGGGAAACTAGTAGGCGGACAAACGTCGCCCCCTTATGAACGGACGGACGAATGACAACCACGCCTTGTCGCGGATCGAACTCCGACAGCCGGAATTTGAACCCGAAACCGTAGTACGGTACTTTACCCACTATGCAATCCGGTCGGCAGTTGAAGAAAAATTAGTCAAACGATTTAACTCAATTTCTTTGTATAAATTTTCAAAGTTGGCAATTTCTATATAAGATAACAGACAGATATTTTTTTTCCAAATACTTATATATTTATGCAGGCGACTGTCAGTGACAATCAGTCCCCAAGATCTTATCGTCATTTGCAGGAAAAAGTACACTATTAAGACCTTTGAATGCTTTTTTTCGGGCATTCCTGTATCTTTAACTATATCATGTTTTTTGTGAAACCTTTTTCATTAGAAAACGAGTATTCACACGGTAGCAGTCAGATATCGTGATTCTATATTTGCGTATTGCTTCCTAACCAAAGATCTACCAGCCATTGTGAAAGTAATTTCTTGTTCCGTGTATTTGGGGAATTTGAAGAACTCTAGTGGTTTTCTATAACAGCTTATGTATTTTATTTATTTATTTATTTATTGAGAAGTTCAGCCGGAGCGGTTCTATACTCCTTCATAATCGATATAGAAGGACAACTGTATAGACTGGCCGCATTCGTAAACGCCAAACGAGTAAATGCACTCGTACAGCGAGTTTCTATGTAAGATGCTCAAAAGGGAAACTGAGTGCATTCAGTTTTGTAAACTAGAGCGTTCATATACAAAATTCAGTACGGTTAGTTTCAAACGAAGTAAACTGAGCACGGAGCAGGTTCATCCAGTTCTTGAGAAGATATAATTGGTGCACGTTGTTTTTGTTTTCAAATGACGTCCGTTCTAAAGGAAAAGTATGTTGTTATGAAAAGTATTTTACGTTTGCTGAAGCTGTAAATATTATCTTTTCGAGCAGGAAAGTCATGCGTACGTTAGAAACTGCAACGAAAGTACATAATTTTTTATAGATAATCATTTTATTACATTTTTATTTAAGTAAATTCAAAAATGCATATTTTAGTGTTGAGATTGAAGTTGATTTAAACAGTTACTAGCGATATTTGAAATTTTCTTACTAAATACTTTTGAAAAAATGAAATTGAAATTTCTAAATTTTTATCTGTGCACTTCACTTATGGCCACGCTTTCCTTTAAAAATCCTGTTGATTTTATATTGAGTATGTACTAAATTATTACTCTCCTCAGCAAAAATAACAACAGAAGTGAATTGTAAACGAAAACGTCTCCTAGGCGACGAAACTAAATAAACTGAAGTTGTTCGTAAAGGTAAAAGATACAGATATCCACTGATAGCACAAAACACAAGCATTCAAGATTTCTTGCGCAAACTCGTGCAACGAGCTTGTCCTTTACGAATGCCCCAATGTTCCGATGGTCCAAACACTGAATAGGGGGACTGGTGGTGTAGAATATAAGGTCTGTCCTACGTCTACGGGCAGCTGCCTAATCCTACGTTCATGGGTTCGAATCCTACTCATGCCCTAGCTTTTAAATTTGTGCTTCTAAAATTTTTCAATGTGTTGTACACTTCGACGAGGATGTATAAGCGGGCTTCTTAATTCCAGCACACAAGTCAGAAAATAAGTGTTTCAAATAAAACAATAACAATTGTGAAAAATGTTTCAACTGAAAAAGTGCAGCCGTTGCCATCACTCGGTTTCTTTACCTTCTTGTGCAGATGATTAGGGATTCGTTTGAACAGCCTGTTGCTGGATGAGAAACCGAGCGATAGCAATGGCCGCACTTTTTCAGCATTCAGCAGTCTCCATAAAGTTTTTTTTTTTTCTTCTACATCAATATCCTTCGTTGACACGCTCCGACGGAGGATAAATTCCTCTTCGCAAACCAACCAACCATTCCTTCTACAACTAATTTTGCGACAGCGATGAGACGGAACTTGTAGTTACTGAACAGCAGACGAAACAGTTTGACGATGGATTTACCGCAGGACATATCCTCCGAAACTTTCTCCGAAGAAGTGATTCGGGTCATAATGAGCGAGCTCGGAAGATTCCGGGAAGGGCGGAGGGTGCACTGCCGGGAAACGCCCCCGTACTACAGAGACATTGGGAAAGCCGCCGCCGTGTTCGCACTGATCCACCAGCAGCACGTGGTGTCCACCATGGCCAAACTTGAAAGCAAACTGATGGGCTCTCGCTATTTCTTCGATGCCTTCGTTGCCAATTTCGCAGAGAAATTCTTCCGATCTATGGACGCTGTTCCACGCGAGTACTACCTTCTGATCATTCTGACATTCAGCGGCGTTCTTGGAGCTATGGCGGATTTCTGCTTCCAGCGAGAGCAGATGCAACTCGTTGAGGTATACTGTTGCTTTCATAATGGGTAGAATGTGTTCTAGACCGCATATCCCCTAATATTTATTATTTGAAATTTTTATGAATCCTACAAATACTGTAAATTTAAAATATACTTTTTTTAACCTTTTCGCTTAGGCTCACACATGAGAATTTTTGTCCCAGAAAGCGGAGGAATCTATAAGATTGCATTCCCCTACTTCCCAGCTGAAGAGCACGCTCTGCCTTTTGTTTGGTAGGTGGGGGCAAATATTACTGACCACAAAAGTCCGCAAACAAAATACAAATCTGTATGCTCAATGCCGGTCAATTGACGACCACTTTCTCCCCAGTCAATTATCTACTAACACGTCTGACTCTCCCACAGCATAAGAAAAGGAATTTCTGGAGGCGGGAATCTCTTATTCATCTTCCATGAAGGGTGAATGGATTTCCTGTCAAAAGAGGGGAAAGAAGTCCTTGGTAAGGCATTTGTACCAGCGCCTTTCTTCAGTCAGATTTATTTTTTGGTACAACTGTTGTACCGCCGGAGTGAGAAGGTTAATAGAAGTTTTTGTCGCTCTTTAGCTGCACTGGATGCATATGTGTATCTTTAAAATATTTTAGCATTTTACAACAAAACTCTTACCTTCCTACAGGTTTGAAACTTATTTTAACAGTCTAGTCAAAGAAACTCAGGAAGTCAAACCCTGCAGTTTTTCCGGGCTTCAAACAGACGCCAGCGCGAAAGAGATACATTTCTCAGAAATACTTTTGTGGATGTATATAGCTGATGTTTTTTGATATTTCTTTCCTCTCTTCCTTACAGGAATGTTGCTTCAATCTGGAAATGGAACTGGAAATGTGCGCCAACGATTTTCAGGAAGTCGGCAGCTGGGAAGGTCTGCACAAAGTCGCATCGCCACTGGTGGCATTGTATGACTCGCTCGACTGGAACGACTCTGGCTTTGAAAAACTTTGTGCCAGCCTCAGCGAAGTATTTTGTTAACCAGAAAAAACTTACGCTTTGCAAAAGTATTTGTAACTTCTTTTGTCCTTTTTATGCGGTTATACACTGATGTAACTTTCATTAATCTGTAGAATAAAGGGTATGATATAAATTTGTGATGTGTCTTGCCTGCGATGTCCTAAGCTATAACTGCTGTGTAAATTGCTTTCTTAAGACGTATTGCATTTTTTTTTCAATTTTTACGAGTTTCTTAATTATTAATTATCGTCAGACCTTGCATAATTCCTAAGCAACAAGGCCGCATTTTATTTAGAAATACTAATAAATCGCTAAAAAGTCTTACCTAAAAAAAAAAAACTATACGTAATTTGCCATAGCTCTGGTTTTAATGGGCCTCTTATGCTTAGAACGGCAATGCAAATTGACTAATACCAAATTTATGTATGTTACTACTGTTAGCTATTCAATCTACTCTACGAAGGATGATTTGTTCATAATATACATTTTTGAGCCAGCTTTAAGACATATAAATAACTCAATACATAAGCACTGTAGTGTGACCGGCTTTGAAACAAGTTCTATGAAAGATTTCTGTGTGTTTGTATGTGTGTGTGGGCGGGGTGGATTTTTAGCAGAACTTTTGATAGGGTTTCTTTGAACCTTGCTGTTTAAGAGGTTTAACGGCAGATTGTGCATGGTGTCAATATGATGTCAGAAATCCGAACTTTCTTTCAAACGAACCTGACTGATTAGCGCCCATGATCACAGTAGCGTAATGTTGCAGTTCTAGTGTACATGGATAGGCGAATGCACTATTCATGGAAACAGGTGTCATTGCCCCTTAGGGGGTTCTGCTTTTTGCTCCCTAATTTTGAACCAATTCCAGATGAGGCACCAACTCCCACCTCAAGTTGACACCGCCAGAGGTATCCTTTTAGCATGGAGCACACTGGAACCAAGACCATGTTACGTGCACCATCTCTCATTAGCGTACACGGTCCCACAGTAGACCAGCCAATGAGTTCACCCTCCCAAGCACTGTCCAAGACGGATGCTGCTTCACTTTCAGTGTTCTTATGTGAACAGAGTTTAGTGACTGGACCACTGCGGAACTCAGTAGCGTAATGGAGGGTTTTTATCAAGGCAAGGTGGCCCGGTCCATCATGCGTCAGCCGGCACTCGCAGAGGAGCGCCAAATCGTCCCTAAGATGAAACAAGGGGTGCATTCGTAAACGACAAACTCGTTGCATGAGTTTTCGTAAGAAAACTGGAATGCGTTTGTTCAGTGCAGTTCAGGGATATCAGTTTCTTTTGCCTTTACGAACAACTTCAATTTATTCAGTTTCGTTTCCCAAGAGATGTGCTTGTTTAAAAATTGCGTATGTTGTTATTCTTTTCGAGGCTTTTTAGTATATACTCAATATGAAATCAACAGGATTTAAAATGACAAATGGCCATTATTGAAGTGCACTGATCAAAATTTAGAAATTTCAAATTAAACTTGCATTTTTTTTCAAAAGTATTTAGCAAGCGAAGTTCAAATTTCGCTAATAATGGTTTAAATCAATTTCAATCTCAACACTAAAATATATTTTTCCATTTAATTAGTTTAGTGGGCGACGTTGACCGCCATAGGTTCTGTGCATTATGCGATGTTATGGAGAGAGTTTTTTTTTTTTTTTCGTGGTAGCCATGTTTGCACGTGGCTCTCCTTCCTCCTTTTCTTTTTCCTTTTAGTTGTACTTTATTAGTTTTTTTTTCTTAGATTAAAAAAGAAATAGAAAGAAAAATTTTTCTCTTCCTTCGTCTTTCTTTTTTCTGTTTCTATCTTATTATTTTGTACCATTAGGGTACAGGGACAACTGTTTGCCAAAGCGAAAACCTCAAGAAAAAAAAAAAAAACTAAAATATGAATTTTTGAATTTACAAAAAAGAAAACTACAAGAAAATGATTACCTTTGAAAAATCATGCACCTTCGTTGCAGTTTCTATTGTATGCACGAATTTCCTCCTACTAAAAAATATTTGCAGCTTCAGCAAACGTAAAATACTTTTCATAACAACATACTTTTCCATAACAACGGACTCCATTTCTAAACAAAAACAAGTTGCAGCAAGTGATCTTCTCAACAAACTCTATGAACGTACTGCGTGCTCAGTTTATTTAGATTTAAACTAACCGCACTCAATTTTGTATACAAACTGTCTAATTTATAAACTGAATGTACTCAGTTTCCTATACGAACACCTTAGATTGAAACTAGTTTGGCGTTTACGAATGCAACCAACATTTGACAAATAATAG
Organism: Cheiracanthium punctorium; assembly: GCA_038373885.1. NCBI lineage: Eukaryota > Metazoa > Arthropoda > Arachnida > Araneae > Cheiracanthiidae > Cheiracanthium > Cheiracanthium punctorium. The sequence goes on along the minus strand of JAWZYV010011933.1, from coordinate 658,496 downwards.
GAAGGGGGCTCACCGAAAAGTTAGCATATCCCGGGCGCTTGTTCTACTCCCTACTCCCCAGCCTGATCATGGAACCAAATTAAATGAAGGGTAGGAAATATATAACAGTTGGGGTGCAGCAGCTTGAGTTTAAGGAATTGTCCATCTCACCAATAATCACTTCAACGTACGGTCGTCTGTTCAATTCCTGCTCATTCCATGATTGCTTGAGCTTGTTTCTTGGACAGTAAATTTCTTTTTTCTCTTTGTTCTTTTTTACTATAGTAAAACTAACTGCCATTATATTTTTCAATATATTCGAGGAAATATATTTTTCAATATAGTTTTCAGTATATTTCAATATATTTACAGGGCATTCCTTGAAACCAAGCAAACAAGTCTGGGAAAATGTGCAAATACAATCAACAAATAACAGAAACCTGTGCTGATTAAGTCTTTCGCATGCAGTTGCTAGACGTTCTAGCCAAATATTTACGCTGAACATGAGAAAATTCAGAAGCATAAGTCAGTTTTCCTATGTCTATTTACCAGATAATAATGAAATTTGCACAAAATGATAATTTTTTATGTTTGTTTAAGGAGTTTTCAGACTGCCACTTTTGAGTAACTCCAGTTACTCAGGAAAAACCCAAGCCATTCTCGATGTCCGATTTGAACTGCTCGAGGAGATAAACCAAGCGTTCACGCTGCCAAGTTGAGTAGCTCGAATTTTTCCCAACTCCCCAAAGACTTTAATTGGTAAGCTGGGGAGATAGATCCGTGACCTTTATATGTAGCTTTCTTTGCCTCCCATTGGCTCCGGTGGGTAGTAAATACGTTCCGCCATGTCTTTTTCCTATTAACCCATTTGTGCCTGGATATGTTTGCGACTTTCTTAGAATTTTACTGATAACAGAAATAATAGATAAATTTCTGATGTCAACTTCTTGAACAAGGTATGATTTCTTTTAAAATCATTATGCATAAAAATCGAAATATCAACATCCTGCTTGGTCATGTTAAAATATTTTCTAGAGTTGAGGCTCAATACTCATGAATAAAGGCTAGGAAAAATAAATAATGTCTTCGACTAATAGCGAAAATGCCGTCCCAAAAGAGGGACACTAGGCATAAATGGGTTAACTACCCAAAACTGTGCACGATGTCAATCTCTCGGAGTAGCTCATGTTTTTCTCGGGGTTTACTCGAGATTTAACCAAACGTGGCAGTCTGAACGTACCTTCAGTGGTAGCTCTATGATTTTAAAACTCTTCTAAACATTGCAAATGGAACTTTAATATATATATATGTTGTAGCTAGTGAAAAAGCAGGCGTTTTCTTACGTATAAATTGAATATTTTTTTCTTCATATGAAATCTTATTAAAATAGTTCAACAGCCTGTCGTGATAGTAGAAAATGTTGTAAATAGAACAAAAGAGTATTAACATGTTGCTTCCAAAATATTTTAATATTTTTCATCCCTTAATGCTTGCATCTGTGGACACAAACTACTGCTATTATTAATTAAGGGCACTGTTAACAGTTTTATGACTTAAAAATTACATTTCGGAACATTTTTCCCGCGAAAAGTAACGTTTAAAGGATAGTAGCATATTTGCTACAATGGGCACCAGATGGTTAAAGGTTAAGGAAATGTTGAATTTGATGTTAAAATTGTATAAAAGAATGCAAAAAATATTCTATCTGTATGTACGTGAAATTTGTGGAAAAATGTAAGAAGTATTAAATTTCACAAAGAAATTGTGAAAAGGGTAAAAAATATTGTGGTGGTACAATTGTGGTGAAACTTCTGAGAAGTTATGCAAAGCATAATATTTCTCTTATAAATTTAGGGACAACGTTAGAAACATCACGCTTGTTGAAAAAAGAATTTGAACAGTGTAAGAAATGCCACATTTGTCATGAAAAAATTATGGCAATGCAAGAAATATCGCATTTGTCGTACAAAATTTGGGGCAATGTAAGAAAATATCACATGTGTCGTTAAAAGATTAGGACAACATGAGAGAAACGTCACGTTTGCCATAAAACGTCTGGTAAAATATAAGAAATGACACATTTGGCACTAAGAGTTTGCAAAAATGTAAGAAATATCGCATTTGCCGAAAGATTTGTACTCATACCCTTCGTGAAAGGTTAAATTATTAAACCGAAAGCATATTAACAACATTTTCCAGCTTTTGTAGAATCCAGGAGCAATTATTAAATTTGCAACATCAATTTAATAAACAATTTCTAAACTTCTTAAAACATTCTTTTTGAAAATAAAATATACAGCACACTTTGTCAGTTTGAAAAGTTGACAGAGCTAAAAAAGTTAAGCTCTTTTATCGAAACTAATTTAGTTATTAACCCATTTATGCCTAGTGTCCCTTTTTTGGGACGGCATTTTCGCTATTAGTCGAAAACGTTATTTATTTTTCCTAGGCTTTCTTCATGAGTATTGAGCCTCAACTCTATAAAATATTTTAACATGATCAAGTAGGATGTTGATATTTCGATTTTTATGCATAATGATTTTAAAAGAAACCATCCTTTGTTCAAGAAGTTGACATCAGAAATTTATCTATTATTTCTGTTATCAGTAAAAATCGAAGAAAGTCGCAAAAATATCCAGGCACAAATGGGTTAATAAATCATCGCTTGTTTATTTTATCGATTAGCAATGAAAACACTAAAATGAGGTGCTTTCAAAACAAAACCACCATGCGTTAAGGAGGAACCATCGTAAATTTTGTACCGGACCTGCTTGTGTACTTCGATGAGTCATCCAAAGAGGACTTCGTACTTTTCTCATTGGTACGATTCGACAGTTAGATGAAATACACCCTCCAAAAAAGTATTTTCGGTTCAAAGATAAATTTCCTAGGTTGGTTTAGTATATTAAAAATTATTTATCATAGAGTAATGAATTCGGTTACGTATAAATATGACTTTCCATATTCCTGCCAAGTTGTGCGTTTTTCAAAAACTGAAATATTATTCGCAAATCTAAAATAGGAAATTTATCTCTTACTTGAATACTTTTTGGAGGGTGTATCTAAGAGCTGGAACTAATAAGCGAGCATCCGTAGACCTCTTTGGATGACTAAGTAAAGAACACAAGCACTTCGATTTTTGTTAATGCCAGCAATAACAGATAAATTTCTGATGTCAACTTCTTGAAAAAGGGATGATTTCTTTTAACCCATTTATGCCTAGTGTCCCTTTTTTGGACGGCATTTTTGCTATTAGTCGAAAACGTTATTTATTTTTCCTAGCCTTTATTTATGAGTATTGAGCCTCTACTCTACAAAATATTTTAACATGACCCAGTAGGATGTTGATATTTCGATTTTTATGCGTAATGATTTTAAAAGAAATCATCCCTTGTTCAAGAAGTTGACATCAGAAATTTATCTATTATTTCTGTTATCAGTAAAAATCGAAGAAAGTCGCAAAAATATCCAGGCACAAATGGGTTAAAATCAGTATGTATACAAATGGAAAAGTCAACATCCTACTGGGTCATGTTAACCCATTTATGCCCAGCGTCCCTTTTTTGGGACGGCATTTTCGCTATCAGTCGAAAACGTTATTTATCTTTCCTACCCTTTATTCACGAATATTGAACCTCAACTCCACAAAATATTTTAACATGAGCAAGCAGGATATTGACATTTCAATTTTTATACATAATGATTTTAAAAGAAAACAGCTCTTGTTCGAGACGCTGACATCAGAAATTTATAGCAAAAATCTAAGAAAGTCGCAAAAATATCTGGGCACAAATGGGTTAAAATATTTGTGGAATTGAGGTTCAAAACTCGTGAATAAAGGCTAGGAAAAATAAGTAGCGTTTTCAACTGATAGCGAAAATGCCGTCCAAAAAAAATGGACACTAGGCATAAATGGGTTGAAGGGTTAATGATGCTACGTGTACACTGCACTTAATTATACCGAAATAAATAACTCACTGAATATTCAAATAACGTTATACGTTGAATATATACGATATCAGACGAATATTTATAGAATCTTTTGCTGCGACCCTGGTCATTGTCGATTTTATGAGAGCACATGTCAATCTCAATTCCACCTAATGTAACGCATCGCTGCTGCAACTCAACTTCTGTCACGTTAATTTTACAATATGAGATGTGGAAAATCATACCTTTTTTTCGTATCCCCATTTACTAGAGTTAAAATGTTTGTTTGTTTTTTTATGAAACAAGTATTTCGGATTTGTTTGCTTGGCCCGAAACCTGCTTATAAATCCACGGCAGAATGACAAAACGAGGGGCGTCCTCTCCATGGGGGTCTTTTTGGAGGGGTCCTAATCCGTATTTACTCAAGTTTTGGAGAAAAACACGGAAAATTCCGAACGGTTAGGTCGACAACCGAGCGATGGGACCCGAAACCGGGACTCTCACACTTCGGGCGTCTACCACTTTCAGTGACTTAACCACTTTGCCCTTGTGAGGCGAAAAATGTTTACTAGAGCGTTCTTGGGGCAAACTTAAACAAACTTTAGAAAACTGAAGCAACTGGCTCCTGCAAAACGAATTTGTTTTCAGTTAACTGAACTCAGTTGACTTTAACCCATTTGTGCCTGGATATTTTTGCGACTTTCTTCGATTTTTACTGATAACAGAAATAATAGATAAATTTCTGATGTCAACTTCTTGAACAGGGGATGATTTCTTTTAAAATCACTATGCATAAAAATCTAAATATCAACATCCTACTTGGTCATGTTAAAATATTTTGTAGAGCTGAGGCTCAATACTCATGAATAAAGGCTAGGCAAAATAAATAACGTTTTCGACTAATAGCGAAAATGCCGTCCCAAAAAAGGGACACTAGGCATAAATGGGTTAAGAAAGATGATCAACGGGTTTAGATTTAGAAACTGACAGTTTAAGAAAACCTAAAACTAAAACTTGTTGCAAGAGTGGCACTAGTTGTGTTTATGAACACGTGTCTATAGTAATTTCAAACAACTCACGAAAGAAAAATTTTGAGCTTCAATTCCTTTGCCTATCAGTACACGACGACATTAGTGGATTTATAAGCGGTTCTTCGGGCCTAGCACACAAAATCTGAAATAAATGTTACTCAAACAACAATGACGACGACACAAATCTTTTAGCTGTACATGACAAGTGGGATTTTATATCTTTTTATGATAATCTCTCTATGATACTCCTTTTAAGAGAGAATTTTTATGATACCTCTTTTAAGAGATTGACTTCAGTAATATTTCACATCGAGTTTCTTAAATATGGACAAAGATAAGCATAAGAGGCCTGAATTTTCGAAAGAAGCAATTCCGGCAGTTATCAAATATCTACTTAACCCTCGGAAGAAACCTTCCAGCGAGGTTTATTACCAGAACATTGCCAAAGCTGCAAGCGTCTTCGTGGTAAAAAAAAGAGAGGAAGTGATGGACATATTGTCAAAATTCAAAAGTAAATTCCAGAGGTCAATGCCCGATTTCAAAGAATTCCTGAGAAAAATTGGGACTACCTATTTCAGAACTGTCAGAGGTCGTGTTCCAACTAAACACTTCTATGTAGCCCTTTTCATTTACGTTGGTTTTATAGGACTTATTGCTGCGTTTTGTTCGAAGCGTGGTTGGACGCAACATGTCGATGGTAATGATGATTAACCGTTCGGTACTTATCCGTTAAACGGACACCAGCCAAATTTGGTGATTTTTCAATGGTAGTGGAGGGCGAAGATTGTCGAGCTTTTTTTCTGGTAATCCTTGATAGACCGTGCGAGGGTTCTCAGAATCTGTTTGAATATCGATTGAAAGTTGATTGTGTCTGTTTTTTATTCTTCCGCGATTCTGTTTGTTTGTTTGTAATCATGTATTTCGGAATTGTGCGATTCTGTTGTTGTACACTTCAGCGAGGTTTGCCGTGCGTTGCCATATTTATTTTAGTTTTCGTCAATGTTTATTTTTTTGATAAATATGAATTTATTCGAAATGTCGACGAATGAGGGAGATACAATAAAGTTTTGCCAGAGTTGTTGAAGGAAGGGTTTTGTAAGGAATGATCGCTTGTTTATGTTACGGACACACTGTGATCCCACCCAAAACGAGTGCCGTCTATCGCTCAAACAGTGACATCAAGCTCTAATTGCTGCATAATGCTCCCTGCAATTTCTTTTAGAAACATGAACTGTTCGCCACGCATGTGTTGTTTCATGTGACATGAAACAAAGTTGCATATTTTCGATCTTGGAATTGTTTGGAAGTGTAACGTGTACTGTACGTGAAACGTTGCAATTCGAAGCGGCAATTCGATTGAAAATTAATACATAGCATTCAAATCGGCTTATGGTTTTATTTATTGTTTGTGTGAGGAATTGATGTAGGTAAAAACTTGCGAGAAAAAGCTGAAAAATCCTTGTAGATGCTTGGCGAAAAAATTAACTTGCCCCAAAAAATTTTCCGTAGGTATGTTAATTGCCGTATTGTTTGGAAATGTAAATTGAGGTCTTGCAGATGTAGCGTCGGCATTTGAATTGTTAACTGGCTTGAAAATTATCGTTTTAATTTTAGACCAGCATTACGTTTCATTTACTGTTGGTGTGAGGATTTTACGTCCATTAAATTTTATCGTACGTAATGGTGAGCTTTAACTATGCATTTTGTGTTAAAATGTTTGCTTTCAAGGCATTGAAAATGCTAAATGCGAAATAAATATCCCGCAGGTATGTGACGACAGAAAAAAATCGCCAAAGACAACACGATCGTTAGCTACTCTGAGACAGAACCGTAGCCTGGCGGCCGTCTAACGGATAAGTACCGATATTTCTTTCACTTTGAAACAAAGTGGAAAAGTGTTTAATTTAAAGTTGTCTAATGTTTAATTTTTGGTAATTTCTTACGTATCGTATGACCATCCTTTCCCTGAAACTCTTTGTATATTCACTCAAAAACCCACAGCACTAAGCTCTCTAAGATAAAAACAGGAGTTGCAAATATACTAAAAATTGATCACAGTGGTGACTGCCATCTTAAAGTTTTTAAACAAAGTCTGGCATTAATGGCGTAGGACTTTGCAATGGATCTGCAGCGAGTTATCGGATTCACTTTTTACTTCTTTGCACGGAGTATAAGGAAGTAATGTGATCCCGAAAAATTTCGGGGCCAAATTTCGACAAAAACCGATTTTGACTACCTCTAAATTTACTTTTAAGATTTTTTTTCGATGCATCTCATCGTAAGCCAGCATGCACGATCATATAAATGCGTCTGCAACTCATTTTGACCAGCGGCGAGTCTATTTTTGAAAGTACGTACGTATGTAACTCTCGCAAATCTCAAAAACTATTGGTCTTAGAATGTTGAAATTTTATATTTAGGATTGTTCTAACATCTAGTTGTGCACGAACCCTTTTGGTCTCAAGCGAATGGATAGTTTATGTACAGGACCACCCAAACGATTCGAAATACAGGGTGGCCATAAATAAACTGCACGTGTTCAAGGGGTGCTGCAGAGAAAACTACTGGGAATATTCCAGTGAAATTTGCTATCTACACGTTTCAGAACATGCGCAAGTCAAATATGAAAAAAAAATCGCCATTTTCGACCGATAGATGGCGATGTATCGTATTTCAGCGCTCCCCGATGGCATGTACAACTTCCAAAACCAATAGACAGAGCATAATGACATTCTAAGAGGCATATAAACAATATAAAACATCATTTACAGTTTATCAAAAGTCAATACAATTCGCTTCAGTAAATAAATTTTTACACTATCATGTAATCAAAAATTAACGTAATTTAAGATCACAAATTAAACAATTCATAAAGACGCTGTGGGAAACAATTAAGCCACTATTTATTCTCATTAACACTCGTTGCGTCACTCATTGCACACTCATTGCCCTCTTCTTAATCGTTTCATAGGCCGGTATTCTTTCAGAGTAGCTGAATAACTGCTACCATTCTGATAGAATATCTTCACTAACAATGCACGTTCCTTCTTATTCAGAGTCATGATTGACTATTACTCAATGTCGTCTTGTTTTTATACTGTTCGATGAGCTTAAAATTTGCATATATGCCGCCGATAAGCGTTGAAATACGATACAGCGCCATCTATCGGGCAAAAATGGCGATTTTTTTTCATATTTGACTTGCGCATGTTCTGAAACGTGTAGATACCAAATTTCACTGAAATATTCCCAGTAGTTTTCTCTCCATTACCCCTTGAACACGTGCAGTTTAATTATGGCCACCCTGTACATTACGCTCTATGAGCCGAAATTCATTAAACTCGCATATCTCAAACTATTAGGCGTAAAAAGTCGAATCTTTATATTTAGGACTGTTGTTGTAACATCTACATGTGCAGCTCCCTTTCGGTTCCTTTCGACTGGATAGATTATCTACAGGTCCGTCCAAGAGATTCTAAATACATTACGCTCTATGGGCCGAAATTTGTTAAAGCGTATTTTAGAGGTATTGGGCTATTTCAAACGACTCAGAAGTGATACATGCTGTTAAGAGTTACAAAATGAATTTCTCCATTAAAAAAAAGTGTCTTTACCATTTATAGTCTGCTACAGGAACACTCAAAAGATTTCAAATACATTACGGTCAATATAACCTCTCGGAGCAGCCTACCTATGAAGTTTAAGGCTTTAAATATTACTCTCAAAGGATGGATTTTACTACTCAGCTACGTCACCATTCCGGCAACCAACTGAGTAGAACCATTTACATTTTTTAAAGTTTATTTTTCTTTTTTTACAATTTTTACAGTTACTATAACAGAAATAAGTAAACAAAATTTTGAAGAACTAAACAGAAGAAATAAAATGTGGAATAAAACAAAAGTGTATATATACATATATACATATATATTGGAGCAGAGAAAAATTAAAAAGATAAAACCGTTTCTTTTATGTGTAATTTAAGATAAATTAGATAGATTAATAAATTTTGAAGTTGAGTAAAATAAAACCCTTCTTTACGTTTGGAATAACGTATTTATAAATTTAGAATACAACTAAAAATGCATTAAATATAATAAGTCTTTAGAATAATTTATATGCATATATATTAGAATAAATTCAAAAACATAAATTTTTGAGGAGATGCTGAATTTTTGTAGTACTAAACTAAATCTTGTATTTTGAAGTGTAGTATAAACTGTAAAGTAAAAGAAAATATATGTATGTATACGCTTAGTCTGAATCAGTCACTTACCGGATGTGTTAATCGCATTGAAATTGGGGTAATCTATTTAGCTTGCTTATTTTCTATTTCTGATATTCCTATAATTATTTTATTAAGTAAATGATGGTTCTTTAATATACATTTTGCCAAAGATTCGTCATTTTGTGAGTGAGACCTCTTAATATGATAATTCTTGGTTAATGGGCATACTGTAAAGTAATGGACTGAATTTCCAAAATTATTGCAGGTACAGTTTTCTGTTGGTGATTTATTAAATTTCTAAAGATATGATGGAAAGAGGCCATGATTTGTAAAAAAAAGTAGAGATTTCTATGTTCGAGTAATAAATCTTCAGATACTGTTTTAAAGTAATTGTATGTAAATCTTCTTTTTTCTGATTGATCCCATCCGGATTGCCAGTCACTAATTTTTTTTAATTTTAACTTATATTTCAAATTTGATAGCGGGCGGGGATGGAAAACACTGATTGTATCTATTGGCAAAAATTTAGGAATTTGACCATTATTCGGATTACTGTTATTAAGTGCTGCTTGCTTTCCCAGGCCGTCCGCTAGTTCTTTGCCAACAATATTAGCATGTGCCTTGATCCTTGATCCATTTGAAGTACATCGTTTTATTTAGGCTATTTAGTTTAACTAGGATTTTATGGGCTCTCTATTGGTACTTATGTTATTTTGTAATATTGATATGCTAGATTGACTATCTGTTAAAATCAAAGCTGAACTATATATTGAATTTTTAAACCATTCTATTGCATAATAAATAGCCAGGAGTTCTGCTTGGAGTGTGGAGTTTTTCTACTTTGCATATGTATTTGAATTTTTTTTATAAATTAATTTTTTAATAAAACACATAACGCTGCGCAACAGTCATGTGGGGATTTGGAGCCGCCTGTGTAAATATGCTTATAGTAGTTAATTCTGAATTATGTAATTTTATTGGGCTGATCAATGGATCTATTGTCGTTTTCTTTAAAAGTATGTAAAAATCTGATGGATTGAGTTGGTTACTATTAACATTTATTGATGTTTCGAGCCCCGATATGAATGCATAATTATTTCTTTAACTACTGCTAAAACCTCACCATGGCACAGTGGTTATATGCCACTGAAAATGGTAGATGGCCGAAGTGTGAAGGTCCCGGGTTCGGGTCCCATCGCGTGGCTGTCGATCTAACGGTCTGGAGTTTTGGTAGGTTTTCTCTAGATGTAACGTGAGTACGCGTCAGAACCCCTTAGACAGTCCTCCTACCAAGGCACACACTCTTGGCACATCGCCCTAGTGTAGGGTTGTCGTAATCACACACACACACACTTTAACTATTGTTAAATCTATCGGTACTATGCCCGATTACACTTGCAAAGCATGTGTCAACGTTTTTCTGTATGCTCTGGTTATTAAAAGAATACATTTTCGCTGTATTGATTCCAGTAATTTTTTTCCCATTACAGTTTATATATGGGTACCAACAAGATGAATCACAGACTATAATTCTTTCCAAAATGGCTTTATACCATATTTTCAAGATCTGTTTTGGTATTCCTGTGCTTGATGATGAAAATTTGAATAATTGTTGGATCGTTTTGTCTATTTTGTTAGTTATATATTTTAAGTGGGGATTCCTGAATACGTTACTGTCAATGGTAATTTTAGGGGCATTCATCCAGCACAAGGCAATTTAAGCACAATGCCGACCTACCATGCAAGATAGGTAATTGTCCGACCACGGTCACGTGCCTCCCTCAAAAACTACGCCAAAAGTCACCAAGCTTGGCGACTTTTGATGTACGTGTGTATATATTTAACTCTCAAATCTCAAAGCTATTAGTCGTAGAATGTTGAAATTTCATATATAAGATTGTTGTAACATCTAGTTTTGCAGCTCGATTTTTGTTCCCAATCTACTGGAGAGTTTATTTACAGGACCACCGAAAAGAATTTGAATACTTAAATGTCTATGGACATCTTCAATATAACACAACTGTAGACAGTCATTGTTTGGTCCATTCCCAAAATCTCGCTCTTTGTCGTCAACCTTGGTAAGTTTTGGCGATAGTCAGTCATTGGTCCATGCCCAAATTATAGCCATTTGTCATCGTTCTTGGTGAGTTTTGCCGAAATATCGCCAAATTTGGCGATAGTCTGTCATTGTTTGGTCCATGCCCGAAATATCGCCATTTGTCGTCGACCTTGGCGAGTTTTACCAAAATATCGCCAAATTTGGCGATAGTCAGTTATTTTTTTATGTCCAAAATATCGCCATTTTTCATCGTCCTAGGCGAGATTTGGCGAAATATCGTAAAATTTGGTGATAGTCGGTCATTTTTTGGTCCATGCTTAAAATCTCGCCATATATCGTCGTCATTGGCGAGTTTCGCCGAAATAGCACAAAATTTGGCCCCAAAAATTATTTCGTATTTTGTATAACTCTAAAACTTTTATATTTAGAACTATTGTAATATCTAACTGCGTTCAATATCTTTTTTGACTGCAATCGACTGGAAATTTATTTACAGAGTCAGCCAAATGACTTTAAATACCTTAAAGTGTAGGTATGCATTCAATTCATTGAAAGTCTGTGGTCAACGACTACTTTGGCTATCCCCAAAATCTCGCAAACTATCTCAAACTATCGGCTTTTGGTGAGATATCGCCAAATAGAGTCGGAGGGAAATCTTTCAAACTGAACTCAGATTGGCGATATCGGAATACTTGGCTAGAAATAGCTAAACTTTACTATTACTGATATTTTCTCTCTCAAACAAAATAAGTTTAGATGAAGTGCGCCGAAAATATTTTTGATTTAATAGACGTGCACAAGGAAGTCATGTGTTGTCCACATCAGATTTTTTCGTTTAAAGAAAAAGAATCTCCGATTCAGGATTATCTATTGTCTATGCTAGCAGGTTGAAGGATTTATTGATTCATCATCTTAATTCTTTTGTACGAAGTAAAAGTAATGTGATCGTGAAAAATTTTCATTATTCCGATTTTTGCCAGAAAAGTCGATTTTGACTATACTTATGTTTACTTTGACGAGTTTTTGCATGACGTTACACCGTACGCATGTATGCTTGTACGTATGTAGCAAGTTCTATTATGGCCAGCCGTGAATCTATTTTGACAAGTTTTTTCTGGTGACGTCTGTATGGATGTACAAACCCACATATGTACATAGCTCGCAGAACTCAAAAACGATTAGGCGTAGAGTGTTGAATTTGTTTATTAAGGCCTGTTCTAAAATATAGTTCTGCTATTCCGTTTTTGATTGCAATCGGCTGAGTATTATTGAGTCACCGAAAATATTTTCATTACATTAATGTCTATGGCCGCGCCTGTGTACCTCTTCAATACCTGTGAACCTAATAGTGTCGGAAAGCAATTTTTTTGGGGGGAGGGGTTATGCCCTAAATATTGCCAACTTTTGCTAAGTTTGTAGAGTTTCGGCGAAATATCACCAACTTTGTCCCTAAAATAAGTTTTTAAAACTGAACCCAGCTTAGCGAGAAAACTCCAAACTTTAACATTATTGAAATATTATACCCCAATATTAAGTTTAATAAGTTTGAAGTGCATCAAAACTTTATATGATACTAGCAGCGAAACCCGGCGTTGCTCGGGTTAAAATACACCGCATGTTTAATGGTATAAAAGATATTTAAGGATCCATTTTTAACGTAGATAATTTAGATTTCTATCTTAGAAATTGAGACTTATTCGACCATTAAACATGCGGTGTATAGAAAGTATTCCTGCTGATATGGCAACAGACGATAAACATTAAATTTTAATATTTTATTGGAGTTGAAAAACTGTTGTTTAAGTTACTTTGTTAGTGTTAGTCTAAAGTTCATGCTATTTGAATCCGTAGCTTATTGAGTATAAAAAACGAAAGATAATGTTTAATACTAATGAATACACTGAAATGGTGTTACTTTACGTACAATTTCATCGGAATAAGCTAGAGGCTGATAAGCAGTATGCTATAAAATTTCAGAATGACAATCACCCATCGCAATTGATCTTCACTCGACCAGACATTTCTGGAACTTTCTAGAACATTCCATACCGATTTTAGCAGTAGCAGACATTTTGAATCTTTCTAGATCATTCAAGAAATTTTTCGAACTTTCTAGAACATTCTGGATCGATTTTAACAGTTGCAGACATTTTGGAACTTTCTAGATCATTCCAGAAGTTTTTAGAACGTTCTAGATCATTCTAAATCGATTTGAACGGTTGCACACGTTTTGGAACTTTCTAGAACTTCCTGGAAATTTTTAGAACCTTCTAGAACATTTTAGATTGACTGTAACAGTTGCACACATTTTGGAGTTTTCTAGGTCATTCCAAGAATTTTTAGAAATTTTCAGAAGTTCTCATGAGTTGGAAAAGGACATACATATATTTTTTCACATTTTCGCCACCCACAACCACCCACTTTCACCCACCGCGACCAAACTCCCTTACTTTCACCGTGAGACCAAGGGGTATTTGCCACCCCAACGGGAAGTTAATTCGAGTTGGTGGTGATGGAGAAAACCCTGTCTTTACAAACGAACATTAGCATTATATATATATATATATATTAAGATTATAGATGTACATGTTACAGTTAAAACCCGAAATCAGTCAAAACCCGAATTAACTAGGGAAAACGCGTTCTAACAGAGTGCATTAGGGAAAACCCGAGTTAACTAAGCAAAACGCGTTCTGACTGACAGCGTTAGGCAAAACACGAATTAACTAGGGAAAACCCGTTTTATTCGAGTAGTGGTAGCGCGTTTTCGAGGTGCCCTTACAGAGGAGGCATATTTTCCAGGGGGGCCACTAAAGCGATGGTCAGACCCACTGATTTTTTTCGTCTCACGCAAAGAGCCAGCGTTAGCATATTTTCGAGGGGGCCCCCTATAGTGGTGGCAGGCCCCCATGTAATCCCATGTGAATTTCGGAATGTTAATGCTTTATCCACTAAACACTGGATCTTGCCCCCCCTTCGAAAATATGCTAATGCTGGCTCTTTGGGAGACCCAAAAAAACATCACTGTGTCCGGCCACCGCTGTAGCCCCCCCCTCGAAAATATGCCAACGCTCGCCCTATGCGAGACCCAAAAAACATCAGTGGGTTCGGCCATCACTTCAGGGTGCCCCCTCGAAAATATGCTAACGCTGGCCCCTTGCGAGACCCAAAAATACATCAATGGGTCCGGCCATCGCTTTAGGGGGGCCCCCTCGAAAATATGCTAAAGCTGGCCCTTTGCGAGACCCTAAAAAAATCAGTGGGTCCGGCCATCGCTGTAGGAGGCCACCTGGAAAATATGCCTCCGCTGTAGGGGCCCCTCGAAAACATACTACCGCGGCTCGAATAAAACGGGTTTTCCGTAGTTAATTCGGGTTTTGCCTATCGCTGTCAGTGAGAACGCGTTTTGCCTAGCTAATTCGGGTTCTGCCTAACGCTCTCAGTTAGAACGCGTTTTCCCTAGTTAATTCGGGTTCTGACTGATTTCGGGTTTTCACTGTAACATATACATATTACAAGGACGTCATGTTGCTTCCACGAAATAAGACTGCCGGTTGGCGATTTCCGACTGACTCTGTTGTGAGCTTCTGCCTGTGGGAGGGGAGAGTATCACATGGAAACAGCCGCGGCGAAGGGGGGCATTGTTCTTCAAGCGACAGCATAATTAATTAGTAAAGCATTGTTTACCTTTCCTATTTTTATTGCAGGAGTGTATTTCGGCTTTGGAAGAACAAATGGAGAGTCAAAAAGAAGTGTTCGAGCATGCCGGTAGCTGGAAGGGACTCCAGTATGCTGCAAAGTTTGTTGCCGGTTTAGCGAATCCAATAAAAGAGATTCCGAAGTTGGTAAAGGAACTAGATAAAAAGATGGAGTCCTCTATCTGTTCACAGTGTACAGACAGACACAGTTTTGGACGAGACTGCTAGCTCACGCTGTCAATGTAATTGTGGTGTCAGGCCAAATAATGTTATTTTTAATTCATCGACATCTTGCCTGCAGTGAAAGTGACAGTGGTTTTTACCCGTAATTTTATGTAAATTATTGGTATTCATTGAAATAAATGTGTATTTTACAGCTATGTTCTACGTGTTCTTTTCTCCTATTAGCACTTTTCAACAAAACAGTAACTTGCAAGACTTTCAGCGTAAAAAGTTCTTAACGATTTCAGATTGGCGAGGTGGGAGTAAAAATTTATTCTCAGTCCTGCAAAAACGATGTAAAAAAATACTGATTTTGTACTGTTTTTTTAAATAAATGCACCATTGAAAAGCGTAATGACAGAGTGCTCAAATGTTTTAAATTTCGGTATTTGGGAAAAGAACGGGTTGCCTAGTGTTCGACATTTTTCTCTCCTTCTTGGGACAACTGCATTCCCGAGAGCCGCCTTTTGGCCAGATTTATGTAGTGAGACGACTAAAAATATTAAGGTGAGAGTTCAGAAAAATTAAGCCAAATAATCGATTTTTTGCTTTTTTAATCTTAAATTATAGTTTGTCATTCTAGACAATTTAATATCAGCATTTCAATCATACATCTATTTCATGAGATATAACGAAAACATTTGATAAAATACGGATACAAATTGCAAATTTTATCTTTAAATGCTTATATCTCAAAATAGAAAATTTCCCAGCAACCTATAATATGGAATGCTTCAACATTCCTTGAAAACTGTTCATAGTATTGATATGCATAAAATGAATCTTATAAAACTGTTTCTATATGTTTTATATTTATAATTAAGCAAAAATGCAAGGAATTTTTTCATAATTAAAAAATTAAATACACTCATGTCCATAAATTAAGAATAATGAAGTTCAGGCAAAGAAAGAGAAAGAAGCAAAACAAATTTGACTTATTTGTAAAGTCTATTTATTAAACAAAAAGTAAAGAGCAAAAAAGATGCTATATTTTGACATAATTAATAAAAATTGCAAGTTTTACTCCCTTGACCAAATTTCAAAAAAGAACCTATTTACAAAAAACAGTATAACATGGTTAGTAGGATGGTTAATACGGAGTATGTCTCCCGGACGATGCAATACAGGCCTGACAACGCCTAGGCATGCTGAGTATCAAATGATCAATCTGATCTTGGGGAATATTACACCACTCATCAAGCAATGCACTCCGAAGTTCCGGTAGACAGGTGGGAGGGGGTTGACGGGCTGCAATTCGTCGGCCAAGCATATCCCACACATGCTCTATTGGATTCAAGTCCGGTGAGTATGCTGGCCAATGCATACGGGTGATATCCTCCGATTGAAGGCATTCGTCTACAATGTTTGCACGGTGAAGACGGGCGTTGTCATCCATATACACAAATTCAGCACCCATGGCGCTCCGAACCAAACGTACATGTTGTTCCAGAATGACATCCCGATAGATGTGGCCTGTCATCGTTACACTCTGAACATGCAGGTCAGTTCTGGAACCAAGAACAATTCCTCCCAAACGAGCCATCCTGCACCACCTTAACGGTGTCTTTCAATGGTGTTCTCTTGGTGGTAACGGGTACCTGGCGCTCTCCAGATGAATGTCCGGCGAGAATCAGACTCCAAACTAAACCTGGAAAACATCACACAAGACCACTGTTGCGGTGTCCACAATGCATGCTCTCTACTCCAGGTTAATCGCACGCGACAGTGAGTTGCGGTAAGTGGAACACATCTGACAGGCCTACGAGCATATAGACCAATGTGCCCTAAGCGTCTGTACACGGTCTGCCTTGAAACTGTCGTACCGGTAGCTGAAGAAAGCTGACGAGACAGGTCTGATGCTGTACTCCGTCTGTTTCTTTTGGCAGTAACTGCCAAATAGCGGTCCTCATTCGGCGTTGTAACTCGGGGGCGACCTGTGCTGTAACGTCTACTCACATTACCATCATCTTGGAATCGTTGCCAAAGCCTGGAGATGACACTCTGGGCGATTCCAAGTTCCTCGGATACTTCCAGCTGGGTACGTCGACATTCCAGTCGTCCGATAATTCTGCCACGTAAAACATCATCCAAATGCCTCCTTTGTGCCATAACTATGCGGTTTTTGCACTGAAAGGCTTTCACAGCGCTTGTGAACAATTTTACTTCTTTGCCACCATTCCTTATATACCTCTCTCTTACACTCTCGTCATTGTGACGTACCATCCACGCCATCTGGTGGTTTCCTGTAATTTGCATATTCTTCTTCAAGATGTGTGTGATCATTCCACAGGTGAAATTTTTATTTTAGAGATCAATTTCTGTGTGATTCTGAATTATCCTTAATTTATGGACATGAGTGTATTGTTCTTGCCCTTTTAGATATCTTAATGATTGTACTTAGTTATTAGTAGGAGTATTTTCTTTAACTTAAGGTAAAATTTGTTGGAAAATATTGAAAACTTTTGTTGTTATCCTGCGTGTACTGCACTATAGTGATTTTGAAGTCGTGAAATTTAGTGTTATATTTATTTGATTTTAAGTAGTAAATAAACATTTTTATTAACATTTTATTTTATTTTTGTTCTACAAAACAGTAACGTATGCAATCACCCTGCAAAAATCATTTTAATACCTATAATAGATTTTTTAACACTCAATCCCAGAATTTTGTCTACGCATTTTGTAGATACGAACTGCCACGGTGAAGATCTTTTCAAATGGGTTTGCCCGATAACGTGCAGGGGGGGAGGCGTTAGTAAAATGTTGAAAGTCACACAAGGTTTGCAATTTTTGATAATGGATCGCTAAATCGGGTGCCAAAACGCTTCAATTTATTATAAATATATTAGGAATATAGTTAGAAAACGCCTGGCGAATGTTGTGAAACAGTTTTAGTAGGCGATTTTAATATAGATTTCAATTCTGAAGAAGTGATTTATGGAACAGAGAAGACACATTCGGTACACTCATAGATTATGATACTTTCCAAATGGCATTTATAAAGGTGAAGTATAGTTTGACTATGCTCGGCAAAAATTGTTAAATAGTTGTCGTAGGCGATTTCAATATAGATTTCGATTCCAAGGATGTGTTTTATGAAACAAGGGATCACGACACACTCATGGATTATGATGCTCATGGCAAACAGTATTTAAAAGGATGAAGTATGGTTGGAATATGCCTGGCGACGGTTGTAAAAAAGTTTCAGTCGGCGATTTTAAGATAGATTACGATTTCAAAGATGGTTATATGGTACAAGGAAAAGTTGATTCCTATTTTAACGCCCCCACTTTCGCCAACCTAAAAAATCTTTGACGAGCTTAGCAGTCAAGGGTCTCCAGGAGTTATGCACAAGTTTCAACGCTCCCAAAAGAATTAGATGAAAACCGAAGTGAAAAAATCAGCGATAAACTCACCAGTTAAGGAATTTGAATACACTTAATTATTAAAACTACATTAATTGGCAACCCAAAATAAATAAACGGAATGCTATAGTTATATGTTGTTCCAAATCGCCATTTTAATTATAAATTACGGTTGTCACGTAAATGGAAAAAATCGTCCTGGTAACTACATATGATTAATTATCGCCATCTTGGCGAGAGTCGGTTCGTTAAAGTAGGAATTAGTCGAAGAAAGGCACACACGGCACACACATGGATTATAATGCACACACGAAACAATATTTAAAACGGTGGAGCATAGTTGTAATATACTTAAATTAGGCGATTTTAAGTTAGATTTCGATTCCAAAGATGGGTTTGATGGAAGAGAGAAGACAAATACAGCACACTCATGTATAATGATACTCTTTCCAACTTAATGGAATAAGGAAGAAAAATAGGGACGACGCATAAATTATGATACCCTTTTAATATATAACACTTTAGTGCGTATTTAAAATCTGAACGTGAGTCAGATTTCCTTACTTTTTTTTTAGTCAAAGATTGCTGAAGATATAGCACTTTTCAGTGATTTGATGCCTTCAGTGGATGAATTCTCCCCTTAAACACACTAAAGCAGCGTTTCACAACCTGTGGGGCACGAACCCCAAGGGGGGCGCAGAGCGTTTGCCAGGGGGGGAGTGGCGAGAAAACCAAAGAGCAAGTAGTGATACATGTTTTTTAAAAAATCATCTTATTTATTCTCATTTTTACTAAGAAAAAAAAACATTTTCGCTTGAAATGTTCATTCAAACTTTACTGATAACATTATTTTGTAGAAAAGTCGACTAAATGTTCATTGTTAAAGATTAAAAAACCGAATGTATGCTGAAAAAATGTGAGGGGGGGGGTCCACCGTAGTTAGCCTTTGTTGGGGGGGGGGGGTACGCAAAGGTTAAAAGGCTGACAACCGCTGCACTAAAGAATAAATCGCATTCTGAAAATTCCTAAAACGCCATATGCCTGAAAAAGTATTGTAAAATTAGGATATTTTTTTATATCCATACTTTCGATCTTGAATTCTTTGTACTGCGTCTGTAAGTACTTCCTAAACTATTTTTGTAACTTCAAGTGATTCCTACAGTTTTTGAAAGCTGTTTATGAATCGTTTAACATTTTACATAAACTTCAGCCTCGAAATCACTGCGTATCTGTGAAATTGATTGAATTCACTGAAGTAAGCCCGTCAAGCAAGGATTTATTTGATAACCTGAAAAATCCATTCAACAACGCAGGAACACAAACAATACAACAGTAATTGCATTATGTTGAAATAAAAACAATTTCAACAATAGAAAACAAAAGCGCATCCTTGTTGATTTTGAATGTTGTAAGTGGAACATGTTAAATCTGTTTATATAGTTGCAAACAAGATAGCCTCGAGTAACAACAAAATAATTTATTTTATATGAAGTATATGTACAGGAAAATGATGTGTATGATTTCTATAAGTAGTGAATTTAAAACCTGAAACTGGTTCTTCGTGTGCTCAAAGATGCAAGAAATACTAGACACATCAGTTGCACAGCAGAATGTCTTTTTGAAATTCTGAAAACAGAACAGATAAATATCATTTTGATTCATTTCATTCAAATGTTTCCTATAATTTTACATTAACATTTATTCTTTAATTAATTTTTAACTTGGCACAACTCTAATAGGTATATGTTCTTGCATTACCTAAAGCACGTCTTACGAATTAGACGATAAAGAGGTCACAACAACAGACAATCCTAAATAGTATGCAGTGGGGGAGGGGGACTTGGCAGTTAAATTGAGGGTAAAAAAAAATGCATAGGGGAGCCCTTTTGAAAATAAGTAACAGTTTGTGGAGCAAGAAATTTTGAGAGGTTAAAGAGAATTGCAATCCTCTCCGCTATTAGCTTAACCCTTTAACGCGCAGTGTTCCCACACTGGGAACACCAAAATCTGACGTTTTGACTGTTGCTGGTCACGAAGAATAGATTTGATTTCTACAGAAATAGTTGCGGGTGGCATAGCTCCACGAGAATTCTTTACTTTTTAGCGCGTCATTTCCCGTCAAAAAATGGTCGCGCTTATTTTTAACAGCACTGACATCTGCTGAAAAATGGAAGAATGCGAGAAAGCTGGATAGATTGCCCAATGCTGAAAAAAGGGCAGCCGTTGCCATCGCTCGACTTAACTACCAGCATGATGGCGGACGATCGAAACGTTCATCGCGTGCCCCAGATCTAGAGGCCCTTTTTTGACGCAGCTGGCTGTGCCGGCACAGCCAGCTGTCGTCATGCTGGTAGTTAAGTCGAGCGATGGCAACGGCTGCCCTTTTTTCAGCAATGGGAAAGGATTGCGCCTCAAAGGGTTAAAAGTACGTCAGGGGTTAGATTCCCACCTGGTTGTGCAAAACTTTAGCAAAGTTTCAGAGCAAAATTTTCCTGAAATTAAAATCAAAAGCAAATGAATTCAGCAACACCAGAACTTCGAAAACTAAATTGAGGCGTGCTCATGATTCAGATGGGCAAGCCACTTCTTCAAGAAACTAGAAATTTAGTGATTGGAAGCGAAACAAGATTTAAATTTCTCTTGAACAAGGAAACCGATATGATTCACAATAAGCTTTTTCAAAAGTTACTAGAATGGGCCAATTTTTGGTAAATTTTGATAATTGTATCTTGAACGGTATGTAAGGATTTAACGTTTAAAAATGGGAAAACATTTCATTTTTTCACTGTTTCATTGCTTGTAACTCACCATCACACCTAAATATCGTAATACAACGTCATTTTAAAATACTTTTTTTATTTTGCTCTTTCTAAATGCGGCGTTACTTTTTGTCTAGCGTGTTTAGAAACGTCAGAAATGAGAGATTTACTAAGTTTTTGAACTTTTTTATTCTATCCGTGATAGTGGGAAAACAGTTAGAGATGAAGCAGGGGTTTTATGCTCATATACTCTCCACATGAGCTGTTCTATCACTCCCTAAAGTATTTTACAAGAGTTATGAATCGCTCTATATAAGGGTGTCTCAAAATGATCAAACATTTTAAATTGTGTGCCAATTTTTGTGTATTGTTCAAATACATTAAGGAAGGGATATGCTACTCTCGACCTTAACTGGTGATATGAATGGTATAATAACACAATAACATATGTATAAAATCTCGGCTGTTCGAGCCTCGTCAGGGGGAGACCCCCCCCCCCGTTGCCTACCTAATTTTTTAGTTTCATTATTGCCATATTAAAACGATATTAATGGACTATGTCATTTTATCGCTCATCTTTCGCGTATTTTGCCTGGTAACCCTATGTTGAAATTTTTATGAGTGTAACCTAGTTATAGAAAAATACATGTGAAGCATATTCTACAGCTTACGAAATATTGTAACCATAGATTAAAGCTGTTGCGAACTAATAGTATTTAAATATATGTAAAAAATACATATGAAGCCTATTCTACAGCTTACGAAATATTGTAACAATAGATTAAAGCTGTTGTGAACTAATAGTATTTAAATACATCTAAAATTATGTCGCTTTTTATGTCGCATTTTTATGTCGCATTTTTGGGACACATTTTTCAATAAAGGGTGTTGAGAGATAAAATGACATAGTCATTAATAACTATATGTATGCTAGATAAATAACAATACACTATTCTCCATTCAAATACCTTTCCAGTTCTCTCAATTTATTTTGAAAAAAGTTTGCATAATTCTATTTTTTAATATCCAAAACTTTTACTTACGATGCTTTAGACAGGATGACAGGCATTTCACATATGGATTCTATGGTGAAACCCTCACTTAGAAGATCTTCGCATACTGGAATCGTGAAAGAAACAGAAAATTATTTTATGTAGGTTAAAAAAAATATGCATTTTGCATTACCATGCAATTCATTCAATTATTTCTTAATTTGTGTGGGGGGGGGATGTTTCATTTGTCTACCGCAAACTCGACTCATCACAGAATGAGGTCTGGTGAATACGACTTCTAATGTCTTCTACATCTATCCAAAATAGTTCGTGCTCCATTGCCGAAAGTGCAGACGTTTGCGCAATGCAGTTGGCTCGGGGATGAAAATGTTTTCGAAACAAAAAATTTCCCATTGGTTAGTTGTAACACTGTAAATGAATTCATGTAAATGAAATAATGTCATTTAGGGATTTATTTCAAAAAGATTAACTGGTTTCCAAAATTGAAGTTACACTGTCGACAGTTATCTGGAAGGTAGAGGGTGTTTTTGGAATGGTGTGGCCAGCAACGTTTCCTGACCTCAGTCTTGTAGAGCACTTGCGGAATGCTCTGCGAAATGCCGCTGCACATTGCCAACCCCCCCCCCCCCAAAGACCGTTTAGGCTTTAAAATATGAAAGAATGGAAATTACTTCCACAATCATTGAATAACCTCATTAACGGACTGAGAGCTCTATGTGATGCTTGTACAGCTGCACGAGTTTGCAACACCTCTTATAGATTTTTCCAAATGACATCACACTGCTTCTCTATAGGAAAAACTAAACAATAGGCTTATTTTACGGGACGTCTTGTAGGCATGAGTAACCAATAGGCTTACTCTACGTGACTTCACTGAGCTATTGGTAAGTATACAGGGAACAAGCCAATTATACAAAGCAACAAAGAGTTGTTGCATACCTTATTTTGACCAATGTTGCTCTCATTTGTATATAACCAATGTTAAACTGAAGTGCAAATATTTCTGTTACAATTTCTTAGTTCTTTTACTAGTATACCAGAATCCTATGCGTGAAACCCCTTTTTTTTTAAAAAAAAAGCTCATTTTTAAGTTTGCAACCTCATTTCTCGACACCAGTGTCTGGATCCAGGGATTCATGGGAATCTAACCCAACATTGTAGTAAGAGGTAATTAACTGAGAGGAAAGCACACCCGACCTCTCGGCTATCATTCTAAAGTATCGAGGAGTCCTTGGTGGATATTGTACCACTCCTCTCTCAAGGCGGTTTTGAGCTCTTGCACTGTTCGGGGAGGGATGGTTCTTTGTGCAACACGTCTTCCAAGAGCATCCCAGGCATATTCAATAGGATTTAGGTCGGGAGAGAAGGCAGGCCATTGCATATGGAGAATATTTTCACTCTGCAGTGTGTCCGATACCTCAACGCTTCTGTGTGGCCGTCATTATCGTCCATAAACGGAAAGTCTGGACCTACAGCATCCCTAAAAAGACGAACATGATCCAGAATAATCTTTCTGCAATACCGTTGCGATGTAACGCTTCCTCGCTCAAAGATGTGAAGCGGTGTTCCTGCCATTGTGCATGATGCCTGCCCACACCATCACGCCTGGGTCATACCGATGATGCTCACAAGCAAACTGTTGTGCATAGCGTGGTCCAGGTTCTCTCCACAGTAATCGGTGGCCAGAATCACTTGTCACACTGAAACGAGATTTGTTCGAGAACATTACTCTAGACCAATTTTGGTGATCCCAACCAACATGATTCTTCCACCAGCGTAATCTCTCTCGACAATGGCGTGGTAGAAGTGGGATGCAACGAACAGGCTTCCGTGCATACAACCAATTCGTTTTAATCACCGTGGGATGGTTCTTGCTGAAACATGCCTACCGCTAGCGATTGCAAGGTTTGCATGTATCTGGCCAGGAGTGTAATTTCTGTTCCTTTTTGTCACGAGGGTTACATAGCGATCCCCTAAAGGTGTGGTGTTCCTACCACGACCCCCGGCATGCTTTCGAAAAGCATTTCCACCTTCAGCGGTCTTCTTTAATCGCGAGATGGCACTCTTTGATACACCCATTGCAGCAGCTACAGTGGTGACACTTTGACCTGCTTCCAGTCGTCCAACTGCTTGTCCAAGATCGTAGTCACTCAAATAATGTCTTGCTGACATTTTGGTCTTAATTATTGCAAGAACCAAGCAGAATTTCAGAGAAAAAACTTTTATAACATCCAGCACTATTTTCGTCAAACATCACACAGCATGAATTTTCGTATGAATCATCAGCTTGTATGCACTGGCTTTTATACAGATAACAAGTCCTGGTCTACCACGCCCTCTGAATTTGAATTTACTGTTATTGGTCAGCTGTCTGAGACACAATTATGCATAAATTACTTGTTCCTCAGCAATTGCCAAGCAGTGTATTTATGATGTTTTCCTACATGTGCAACTAATATTCTGTTGACAAACACAGTGGCATTAACATGATAAATAAATAATATCCAAGCATTCATTTCTTTAATTTAAAACTTTAAATTCTATTGCAAAACATTAAACATATAAGCGTTTGTGAATGCATCAAATTACCACTAAATATATTACTTTATTCAAGAATGCTTTTAATCATAATTTCGAATACAATTTAACTTAAGTGGCTATAATGTTAATACTTAGTGGCTATCATTTACTTATTGTTTTACGTATCCGGTTGCAGAATGAATAGTGAAAGTAAATAATTTTTCCAGTGTATTCAATTACAACTAATTTTGCAAATTGAGTATAAGTAAGCTGCAGAAAAATAGCTATAGAAAAATTTGCGGATGCTAAATACGTTTTCATAAGAGCTTTTAAGTCGTGGAACATCAGAAGAATTGATTGTTTTGTCTTTAAAAATGATGCAGACTGTAAAATTGAATAACAATTTGGTATTTTTAAATTATGATGTTTATTTAGAAGGGGTTTTTTTTGTTGTTTCCTTTCTAGAATAACAAACTCTCTCTCTAATTAGAGTATGCAAATGAATTTCCCTAAATTTATTTTGCGTTTATTGCCTTGTGTAATTTTAAAAAGACGTAGCAAGTTAAACGATATTGGTAATATTTTCATCGAGTGGATCAGATATCCATCTTACGCTAAAACTAATTTTAGAATACCATGAATGTGGTATATTTCTTTTATACAGACATCTATTAAACAGGATGTCAAATAAATAAAAAGACAAACTTTCAAGGGAAGATTGCCTTGTTTACGTAAAAAAAATGTCAAATGAGTCATTATTCATAATTTTTTGCACTTTTCTCTACGTGGTTGTAGCTTTTTTTTTTCTGTGAAACTAATGCAGTTATCTTAAATTCAAACCTTAATGTTGTTTGTTTGTGTTGTTATGCCAACAAAACTCAAGAGCGATCTGTCCAGGGGGGGGGGTTCCTTGGTCACAGGACATTCCAAGAAATTTCTACCCATATCCAACTTACATGTGGAGAAAACCGACCAAAACTCCAGACCGCAAGATCGACACAGTTCATTGGAGTCCAAATCCGGGACGCACTTCAGCCGTCTACTATTTTGAGTATCTTATCCATTCGACAATGGTGTGGCCAATTCAAACTTTAAATTTGTTCAAAATAGTATTGCCATTTACACCATACAAAAACTTTAAGCAAACAAATTGAAAATTTATGTTTTGACAGGGATATGTATTTTTTTTATACGTTTGTGTGTGTGCGTGGAGCTTAAAATTCACATAATAGTACCCATAAACTACTTTATGTTAAGTTGATAATAATAATAGAAACGTTTGATCTGCCGAGTCTTCATACACGTAAAAGTCGTGCAGTGTCCACGTAAGATACACACTTCAGCGCCCCATCAGTAATACCGCCTCACCATGGCACAGTGGTTATGTCACTGAAAATGGTGGACGGCCGAAGTGTGAAGGTCCCAGGTTCGGGTGCCATCGCGCGGCTGTCGATCTAAATGTACATAGTTTTGTTAAGTTTTCTCCGGAAGTAACGTGAATGCGCGTTAGAACCCCTTAGAAATTCCTTCTGCAAAGGCACCCCCCCCATCCTTGGCACATAGCCCTTGCGTAGTGTTGCCATAATCACCCAAACAGACCATCAGTAATACCCCAGGCCCGCACACGAAGTAAGTTTAGAAAGGTTCATTTAGAGATACTGCACTTTCAAAGTGAATTTAATTGCGGAAAATGATTTCACCTTGTACTTTGATGGTAGCTCGCAGATCTACATTCAACACAGCCCGGTTCACTGCGCATTCATAGACGCCGGTGTCGTTAACTTGGGCGGAAAGAATGAGAAGGGAGTTGTTCTCTTCGTCTATGAAAGTGCCATTGCCATCCGTAGTAAGCATGTCGCCCTCTTTAAACCTGCAAACAAATATGTGCTGTAAAACACAATAAAAAATACATGCTATAGCGTATATTCTAAAATGTATACAGGGTAGCCCTAAAAAGAAACTTTGCCGATACATGGATCTGTAAGCAAGGATTGTCGCCTGATGCATAGGAGAAATTCTTCGATTTGCGAATACAAACGGTTGAATTGCATGCTTGCCGGCTCATTCCTCGGTTGTTGTGTGATCGCGCAAATGTTAACTCAGCACACGCATGCGCGGAGAGAGAAATTGTCGTATAAAGACGATTTGCCGACATCCATCAGCGCATATTCATTCTTCATTCTGGAGCTCGTACATGCTGACTAGAGATGAGTTCGGGCTCATTATTTGAAGCCCGAGCCCGAAAACTTTTAAGCCCGATCCCTTTTCAAGCCCGAAATTTCAGCTAAAGATAAAAAGAAATTCAATTACTTCATTGATAGAACACAATAAATTTTGCTGTTTGTGCAAATTAACGACAAATATAGTTGCAAACTCTCAACGCACTTTCTAATTCTTCATATCCATGTTTATCAAATAATGTCCGATCTGAAGACTAACTAAGCAGAACAAGCCACCTTTCGGAAATACCCAAAGAGCTTCACGAACCTTCTAGGAGCCCGTGCCGCTAATTCTTTTTTTTTATAAGTACTTTTATTTCCTTATGAATCACTTTTTAAAATCTGTTTCAAGAAGTATGTTCAATAAATGACACATTTTTCACGATCCCGATCCCGAACGCTTTTGGGAATTACAGAGCCCGAGCCCGGTTCGGGCCCGAGCTCGGGTTCGGGCTTTCGGTCTCGGGCTGAGCCCATCTCATCTCTAATGCTGACAGTATGATTCTACTAGAGAAAGTTTGTGATGAATTGGTAAAACTCTATTATCAAAATGGGATGACTGTCGCTGAAGTCTTGCGTGATACTGTCGTAACCATTAAAAAAAAATATGCCTGTGTAACCCACAAGCTTACCGTGATCTAGTAAAATTTCGAAGAAACTGGCTGAATCTGTGATAGACAGCGATCCGGCCGATCAGCTGTTCCTGGGGACTTTTTTACAGAAGTACATCACATAGTGACATTAGGGGACGTGCAAACTTTAAGAGGTACATCTGGTGTATTATATACCGAAAACAACAGTCCAGATTCTACCGGGCCTGCTTGTGCATTCCGAAAGAGGCGCACGGACGTTTTCTCATTCATTAGATTCGTAGTTAGATAACGTATCTAAGTGCTGGAACCAATAAGTGAGCATCCGTAGGCCTCTTTGGATGACTCATCGGAGTGCACAAGCAGGCCCGGTAGAATCACGATGGCCCTGGCTCTGTACTTCTCATGTTTATTTACCTGTTCCAGCTCATCCATATGTTGGGGACAGGGGGATATCAACAAGCATCGACATTGAAACTGAATATCATATCCCATTTTATACCGTTAACGACTGGCCCCCCCTTGAATATTATGAACGAAGAGGCATATTTCATCTTAACTAGCAACATCAACACCAAAGATTATATGCACTGGACATATGCTAATTCACACGCTGTGGTATCGGTACCTTTATACAACGACAAATTTACAGCGTGGTGGTGCATTGCAGACACGTCCATAGATTTAGGAATACCTAGATTGCTCATCCAATGTTCCTAATCGTGTGATTTTTGTTGCCAAAAACGCACCCCATTTCTGCCACTATCATGGCTGCTGTCGATGTAAAATAGAACATTCGTTGCAATACTTCAGAAAAATAAATAAGTTCGAGGGAAAGTATTTCGATACGAGTACTTTTTAAAATACAGATCGTTCTAAAATGATTGAAAATACCATTATAATTTAAGTTATTGCCATTCTGCGCATGCGCATGCCACTATCATGGCTACCGTTTGGAGGCAACAAGTTTTCTCTCGTTATGCTCAATCTGGAGATTCCTATATCTATGTTCTCGTCCTGTACATCTTTGAGGAAGCGACACCAACAGGGTTTGTAACATGCACTGCCCCAGGTTCTCGCTCTACAGCCATGCTGCAAAGTTATGTCACACCACAATTGCTGCGATAAACTGAATAGCATTGCTACAGGGCGGTGCACCTCCATGCAGCACGACGTCTGTTCACAGGGTCCTGAAACAGCATTTTAGTGATTACGCCATTGCAAGTCATTTTCCATTGCCGTGGTCTCTGAGATCCTATGATCTCACTCCTATGGACTTCTGGGTCTGGGGATATCTCAGATTCAGCGTTTACTAGTGAAATCCGCAAACTTTGCTGAATTTCAAGGACTATCAAACGTGAGATTGCGAACATCTCTCATCAGGTTTGGTGTTTTTATTTTTTAATTGTAAAATCTCAAGTACCAAAAATGCCAACGGTTAAGGTAACAGTAATGTTGATAAATGTAAATTACGGGGACTGCAACGTCAAAAATAATATGAAATCAATGTATTTTAAGATGTCAAAAATGATATAGATTGATTTTCGTTATTTGTATTTTACTCATACAAATAAAAAATATTTCGTTGCCAGAGCATTGATTTATGTGTGATTAAATGGTAAAATCCAGAACTGACGAAAAAAGGTTTCCTATAATGGCTAATTAATTTAATTTTTTTTAACATTAATTTACTTGCACTTGGACTTTTACACATGGAAGGGATTTTTTAATATGAAACGTGCGTACGAAAGTAGATCATACCATACGATGGAACACAAGGGGCACTCTTCCGTTTTGCACTGTAGAAGTAACGGCTCTCCAGGAACGAGTACTTTTCCGACACCTGGTTCATCTTCATTTGGCTCAATGATGTTTTCTAAAAATATATATAGTAATTTTCTAAATACAAAATTTAAAAGAAAAACAGGGATTATAACCAAATTGTAATTTGTAAATGGTTCAAAAACATTAGGTAATGTTCTCGCGTCTGCACATATTCCCCAGCGAAAGAAAAAATTATCTGCGTAGTTATTGATCTAACATGCAACAAATATGAGGCCTATGTTGAAGCCGGGGCCATCGTGATTCTAGCGGGCCTGCTTGTGCACTCCGAAAGAGGCCTACTGACGTTTCCTCATTGGTTAGATTCTGCCGTTAGATGACGTATCTAAGTGCTGGAACCAATAAGTGAGCATCCGTCGGCCTCTTTGGATGACTCATCGGAGTGCACAAGCAGGCCCGGTAGAATCACGATGGCCCCGGTTGAAGCACAGTTTGTTTGTAATTAAAAGGTTAAACATTTGTTGATCTTCATAGAAAGAAAATAAAAATTAGATCTTGGTACGCTTAATACACGCTAATTTCCTTAAAACAAGTTATAAATACACACATAAGCATAAAGATATGAATACCACTAGATGACATTAGCTATCTTGAACATTGGACGAAATGAAGTAACTGTGTTGGTGTATGGCGGATCATTTTGTTGGTTTCTTTGTAAATAACAGTGAAAGATGCAAGATTTTACTGTTTAAAAAGTAAATATACACAATCATATGTTACAATCGTAATTATGTGAATACAAAATCTCAGCATTCTACAGCTAAAAGTTTTGCAGTTATGCCAAATACGTAATTATTCTGGGCGCCCACTTTGGCGACATGACTTCTTTAAAATTGGAACTGTCACCATAGAATAACCCTTTAACGCGCAGTGTTCCCGCTCTGGGAACACCAATCTCTGACGTTTTGACTGTTTTCCAGTCACGAAGAATACATTATACGAAGATTTCTATAAAAATTGTTGCGGGTGACAGTTCCACGAGAATAGCACGTCATTTCCCGTAAAAAAAAAAAAAAAAGTCACGATTATTTTTAACAGCACTGACATCTTCTGAAAAATGGAAGAATGCGAGAACAGCTGAATAGATTGCCCAATGCTGAAAAAAAGGGCAGCCGTTGCCATCGCTCGACTTAACGACCAACAAGAGGGCGGACGATCGAAACGTTCATCTCGTGCCACAGATCTAGAGATGCTTTTTTGACGGGAGCTGGCTGTGCGGCATAGCCAGCTGCCGTCAAAAAAGGGTCTCTAGATCTGTGACACGCGATGAACGTTTCGATCGTCCGCCCTCTTGCTGGTCGTTAAGTCGAGCGATGGTAACGGCTGCCCTTTTTTCAGCATTGGGAAAGAGTTGCGCCTCAAAGGGTTAACACAGTCCTATTGCAATGGGATCTAAGCAATATGGCGGGTTGGTTACAGTGTCAGCTTCACTATCAGATAGCTAATGCCGTCTCCTTGTACTCATATCTCTATGACACATAGCAAAAAAAGTTTCACTTGTGTTCATTCCTGAAATCCTTTAAGAAAAAATAAACTATAAAATAAAGCCACATTTCCTTTACATATTTAGCATATTCGAAGCATACATTTCTTTTCCGTGATCCATAAAGTAACACCATGCACTCAAAAAAAGAAAGGGGGGAAAAAAGGGAAAAAGCAAAAGAAACTCGCCTCTGACGTAGACAGGAATGGACTTTTCGTGGTACTTTTCTCCCTCTTCCGTCTTGATGCCATTTTCCGCTCTGCAGGTGTAGCGACCCCTGTCAAAGTCGGTCATGTTTCTTACGGTCAGAAATGTATTTGACAGCTCCTCCCGCTTTGAATAGATGGATATGCGGAGGTCTTTCTCCTTCAGCATGTAAGCGTTCAGGTTCCCTTTTCGTAAGAAAAGAAAAGAAAGGAAAAAAAGCGATTGATGGACAAAAAGTAAGAAGTGTCCCGTTATCAATCAATATATACAGGGTGGTCCCGAAAAGAAGGTGGTAGCACGCTTTAATTCTTTATCTGTTAACCCTTTGAGGCGCAACCCTATCCCAATGCTGAAAAAAGGGCAGCCGTTGCCATCGCTCGACTTAACTACCAGCAAGATGGCGGACGATCGAAAGGTACATCCAGCTGTCGTCAAAAAAAGGGTCTCTAGATCTGTGGCACGCGATGAACGTTTCGATCGTCCGCCCTCTTGCTGGTCGTTAAGTCGAGCGATGGTAACGGCTGCTCTTTTTTCCAGCATTGGGCAATCTATCCAGCTGTTCTCGTATTCTTTTCAGCAGATGTCAGTGCTGTTAAAAATAATCGTGACTATTTATTTTACGGGAAATGACTTGCTAAAAAGTAAAGGATTCTCGTGGAGCTATGTCACCCGAAAGTATGTTTATAGAAAATCTATTCTTTGTGACTGACAGCAGTCAAAACGTCAGAGTTTGGTGTTCCCAGAGCGGGAACACTGCGCGTTAAAGGGTTAACGATAAGTGAACAATGTTAGTTCAAAAGTTATGGAAAAATACTGCGTTAAGAAAAAAATCGCCTTGTTAATTTTTAAAAAGTTAACACTTTTTAACTGTGTATAAGCCCCCGTGCAAAAAAAAAATTCCCAGTTAGTAAAATGTGCCCCATACCACTAATGTGAATATGGACAAAATTTCAACCTGTCATCATAAAACGGTTGGGAGCTATCTTTAAACGGGTTCAGGGGCTATACATGAATTTGAATGTGAACCTTTGGTGCTCAAGTGCTAAAAATTATTTTCTTACGTAATATCTGCACGACCTCTGAAATGGGATCGTTCGACGCGATATTTTTCCCTTCTAGATACCCCCCTTGTGAAAGTGGCTTAAATCAGCATATGTTTATCTTTATACCTCTGGCACTCAAATTTTTAACATCACCTCATTGGTGTATGCGGCACATTTCACTAATTGTGACTTTTTTCGGTACAGGATACGTGTACAAGTTAAAAAATGTTACTTTTGTAACTAAAAGAGAAGATTTTTTTTCTTATACTATTCCCTTTTACCTTCCTCTTCCTGAATACTTCTTTTTCAATTTGCGTTGCCCACTTACCTCCAACAGATAAAAGATTAAAGCATGTTACTTCCTTTTTGGTACGCTCTGTATTTTTCTT
Source organism: Cheiracanthium punctorium (assembly GCA_038373885.1). Classification (NCBI taxonomy): domain Eukaryota; kingdom Metazoa; phylum Arthropoda; class Arachnida; order Araneae; family Cheiracanthiidae; genus Cheiracanthium; species Cheiracanthium punctorium. Next base: position 625,919 of record JAWZYV010011933.1, on the reverse strand, counting down.
TCTCATTCTTATGAATAGCAGTAAATTTAAAGTATTACTAAAATATATACATAAATGGTGCAGCAGAAGCGCTATTCACTGTATTAAAAATTTTTTTAAATATCATCATGCGTACTTTTACACTTTGTGCATTGTATCGTCATATCTTAATGCTAATGAATATCAGTTTCAAAAGAAATAAATTTGAATGAAGTGTATCCAAAATGTACATAATTTGATTGGCGTAAGAGGACGTCATGTGGTGCCATCATTGGGAATTATAAATAAATAATGCATTATTATAAATAAATTGAAATTTTCCTTTGAGACACCCTTTATGTTTAATGACCATTTACACATACTACTGTTATTCCCCCATCTTATGTCCACCCATGGACGCAAACACACATGCTCTCATTGAACGAATCCAGTGGCAAAATACAGGAGTGAGGACACAGAGCATTTGGAAATGTTTGCAAGTTGTCGACAGTGAAGGGAGGCGTGTATGTGGAGGAAGCTAATTTTGATCCCACGATTTTTGCGTGGTAGTTGGTAGACTGAGGCGTTATCCGACCGAGCAAAAGGTACCCAATTGTCCGGCTGCCAATTGCCGAGGTGTAGCGTGCGCGGGGGCAATCTCGTGCCGCCATACAACTCCCCCACCTATAGAGTCAGTCGGAAGCTGAGAAACGATGTTACAAGAGTGATGGAATTTGAGAAGTTGCTGCCACGTTGTGTGGATTTTGTGTCATTTTCACGCAATGTGGGATTCTGTTCCGCTATTTGTGGACTTTGAAGGAGCTAGCGAAAATGGATGGCTTCGGTGCTGGCGCCATATACGCTGAAGGCGAGAAGGAGAATGTGTGTTCATTGTCCGGGTCATCAATGAAAGGAAGAGTGTATGTGGCAGAACCTCGTTTTGATTCCGCGAACTCCGCGTGGGAAACTGAGGCGTTATCCGACCGGGCAAAAGGTACCCATTCTCCCGGCCTTCGAATGTCAATGTGTAGGTCGCGCGAAATCGATCTTGTGCTGCCACAACAGTTTCAGAATCAGACGAAAATGATAGCCACAAACGAGCAATTTCTTATTCGATAAAATTAAATTGACAGCGATGGATTAATTCTTAAAAATACTTTCCTTTACTTTAGATTTTAGCCCAGTGCAATTAGTTCAGCGCATCTTTCTGCACAACCCCCTTCTGCATTTGAATTCTTCCATCGTATAGCTGGGAGAGCTTAACGTGTCGGAACATCAGTATAAAATGTACTATTATCGACATTAAATCACATTCAGGAAATCGAGCAAAAAATATAAGTCCATACCCTTTATAAATTTTAATCAGCGATGACAAACTTCAAGCGTTACAAAAGAAGAATAGTTTTCAAGCAAATCTGATATTTTGAAGAAGCGGAATATAATTTAAGCAAAACTAATTTTATCAGAATTATGTCGGGCAAAAGCTCTTCCCCTCAATCCCTAACTGGCAACATAATACCCCTCATGACACCAAAAATTTTTCTCCTCTCACTAACAGGATATATTTATCGCCAATAAATTGCAGTTTTGTCCGGGGAACTGTATCGGTTTTCGATAAACTATCCTGGAAGCAACTTTCAGTGCGAAACGCGGACAAGTTTCAGCCAGTATATAGCTGTATAAAAAATAATAATAATCAATGTCAACTTCCTGAGAAGCAGATTTAAGCCTTGGTAATACTGACAAAAGAAAATTAAATTTACAGACTTTCAGTTTGAGGCACATTTCCAGATGAAACTGCTTCGTAAGATACTCCTATTAACAATTTTTAGCTGAATTTAACACTAGCATTTGTCATGAAGAAAATGCACTTGCAGTTTTAGATTTGAGAAGGCGTTGCGAATTAGCAAAACACGGGTTCTTTTAATTTAAACACTTCAGTTGTAAAAAAATATGAAGATGTACGAGATACTTAAAAAAATGAAAACTGTTTGTTTAAAAAGACTACTGTAGAATAAAAATATTAAAATAATGGCTAGTGATGGCCAGTTAAGCAATACGTGCTCCTAGAGCCGTTGAATAAAGGTTGAATGACTAAAAAATGTATGCTAACATAAAACTTGATCTTGGCAAGAACGTAAAGCGAGAATAATTTTGATTGGGGAGAATAATTTTGAAAGATGGTGCATGACATCAAAATAAAATACCCCCCCCCCTAACAAAAAAAAAGTCAACAGAGGGGATACAGAAATCCGTTACAATTGCAAATCTAACATAATATAATCTATTTTTTGCCAGAAGGTTCCTGTCTGCTGTGAAAAGTATACAATTAAAAGAATAATGCATGCGGGAAAAGTGGAATACAAATTATGAAAGTCAAAATAATGAAAAATGAGAACAGAAGAATAATTTAGAATGTTTTATTTTGAATGTAGATTAAATTTAGAAAACAGAAAACAAGTGAGAATCAGAATTAAAAATGTGATCAACATCCCATTTTTTTTTTTTTGTATCTTCAGTGAGTAGACAAAATCATTGCTCATTCTGAAATTTGTGAAATTGAATCGCACATGCATACGTGCGTACAGATGTCACGCAGTAAATTGTCAAAATAATTTGAAGGATAGTACAAATCGGTTTTTCCATCAAAATCAGAATACTGCTATGTTTCACCATTACGATACTTAGCATAAGTAAGTAAAAAAAAAAAAAGAAAACGCCTTTATTAACAGTTTATTTCTGTGTCTGTTAAGACTAAAAATATCGGACTGTACCCTTTATTCATTCTATTTTTATAGTTGTTCATTAGACTTCTGTGTACCGTGCACGATAGGATTATGACTAAAAAATGTTTTACAAAATTGTGTATTTCCTGTGTTTGCAATTGATGAACTTTTGGAAACAGATTACGAATCAACAACTATTGAAAATGGACTTAAAAAAAATCCTCTCGCATGAAACCATTTTGTTTGAGGGTGTATCATGAGAACCGTATGGTGCTCATGATAAAGTGTGACTGATGTTTAAATGATGTATCTTCTGTACTTTCAGATATTAGTTGTTCAATATTAGTATTATAATGGCATATTATAAATCAAGTGAAGCCATTAAGAAAATATTCAGAATCGTGGATATAGCTAAGAATCCAATAAAAAGACCAGATATACCTAAAATTGAAACATTTAGCCATTTTAACTATGCTACTTCTGGAAAAAGAGAAGAAAGACTGGATGAATCTGATAACTGGTGAGTTTACTATTCTCCAAAGAAAATTTAACTTTCCAGTTTTAACAAAACAAAAAGTTATGTCAAAAGTAGTTTAACTGATTGCAGAGAATGAAAAACAAAATATAGCGAGAGGAAACATCATTCATTTCAAAATGAAATAGAAAATATATTTGGCATAACAAAAATACATGGAAATTGGTTATGCCAAGAAGATAAAGTATTATACGAGGTACAATTAAATACTAGGTAAACTTAGATATGTAGCAAGCACAGTTTCTCAACAATTGCCCATTCAATCCTCTAAGGCAGTATGAAAATATGTTTCCCAGTAAGAACCAACTGGGGTTTGCCACTGATGTAGATGGCATATCATGTAAATGGCGTATATTGTAATTAATGGCATATATTGTAATTTAATGTTTTCCGAAACAGCATCTATATCTGAATCAGATGAAAGTAATAATGACAATGGGAAACGAGTAGCCCAGTTTTCAATAACACAAGGAGGTAACTATGTGTTTAAACACTGCTTTTGTTGTAGTTTATGCCCGTCTACCCGAAGATGGTATAAGTATTCCAACACCACCAGTCAAGCTCTTTCGCCCCCCCCCCTAGTTTTGGGGCAAATATTTGAATGTGTTATATCTACAATGATTCTATCTGCACTTTGGCGAGTTGCAAAGCGTTTCATGGCTGTAGAGTAATTTGGAAATACCATCCATCAGTTTCTGGTGAATCTCTGCGATAAATTTGAAAGGAAAACAGAGATTCCAGCAATGTTGTGGAGATGAAAGTTCCCCGCTATTTACAGTAATATTCTCCATTTAAGAATGAAGAAGTACTAAATAAGAGAATATATAGCACGTAAATTCCATCTGGAATTGTAAAGAGACTGCAATCCTCTGCATTTAATTACAAGATTACCACAAGGTTTCTTTGCGGAAGTAAAATTCTCTACAAAATTCATACAGAAATCGAAATCTTTTCGCCAAACTGGATTTGGAACTGTAATCGTTTCACCTTCTGGCTAATAGGACTGCAGAAAAATATCGAATTGTTTTATCACTTCATTCACGAATTCGTTTAGGGTTGACTCGGTGGAAGGCTTCGGAATAAAGAGCTCTAATATATGTTTTAAGATTCTATCAAGAATATGATACTGGCAGCCAATGTACTGGGGCTGATCAAATCCCCTTCCAACCATTGCAATTTTTAATTTTCAACAATTCCATTGGGTTTTCCCGTTTGTACAGCTGTTGTGTCACAACAATCATTTTGAAGTTTTTCCGTGCGTCAAATTCATTCAGCATATTTTGAACTGCGTTGAAAATGTTCTGTGATGATTCGTTTCCCTATTTCACTACACCTAATTTAATTTCGTTAAGGGAATTGTTCTAGATTACCACTTGATACTCGTGAGTTGTATTAGGTTGTAACGAAAGTTTCCCGCCACCACAAATATTGTCTGCAAACAGTTCACGTTGGTGTGTTAGCTCATATTTTGTCCAACAGTATTTGTCATTTGAAAGAAAGATACTTGCTTTAGAACACTGTGTTGTTAAAAATATCGTTATCATTAAGTTCAAGGTGTCTGCAATGGAACTATCACGTTACTGGATTAGAACCATCCTTTACTTCCAGTTCTGTTGCAAAAAGTGCTACAGAATGTCAAAGAATTATGTAATTTAGATTCTACCGTTGTATCCTATGGCACTGTGAAGGTTTGGTACTGAAAGTGAAAAAACAGGGTCTATGACATTCAAGGAGCAGAGCTCTCTGGCCGGCCTACTGATGTTGATGAGGGCCACCTGCGAGAACTTGTGGAAGAAGATTAGTATTTAACCACTTGAGAGCTGGCTAAAGAGTTAGACATTAATGCCATGCCCATTAGCCATGCAATGCATCCCATAAACTTCATGTACAAGTACAGAAGTTTATGGGATGGTACAGAATGACCTTTCATACTTTGACCATTGACCAGATGATACTTTGGTACAGAAAGAACTGTACCAAAAATTCAAAACATATAAATATTTGAATCTGAAACTTATTTTAACAAGTAAGTTTTGACTGTGGTGAAATTACATGAGCTACAGCTTTCTCTGCCATTGGTGCGGAACATTTTTTATTAATTGTACAAAATAATTGTCATTTTCTGAATCTGCATTAAAAAGTTCATCAATACCCTCTTCAGGCAAAAGAAAAAAAATGTTTTTTGTCATAACTCTAGGGCACAATCTGGTAACCAATAAAAAGATGTATATTATCGGGGCGTGGGGAGTATCGTGCTGGTGCTGTAAGGACAAAAAACAAAGTTACTTTTGAAATAAAAATAACTTGGATGAAAATGTAAATAAACACACTCACCTATGAACCACGTTATTCTTGGCGGTGGGTAACCTTTTGCTCTACAATAGATTGTCATGGAGCGTCCGCGAATGACGTTTTGCTTCCCAGACATCTCAACAATTTCGGCAGGAGCTACAAAATAAAGCCACGAATTATGCTAATACACATCAATATTTTTAGGGATTGATTCGTAATTTAATTTTAATTCATGGACATTCATTCTAGAGAATTTGTTTTCTGCAGTTTATACTTTAGTTTAGCTTGTTTTTAAAAATGATTCCTTAATAAAACTGCAAAGCCCCACTATATCTGATTGGACAAGGTACTCAAATTGGGAGACGCCTGAAGTGTGAAAGCCTCGGGTTCGGGTGCCATTGCGCGGCTGTCGATCTAAAGGTCTGGAGTTTCGGTAAGTTTTCTCCAGATGTAACGTAAATGCGAGTTAGAGTCCCTTAGAAAGACCTTCCATCGTAGGTAGATCGCGTATGAGTAGCTCTTATGTAACGACACAAGCAAACAAAACAAAACAAGAAAACTACAAAATCAGACTAGCTTAACGCGTTTTTCTCGTAGGCTTACGTATCTCGTTAAAAAATCGTTAATACTAAACACTAATATTCTTAAAATTTTAGGACTTTTTTAACCCCTCTGGCCCTGAACTTTCAATAGAGCAGATAAAAGATCAATGAGTGGTTAGATGTGCTTCACTATATGTAAGTATCTTAAATATTATAACATTCAGCCAATTACCAAGCAAATTTAAAAAGGTTCTAACAATAGCACACGAAGCTATAATTGAGCAAAATGAGAAATTTGTACAGTTATTTTATAGGAAATCTTTTGAAACAATTTTTTTTGTGCGTGAAAACAGGAAAATACTTCTCACTTGTTATGCATGATTCCATGCATGCATTCATTCATGCAATCATAAATATGCATGTAACTGTCGGCTTCAAATGGCTCGACACTCAACACGCCCATTATCTTCTATGCTGGAGATTCCCTGCCATCTACAGAGCAAAAAATCATAATGTTCTGCTATTCTTGTATGTATTATTAGTAGTACACTAGGTTTTAGTGTTAAAATTCTTGTAAAGGATGAATATAGAGTAATCTAAAGATTATTTCTAGTATTACAACATCAGGGCCGAAGGGGTTAACATCCAACGAAATCCTGCAAATTTACCAATGTATAAAGTTTGTACGGACTTAAACCAAAGGATCGAGACTGGATCCTTTTTGGTTGTGGAAATTTAGCTTCTCATTTATGTTCATTTTTTTTATCTTACCGCGGAGTGAGACACTAGAAAATGGCAAGAAAAGGCAGGTTCTGGTGCAAGAAGATAATCAAACGAAAAGCAGGTTTTTTCGATATAAAACTACAATAGAGCCCCTATAAGCGAATTAGGCAAGGCATCCGGTCACTTTTTTTCGGAGCTGCACAGGATAGAGAAACGCTCTTTTCAATTGAGACTGTTGCAGTAAATACAATGTATGTTAGAAAGATTTTTTTTTTCAATCAAATGCTTGAGAAAACCTTCTCCCAATCCCGCAGTGGTCTAGTCAGCAAACGCCGTTCCCGTAAGAAAACGGAAAATGAAGCGGCATTTGGTTTGACCAGTGCTTCGGAAGGTGAAATCCCTCGACTGAACTACTGTGGGATTGTATACGATAATGGGAGCTGGTGCTGTAAAGAAGTTTATTTAGTTAGGCTGTTTTAAATTATTAAGTTCCGTTGTGACATGAATAAACCAGGTACGATATACACTTAGTTGCAATATAAAAAAAGAGACGTTAAATACTTGAAACTATTTTATTAAGCATATACTATTAAAACATTATTATAACGGGCGGTGGTTGCCTCTGCGAAAATAAAATGACGTCCTATATGGACCGTGCAATTAAGATGGAATGATTTAAAAATTACGCCAGCACAGAATTACACATTGGTGAGAACAAACACTTGGCTGATATCAATAACGCCAATTCCAGAGCAACCCTAACAGTTAATCCAATAAAATTACAATGACGTAATCGGGAGCAAATAATTTTAAACACAAGGCATGGCAACAAGAAATAAAAAACGCCAACTCCAAGCCAAAGGAAGGGAAAACAAAAATACGTTGATTTTGCAAACGGACGTAATATAATCTATTTTTAGCACACCGGTCTGAAGAGACGAAGAACAAAAAGAATAGTGCATACAGGGAAAAGTAAAAATACAGATTTAAAATCCGAAATGGCAGAAAAATGAAAACAGAAGTGATTTAGAATTCTTGAATTTTGGATAGATTACATTAAAGAAAACCAAATTAAATTATTAGTAAATTAGATATGTGATCTTCATCACAGGTGCAAGCAAAGTACGCCATGGCTCCAAAGTCCTTCATGTTCAAACAATACCTCTGGGTGTGTAAATTTCAGGTGGGAGTTGGTACTTCATCTGGAATTGGTTCAAAATTAGGGACCAACAGGCAGAAGTCCAACCCCTTCGGGGACTATGGCACCATTTCCATGGATAGTGCAATCGTCTATCCATGGACACGTGAAGAACAGCAACCTTCTCCCTGAAAAGGTCAGTTTCCAGTTTCGGAAACAGAAAATAGTCAGAGTAAGCCAAATCGTTGCCGCAAGGAAGTGGCTCCAAAATTCCCACTTTAACTTTTTCAACAATTCTTGAATTTTGCAAGCAGTATGGGACCAGGCAGCACCATTTAAGAGGATGAAACTATCGCTCAGCATGCAAGAACAACTTCAGACAGTGATGTGAAATCAGCTGCCGAGAACTGGCTCAGTGAGAATTGGCATGAGTTCTATCAATACGGGTTAAACAAGTTAGTCCAGCATTCCGAAAAATGCATGAAAAGTTTTGGTGATTCTGTAGGAAAGTAATCAACAAGTATGCCTCTTTGATCCCTTCTGTATTTATTCTGTGCTGTAAAAAAATGATGATTTTTAAATTTAATTTTTTTTAGTCTTGAAATCTTTTTTTTTTCTACTCATATTTTAGCATTGGATAAGGCTAGTTGATCATCCCTCAAGAGCTACACGTCTCTTGATTGCACAGTCACCAGTCAAAAGCTGGCATTGACAATAAGACCTCACGTATACCAACCTAAAATCATTCCCATGCTTTCAGAGCTTTCACTTTGAAGTTTTTTCCCAAAAACTCTACATTTTGAGATACCCTGTGTAACATTAAAACAAAAACAGATCCATATACTTACTTGTTAAAATATATCTGGAAACCACGTCCCGTTTTCCAGGCTGGTAAGAGGCATCCTGTATGCAGGCGTATTCCCCAACGTCTTCCACTTGAGCGTTGCGGATAATGATATATCTGTCATAGAGCTCTATATTGGGATAACTGGAAGAATCCAGCTGTTGCTTGTTCTTAAACCTGAAAGAAAAAGATAAAACATACGAATAAACAAGAAAGCTTTATGTTTCTTGGGGAGCAGCTGAAGTTGTCTTTGAATACCCAGCTGAATCTCTAGTTTTGCACAAGTGGGATCAATCGGGGTCCATCGTGATTCTACCGGGCCTGCTTGTGCAGTCCGATGAGTCATCCAAAGACTCCTGCGGATGTTCATTTATTGGTTCCAGCAGTTATATACGTCTTCTAATGGCCGAATCTAACCAATCAGGAAACGTCCGCAGGCCTCTTTCGGAGTGTACAAGCAGGCCCGGTAGAATCATGATGGCTCTGGATCAATCAAGCATTCAAAAACACGAGCTAAGAAGTTTCCGAAGGAAACTGCAGCTCTCTGCATTAGTTTATCTACTTCCTTGTGGTCCCAAAGAATAATCTTCTTCTATTAAAGATCATAAACGTAAAATTTTAGCTGCGAGCTTTGCTGAAAATTTTGTGTCCACAAAATAAGACCCATTCCTTATCTTGTGCAAGTGAAACGATTAATCAAGCATTCAAAAACACAAGCTAGGAAGCTTTCGAAGAAAATAGTAATTTCTGTAGTGGTCTATCTACTTCATTATAGTTCCAAAGAATAAGCGTCTTCTGTTGATGATTAAAATCTACAAAATTTGAGTTGTCGATAAACCTGTGTCCCCAAAATAAGATCCAGTCTTCGCCATTTCCGTGTAGTTGATCTTAGTTTCGCATCCCTTTCCAAAAAGAATGATCATGCAAAATAAATGTTTCTGAATCCGCCATTGTTTCAGCGTTATGACTGACATAAAAAGAAATAAAAAAGTCAGACTTCCCGTGAATCTGCGTGGAGTTTGGAGAGTTGACACAGGACTCAGGCAAATCCGGAATACTCAGCAGCCCTGTATCTACACCGAAGAGTGGTCCTGAAACGGGTACTCACGACTAGATTTCGGAACGATTACGCGGCGTAATTGATTAGCTTACGATTACTTTACTTTTTCAGATAGCGACTACGATTAGATTACGGTAATCCCAGATATCGATTATTGTCGATTACGATTAGATTACAATAATCAAACCAATGAAAACTTTCGAATTACGATTACGCATGGTGACATTAAGTTACGATTACAAAATACTTTTATGAACATTCATAGGTTTCTAATCGTGCAATTTTTAAGCAGAGGATAGAACTAAGTAACAAAAAACACTCAAAAGAAACTGGTGTTTAAAAGATAAAATAATTAAAACTTTATAATAATAACACGCCTAAAAGGATCCTTGAATACAAGTTTAACCTGTTTAAGCAACGCCCTGCAATAATAAAACAGCTGAGATTTTTTCTGTCCCAAAGATTGCTTCCTCTCCCACACATCTCTGAATGCTTTTGCTGGACCCAAAGAGGACCGAGAAGAGGAAGCAACGCTGGGGACAGGAAAAATAATTTTTGGATTTACGCCTTTGTAACAATGTGAATAAACATATTATACCAGAGTTCAAGATTTTTTTCAGCATATACTGTCAAAAGCAGGAGCCCTTGAATTTGAACGAAGACACACATAGTTTAATGAGTTTTTTTCTGCTACCTTAAATTGACGTAAAAACTAAAACTGAGAGAATTTATCCTGCAATCGTCTCAGGTGATTGCGATTACGGCTGTTTAGATTACGAGTGTACTACAATTATTTAATCATAATCTAGATTACGATTAAATAATTTTCTAGATTACGATTACTCGAAGAATTGTTTTCGGATTACGATTACGAGATGTTTAGATTACGATTGCACTACGATTAAATAATCACAGTAATTATTTAATCGTAATTTTCTAGAATACGATTACGGGATGCTTAGATTACAATTGTACTACGATTATTTAATCGTAATCTAGATTACGATTAAACAGTCGTAGTAAGTATTTAATCATAATTTTCTAGATTGCGATCACACGGAGATTTAAATCTTCGGATTACGATTACATTAGATTAGTTGTAAAACTAAATTTGTAAATTATGACTAAATAACAATTACACAAAAAAGTGTAATCGATTACGATTACACGAAGTCTGCTCACCACAGCACCGCATACTCCTCGTCGTCTACTTCGCAGGCGAACTGGTAGCTGTTGTTCACTTCGAAATAGTAGCGCCTGGGATATCTTCTGCCGCCGTCCCTCTTGGTGTGCTTGCTGGACGGAGGAGATTCAGTCCCTTCAAAATAAGCGAAATGACCAGTGATTTTCAATATAATTTATAGATGTAATTCCGAAGAATAAAAATTTTGGAAAATTCCCTGTTATTGAGCTATAATGTTACAGAACTCAAGTTTATTAAAATTTTACATTATTAACTTCGACAATTTAGGGTAGTCAGAATAAATTGATAGATGTAAAAAACGACTTTAATTTCTGTTCTTATTAATGCTTGATAATAATTAACCCTGTATGTATGCAAAATATGTATATAATCATACTGGAGAGACGATATTCAAAGCAAAATCAATCGTAAAAATCACTTTTAAACTTTATCAAGCTATAAAACGGTGCACGATAGGTTTTTAACTGTTAATAGCGTATATGTGTTCAGTGAAATGTCTGGGATGAATTCTTTCGCACTACACGTGCACAACTGAGGCTACACATTTTGAAAAAATATTACGAAACAGCAATTTTAAGTCGGAAACAGTCGTGTAGATTTTACGGGAATTTAATACTCAGGATTTTTAAAATCTTATTTGTTTTATTAGAGTTTTAATCTCTCTCTTTCATTATAAAAATATACAGAAATGTCTTTTCGAGAAATATTATTTAATCACGTCTGAAACGGTTTAGCTCCTGGGCACGCGAGATGGCGCCATTTGTGCCCAAATGTTACTTAGTTGAAAACAGATCTGATTACAATTAACTTAGCTATGCAGCCATCATGTAAATTCCTTTGGAAAGCTCCAAAATGTGCGTCAATACCTTAAGGTTTCATTTGGTGAAATATCTCTAAAGAAAGACGACTTACGCTGGTCTGTATTTCTAAAGGCTCAACTTTATAACATTAGCTTCACTCGCTTGACCTTCTCAGCCAGGCATCATGGTTGTAAGCATTTACTCTGTGTTCCGCAAAATATTTAGCAAAACTAGAGATAGAGCAGAACATTGATAATCCGTACGCCAATAATCCGGACCGTCGATAATCTGGTTTCAACCTTGTCTCAACCTAATGTGGTATTAACAAGGTATGATGATTTCAATGGGAATCCTGAAAATTTATTACTCACGCTCTAATTAACCGATTCAGTGCGTTGCCTTGTGTTCAGACAAAGCTTCGCAAAGGCTATCTGCTTAGAGGATGTGTTCGTGTGAGTGCGCGCTGTAATGTGATGGAAAGTGTTTTATAATCGTTTTCTAATCGATGCATCACGACAACAGGATTTATATTTCTTGTTGGTTATTTTTGAAAATCCAGACATTTTGATAATCTGGCTAGAGTCCGGCCACAATTAGACTTCATTATCAACGCTCTACCTGTACCATAAAAAAGTATATTTTTCAGCTTCCCCCCGTCATTAAAATGCTCTTTTGCAGAAGTATCTTTTTTGTTTTTACGGAGTTGTTTTGTTAGTTTTGGAAACAGTAGCATTTCCTCTTTCTTCCATGCATAACTCCCCAGCAAGAAGTGCACTTTTCTTGAATATACTGAAAAGGTGGAAGATAATTCCTGGAACAGCAGTTGTCCCGCGATAGAAAGGAGAAAAGTGAACTCCTGGGACAGCAGCAGTCCCAAGATGAAAAGGAGAAAAGTTAACTCCTGCGACAGCAGTAGTCCCTCGATGGAAAGGGGGGTAATGAACTCCTGGGACAGCAACAGTGCCTCCTGACGACTTTTGGTCTATAAAATTTAACAGAACAAATACTGTCCCGAATGGAGTGAAAATGTAATAGGACTATCACACTGAGAAAAATTCGACCAACTTTTCTTGCAAATCAAGTTTCCGGCCGATTTTCTCCGCCGTTACCTTGACGACCGCGAACTCCAACTTTTTCCTTTCCGAAGGAAAAAATCCGAGTCGGACGAAATTTCGGCCAATCAGAGTACTTCTTCCTGCTACGTCATAAGCAATTTCGAGCAATGGCGACTATGTTCGAAGCTTGGCAGCTTGGCTCGATGTCAGAATTACGTGTCAATAAAATTATGGCCGCGTTCAAGTGGACTTTGGAATTAGAGACTGCTGCCCATCCGATGCTGCCGAAATTGCTGCTGATCCGATGTAAATATACCAACGCACGATAAGTAAAATAAGAACCTGCACGCCAAATCAGCGATGCGATGATTATTTGGCGTCGGAGAGAGTTTGTTTACTTTTGCAACCCTTAAAGATAACCACGCCTTCAAGTCCGTCGGAAAAGTTGGTCCAGCGAGAAGTTGCTCGGATTTTCCCTTTAGTGTGATAAGGCCATTAAGAGGACTGAAAAAAACCCGCAATTTGATGAAAATAGAAAGACTGACAATGCACCGAACCTTCTGTCGTATTTCTCACAGCCTCCGCGTCTTCGACCACCCTGACGTAGTGGTGGTCCCTGCTGTTCCGACTGCACCTGTATTCTCCGGTGTGGAACAGCTGGGCCGACGCGCTGCTCAGCACCATCTCCTTGTAGAACGAGTAGAGCTTCCTCTCCAGGAGTTCGTACCCCAGGAGGTTGTCTTCGTCGATGACGACTGATCCGTTTAGCGTCCACATTGGGGAGTTTTCCGTCGATGGAATGACGCAGGACAGGGAGAACGCGTCCCCTTCAGACACTAGTTGCGGTCCGATGTACTGGACAGAGGTTTCGCCGAGAGCGAGGACACCTGAAAAGGAACCAGGAAGTATACTGTTGACACTTTCAGATCGAGAGGTTTTTCCGGTACATTTCATTATTTTTAGAAAAAAGTACCGGAAAGGTATATACGAAGGTCGTTCCGAAAGTAAGCTGCTTCATTATTTTTTCGCCTCGCAATGGCACAGTGGTTATGCCACTGAAAATGGTAGACGGCCGAGGTGTGAAGGTCCCGGGTTCGGGTCCCATCGCGCGGCTGTCGATCTAACGGTCTGGAATTTTGGTAGGTTTTTCTCCAGATGTAACGTGAATACGCGTTAGAACACCTTAGAAAGTCCTCCTACAAGGCACCCCCCATCCTAGGCAGATACCCCGCGTGCAGGTTTGCCTTCAAGCACAACACAACAACATCACTATTTTTTCACGCAGACAGTTTATTGCTAAGAAAAAAAAATATATTGCACCATGGCATTACAATTTACAAACATAGCTATACATTTCCAAATAGTCGCCTCCGACGTCGAGGCATTTCTTCAATCTTGCAATGAGTTTGAGAAAACCACTCGGGCATAACTTCGTGCCCTGGGATGCACTGAAAACTGCATTGAGATACTTGTTCCGAATCTTAGGGCCATTACAATCTGCCTTCTGCCCAATTCGCTTAGATCAACAGTCTTTCCCATCACTCACAAACTTAAGTGCAACAGCGATTCCTTACCTTCTACAGCAACAGTTAAATACCATTACCACTTAATTATAAGCTCCCCTAGTCATTCAGACGATTTCGTTGAAAAAGGGGGGGGGGGTAGTCATAATGTTTTGGCTTGTCAGCGTACATTCCCTTTGATAAACTAGGGTGGCGTATAATATTTACCCTAATTCACTCTTATTTATAATGTAATGAGAATATATATTTCAAAAAGAAGATTTAGGAAGATTTATGCACAGTTGAAATGTGTAATATTTTGAAATTATTTTAACAGTAGTTTTATGTTTCTTTCAAACTGTTTGCATGCTACGTCTGAATGTCAGAAGCCAGTACGAGGAAAAATATTCCAAGGTGAGCATCTAACAATGCCATGGTGTAATTTGTTTCGCATTTAAAGTTTCTACGTGAAAAAAAAAAAAAAAAAATCTGGAGTGACTCCACTGGACTTTTCGAACACTTACGATTAAGATCATTACCAAGCATTGAAATAAATTTTATTCGATGAATAATTCAACATAGATACCAAATTGAAGCTCAATCGAATGCACCGTTTAAACGCTTGCGCACTTTCAAGAATTTCTCCCCATAGGCCAGTAATGTAGTAATGTAAAAGAAATCTTTGTCGTAGCAATGTAGAAAAACTATAAGTTCTATACACACCAAAACCAATACTGGTCTTAAGATGGTGGTTTATAACATATGAAGGGTCCACGGGAAGAACGATGAGAGTCCACTTTTCGTCAATGTTGAGGTTTCTACTGCAATCTGTTGTTCATTAGTGGCACTATTAATATCCGAGCTTATAAGGGAAAGAACGATGAGAATACACTGAAAAAATAGCCCAAAGATACAGCTTACTGGGGAAGAACGTGGAAAGTCCCGTGCGCCTTTCAATTTTTTGAAAAATCAGCTGTATTGGACTCTCATCGTTCTTTCCGTGGACCCTTCATATATATCCAATTTGAGCACAATCGAATGTACCGTTTAAACGCTAGCGCACTTTCAAGAATTTCCCCCGTAGGCCATAATGTAAAAGAAATTTTTGTCGTAGCCCTGTAGGAAAACTATAAGTCCTATACACATTAAAATCAATACCGGTCTTAAGATGGTGGTTTATAACATATATACCCAATTTGAGCTCAATCGAATGTACCGCTTAAACGCTAGCGCACTTTCAAGAATTCCCCCATAGACCATAATGTAAAAGAAAACTTTGTCGCAGCCGTGTAGAATAACTATAAGTCCTATACTCATCAAAATCAATAGAGGTCTTATAATGAGGGATTATAACATATATACCTAATTTGAGTTGAATCGAATGTACCGTCTAAGCGGTAGCGCACTTTCAAGAATTTTCCCCCATAGGCCATAATGTAAAAGAAATCTTTGTCGTAGCCCTGTAGGAAAACTATAAGTCCTATACACACCAAAATCAATACCGGTTTTGCTACGATGGTATCTAACATATATACCCAATTTGAGCTCAATCGAATGGCCCGTTTAGGAGCTATCGTGTTCACTCACATACACACAAACACACACACATACATACACATACACACACATACATACACATACACACACACACACACACATACATACATACATCTCGTAAAAATAGCATCAATGAATTCAGAAGACCTCAAAACGTGTCAATACACCAAAATCTCGAAGTCGAATTTTTTCATGATTACAATACTTTCCTTACATGGTAAATGTTCGGAAAGTAAAAAATGACAAAACTTACTTTTGAGGCGACCCTCGTATTTTATTATTATTATATTTTTTAATAATAAACTTCAAAAAATTCTTAATCTTACGTAAAATGTCCTAAAAATCTGTATTTCAAAGGAAAAGTATTGGAAAAAATCATGCTTTAAAGCAAAAAAAGAAAGTTTCACACAAGAAAATGTACTTAAAAATTAAAATTTTACAGACTTATCCAATAAGAACTTACCCAAGTCTTGTACTATTACTTCGAAATAGGTTTCACTTCTATATAAAAAATACTTAGTAAAATGTGTTAAAAGACAGCAAATATGGCTACCGAATACTCAAAAGGCAGCTGTAATACTTAACAGTTTCATATACTTAATTCTTGGCGCTTCCATTTATACAGGGTGTCCCAAAATTGTGGTAACACGCTTTAATTCTTTGTCTATTAGAAATAAGGGAGCAATGTAAAGTGAAAAAGGTTGGAAATAAGGACGAAAAAATTGTATGGGGCACATTTTACTAAATCGGAAATTTTTGTATGTGGGTCGTATACAAATTTAAAAAGTGTATTTTTTTATCAAGCAAAGTAATTTTTTTTAACGAAGCCATATTTCCGACCTAATTTTGAACACTTTTTAACCTGACATTGTCCACTTATCTCTAACAGATAAAGAATTAAAGCCCGTTTTCACCTTTTTGGAGCATCCTGTATATACCAGGTGATACAAGTGCATAGTTTTCTCAACTGGGAACAACAAATATTATTAGTTGAAAAACAATTTAAAAAATCTGGAGTGACTCCACTCGACTTTCCGAACACTTACGATTAAGATCATTACCAAGCATTTAAATAAATTTTAATCGATGAATAATTCAAACATATATACCAAATTGAAGCTCGATCGAATGTACCGTTTAAACGCCAGCGCACTTTCAAGAATTTCTCCCCATAGGCCATAATGTAAAAGAAATCTTTGTCGTAGCCCTGTAGAAAAACTATAACTCCTATAAACATCAAAATCAATACCGGTCTTACAATGGTGGTTTATAACATGCATACCCAATTGGAGCCCAATCGAATGTACCGTTTAAACGCTAGCGCACTTTCAAGAATTTCTCCTCATAGGCCATAATGTAAAAGAAATCTTTGTCGTAGCCCTGTAGAAAAACTATAAGTCCTATAAACATCAAAATCAATGCCGGTCTTGCGAAGGTGGTTTATAACATGTATACCCAATTTGAGCTCAATCGAATGTACCGTTTAAACGCTAGCGCACTTTCAAGAATTTCTCCTCATAGGCCATAATGTAAAAGAAATTTTTATTTTATCCCTGTAGAAAAAGTGTAAGTCCTATACACATCAAAATCAATACAGGTCTTGCGACGGTGGTTTATAACATGTATACCCAATTTGAGCTCAATCGAATGTACCGTTTAAACGCTAGCGCACTTTCCAGAATTTTCCTCCATAGGCCATAATGTAAAAGAAATCTTGCTCAAATCGAGCTCAATCGCATGCCCCGTTCAGGAGCTATCGTGTTCACTCACATACACACAAACACACATACACACACACACACACACACACACACACACACATACACACATACATACATACATCTCGTAAAAATAGCATAAATGAATTCAGAAGACCTCAAAACGTGTCAATACACCAAAATCTCGAAGTCGAATTTTTTCATGATTACAATACTTTCCTTACATGGTACATGTTCGGAAAGTAAAAATGAACATTTAAGTACATCTGGTACAGGGGCATTTCCAAAAAATTTTCGATGTTGATAGGAAATATATTCATAAAATAAATAAATGAAATATTTGTGCGATGTAACACATCTGACAGATCATGCTAATGTCAAAATTTCGGGAGAAATTTTGACATTAGACAGGGGAAGGATATAACGATAACCCTCGCCCTGGCTATGCCCCTGTCTGATTACATATGTATATATTACTTAAAACCTTGAATTTAAGTTTCGGAAAGATACTTTTTTTTAAACTTTATACTTCAGCATTGTTAATTTAAACTTTTAAAATGAAAAACTTTAATTCAAACTTTAAACATGAAGTTATGTTTTCTCTTGTGATAAAGCTATCGAAAACCATACAAATTTATTTTGTCTTACTGTTTGGAACCTGGTTTTTTGGCTTTGAAGATAAAAGGTAACCAGTCGTTTCCAGAAAAATATGATTTATAAAAATTTTACCTAAAGATACACCTTCTAAGCTGTGGATTTTAGTGGAAAGAAACGCAGAGAAATTTAAAAAATTGCCGGATGGATTTCTTCCCTCTACTACTTACTGGTTTACCAAGTTTTGCGTCAATCGGGGGTGCGTTTTTCACATCGAAAATATACGGAGAAAACTGAGAAAAGGTTAGGAGCGGAAAAGTTGGGAAAACTTATAAAAATTCATCGTTTTCGAAAGAAAAAAACATGAACGAAAGTGCAACTGAAAGGGTTGTATTATAAAAGTCTTATAACCTTATATTTGTAAATTTTCTATATATAAGTTGTTTTGTTTTATAAAAAAAAAAGTAAAAACAACTAAGTTTAAATTGCACACAAGTAATTATTTTGTTTGTTTTATCAAAGACAGTCTTCTCAATTTGAAAAATTCCAAAGTATGAGAAGTTGTGGGATTTTTTCCAAATGTTTTTTTTATTTTTTCCGAAAAAGCCCACTGGTTCCAACCCAATTGTGTCCAACCAGTTGACCCTGAAAAATGTTGGTTTGTGTCTAAGATGGTAAATTTAGGAAATCTTATATCTCTGAGTGGAATAGTTTCCGAGATGTCGCAATTCGAAAATTTTAGCATTCGTCGCCAAATACTTTGGGGAATTCGCGATACTTGGCGTGTAACTTTAAGGGAGGGGCAAAATGTTTCCTATTGTAGAGTTGGGACGGGGGGAAGGAATGCTTCTTATAGTAAAACGTACTGTTTTCAAATAGGTGATATCGAAATTTTCATGAATTTTAAGGGTGGAGGAACAATTACCCCCTCTTGGTCATAGTAAGTTAAGCTTTTGCTTACAGGATGCCTCAAAAGTGAGGAAAACTGATGTTAACTGATGTTAGTGGTCATTTGACTCTTGGAAATAATATTTTACATCAAATTTTCCTACAATGCACGATTGGCAGTTTCTAGTGAAAGTGAAGCCACGCCATTTTCTATTTCACTCTCTGTTACACGTTGAAATTGCGTCTCTGAAAGCATGACGTAATTAGTGGATGACCCCTAAAAGACTAAATTATTGATAATTTCATAATTTTTTTTTTCTAATGGCCGTCCTCTGCCTTGACGACTTTGGCCACAGCAGACCGGAATTGTTGGTCACTTTATTATGGGGGCACCTAGTAGGTAGACCAACGTCGCCTCCTATGAGAGGAGAGACACAATGACAACCACGCCCAGTCGGGGATCGAACCCCGACCGCTGGGAGTTGAACCCGAAATCGGAGTACGGTGCTTTACCCACCATACAACTCGGTCAGCAATTTCATAACATAGTACCGATCAGTTCAGGTACAACTTCATGATTTTTCATCTGTTTAATTGCCATTTTTCAACATAGTTAGCAGGTGGTCACATTAATGTGACTGGACTGAGTATTTTGGTTTGGAAAACTCTCTGAGAAATGAAACTTATTTAAATTTTTTAACTCGCTTTTTACTTTCCGAACATATACCATGTAAGGAAAGTATTGTAATCATGAAAAAATTCGAATTCGAGATTTTGGTGTATTGACACGTTTTGAGGTCTTATAAATTCATTTATGCTATTTTTACGAGATGTATGTATGTATGTGTGTATGTGTGTGTGTGTGTATGTGTGTTTGTGTGTATGTGAGTGAACACGATAGCTCCTGAACAGGGCATGCGATTGAGCTCAAATTGGGTATATATGTTATAAACCACCGTCGCAAGACCGGTATTGATTTTGGTGTGTATAGGACTTACAGTTTTTCTACAGGGCTACGACAAAGATTTCTTTTACATTATGGCCTATGGAGGAAAATTCTGGAAAGTGCGCTAGCGTTTAAACGGTACATTCGATTGAGCTCAAATTGGGTATACATGTTATAAACGACCGTCGCAAGACCTGTATTGATTTTGATGTGTATAGGACTTACAGTTTTTCTACAGGGATAAAATTTCTTTTACATTATGGCCTATGGGGAGAAATTCTTGAAAGTGC
The DNA here is from genome assembly GCA_038373885.1 of Cheiracanthium punctorium. Lineage (NCBI taxonomy): Eukaryota > Metazoa > Arthropoda > Arachnida > Araneae > Cheiracanthiidae > Cheiracanthium > Cheiracanthium punctorium. The sequence goes on along the minus strand of JAWZYV010011933.1, from coordinate 605,547 downwards.
GCTAGCGTTTAAACGGTACATTCGATCGAGCTTCAATTTGGTATATATGTTTGAATGATTCATCGATTAAAATTTATTAAAATGCTTGGTAATGATCTTAATCGTAAGTGTTCGGAAAGTCGAGTGGAGTCACTCCAGATATTTTTTATTATGTATGGATGGATGAATGGAATGGAATCGTGTAATTCAATTTTCTCCCACTTCCAGACAGCCAATCAACTTGAAATTTGCAGATATGTAAAGAATCAGTGGGGTCAATACAGTAACACTGAAAATAATATAAATAGCAATACTTAACGTACTACGGTCAGTCATTCTTTAAAGTGTATTTTAAAAACGTTTATGAATTTCAAACAAAACAAAATTTATGTATGTTGTTGAGGATTACAAAATAAGGCCCTCAACAGAAAACAGTGTATGCAGCGACTACAGTATAAACCTGGATATCTCAAAGGCGAAAGAGCACTGGAAAAATTCGAGATATGGAGATTTTGAGATAATGAGGTTAAATAAATAGGAGCTATTTTGTAAGGGAAAATACTTTATTTCCAGTTTCCAACTGTCTACAGTATGCACCCTGCAGGCTTAAATCAGGGACTTTGCATAATGATAAGGGCTGTAAAGTGCAGATCTTTGAAAAGACTCGATCCGCGCGGATGCGGATATATAAAAGGTCGCGTGTTTTGACAAATCTGCGGATACGGATCGTGTGCTTTCGTAATCCGCTGATCTTTATTTATTTTCATTTTTATTTATTTATTTATTGCATAATCACAGATACGGATGTGAAATGTGGATCATGTTTTACTTCTGTTTATCCAAAAAATTATGTTTAATTAAATGAAAGTATTTTTTTGAAAGTATAACCAATAAATACAAAAGTATTTATTGGTTATACTTTCCACCTTGATCTACTTAAAGATATTTTTTGTTCTATAAAAATCCTCAACCAGAATTAAATTTTACACTCTAAACATCTCTTTAGACATATATTTGCAGAGAATATTATTCTGTTACGTTAAAGTCGAAATGTTCGCTAAAATTTTAAATCGTTATTGTTTTTTTACAAATACAACGAGCATGTATATAAGTTAAAAATGTAAATATGTAGTTAATGTTAAGTTAAAAGAGAATTTCACATTTTTAAAACACAAAATCGTGTTTTAAACAAATATTAATTTACACGTAATTTTAAAGTAGACTTTTTAATTTTTAAAATTTTGCTTTACTTCGCGTTGCGAAAGCGAAAACATCAGTCCAAAATGAGTTAAAACTTAGATTTTAAGTCGCTAGCATGTTCTATTTTTAAAAAACTCTGGAGTGACTCCACTCGACTTTCCGAACACTTACGATTAAGATCAGTAACAAGCATTTAAATAAATTTTAATCGATGAATAATTCAAATATATATACCAATTTGAAGCTCGATCGAATGTACCGTTTAAACGCTAGCGCACTTTCAAGAATTTCTCCCCATAGGCCATAATGTAAAAGAAATTTTTGTCGTAGCCCTGTAGAAAAACTATAAGTCCTATACACATCAAAATCAATACCGGTCTTACGATGGTGGTTTATAATATGTATACCCAATTTGAGCTCAATCGAATGTACCGTTTAAACGCTAGCAAACTTTCCTGAATTTTCCCCCGTAAGCCATAATGTAAAAGAAATCTTTGTCGTAGCCTTGTAGAAAAACTATAAGTCCTATGCACACCAAAATCAATACAGGTCTTATAATGGGGCTTTATAACATATATACCTAATTTGAGTTGAATCGAATGCACCGTCTAAGCGCTAGCGCAATTTCAAGAATTTTCCCCCATAGGCCATAATGTAAAAGAAATCTTTGTCGTAGCCCTGTAGAAAAACTATAAGTCCTATACACACAAAATCAATACCGGTCTTGCGACGGTGGTTTATAACATATATACCCAATTTGAGCTCAATCGCATGCCCCGTTCAGGAGCTATCGTGTTCACTCACATACACACAAACACACACACATACACACACACACACACACACACACACACACACACATACACACATACATACATACATCTCGTAAAAATAGTATAAATGAATTCAGAAGACCTCAAAACGTGTCAAAACACCAAAATCTCGAATTCGAATTTTTTCATGATTACAATACTTTCCTTACATGGTACATGTTCGGAAAGTAAAAATTGATACGAATGTTCGTTGAAAAATACCGATAAAATTTACCCTAACGAAGCTCAATTCAGGCAGAACAAGCCACGGCAACTGTTCATGTTTATCAAACTCGGTGATCTTGACAATCGGAGACGTACAAAAAAAAAAAAAAAAAAAAAAAAAAAATGGAAGAACTTACCTCCCGATAGGAATCCGAAACAAACGATAATCCATGCTGTCAAATCCATTTCCGATTGGTCATCGAAGTTTACGTATGCAAATCCGCATCGGCGATATTGACTCCTACCCCTGGCATCATGAAGTAAATTGAATGACGTCACACAACAAACGAGTCGAACAGTCGCGTCTAGTGAATCCGAAAGGAATATCAAGGTGTAGGAATAAAAATAGATTTATTCTGCCAGGATCTTTCGTTTCTTTTTTTTTTTTTCTTTCAAGCCTGTGGCAACCGAAATACAGAGTTGGAAGCAGAGAGAGAGGGGGGAGGGGGGGGTAGAAAGAAAAAAAAAGAATATATCAACCATTGTGTGCCAAAGTCGTTCTGAGTGTGTGGGTTTAAAGATTCTTTTAAGGGGTATATCAACATTGACGTTGTGACAGAGACACAGATTTAGAACAGAAAATGGTCTTTTTTATTGGCGACATTTTTACGCACTGCCAAACGAAGCTTTTTTTTCCCCATCTGTCGTTTTTAATATACTGAACTTTATACAGGAAAGTTCGCCGGAGAAGGGAAAGTTATAAACACAAATAAATTTGCAACTTCATTTGGAAGTAATATTGTCTAGTTATACTTTATTTAGTACTGATTTATATGCTGCTATTAATGACTATGTCATTTTATCTCTCACCCCCTTTATTGATAAGTGTCCTAAAAAAGGGACATAAAAATATGACATAATTTTACATATATTTAAATACTATTAGTGCAAAACAGCTTTAATCTATTGTTACAATATTTCGTAAGCTGTAGAATATGCATCACATGTATACTTTTACATATATTTATTTAAATACTGATAGTTCAAAACAGCTTTAATCTATTGTTACAATATTTCGTAAGCTGTAGAATATGCCTCACATTTATTTTTTACATATATTTAAATACTAATAGTTCACAACAGCTTTAATCTATTGTTACAATATTTCGTAAGCTGTAGAACAGGCATCCCATGTATTTTTCTATAAATAGGTTACAATCCTAAAAATTTCAACATAGGGTAACCAGGCGAAATAAACGAAAGATGAGAGATAAAAATGACATAATCAATTAATATCGTTTTAATATGGCAATAACGAAACTAAAAAATTAGGGGGTTTCAGGGGGGGGGGATCTCCCCCTAACGAGGCTCGAACAACCGAGTTCTGCTTGTGTGGTAATAACGATGTTTTATTTCAATATTTATTTTCCTTTAACAATAAAAATTAGAAGTAATCAAAAATTCGGGCAAAAATCTGTTCAGGGCAAAAATCTGTTGGATGCACACGGTATGAATTCATACTTGTTTGCTGAAGAAATAATGGCCCCCACCAGTGGCTCAGCGCATAGAGCTCTGAACTGGGAGACGAAAGGCGCCTGGTTCAAAACCAAGTTACGTCCACGGACCTAACAATTCGGAGTTTTTCCTTAGTTTCCTGAGATCCTTAGCTTAAATACGGGTTAGGCCCCCTTACAAAGACCCCCACGGAGAGTACCCCACCCATCGGCCTAGTTTGTCTGTTTGTTTGCGATTATGGTAACGCTACGCTAGGGCGATCTGGACAAGGATGGAGGATGCCTTTGGTGGAGGACTTTCTAATGCGTTCTGACGCGTATTCACGTTACATTTGGCGAAAACCTATCAAAACTCCAGACCGTTAGATCGACAGCCGCGCGATGGGACCCGAACTTTGGACCTTCACACTTCGGTCATCTACCATTTTCAATGACGTAACCACTATAAAAAATATGTCCTTTTTCTACAAAATTGCTCTCCCCGCGAAAACATGCGCCTCACCATGGCACAGTTGTTATGTCACTGGAAATCGTAGACGGGCGAAGTGTCAAGGTCACGGGTTCGGGTCTTATCGCGCGTCCGTCAACCTAACCGTTCGGAGTTTTCCGTGGTTTTCTCCGAAACTTAGCGTAAATACGGGTTAGGGCCCCTTAAAAAGACCCCCAGGGAGGGCACTCCCCTTGTGTTGTCCTTCTGACTGGGATTTATAAGCGGGCTTCGAGACAAGCACACAAATCCAGTATGCATGTTCACATTAACAACATGAAAACATGCTAATGGCGGCCCTTTGCGAGACCTAAAAAACGTCAATGGGCAAATCTCGCCAAAGTGCGGGGATTTTTTAGGTTGGCGAAAGTGGGGGTGTTCAAATAGTAATCAACTTTTCCTTGTACCATAAAACACATCTTTGGAATCGAAATCTGTCTTAAAATCGCCAACTGAAACTGTTTTATAATCTTTGCCAGACATATTCCAACTATACTTCACCATTTTAAATACTGTTTGGAGTGGGCATCACAATCCATGAATGCGCCGTGTTTTCCTTCCTTGTTCCTTAAAACACCTCTTCGGTATTGAAAGCTAAATTAAAACCGCCTCCCAAATCTGTTTAACATATTTCGCCAGGCATAGTCAAACTATACTTCACCCTTTATAAATAGCATTCGGAAAGTGTATCATAATCTATGAGTGTACTGTATTCGTCTTCTCTGTTCCATAAAACACTTCTTCGGAATTAAAATCATTTTAACATTGCCCACCAAAACTGTTTCGTAATCTTCGTCAGGCATTTTCTAACTATACTCATAACATATATATATAATAAATTGTAGCGTTCAGTGGCGGATTAATGCAAGTTTGTCTTATTTGTCGGTGGGGGCGGTTAGTTAGAAGATTGACATATACATCCATTTTATGGAAGCAAAATAGGATCTTTTACATTAATTTCTTTTTCTAGGGGTGAGGGGGAGGGCGCCACCCCCCTTTAATCCTCGCTTGGTCGTGTTTTGGCATCAAACTTGGCTATCAATTAGCAAAAATTGCAAACCTTATGCGACTTTCAACATTTTATTAAGCCCCCCCCCAACCACATTATCTGGTAAACGCATTTGAAAACATCTTCACCGTGACAGGTGATGTGTACTAAACCTGTCTACAAACTCGTGTAGACAAACATGCGTAGTCAAATTCTGGGATTGAGAGAAATAGCACCCTAGTGATAATAAAAGCTTACAACCGGGCCTCTTGAGATAAAAAAACCCTCCCTGATCCTCTAATATGTCTGTGCATGTAACTTTTAGTGTGCATCATTGAATTTGAATCTAGAGAAATTAAAATTACGGAAAATAACCCAATTTTATTAGTTTCTTCCAAGATTTCTTGTGCAAACAAGATGATCGCCATTTTCAAAACAAGGCGTTTAAGGATTCATGTTTTAATGCAGAAGAATTATTTTTTTAGATTATTCGTTTAGAAGGATGTCATAGTTAACTGCAGTAGAACATTAGTCATGAAGACTGCATAAAAAATGCATAAATTTTTGAGTAAAATGATAAGAACATTAATATAAAGGAATAAAGGAATGTGTTTATACAAACAAAAATTTATGACTAGTGATTAATCTCTCAATATCATAAAAGCAGAATTCTAAATTACTGTTGCCTTTGTTCTAACAACGTAATTTGTCTTTGGAGGGCGGTGACAAAATAGTAGTCCTCCCCGGGTACTAAAAGCGCTTGCCACGCTACTCAACTCCTTTTAAAAAATAGCCATCAAAATATATCAGAATAAAATATTTTCTTATATAGACAAAAATGTATGCTTCATTTTTCATCAATTCTGTACTTTTAAATATTAACAATATAATCGTCAAAATCTATGCTATTTGAAAATGTTTTTGTACTTTAAAAATTCGATAATAGATGGCAGCACCACAAGATCTTTTGGTAATTTGGGGAAAACGTTTCCAGTAAATTCTACGAGTACTACAAGATAATAAATTTATTTCATTACAAATAACATAATAGTGTTTTTAGCAATTTAATGTATGCCTTGCTCGTTTTTAAATGTACAGATATGTACCATTCCAGGAATAAATGCTCCTTTTTCTTTACTGAACCTTGTTGAACCTTTTTCTTTAATTTAAATTCTAAAAATGGGCCAGAAAATTCCCAAGCACTTTCGACTCCCCGCACATAAACTCGTTTGTAAAAGGCTTAAATTCCCGCTGAAACCAAACTCTTAGTAAAATCTTAAAACTCATATCAAAATATTAAACTCGAGTTACGTAAAAATAAACTACTCAAAGCCATTTTCTGACGTAAATACACATGCTTCATATCAAATATAAATTCATTTCAGTCATCTGAAGATAGAACATCTTTTTTTCCTTATTTATTCATTTTTTTCATGGCAACCACGTAAATTACATGATTGAAAGTGAAAAAAAAATTAAAAATTTAGTGCTCGCTTAACTAATCAATTTCACATGCTAGGATAGGAAATTAAAAACTTGCGAAACTAGCTAGCAATCAACGCAGAAAGTGCTTTATTCTTTAACAGCTAGGATTTCTAAAACATCACTCGTTTTTCAATATTTACATTTATGAAAGTTAGTTTGCCGACCACAAATCCTAGCAAACAACTATGGAGAGTGTTTGCTCCTACAGTATATCTCCGAGCTGAAAGCTTAAAGATCAGTTAAAAAAAAAATACCAACAGGAAAAGAATTCGGAAGTAGTCAAATCTAAACATCAAGGAGGCTACTGAATTGAACCAACGCTGTCAATCCATCCATTTACGAAATGCTGAAAGAACCAATTGCGTACAGACGTTGATCAATGTAGAGTTCTGTTGAAATATCTCATCGCCAATTCTTTGGCACATGTCTACAGCGCTCTTCTAAATCTCTTGCAAAGGCCTAAACTAAACATGTAGTACTCTCTTTACAATTTTTTTGTACAAAATTATTGGAAAATAGCTTCATTTTTAATGTAAAAAAACAGCTATATTTTCTGACGCACATCAAACTCATAATTTTAAAAGCCCAAGCGAAATTATGATTTCCTGAAATCATAGTGGGAAAACAAAGTAGCGTTTGTTTGTGCAAGTAATCAAACGAAGAAATATACGAATAAAAGTTAAATTTCTTATGTTCATTTTACGAATAATTAAGTGGTGCTACTTTGAAAATATAAATGAAAGAAGCATGACATTTCAGCCATTTTGCCATCACCAATATCTTATCAACTAGGCCATTATTGGGGTAGTGAACGACCCAGACGTTTACAACTCTTGTACTTCGCTTTGTGTCGTTTCTGACCTACCTACTGCGCCTTAAACCTTTCAGACCTTGCGTCCAGAAATAAGGACACAAAAATTAAATAATACTATGGCACAAGATGCGTGCCCCATTTTCTGTACATAATGCAAATCAATTTTTCTTCAAAATTTAACAGTCAGAAGTTATTTTTATTGCAAATTAAACTATCAAAATAAAAATTAATATTAATTGTTGTTCTATTTGGGACAATTTTTGGTTAATTCCTACTTTAGTGTTTCTTGACGCGTTTTCAAAAATCGCCAATTTGGCGCGTTTTCCTGTCTTGTCTCAGAAAACAAATAAAATTCGTCAAGGTTACCACTTTAAATTTTTTATCGCCTCGTTGGCGAAGAAGCACTGTAAACTAGGAATCTTCCCAGCTTTTTTTGTCGGACTTGTTTGCTGGTGACTGGCGGCTAGGATATTAAGGGCTTGCCCTACTCCACGCCCATCGCCTAAACGTACGGTCGAGGTATAAATCCTCGTCGAATAAAGTGGACAACACAATAACAGTTTTACCAACCGAGAGAAAGGAGATTTGCAGTTCATTGGACCAAACACAAGAAACTCGGGGTGGATGGGAATGGAGCTCAAGACCGTACACTTTCGCGATTAGCAGAGGAGGGGGGCAGCCACTTAACCTCGCACCCACCGACTCTCCGAAAAATAATTTAGCTCAAAGAGAAATAGTTTAATCAGGTCTTAGAGGATTAACACATTTATTCTTAGTGTCCCTTTTTTGGTCCGGCATTTTCGCTATCAGTCGAAAACGTTATTTATTTTCCCTAGACTTTATTCACGTGCATTGAACCTCAAATCCATGAAAAATTTTAACATGACCCAGTAGGATGCTGACATTTCAATTTTTATGCATGTGATTTTAACCCATTCGTGCCTGGATATTTTTGCGACTTTCTTCGATTTTTGCTAACACCAGCAGTAATTGATAAATTTCTGATGTCAACTTTTTGAACAAGGGATGATTTCATTTAAAATCATTATGTATAAAAATTGAAATGTCAACATCCTATTTGGCTATATTAAAATATTTTGTGGAACTGAGGTTCAATACTTGCGAATAAAGGCTAGGAAAAATAAATAACGTTTTCGACTGATAGCGAAAATGCCGTCCCAAAAAAGGGACGCTAGGCATAAATGGGTTAATAGAAATCATCCCTAGCTCAAGAAGCTTACATCAGAAATTTATTGACTATTTCTGGTTTTAGCAAAAATCGAAGAAAGTCGCAAAAATATCTGATCACAAATGATTTAATGTTTGTCTTGTGTATGTGGGTAGCACTCGTATATGCTGTCCCTTAAGATCGAGTGCTCAAGCCCGAAAAAGAAGTTAATTCCAAACATTTTAACCCATTTGTGCCTTTTTCGAGAGGCCCAAATAAAAAGGTAGTGCGAACAAGAAGTAGCTCCAACTACTTAACTCTTCAATGGTCGGTGGTACATATAGTATCACCTACGGTCTGTTGACTACAGAAATCAATTATCAGTAGTTAAATTTCTGATTTTTGTTCAACAATACTGGTCTAATATTTTTACCATACACAGGCCGCATTCGTAAATGCCAAACGAGTAACACTTGTTCAACGAGCTTCTATCTAAGGTGTTCGTAAAGGAAACTGGGTGCATTCAGTTTAAAAACTAGAGGCTTTAGTATACAGAACTGAGTGCTGTTAGAGTTAGTTTCAAACAAAGTAAACTGAGCACGGAGCAGGTTCATCGAGTTTGTTCAGTAGATTACTTGCTGCACGTTTCTTTTGCTTAGAAATGACGTCCGTTGTTATGAAAAGTATTTTACGTTTGGCGAATGCAATTATCATTTATTCGAGGAGGGAATTCCTGCACACGTTAGAAACTGAAACGAAGGTGCGTAATTTTTCAAAGGTAATCATTTTCTTGTATTTTTCATTTTATTAACCCATTTGTGCCTGGATATTTTTGCGACTTTCTTCGATTTTTACTGATATCAGGAATAATAGATAAATTTCTGATGTCAACTTCTTGAACAAGGGATGATTTCTTTTAAAATCATTATGCATAAAAATTGAAATATCAACATACTACTTGGTCATGTTAAATATTTTGTAGAGTTGAGGCTCAATACTCATGAATAAAGGCTAGGAAAAATAAATAACGCTTTCGACTACTAGCGAAAATGCCGTCCCAAAAAAGGGACGCTAGGCATAAATGGGTTAAATTCAATAATGCATATTTTAGTGTTGAGATTGAAGTTGTTTTAAACCGTTATTCGCGAAACTTGAAATTCTCTTGCTAAATACTTTTGAAAAAAAATGAAGTTAAGTTGAAAATTCTAAATTTCGTGTACTTGAATTGTGGCCACTCTTTTTAAAAAAAAATCCTGTTGATTTTATATTGAGTACGCACTAAAAACTCTCCTCAGCAAAAATAACGCATCCGCGAATTGTTAACAAACACGTGACCTAGGTGACGAAACTAAATAAACTAAAGTTGTTCGTAAAGTCAAAAGAAACTGATAGCCCTAAACACACGCATTCCAGTTTTTTTACGAAAACTTGTGCAACGAGTTTGTCGTTTACGAATGCACCCAATGATTAAAGAAATCATCCCTTGTTGAAGAAGTTGACATCAGAAATTTATCTATTATTGCTGGTATTAGCAAAAATCGAAGAAAGTTGCAAAAATATCTGGGCACAAATAGGTTAATTTCGGACTTGCACGACCGCTGCGTTGAAATCAATAGCTGCGACACTCTGACGAGTTTTTCGTAAGCCGCCAGTGATACGTAACCTCTAAAATGGAAACTACGGAGATTCATTCGAGGCAGGTAAACATATCTCTCAACTCCTATGCCTGTGAGTATATAATGCAACGATCGAACTAATTGCATTTCATTTGCTTTACGAAAGACATTAGCGTGTCGTGTTGTTTATAGATGCAGCATCTCTTAAATGTGTAGTATGGCTACTTTTTTGAGAGTGTGAAGCAAGCTTACTCGCGGGGAAGCATTGCAAATAATTCAATAAATGTAAGTTTTTCCTTCTTAAAAAATTGTTATGAGATTATCTGATCTAGACGCTGCCTGTTTTCTATTGCATCCCCTAGCTTTCAAGCATTGACGCCCCATAGCGAGTTGTGCATTGCACCAAAGTTTGGGAAGTTTGGGGGAACAGGGGTTATACGTGGGCGAACAGAGCTATAATTGTGTGCAATTCTTATTTTAAATGTAAAATTTACTTTCATAAAATTACATTGTTCTTTGGTATTATGTGAAAATTGCAACATCGGAACGTGGCACTTATTCCAGTGATGACCCAAGCTTGCACACGGAGTTTGGTTTTCTGACATTGCAGAAAATTGTACCAATATGCCAGAAAATTGAAAGAGGTAATAATAATCAATAGTGTTGTAGTTCGGAGACTATTTGGGAAGAACTGCATTTCAGTTTACCTTAGTTCACACATATTGATAAAATTGTCGTTCGTGAAAAAATTGTCGTTCGTGTATTGATAAAAATTGTCCCCCCTTTTAAAAATTGTCGTTCGTGAATTATTACCTCGAAGTATTTGTCAATATTTTTAATAAATTGTTACAGAAGAAGTGAAGCTTTCGTACTTCCGTAGATACGTACTGAATTAACGTGTTAAGGCAATAACATGTATGAGAGAATGCCATTTGAACCTGTAGAATTGAAGCAATTACACTGAAGTTACTTTCAGGTGAAAATTGGTACTTCAGTTTGCCTAGTCTTTATGGGGAGGGGTCTAATCATTTCATCATTATCTATAGTGCAGCAAGAGCTTGCAGTTAAGTTAACTTAATTTCTGAAAAATACAAGAAAAAACTGGATTGCTTTAAATTATTACAATGTAATAAAACTATCTTATTCTGAACCCCCCCCCTTTTCTTCAAAAAAGAAAACTTATACACATATATTATTCGCCAAACTGTCTTATGGGAAAAACGCTTAAAATAGTATAATCATTACTTCTGAATAGAAATTAGCCTCAACATGGCACAGTGGTTTGTCACTAAAAATGGTAGACAACTGAAGTGTGGAGGTCCCGGGTTCGGGTCCCATCGCGAGGCTGTCGATCTAACTGTCTGGAGTTTTGGTAGGTTTTCTCCAGATGTAACGTGAATATGCTTTAGAACCATTAGGCCCTTATCAAAGCACCCCATACTTGGCAGATCGCCCTAGCGTAGCGTTGACATAATCTCACAAAAATCTGAATAGAAATTCACTGAAAGAAACATAAAAATCAAATATCAAATCCTGTGAACTAAACACCGACAGAATTATTGCACAGATCTTGATCAGATTTCGAACGAAACACCAGAGGGATGAAAATCCAGAGCTGCTGGAATACTTCAGACACTGAACTGAGCCCAGAAACGTGCCTTTACTTGTTCTGCATTTTAGCGAAATTGCAATCAATAACCAACAATCCCCATGCTGACCAGTACACCGAAGAGTCTTAGTCTGATGGTTTCAATGAATGCTTTGTTACATATTGGTTCATTCCTATTTGAATCCGTTGATTTTATAAGGGAGTTCTAACAATATTTCAGAGGAGAGGAGTGGGGAGGGATAGCAGTGTATATGGTCTACCTTGAAATCGCCAAGGCTATGTGAACCACATTAGGTCCTACCGTGGAAACTACTTTACTTCTGAATTTTTAAGCTTCTTGAAGTCTTTTTGTCACTTAAGAAAATAAATTGACTCGTCCAAACAGAATTTCTGTTTTAAGTCATACCGAACAATGACAATATAGTTGTAAACATTTCTCTAGACTGTCCTTTTCACCATGTACGTTGGAGTTCTATTGCTCAAAATCAAGTGGAAACTATCTTGTATTATGTAACAAAAACCGTGAAGCCAAAAATTGAAACTTCGGGTTTTAATCTTTCGTTTTCTTTCCATTTCAGTACAAGTTTCCAGTCTCCTTTAATAGTGGAGGATCCATGACTGCTGAGAGACGAAAAGACATGGGAACTGACTGTATATCAGCTAGGTGTCATTCTACTGGAGTTAGTCATCCTCAAAATTTCTGGTTAGTAATCTTTAAGTTTCAACTTTCTTCTTTGTTACATATTAGTTATTTAAATTCATATTTCAATCGTTGAATTTGTGAGGGAGTTTTAACACTAAAATTTTACTGGAGAGGGAGGGATAACAAAATTTGGAAAAAATCCAATACCGAAACTGCTGTCTTCATTGCGGTTTAACTGGGAATGGCAGCGATCTCATTTAAATAACCAAGCTATACGTCTATATTTGTTTAATCGAAAGACTGTGTAAAATAAAAATTAGTGTACAGTACACGTCACCTTCTCAAAATGAAAAATTCATTTAAACATTTTAAAATACGAATTTAACTTGTCATAATAGCTGAAAATTAAGTTTTTGAGCTGTCGAAATTATATATTTAAGTGACAGCGGGGTGATTAGAAGTGGGAGCTCCCAACAACTTTCTAAACGACTAACTACATTTAAGTAAAGCTTTATCTATTTGTGCTATCCGTCAGTATGTGCAGAATGGTTTTCGGTCTCGATGACGCATAGCTTTTGCAATGTGAAGTTCAGAAAGTTTTGCTTCTGCTGCACACAACACGCATGTCCGATTGCGTTGCTGAAATCATGTTTAAAACTTTAAAAATAAATTTATTTTATAGAATGGAACTTTTGAAATCTTGACGAGTTCAAATAATTATCATTTTAATATGGGGTGATAAATTTAATCCTGCCAGTTTGGTTTTCTGATCTGCCGACATATCTTATGCGTTTTGCAAAACTTGCAATACCATGCCTTATTGGATGCATACTTTTTGAGACTTGGCGCCTTCAATTTTTCAAAAGATTTAAAATTAGTATTTTTAAACAAATTCTCAAGAACAAATTCTTGATCTTATTCCATTTTAAAACTAGAAATTTCTAGAGTACCACAACATTTAGACATGCGCCAAAATTTAGTTTCAAATATTTCAAAAATTTGAAAGCACGGTGGACACTTAAGTTTCCCCGTACAGAATAATGTGAAATTTAATGTTTTGTTTTAAAAGAATTATCACGGGAGGGACATTATATCCAGTTTTTGTTTAATATCGCAAATAAAGATGAAACAGTTGCACATTTCAATGTTGGAATAGTTTACGCATCCTTAAGATTAAAAGGTATGAAAAAACAAACTGCCACTCTTTAACCCTTTGAGGCGCAACCCTTTCCCAATGCTGAAAAGAGCAAGACATTGGCATCGCTCGGCTTAACGACCAGCAAGATAGCGGACGATCGAAAGGTTCATCGCGTGCCACAGATCTATTGACGACAGCTGGCTGTGCCGCACAGCCAGCTGTCGTCAAAAAGGGGTCTCTATCTGTAGCACGCGATAAACGTTTCGATCGTCCGCCATCTTGCTGGTAGTTAAGTAGAGCAATGGCTTGCACTTTTTCAGCATTGGCAATCTATCCAGCTGTTCTCGCATTCTTCCATTTTTCAGCAGATGTCAGTGCTGTTAAAAAGGAATCGTGACAATTTTTTACGGGAAACGACGTGCTAAAAAGTAAAGGATTCTCGTGAGCTATGTCACCCGCAACTATTTATATAGAAATCGAATCTATTCTTCGTGACTGGCAACAGTCAAAACGTCAGAGTTTGGTGTTTCCAGAGCGGGAACACTGCGCGTTAAAGGGTTAAGAAAATAAAGCAGGAATTCTGTTTCGGACAAGTCAAGTAGTCATACCGAACAATAAATTAAGTGTAGAAATTTTTCTAGACTGTCCTTTTCACCATGTACATTTGAGTTCTATGCTCAAAATCAAGTGGAAAGTATCTGATATTATGTAACAAAAACCGTGAAGCCAAAAATTGAAACTTCCGGGTTTTAATCTTTCGTTTTGTTTGCATTTCAGGACAAGTTTCTCACCACCTTTTGAAAGTGGAGGATCCATGACTGCTGAGGATCGAAAAGACATAGGACCGGACTGTACCAGCTATGTGTCATGCTATGGGAGTTGATTTGTCTTCGGAAAAATTCCGGTTAGTAATCTTGAAGTTTCAACTTTCTTCTTTGTTACATATTAGTCATTTAAATTCATATACGAATCGTTGATTTGATAAGGGATTTCTAACACTGAAATTTTACTGGAGAGGGGAGATAACGAAATGGGGTAAACAAATCAATCCATTACCGAAACTTTGCAGTCTTCATTGCGGTGTAACTGGGAATAGCAGCGATCACATTTAAGCAACCAAGCTATACGTCTATATTTGTTTAGTCGAAAGACTGTAAAATAAAAATTACAGCGTGTACGTCACCTTTTCTAAATGAAGATTCATTTAAACATTTTAAAGTACGAATTTAACTTGTCATGATAGCTGAAAATAGCAAAGATCTTGATCTGTTGAAACTATGTATTTAAATAAGGGGGGGGGGGATTAGCACGGAAAGTACAAGCTCCTAGCAATTTTCAAAATTATCTATAAAACAATTTAATGCAGTAAAGCTTTATCTATTTCCGCTATCGGTTAATATTTGCAGAATGGCTTACGGTCTCGATGACGCTTAGCTTTCGCAATGTGAACTTTAGAAAGTTTTGCTTCTGCTGCAGGCAACACATGGCCAATTGCGTTGCTAAAATCTTATTTAAAACGTTAAAAATACATTTAAGTAGTGATTATTTCAAAAATTCTATTTTATGAGTGTAAATAGCGTCTTTTTTAATGTAGGGTGATAAATTTAATCATGTCGGCTTTGTTTTCTGATCTGCCGACATCTCTTACACTGTTAAAACAAGTGGTTCAACGTTTCACCATTATATGGTGCTGAATTAGCTGCATCCTTCCCAAGGAGAAACATTATTCCATTTCTTGGTACTTTCTCCAAGACCATGATTAGGTAGAAGGTTGAACCATGATTTGGTAAAAAGTTTGAACCATGATTTGGTAAAAAGTTTGAACCATGATTTGGTAAAAAGTTTGAACCATGATTTGGTAAAAAGTTTGAACCATGATTTGGTAAAAAGTTTGAACCATGATTTGGTAAAAAGTTTGAACCATGATTTGGTAAAAGTTTGAACCATGATTTGGTAAAAAGTTTGAACCATGATTTGGTAAAAAGTTTGAACCATGATTTGGTAAAAAGTTTGAACCATGATTTGGTAAAAAGTTTGAACCATGATTTGGTAAAAAGTTTGAACCATGATTTGGTAAAAAGTTTGAACCATGATTTGGTAAAAAGTTTGAACCATGATTTGGTAAAAAGGTTGAACCATGATTTGGTAAAAAGGTTGAACCATGATTTGGTAAAAAGGTTGAACCATGATTTGGTAAAAAGGTTGAACCATGTATTGGTAAAAAGTTCGAACCATTATTTGGTAAAAAGGTTGAACCATTATTTGGTAAAAAGGTTGAACCATTATTTGGTAAAAAGGTTGAACCATGATTTGGTAAAAAGGATGAACCATGATTTGGTAGATAGGTTGAACCATAATTTGAGAAATAATAGAACCATGCTTGTGTAGTAAGTTGAACCATGATTTGGAAAATAGGGGGGAAATCTGTGTCAGATGCAAAAAATTGCATAAATTTCATTCATAAAAATTATTTAGCACTGTAAAAATGTGTATATTTACCAAATATTTTCAAATACTTTACTTATAATTTTTTTTATATTTACCTTAATTACATATACTTCAATTAAATTTTTTAAAAAAATTATACTTTTTTTTTCCTGAATTAACAGATTTTTTAAAAATATATTTTCCATTGATAAGGTATAAAATTAAAGTATTTGAAAATATTTGTTCAATTTATGTATTTTTTTATCAAGAGAAATTTTTATGAATAAATTGCTTGCAATTTTTTACATCTGGCACTGAGATTTCCCTCTTTATTGTCTGGAGATAAGAATCTATCTATTATCCAATCTTAAATCTAGGAATAAAAGGGAATTACTGTCAAACATCGATTGTGCAATATAAAACTTTTTTGGTGCTATCTTCTTTCTCAACCTGAAATTTGAATATGTTTCATAATAACGGGGTTTACAGTGTCTAAAATTCCTACTTCCATAGAAATTGGGAACATTTGAACATTTAAAGTATGATGCCTCGTTTACATTCAGCTCACTTTTGCGGCAGTAAGGAAGGGAAGTGAGAAATACTAAAATGTAAGCACCCCCTTCTACTCGTGCTGTCTCCCACTCCCTTCTAAACGGATTTTTTTGGGCAAGGCAAACTGCAGCATGAGGGGAGTGAGTATTTATACTCAACACGCTCGTTCATTTGGTGCCAATACTAGTCTTTTGACCCTGGGATTCTGATTGCTGTGTGTAAGAAGTGGGTTCGGGAAGGTGAGAAGAAAGTATGGCAGAATGCGAAACCCCCCCTCACTGCTACTCTATACTGCTGCAGAAATATTTCCGCGAGCCCGGGAGAAAATGGGAATGGTTGAATGTAAACGGGGTATTACAGTAACTGTTGAAAGTGTTTTTAGATATTAATTATGTATCAAATAATACATGCCAATTATTCTTAGTATTAGATCAATTAGGTACAACTTATATAAAGGTAGGAATTTTAGAAAAAGTAAAACCTGTTATATTATCAATCCCTATTATAATAATGATAAATCCACAAAAGTGGGAAGTAAATATTTTTTACAATGAAGGAATGATCTTGGTTCGTGTGACATGATCATGCAGCATGTTTATCTGGCATAGATGTTTTTAGTTTTATTTTTAAAAACATTTTCATACTTAACATAAAAGTACCCCCCCCCCCTTTTTTTTAAAGTTACAAAAAGCCCTTCCTAAAAAATCAAAAAGCTTTTAATTTTCAAGTTAGATTTCAAATAGTTTCCAAAATCATAAATATCTACATAGAATCACATTTTTAAAGCGGTGCAATGAAGTCTCCTATAGATACGAGTTGACTCATTCCTCCATGTTTTGCTGCGGACTGCCAGATTTAGCACCTCTTTTGGCACATTTCTCGAGAGATAAACTCATGCTGTGAAGCTGAACATGCACACTAGATTCCCCACCAATTTCGTTTTTCTGTCAATTTCAGTAGGAAATTCAAACATTATGCGATTTTAACTACGACAATTCAAATAATTGAAGGCTGAACAGCCATCCATACCCTATGATCTTTTGATTCAAGACCTAAAACAATGTTTTGTAACTTGAAATTGTAAGAACAAAAACTGTCCCGTGTTAAAGCAATGGCAGATGTGCAATAAATGGCATCCCTTTGGCAACAAAATATTGAATGCTTCAGCCTGTGTTACAGGAGCTCTAGGTGCAATATGCTTTTATAATCATACTCAATTAGTGAAAATTTGTTGCCCCACCCTAAGAAATACATTAATTTTACACATATATAATAACATTATTAAATTTATGTTAGATAATATTCACGAAAGTTGGAGCTCTGCTGCATGTATTAGCTCTAGAATTGCCACAGCTATATAAGTGGTAACGTATGATGCCAGGAAGGAAATGTACATCAAAATTACTTTGAGTCCCAACCTTATAATTTTTTTAAGCTCATGCACAGACAGTGAAAATACAAAGAATACTACAAATATGTTTCAATTAAAGATAAAAATAATCAGCTTACTAACCCCGCCCCCTCTCTTCTTGACATCTTTGTAAGAATGTTTATATACATCCATAAATTTTTTAAATCAGATTAATCACTTGTATTCGACAACAATTTAAGGCATAAAAAAACAAACAAAACCCAAATGAGTTATTTTCAATTTTTTATTAAATATAAGAAATATTAAATTTAAAACAGTAGTAACATTCACACACTTTTATTGTACAATAGGCAAGATGGATTTCTTAAGCACGTAAATCCATGAAAGTGTATCTAAATGTTATGAATAAGTACAATTTAATGAACGTTCTTTAGTAAAATAAGAGTTATCATTTACACACAATAACTAGTAAAGAATGATGGGGGGAAAAAAGTTCTTTCTTTTTACTTTTATTAAATTTAAGACAAACACTTAATTTAAACCACCAGTTTTATACTACAATAAGGTGGTGGTTGTCAATGTGTCAAAGTGTCACACAATTTTATACTACCATTGGCAAAATAGAATTTTTAACAAGTAGAAAAAGACAATTTAATGTCTAAATAAAATTACTTTGTCTGAGACACACATAAAATAATAGCAATATACAACCTGTCAGACAGACATTGCAAGTCTGATGAAGTATTTCAGAAAAATTGCAATTTCTGAACAAATTCTTAACAAGCCTAAGAAAATAAAGAAAATTTCAGAGAGTTGACACGTCTGTCATTCAAATTACCAATATATGGCTGCCATTGCCTAGTCACACTATATCTACATCACAATATCTAGTACTTTTTCCAGGAAAAATTACATTTCCAAGTAAAAAATATATTCAAAATACTTTGTTGAATGAATTATTCTTTTGTATTAAATATCAAATACTTTGGAATTATTGTCATGGCCCTTTTATATTTATACAATGATAAAGGATAAATATCTATAAATCAAAGAGATTCAAAATTTTGACACCTATTGGATTTTTCAGTTTAAAGGCTCTTATATGAAAAATTGTGCTACTAATAAATGTTCGACAAATAAATTTTGTACATGAACCTTTACGAAGAATTATTAAAATTTTATCAAAAACTGGTTCATCTTTATCAAAACCAGATATAAGGCAATGCCTCTTTTGTAAGCAATTCCATTTATCTGTACCTTTGATAACGAATAAAAATTTTCACACCCTACAAGTAATTGTTTAATTTCTGCTGAATATCTGTTCACATTAATAAGTTCACTCCCTGAAACTATATAGCTTTTTCCTACTTATCTTGAATACTCCAAATTGTAATAGCACTGCATTTGCTGTAACAAAATCATCTGACTTCCTTTTTTGCCTATTTAATTTTACTTCTAAACATGAATCCTCTTGGCAGATTTTTTTTTAAGCTTATTAAAAGCTTTATTTCCCACCCTGCAGTACCCGAACCTACCAACATTTTTTAAATAGGGAAATTGTGAGACAAGAGCATCACAAATTTCTAAGCGTTCTGCTTTATTTGGATAGCACTTAAATTTGTATGCATAGCTAGCCAAATGGCTCACAAGCTCTGACGACAAACTCAACAATTTTTCATTAGTGAGGGCCTCTGCTAAAGGCTTTGAAAATTCACTAATTGGCAAATTTATTTGATGTGGCCATTGAGGTTTTAAGTTTAGCTGTACAGTAACATCTAAGTTTTTGCATGTTTGCTCTAACAAATCCTGAGTTAGAAGCGCATTTGAAAAAGGGGGGTTATCAGGACAATCTACTACTTTTTCTTGGATTGGATCTATTAAAGATGTAAAAAGTGGGCTATATGTTGCCTTAATAGGACAATCTATAACTTTAATGGTTTCTCTATCTTTTAGAGATGATATTTCTTCAACATCTAGATAAGTTTTGAAATCTGGATCATAGCCAGTGATCGCGATAACGCCTCTAGATGCGTATTTCATGCTTTAGAAATTCAGAATACGCCTTAAAAATTTCGGAATGCGTATTTTTACGCATTGCTTTTCCATATAAAATTAGGTATATTTTGATAAATAATTATGATTTGTTGATTTTAAATTTAAAAATCCAATTATTGCACTAGTTTTTGTTCAACTGACATTTATGTACCTTGACGTATAATTAGTTATTATTTATATGTCAAATGCAATTTAATTATGTATTTGAATATTTAGCATAATTGTTCGTTGTTTAATTACTCCTTTGGAAAAGAAAATACTCTTTCTTAAAAGGTTAAGAAGTATTTTTACTCTTCTGAAAAAATCCTAGATCGATCACTGATCATAGCGTTGAAGAAAATAATCATCTCTGTTAAGCCCAAAGGCGGACTGCAAGACATCATAAATTTGTGCACCCTCACCCTGTAGGAAGGATGATGCCTTGATACATGTGAAGTAAACGAGGAGAACACAGAATACTCTTTTTTGCAATCATTTAGAGGACACAAAATTATGTCATGATTTTTAAAATGTGAAATAAATTTTGAAGGCAAGTAAGTTTGGAAATCACAGCTATTACATATTAATTTATTTACGCTTTTACCTTTAAACTCATTATGTGTAAACAAATGCTTCTTAAATTTTGAAAAACTATTAAATGTTAAAGGACAGTCTCTCAAACCACAAATATAGTTGAAGTTTGGATTATGTCTGAAAATTTCTTGTGAGACTTAGATATAAATAGATACAGTGGAACCCCGATCTATCGTTCCCGCATTCATCGTTTTCACGTATTGATCGTTTAATTTATATGGTCCCTGCACAAGTTGTATTTAAATAACGTTAACGAAACCCGCATTTATCGTTCGTCAAAAAATCCTTTTACCGCGTTGATCGTTGTAAAATATTTCTCCTGACTGAAATGAAAGCGAAATTCAGATGTATCCATATAGCATACAAACTTATTTATTTTCTGGTATGACTTCTTGGGTTGATAATGGTGTAGATGAAGAGTTGTTACATTATGCAGAGCATGTGGTGTGAAATTTAGCGATTATATTTCCTTTAATATAGACGTAGCGACGTATCCTAAGAATGGAAGAAATGTGTGGTGATGCAAAATATAAAAATAATGGCGAAGAAGCAGAGAGTAATATTCCTGCCGATGAGACAGCCTACACTAGTGCCAAGTTTATCGAATGAAATTACAGTATTTGGAATTGTATGAACTTTTATATACAAACATGAAGACACAGAAAAGGCGAGAAAAATATTGTAAATCTTTAAATTTTTCGGTTAATTAAAAAAATTAAGGAAAAACTCAGTGTAAAATTACTGATTTTTCAGAAATAAATATCACTTAATTTTCTTCAACTCCAATTTGTTTCTTTTACAGTTTAGTAACAAATTAGTATTTTTGGTATGAATATATTGTGTGCATTCATAAACATTGTTTTCTTCGCATTTTGTCTTAACCCGCATGCATCGTTTTTTTTTCTACGCACCCCTTGAGAAACGATAGATCGAGGTTCTACTGTAGTAACAAAATTTCTACTACATTTAAAACAATTAAACATTTTTAAGGAATAAATATTTCTCAAAGAGTGAAATTATTTAAATTCTGTAGGCAAAATTTTTGGATTTTTTTTTTCCATAAATACATCAGACAGACAAAAAGGAAAAACTCTGGAAAAATTTTAGCAAGATTTTGAACATTCATTTGCATTCTGTTAGAAAAACATTTGAGCAATAATAATACTTACGAATTTCAAGTACTACAAATATTGTAACTGCAACAAAAGTAACATTTTTCTTTTTAAATAAACAGAAAAAAATTAACGATATTTTTTAACCAACTTACTGTACAAAGTAAGTACTTTAGGGGGTACTTTACCACAATTAATTTTCAAGCAATAGTTCTGAATAAATATTAAAGTGCCATAAATTTCTTTGGGATATGATATACAGTTAAGAGCCAAAAATCCGCAAACGTCCGAAATCCTCACTCCTTCTCCGATGTAAATAATGAAATTTGCAGTCATCCGCCAGTGATGAAATTGTTGAAAAGTGTCTTGAATCCAAAGATAAATATCATTCTGATGATGATGATAAAAACTTTGGTAATAACAATATTAATAAAATCCGTTTAATAAAAGTTTAAAGTTTGGAGTAGAATACCTTAAATTTTTAGAACAGTAAAGTTCTGTAACAAAACAAGAATTAATGATAATATACAATTTACAAAAATAAATAAATAAAAGAAAGAAAGAATAGGAAAAGAAAAAAACTGAAAGCAGAAAAAAATAACATTTTAAAACAAATCACCATAGAACATGCTTTCAAAATTAGAAAAAGGAAATATTGAAACCATTTGCTTTGCTAGTCTTCACATATTTTTTTTCTTTTTTCTCCTATGCTTTTGTATTTAATGTGAAAATATAAGTTAAATACTTTTGACTGTGCTTTTATTTCATTGTAATTGTATTCTACTTTTTTAAAATTAGAAATGTAATGATTTATCTTTTATGGCCCGAAATCCACAAAATCCTAAAATCCGCACAAGCCATGGTCCCAAGCTGTGTGGATTTCTGGCTCTCTACTGTATTTAACGTATAATAAAATGATAATAATAGACAAACAGCTGCAATAAAGTCTTTTGTCTGCACTAAGCAACGGTTTTCTGCGACAACACAGAAATTTCCATCAGTTACACTGCCAAGTGAAAATATCCTCGGAAATGCAGATTGAAATTCTGTATCAAAGCTTGAGACCTAAAAGAAAAATAATAATATTGTTGATTCCCTTTCTAAAAAGAAAAAAAAATGAAAAGAAAATTGAAACAATAGCACTAGAATGACTTTAAAAGGGGTATGTCTTTCTCCTGAAACAGTACACTCTCAAGTTAAAGTTGCCATATCTCTCTGCTAAATATTTAAAATTAGATAAAAATTATATTTGACTTTTATTTTAAATTCTAGAATACTTGCTTTATCATGATAAATTATCCCTCATTACTTTGTTATTATTCAATTTATGTATTTAAAAATTAACTTTAAGACTTTTTACTTATTCATGGAAGTGTCAAGTACCATAAAAATCGGGAGAAGGGCCGCGGCTCATACGAAAAAAAAGTTAAACTTTTTCAGGGTGAGGCCCATCTGATATTTTCCCCCCCTCCAACTTTAAAACATTTTCTTGTATTTTTCACTCACTACTGTATTGATGCATTAATTTAAAAGAAAAAGAAAACCAAACCTTAAATCTATGACTGTCTAATTCCCTTTTTCCTCAAATAATTAAATCATTTGAGTTTGCTCTATGCCTGTTTGATACCTTTCTCGGATGTGAAAAACCTGGAAAGGTACATGGGGCTAGAAACACCAACATCACACATTTGATTGGCTGACAAGTTTCATTTTTAAACACACCAGTTTTTATAGTAACTGCATCATTAATTTAGAATATTATAGCACCAGATTCTTGTACTATTTTCTATTTGTTTATTACAGCCCTTGTTTACATTTTTACTGCTGCGGCCCTTACGCCGGTGTGGCCGTTTTGCCAGTTTTTACGGTATCATGATGCTAAACGAAACATACACAAATGCTAAAAAGAAAAATTAACAATATAATTTAAAAATTAAACTTTGCTTTTTAAACTAGCATCAATTGTTTTTTTAAAGCGACAACTGCTTACACATTCTTACCGATTTAACAAAGTACTGCATAGGTTCTTTTAGTAAATAAGGGAGAACAAACAAGCCCATTTTTTTAACAGCAGTAGAAGTATCCTCAACTTCTCTCAAACAATTGATAATTGCATTAGTGTCATCTCTTTCATCTTTCAAATTTTTTTTGGACTGGAAAATCTGAAACAGATGAGCACCATGACGTTCTGCAAAAGAAAAGATTTCTTCTCTGATATTAACCGAAGAAATTCTTCAAACTGCTGCTCCTCTTGGAAGAAAAGTGGATACGCTTCAATTAAGCTGTCCACAGTTGCACGATTGTTTATTGAGCTGTGCCTAAATGAGTATGTTATGGCCATAAGTGCATTGATTTTTTTTTTTTTTTTTTAATCCTGAAAGGAAATACTTTTCTTGGACTCCTCAATCATTCCAGATCTGTGAAGGCTTTGTGACAGCTCCGTTTCCCCCTCAACATGATCAGGAGCCCAGTTAATTTCTCCTTTCTCGGGATTTAATTTAATTCTCTTGGGGGTAACAAAATCAACTGATTTCCTTTTTTGCCTATTTAATTTCAATTTATTCTTTTCAGTAATTGCATCATGTGCAAACAAAAATTTACACATTTTGAAAAAAATCTTAAAATCTATAGAAAATTTTGAAAGAGATCCATTAGTTTAAGTTAATGATTACATATCTGTATACCAACTTTTTATTTCATTCGCTGTACTTGTAGTTCATGTATGAACAAAAATTTAAGCATTTTGACTAAATTTTCACAAAATTCTAAAATCGTGAAAATATTTGATGTTCAGGTTGAGTAACCACCTATTAATATGTCAAATTTTATTTAATTTGTATTCAGTCGTTATATGAGTGAACCAAAATAAGCATCACAGACAGAATGACAGGTACTTTTTTTTAATGGTTTTCCAGGCGCTTAAAAGGGATAAAAATAGAAAGAGGTTTACATTTTAGGTTAATGTACAGTAAAAAGTTTTGTACAGATATAGGAAATTTGACTGAATATAGGATTTTTGTAAAATATAGGACGTTTTTGGCAGTTTAAAAAAATATATTAGAAATATAGGATATATAGGACGACTGAGAGCCAGCCCTGTATCTGAAATAATAATTAATTCTTAATGTGATTTTTCCCAGTGAACATCGCTACCCCTAAGTAAACATAGCAGTTGCAGTCGACATGAGGTGAATTTTTCTAACTGCATATTATAGCACAGTTCTTCATAAGATGAAATTTTGTTCTCGTAACAAACTAGAATTAGCACTTTTTTTTTAGCCCAACTCAATAAATATTTTTGAAATTACATAAGTACAGTAATCGAAAACAAAGCTTATATCTATTACTATAATCAAGAAACCATGCAGAAATTCATAATTAACTCACAGATTACTATGGCTCTGGATACAACCAATTTGTGCTAATAGATTAGAACTTCTTTAAAAATTCACATATAAATACTAAAAGGATTAAAAATATACATACATTATCGATACATACATATACAGAAAACTTGGTATATTGGCTCTGAATACAATAAATTTGTGTTAATATTCTTATTATATTAAAACTCATTTTAAGAATTCACATATAAATACTAAATGAAATAAAAATATACATACCTAATCGGCTCCAAAGTACAGTTTGCAGCACTGTAACATACAACACACGTTGTCAAAATCAAAACAGTTTTTTTTCTTAAATACCATGCATGCCTATAGAATCTGAAATAATAGGATAGTGCTGTTATAGAGTGTAAAGAAATTTAATTTCAACTTTGTCAAAGAAATATAAAATACAATACATCAATCAAAATACACAGGGAATAAACTACTCATATCTAAAAATATATATAAAGAGAACTTACAACACTCAAATTCAAATAATACCTAATTTTATATCCAAAAGAACTTTTCTTAATATTATACAGCTTTGAAATTTTTACCTTATTTGTACATAAGTAATAAGCATAACATAATGAACTTTTATTTATGTAATTTCTTAGAACAACTACAGATGCGTTATTTCAAATCAAATGTATTCAAGCAGTAGCGTAGCCAGAAATATTTTTGAGGCATGGCTGACAACTCAAAAATTAGAATGCAGTACAGCTTATAAAAATTGATATAGCATATACAGGGCCTGAAATTTCAGCTTGGAATATACTTGCCAAAAAAATAATGTATTCGCCACAAAGTTGAGTTGCCGTATATTTTACTTTTTATGTATTTTGGGATTTTTTTCTAATTAAGAAATGCTAGAAATATGCCAAGTTATTTTATATAATAAAATGGTCTCATTGTAATTGAAAATCATTTTAATGTATTGTATTTGAGATTTCATAAAGATTGTAGTATTTATGAACATAAATGAAGAGCCAATTAAAAAAAAAAAAAAAAAAAGTTTCGCTTTTAAAGGGTCATATCTAATACGAATTTGTGTATATTTGCCTGTCAGAACTAAAGTACTACCACTAGTTAGTGGCATCATCTGGATGAAAGTTTTCAACATCTGGCCCATTTATATGGATATAGTTAAAAAGATCGTTCATAGTGCTTGTTGATAATGCATTCCTATATGCAGTTTTAATTCGGTTAAAAGCTGGGCTGCGCAAAACGTGAAGAGAGAATGCATAGGCATAAAGGGCACTTCGCTTTAATTGTTCTGCTGAACATATCGTTTTTTTTTTCTTTTTCTTTTAAAGGATAAATGGTATGTGAAATTGTATCTTTACATACTTTCTACATCCGGCTGTGTCAACTTTTTTTTTCCATGTATGAACATGAACTCCATCCATAATTAGACCAAATTCGAACTCACCAACAGCGAGTCGGTGAGTGG
The DNA here is from genome assembly GCA_038373885.1 of Cheiracanthium punctorium. Lineage (NCBI taxonomy): Eukaryota > Metazoa > Arthropoda > Arachnida > Araneae > Cheiracanthiidae > Cheiracanthium > Cheiracanthium punctorium. The sequence continues at coordinate 578,996 of JAWZYV010011933.1, read as the reverse complement.
AAATTTCGTGCCCCGACACACACACACACACATATATATATCTTTGGGGAGGGAGGGTGAGGGCGACACCAGAGAAAGGAATATCCCCTTGAATTTTTGCCTGAATATTTTCGCATATAAAAATGAATTAAAGAAAACAAAGGAAGTTCTAAAAAATCATAAATCGAGTATAAAACCTTTAATATTGGAAATACATACTTTTTAAAAAAAATGGCTTAGGTCCATAGCTGAACTTAAAGTTCATGAAATTAAGGTAAACTTTCAAATGTACCATCATAGAGATTAGTGATGTACCGAGTAGCAGAATACTCGACATTTACTACTCGGACTGAGTGTAGTGTTGGGAATTAAAAACACACTAAATGTTCAATGATAATCGGTGTCTGTCTGCTGTAGCTCCAGAAAGGATTTTACAGCAAGTTCTGTTGCTGAGTCTCGGGAGATGGAGTAAATTAAAAACTGAGAGGTGGCTTCTATCTTTGAATCAAATAAGTCCACAGACGAGTTAACGGATGTGAAAAGCGAGGGGAGGTAAGAGATCACGCATGGAAGCACCAAATTGCATGGAAAACAAAGAAAATCAAATTTATTTGCAAATGAAAACTATTCAAAACTGACATGGATTTCACAAAAACTTCTTTTCCTTAAATAAGAGCATCTAATTCGAAGTAGCAAATTATTTTCCCAGAAAGCTTCATAGGCCACAGAGGAAGACATCGAGGGCCGCAGGCAGCCTGTAGGAAACCCTTAGTGTAAATCAATGAGAAGGAATAGCTGAAATAAGCATTAATTTCTAAATAAGTGGATGAGCTACTAATTATTGCTACCTTGGGTAGTCTCATAATAGTTGCATAGATGGCGTGCCAAATTTTTGAGTGCATATAGTACAGTGTTCTATGAGGGTTTTTTTTTTGAAGGGGGTGGGTGAGGAAGGGCAACCATTACATATTTTTGAAATTATCTAAGTCATGAAAATTCACTGGAATATTAAACTTTATTTATTCATTAGTATTTTTCATTAGGCATGACTTTTCAGAAATGTTTTGTTCGTTGATTATTACATCATATATTTTGCAAGAAAAATCTGAATTTTAACATTTAGCAGAATATTTAACAGTATGGATACTGAAAGTTTATGCCTTTCTGCTGAATACATTTACCCCATAATTGTAAAACAAACCCCCAGACAGTAGGGTTGGCTGTCCGTCCAGGCTAATCGCAGACGTACGGTAACCCAAAACAAAGCTTGCATGCATTGCGGGAATAATTCTGTAAGCAGGGGCAGGTTTAGTAGGCGAATTTCTTTTTTTTTTAACGTCTATATACAAGAAAACATAAAACCAAAGCTACAATACACTTATCTAAACAGCTTATTAAAACCTTTCTACACATATTTCAAATGAAATATAATACAAATTGAACATAACCAAAACACTACCTCTACACTGCCCCCGCTTACGGAATTTATCTCGTACTTAAGTGATCACAACAAACCAGATACAGGATTAAGCACACGGCAAGAAGCAGCACACTTGTTATATTTTGGCTCTGAATTCAATAAATGTGTGGAAAACATAAATCTTAAATAATATAAGGCGAAAAATTCACATCTAAATACTAAAACGATAAAAAATACACATACTTTTTTGATTGTCAGAAATCATATAGGCAGCTGCATGCGGCACAGTCGTATTTAAGCTCTAAATACAGTAAATTTGTGTTAATATTCTTATTAGGTCAAAACACATTTCAGAATTCACATATAAATAATAAATGAATGAGAAATATACAATACATACCTTATTGGGCTCCAAGAAGAGATTTGCAGATACGAATTCAGACACCTTCACCTTCTTGCTAACCCTAACGCGAACGGTCGCGGATGCCGCTGTCGCTGTGTTGTGTTTCTCAATGGTTGGTTGGTTTATTTCGATCGCTGAACAGCGGAGAAAATACCGAATCATGGTGTAACTTCGAACCATACTTCAAGTTGAACCAATAATTCTTGTTTTTGTAAAAGTGATCGCACCATCTTTTGGTAACTCGGTTTACTTTTCACCAATGCATGGTTCAACGTTGAACTGATAGTTTTAACAGTGTATGCGTTTTGCAAAACTTTCAACACCATGCCTTATTTGATGTATTCTGTTGAGCCTTGGCTCCTTAAATTTTTTAAACGATTTAAAATTAGTTTTTAAACAAATTTTGAAGAACATGCATTCTTGACCTAATTCTAATTTGGAACTAAAATTTCGGGAGTACCGCAATACTTAGATACGCGTCGAAATTTAGTTTTGAGTTTTTCAAAAACTCGAAAGCACGGTGTACACTTAAGCTTCCTCTTAAAGAATAATATCAAATTTAATTTTATTTTAAAAGAATTATTACAAGATGGACATTGCGTCCGTCCTTTTGGTTTAATCCCGCAAATAAAGATGCAACATTTACGCATTTCAATGTTAGATTAGTTTGAACATCCGTAAGATGTAAGGGAAGAAAAAACACTGCTACTCTTTTAAATGAATCTTATCGTATAAAGTAATTTACCATGTAAATTCCAGCTTGCTTTATGGATTTTCCTCTTACTTTTCAGGCAATACACTTCTACGTCTTGCCTGATTTGTGCAGCAAGGACTCAGCAGGACTTGTGGTCCAGGAATAAAGCGGCTCGAAATTCTTCAGGGAGAAGATTCCAAGATCTGGACGTATATCCATAGACTAGATTTTTAATACCGTGCAACATTTTGCCCAGGGTACATTTCAAACTTTGGGTCCATATACGTATATCTTTGGCTTATTTTAATACTTCTTAATTACTTATAAATTTAAATTTATAACAACTTTAAACAGTGTTTTCAACTCACCTGTACATAGGAATAGAGCACGCTCCTCAAATGCCCGTGCGATAAACGGGGTACAACACTAGTTTGCCGGGGCAGGAAGGTTGTTCTTAAAAAATGCTTAAATTGGTATGTTTTAATTGGTATATAGCCAGTTTGTCCCTTTTAGATTTGATGCAGGTTTTGCTGTCAGTGTCAAGAAAATGCACATTTTTATGCATAAATTAAGCAGTTTTGAACTCATAGTAAATTTCGTGTGCGGTGATTTCGTTACTTGAAGGTTAGTTTTGTTTATTTTCTCGATAAGTCATTTACTCTTAAGTCGTTGATTGGGGAATTCGTATGTCTATTGCATATTCTTAAAGTGAAGGCAATTTTACGGATAGTCATATTTTAAAAGCATAGATCTTGGAATTTGTTGTGCTTGAAGCCAGTGTAAAGTGCTTGCTATGAAAAGTAGTGTTACGCTGGTGGGGAAAATTTAAGTTGTCATGTTCACTTTAAGGCTTAGCGAATTTTTAAGTAGAAAGATTGTGTGTTCGGTGAGGAGTGGCAAATTATTGTTCTTGAGATTTTAATGTCAGGAGACTTGCCTGTACACGAATTACTTGTGAAGGCAAAGACATGCTAGCTGGGATGTGGTTACCCAAGCTTTCAATGGAAAGTTGGCCTGAAAGCTGTACAAACGATTAACCAAAAATTGATTGAACGATCCCTTGTCCGAGAAAGGCATCTGAAGATTTGTTAGGATTTAATTTGTACAATTTTTAATTGTCGTTGTAATCGGCGATTAGCACTTTCTTCGCAAGAAGTAAATGTTGCCTAGTAAACTGAAAATTGACGCATAGGAACATCGGATTAAAAATACGGGTAGAGTTCTTGAAGGTTTATTTCACAAGCAAGACCAAATTAAGTTTTTTATTAAAAGACCTGGTGAAAATGCCTTCAGAGAAAGTCATGTCCGAGGCTAGATCCAAAAAGTATTTCGCCTTTTTAATGCAGGTTAAAGTAACTTCAAACATCTTTTCATGTGTGAAGGTGGGGGGCGAAATGGAAACAATTTACAAGCATTTAAAATGCTTCAAAATCGGTATAACATTTAATACAACTTTAATCACTACGGTACAGAAATTAACAAGACTATTTAATACTGCTGTAAAGAAGGTTATTTGGTTGGGCTGATTTAAATTTAAAGACTGCGTTGTGATACATGATAATCCAGGTTCGAATACACTTATAGTTGCAATAAAATAAAAAGACTTAAAAATAATTGAAACTATTTTATTAAACATATACTATTGAAACATTATTATAACAGCGAAAATAAAATGACGTCCTATATGGACAGTGAAATTAAGGTGGAATGATTTAAAAATTACGCCAGCACAGAATTACACATAGGTGAGAACAAACACTTGGCTAATATCAATAACGCCAATTCCAGAGCAACCGTAACAGTTAATCCAATAAAATAAAAAACGACGTAATCGGGAGCAAATAATTTTAAAGACAAGGCATGGCAACAAGAAATAAAAAACGCAAACTCAAAGCCAAAGGAAGGGAAAACAAAAATACGTTGATTTTGCAAACGGACGTAATATAATCTATTTTTAGCACACCGGTCTGAAGAGACGAAGAACAAAAAGAATAGTGCATACAGGGAAATGTAAAAATACAGATTTAAAAGCCGAAATGGCAGAAAAATGAGAACAGAAGTGATTTAGAATTCTTGAATGTTGGATAGATTTTATTAAGGAAAGCCTAAGTAAATGATTATTAAATTAGATATGTGATCTTCATCACAACTGCATCTAGGAAATTTGGATACCATTTAAACGCTTAGTCGAATGTCTGAGCCTTCATTAAATCCCTTCAAACTGGAAGCATTTCCTTGCAACTTCCTTTTCACTGTAATGGCGATCTGAGAGGAAATTTAACGGATGCTTAGTGTCATAGACTGCCTTATCAATTCGTAAATTTAAACTATTGTTGCTCCTTCTTGGAAGATCTGGACGTACATCCGTATACGACTATAGATTTGATAATTTGCATATGCAGTAATCTCTATTGTTTTTCGAACATTTTAATATTCTGACCATGTGAAATATGACGGTAAGTAAAGCTTTCAATATTTTGACTGTTTTTCGATGCTAATTCAGAAACATTATCAGTATTAAAAAGTTGCCTTCACACAACGAAAGCAGAAAAGGTGGCGACGTTTTAAATGGAAAATCTTATTTGGCCTGGATTAAATTTGGACATTACCCACTTTAAGAATATTGCGAGGACAGTTGTATGTTAAAAAGCAAACTAGGGAAATTTGAGCGTGGAGAGATAAAGCCACTTGCAGCTCTTTGCCGTTTAAAGTATGTTGGGTGGCGTATAATTTCGGCCATCTCGCGGAGGAACTTGGGTGACGACTCAAGTTCCGTGTTGTAATATCCAGGTGACGACTTGGACATTGCAACACCCATTAAAAAATAATCATTCTAGGCTTTTTAAAAATTTAAACATTTACGAGTGGTTTTATTTCTTCACATGAGGTGTTTCATCCAATCGGTATTTAGTATTCTGAAGACTTAAGCTGGAGAAACTCTTCAAAATTTAATAGATATCTTGGATTCCGTTCAGAAAATTTGCCATTTTGATTTTAAATCTATATCCTAGATGGTGACGGGAAGTTTTCTTTGGAATCATTACATACTCGTTTATGTTCATATAGCAATTGGATTAGCAAGCAGAATCATTCGAATGAAAGATTAACTTGGGTATTAAGGCTTAAAAATGGAGGCCTTCAAAATTCTAAAAGCTTTACTTCTGACAACGTTGGTTGTATCACTCGGTAAAAATATTAAAATGTTTGAAAAACAATTAAAATATATAATACGCAAATAACAGGGCAACACTCCTTGTAATTTTGAATTGGTAAAGCAGTCATGTCGGATTAAGCATCTGCTAAAACTCCAATAGCTGATCATCATTACGGCAAAGGGAAGTTAAAAGGAAATGCTTCCAGTTAAAAAGGGCTTAATAAAATCTTATCTTGAGCTTGTCTTGGGGGAAAATCTAAGTGATTGCTTTTGTAAGTGTGTGTGTGGAGGGGGGGATCTGAGTTTCTAAGTCCTAGTAATTTTAATTTAGCATAAAACTCTAATAATTTTTAAATTGTCTTTATAAAAGATCGCTGTGTGTAATAACATTTATGCCCCTGCATTGGTACTTGTGATCCTTCAACGAAGTCCCACTGTCATGAAACTTTAGTAATCTGCAATATGCTTAGAATTTATCGGTTATCCTGAAATAACTGTCTGGATATAACTTTAAATTCAAAATCAAATTTAAATTTAGTTGTTTTAAAGCATTTAATCTGGAAACTAATTTGATATAATATTCAGCGAAACTAAGAGTTTGACACAAATTTTTATCAAAGGGAGGATACACATAGAGGACTCTGTTAAAAAGAGGATACCTTGATGAGTGCTTTGACTTCTGTTATGTTGAAGTGGCCAGATGAGGTTTTTTGTGTTGGCGTGGTTTTTAATTTACGGTATCTCGCAGAGATTATTTTTGTTATGCAGCTCTTAAATTGTTTAGAATATCGTACAATCCAAAGCGCTAGTCTTTTGGGCTCAATTAGCCCTTTCGAAATCGGGTGGACAACGCATTTTTTAAAGGTAATTTCCTGTCAGAGGTATTCCTTTATTCTCATTGAACGTTACTCCCGTGCCGGGCATTTGGGGCTGAATATTTAGTATGCTATTCGGGCTGGTGTAGTAATATCGTGCAGTTAAACAAAACTGTTTTCAAACTCTGAGCACTTTCAGAAAATTGACTGCATTAATGATCATGCTTCACATTTCATCGTTTCTTTTCGTGGGCTTCAAAAGCAGATAAACTTAAATATTGACACTGGAGTTTCACTGTTGAAAGTTTACAATAGTTAACGTTCTCTTGAAATCACGGCCTCGTATATATTTAATTTCTTATGTTGACGGATAAGTAACTAAAGCTGTAGACCTCTTTTAAATAGTATATTTATTAATGAATTTTGTTACCAAGATTTTGATTATTGGGGCAAATATACGTGGCAAATTTTAGTTACTGTTGTTAATTTTTAAGTTTTAAGTACGTTGCAGATAACTTTCTAGATCATTTCATTAAAGAAAACTAATTTGTTGCATAATTTTTCATATCTTAGTGAAGCATAATTTCCCTTGTCTTTAAAACTTTTCGAAGACTGAAACAGAAGTACGCGCATGTGTTAATAAAACAATTAAGATTGAAGCCTCTCGGTAAAACTGCGCTTGTTTAGGTTTTTAATTCGTGCTGTTAATAAATCCAGGGCCCGATCATCCCAATATTGGCCTTGGTCAAATTGAAGAGTTCCGGCCTTTGCACTCACGAAAAAATCGCACATTATACATTAAAATATTTGTGGGCACATGTAGCTACAGTAGTATAAAGTTTAAATACTAAATACATTGCAATAAAGAATATTAAAGTATTTTTGTATACATAACGGTAATTTTCCAAATTAACAAATATGTATGCACACTACGTTTCTGTAAAATATAAATGAAAAGTGCAAAACTCACCATACTTAGCTTAACCCGTATTCACGCTAAGCTGATCAGTTTTAGGACCCCTTAGAAAGAACCCCACGGAGGACTCCCCACCCATCGGCCTAGATCCCACGTCTAGATAATTGGCCGCAATACTTTAGCAAAAGATTTTTTAGAGTAAAACTTGATGAAAAAAAAAGCTTGGTTTATGCATGGTTTATGTTCATTTTGTCCAAATGTATCGCAAAATGCTAGAGAACTAGCCGCAAACTCTTTATTTTCGCGTAAATGGCAATTAAATTTTTATACACAATTTTCTAAAGATTGTGGTCTTTTTAATGAAAAAGTGTTAATTTTTAGTTGCCTTAAACCCATGGGAGTGCAAGTGGCCGGTTGCCCTGCTGATACTCTGCAAAAATGGCAATCGATGTAGTCGCCAAACTCACTAAATAAAATTTTGGTGCTATAAGAGTGCAAGAGGAAGGGGCTTGAGTTCAGTCCAGTTCGCGTTAAAATAAAATTATCACTCGCACAGGTTAACGTTTTGTGCAGTTGCTGAACAGCTCAGACTGAAAAGCACCTGCGGAAGGGTGTTCTGTGACAGATCTGGTTTTTCTGTCCTATCATTTAGTTTGTTTTCCCGCTTGTTCATTTGTTTCCCTCATGTTCTTCACTAACAATTTTTTTCTTAGTCTGTAACAGAATATCATTCCCAGGTGATTTGAAATTTGGCTTTTTTTTTTCGTTCAAGGTAAACCTAAGGAACTGGACCCGCTCAAAACTATCCTCACACTTAAAGGTTTAGGGTCGTTGAATGCTGAGGAGGGCCAAAAAAAAAGTTTAGATTTTTTAATATACTTATTTGTATGCAACCTGAAGATGTTCGGCAGCACTAAATTTTAACTTTCCGTGAACTTTAAAGTTTACAGTACATAGGTTAATCAAAATTAATTTTAAATAACTGACAATACTGTGCAACGTAATGACTAAATGCTAATTAATTTGCAGAGTCTAATGAAATCTCCTTAAATAAATAAAATGCACGATTCTTAGTTTTCCATTATATTTAAAGTTGTGAAGTTTAAATCTGAATAACGGAGCAGAAATTAAATAGGTTCCAGTTTTACAAACTCTTGTGAGTGTAACGTAATGGGCAGACTTAATTTTTTACGTAGATGCATACACATTTAAAAATCCAAATCCACAGTATATATGATAAATTTTAGTATAATGTATCAAATATTAGAATATTCAACCACGAATGGTATATAATCAGCACATCCCATGTTAAACAGTAAAAATGCTATCTAAATGCACATTTTGCGATACATTTGGACAAAATCCATGACCCAAAAACCAAGCATTTTTTCTAAGTTTTACTCTAAAAAAGCTCTTGCTAAAGGATTGCGGCCAGTTATCTAGACGTGAGATCTAGGCCGATGGGTGGGGTGTCCTCCGTGGGGTTCTTTCTAAAGAGTCCTAAAACTGATCAGCTTAGCGTGAATACGGGTTAAGACAAGTTGTTTTGGGCCCATATAGCTACACAAAGGATACATCAAATTTAAATACTAAATACATTGCAGCAAAGAATATTGAAGGATTTTAGTGCACATGAATAACTTATTTTCAAATATCTATACACACTACATAAATTTCTTTAAAATATAAATGTAAAGAATCTCAAAACTCGCCATACTTGTCTTAAAACTGATCAGCTTAGCGTAAAAACGGGGAATGCGCGTGTAGGACCGTGGAATGACTTTAGATTTAGCAATTGTTGCTAGGACAGAATTTTAAAATAAGGATATGCTAACTTGCCGACCAGTTTTATACATTAAATTTTAAATAGAAAATTAAGGCTAAATGAGTTTTTCAAAACATGGGTGTTTTAAATGAAGGTTATTTGAAATTTGTGCATTTTAAAAAGGAGGTATAAGCAGTGATTAGTTTCAGATGCATTCATATTGGGATTCACGAAAAGATTAGGTAACTCAGTAATTGGAAAAGATTTCTACAAATTTGGACAATTGGATGTTATTTCATGTTAGCGCTAAAAATTTATTGTTGGCATTAAATGTACATGAACACATTACATATATTCTGTTTTAATATGGCTACATAATTAAGATGAGCTGAGAAGCTTTTAAGCAGTGAAATTTGATATTTTACAATCGGTTTTGTGCAACAAAATTGGGAATAAGTTACATATCGCGTTTTAGATTACCTAATTTTTGTAACTTTGAGCACATATCCATTGTTCAAAAGAGGTCAAAGCCATTTATGTCTTGTACTGAAAATTCAGGTACATGAACACAGCAATCGTAAAGCTTCCATGATGTTGAATTTAAGCTCTTAAATTTACCAAAAATTATTGATTTTTGAAATGTTTCTATTTTCTTAAAGTAGCTCTGGATTTTAAATAGTGAATTGGGAAAACTAGTCCTTTCTCAAAAGGAATTCTATGATCTTAAATAGGTAAAGTGCAGTTTTGCTAGAGGCTCAACTAAAAGTACATTACTACCGATCAATGTCGGTTAAAGGATATACGATAATCTAGCTGTAAAGGGTACTCTTATACTCATTTCTAAGAAAATATCAGTTTAAAATGTTTTCCATTAAAGCTTTGTATGTTAAGGAGAGAATTTGCACTTTGTAAAAACTTTAAGATTTGGAATTTAATGAAATCTCTTTGTCAAAGGTGTTCTCGAATTCTAAGGAAGAATGTTAAAGAACAGGGGTTCCCAAAGTGCGTGCCACGGCACCCCAGGGTGCCACACGTAGAGATGAAGGGTGCCGCAAAGCGCTCATGATCTAATTAAAGTACATGATTGAATTTTAGTTAGAATTGTTTTAATTATGTGTATGTTCTTTCCGATTGCTTCTCTAATTTGTTCTTCACAATTGTATAAAGTTTTATAGTCTATTTTTAAAGTCTAATTTCCTTCAGGATGCCACGACTTGTTGGATAAGTTTGGGAAACCCTGTTCTAGAAGAAATAATTTTATATTTGTATGCTTAAGTTTTTAATGATCATTGTTACTATGTTACAATATTTGTCTGCTTATAAATATAAATTTTGAATATCTTCCTTGTCAAACCAGCATAGGATATGTGCAAAAAATATTATGACTTTGATATTTTGACTGTAAAGCTTTTCAGAGTATTTTAAAGCACAGTTTTTAGCTATCAGTTTTCTGCATAATTCTTAGTCACATAACTTTCTTTTAAACTAAAATTTCGTTACTAAACAAGTAAAAGTAGTCCAAATGTTGAAATCTTCAAAACGTGCAAGCAGCAGATATCTGTTCGACAACATCGATATTCCGCCTGTGAAACCAATAAAAGTAAATGGTCTTATAACCTTCCGAATGAGTTTTTGCCCATCTTAAAAAAATAAAAAATGTAAACTGATGACTATACGGTTGAAAATAAGTCCAAAACTGCAGTATGTTGGCTTTATTGCTTTGTAAAATGATCATTCAATTAGTGTTATCTTAATCTTTTTTTAAATGAACGAGAAAAACTAAAATATTCTTAAAGATCCAGTTTTAAGGTAAAGTAGTAGAAGTAGTTAGAAGTAAAATCCCTTTTCACAAACCCTAAATTTTCCTAAATGCCTGCCTTCTACAGAAATTTCAAATTTCACTTCATAACAAAGTGAACTTTATTTCATTTAGTCGCCTGTGCTACTACTTAAACAAATGAATGTGGATTGCATTGAAGTTCATAAAGAAAGTTGTACGCGAAGTTCCCTTAGAGGTCATATTTTCAAGAAAACCATCACAAAAGTGCCTGTTCTTTTATTCAAGAAAATTGCATAAAAATAATTGTATGTATGATATATGTATTAATTTTAAGTTTTTCGACATTAAATTTAACGCGGTAGAAAAATAAGTTAAATTTCTAGGAAAAGCCAACATTTAGGGTTATTGTGATTGAATGAGTGTTTCCTAGTAAGCAGGGAATCGTTAAAACGTTAGTGCTAAAGGAATTTTATTAAACTTGCTTCATAAGATAAATATTTGCAGTTTTCTTTGAACATAAGTAAAAAGTGAGTCAAGATTGCAGAATGCATATCACAAATACACGTATCTTTGTACTGATATCCTCTATTCAAAAATAAACCTTCTCTATATTTAAAGTAGTCTGGTACTGTCATCTGTATAAGATTAAATATTTAAAAAATGGCGTCTATAAGAATTCAAATGATCTTATCTTTCTGGCGGGGTCTACTAGGAAGGGGTTAATCATTGAAATGGGTCGCGAGAGTACACAAAGTAATTCTAATACATTGCGATATACTAGCACTAAATGTTTAATGAAAGTTTCATTACTTGTAACTTCGTACCTATTTTGCATAAAAATGAGATTTAAGAGATCGGCTTTATAAGTGAGTTTAGCGTGATTTTTGTTATTTTTTTCTCTAAATTAAAATTGTTGGTACCTGAAACGTATAAATATTTAACAGGCTCCATTTCACCAGCTTAATCAAAGAAACAAGGCTTCAATTAGGAATCTATATAGGCTGGCATGATTCTAACATCGGACTGTAATTTCGGAGTGATGGTCAAAATCAAGGAGTTCTATAGTCTTTTGATGAGCATTGGTTTTTAATTTCGATTTTAGTTCATGTATAGCTTAAAAAATGCAAAAATTAAATTTCATAAAATCAATGAAAAATATATCAAGCATGGAGGTCCTGCGCTGGGCCCTATAAAAATTAATTTGCGCAGGTTCCATGCTTTGATATTTATTTCATTAGAATCAATGTAGGATAATTTAAAGCTTATTAAAGCCGTTTTGAAAATGATTTTTAAAAGTTCAACTGTCGCAAAGATGCTGAAGTTTAACTAGAAGTCGGGGCTAGGGAGGGTTTGTTTAAAATTTTAACTAGTTCACTAACAAGTAATTGTTTTCTAAATATTTAATCTGGTTATATGCTTTTTTGACAACAGTGCTTAACTAATGGGACTGGAGGCTGTTAACGATTATTGGATATTGCCTAAATCGGATAATGGCTATGCGCCAAAAGAAAAAAAAAAATGTAAAATCCAGCTGGGTGAAAAATTTCTTCCGCGAATAATGTCTTACACTCCTAATCTTCACACCCTGTAGATTGAAATGCATTTGTACTCTCTATGCTAAAAGTGCGTAATCATTTTGATAAATGAATTCAGCTTAACTCTTTCCTTCTCGCTCCCGTCGAAATTGCGGGCTAAGCTTTCTCTCGCTAGTGATACTTTAGAACAATTCTGTTCAAATGATATGCGCCTAAAGACTGGAGCATTTCAATTATACACGAGTTTTTTAATCTCATTTTACACAGCAGATAACAGTACCAGACAATTTTTATTTTAATTTTATCTATTTCAAAATAAATCAAGCATTTTGCAATCTTTACTCACTTTCGCATGTTCAAAGAAAACTTTACAAATACTTATTTTACAAAGCAAGTCTAATAAAATCTTCCTTTAGTGTTTAAAATAAGTTTTTAGCACGGAAGGAAAAAAATCCAAAAACTTAAGTAAATGTAGAATATACGTATTCATTTTATTTTGTTGAAGACCGTTGTATAAAAATAAAAGGTACTTTCAAGAGTTTTCTTGAAATAAGACCTTTTTAAGGGGTTAATATAGATTTAAACTTCATGGGAATCTAAGTTCATTTGCGGCAGTGCGAGTACATGGGTCATAAACATGCTTGTTAATTATATGTTGGCAAGTGTTGCCTGAAAGTAAATCGTTTGTTGTAAAACTATTGCAGCCTGGCAGATATTGTATACTTGAATGCAATTAGTTTTCCTGATTTCTTGTCCTCATCGCTAAACTAGTGAGCAAAGCATCATTATTTGCTATTTTTTAGCTAATCTTAACGTGTTTTTTTCAACCTTAAAACCGAGTACTTGCCGTATTCGGTATGATCACATTTTTATTCAACTATCTAAAGTATTTTGGCTTGCTTTTGAATCGTGGAGTTAAATTTAACATATCTGTATAATTGTTTAAAATTATCTGTACACAAAAATTTCTCTTAATTATTTTAAAAAGCTGTAAATACTTTGATTTTGTAATTTACGTTTTAATCCATGTTAAAATCCGGTACTCGTAGTTTCCAATTACTTGTCTTTCTTATCTAAATGTTATCCTGTAAACTTATATCAATGCCTACATATATTATGTACAAAGTGAAAAAGCGCTCTCGGATAATATCTCACTGTTTCATAACTCAAATTGAAAATACAAATGCTATGTGCATGAGAAAATTATTCTACATTGAACCAATTGCCATTGAGATAGGTAGTTAACTCAAGTGTTTACTATTGTCAATCGGCCTTTCTATACAGTACTGGATTAATGCACAAAATGTTTTCTAGTTTCTTTTTTGATCAATATTTTCTTTTATATCTGAACTGACCAATTAGTGCTAGTCCTTACTTGTACTTCTTGCCTTTGTTGAAATATCGCCTAGTTTTTGGCGCTTTATGTTCTATAGTAGACCTTGCGCCATCAAACCACAGTAAAACAAATATTTTCTCTGGTTATAAAATAGCAGTAATGTTTTGGAGAATACCAAAAACTAATGCAAAATGCTTGGTTCATATTTTGTCGAAACAAATGCAAAATTATTGATTTTTCTGTAATGAAAATCTAAAGCAAGTTTTAAACAAATTTCTTTAATACTTTCAGACTCTGAGTCTATAGCTGAGGACACGAAATGACCTAAACTGTCGTATGGGATGGAGTCCTAATTTGTTATAACGATTATTTTTGAATGTATTAATTCTGTGTTGCCATCATAAATACCAATTAACGATATTTAGAAAATCTGTTATACTGTACTAAAATGTATGCGGAAACTAACTTTTGTAATGATTAATTCAATTTTATAATTAAATACATATTTTCACATTCAAAATTAAATTTTTATTTTAAATGTCCCTCCATCTCAGCATTGCTAGTATGGTGTGATAAAAGAATTAAAATGTAGTGGTCAAATTTAAATTTTAAGGTATACTGTTAATCTAATATTTTAGATTAACAATATACCTTATGTTTTTATTTAATATTTAAATATTTAAAGTAGCAGAATTGAGTCTTCAGCTAGCCTTAGTTTCTGTGCCGCATATAAATCTTACTAAAAAGTTTTGAAGGGAAAAACTTGTGATTCGAGAATACTTTATGAATTATTTTAAACGTTTTATATTGTTTGAATTCTTTGTTTTAAATGTTACAAATTTGTGCCCAGGGTACATTTCAAACATTGGGTCCATATACGTATATCTTTGGCTTATTTTAATATTTAATTACTTATAACTTTAAATTTATAACATAACTTTAAACAGTATTTTCGACTCATCTGTATATGGGACTAGAGCACGCGCCTCAAATGCCCGTGCGATAAATGGGGGTGTAACACTAGTTTGCTGTGGCAAGAAGGTTGTTCTTAAAAGATGAATGGTGTCTTAATTGGTGTGTAGCCTGTTTGTACCTTTTAGATTTGATGCAGATTTCGCAGCCAGTGTCAGGAAAATGCACATTTATATGCATAATTTAAACAGTTTTGAGCTTGCGGTAAATTTCCTGTTCGGCTATCTCTTTACTTGAAGGCTAGTTTTTTTTATCTTCTCGATAAGTCTTTGATTGGGGGAATTCGTATGTCTATTACATTGTCTTAAAGTAAAAACGGTAATTTTACCGATAGTCAGATTTTAAAAGCATAGATCTTGCAAATTTTCGTGCTTGAGACAGTGTAAAGCATATGCTATGAAAAGTAATGTTACGCTGGTGGGAAAATTTAAGTTTTCATGTTCTCTAAAAGGGTTAGTCAATTTTTAAGTGTAAAGATTGTGAGTTCGATAGTTTCAAACTATTGTTCCTGAACTTTTAACGTCAGGAAATTTACCTGGTAGGAAAATTTGTAGTGAAGGCAAAAAAAATGCTAGCTGGGAGATGGCTAATCAATGTTCAGATGGAAACTTGGCCTGAAAACCGTGCAACCAAAAATGGATTGAACGATTCTTCGTCTGAGAAAGGTATCGGTAGATTTTTAGGATTTTCAATTTTTAATATTCGTTGCAGTCGGCGATTAGCACTTTTTTCTCTGCAAGAAGTAAATGTTGCGTTGTAAACTGAAAATTGACGCATAGGAAAATAAGATTAAATATGGTTAGTTATCGAAGGTTTATTTCACAGAAGACTAATTTTACCGATAGTTTTTCCTTAGCAGGTTCAAGGATACCTGTTAAGAATGCATTCATAGACGAAAGCGGAGTCATGTTCGAGGCTGGATCCAAAAAAGTATTTCGCCTGGAACCATTTTCTTGCAACTTCCTTTTACTGTAATGGCTATCGAAGAGAAATTTTAACGGATGTTTGGTATCATAGACAAGACTGCCTCACCAATTTGTAAATTTTAACTATTGTTGCTCTAGTGATTTGCATATACATGCATCTCAATTGTTTTCTAACATTTTACTATTCTGACCTAGTAAAATGTGACAGTAAGTAAAGCTTTCAAAATTATGAGATTAGATGTTTCTGCATCAGCATCGAAAAACTATCGGAGTATTAAAAGGTTTAAATGGAAAATCGTATTTTATATGGTGCCACGAAGAAATTTGGACATGCATAAACCCAGTTTAAGAATATTTTCGAGGACAGTTGTATGCTTAAAAGCAAACTAGGGAAATTTGAGCGTGGAGAGATAAAGCCACTTGCAGTTCTTTGCTGTTTAAAGTATGTTGGGTGGCGTATTGTTTCGGCCATCTCGCGTAGGAACTTGGGTGACGACTCAAGTTCCGTGTTGTAATATCCAGGTGACGACTTGGACGTTGCAACACCCATTAAAAATAATCATTCTAGGCTTTTTAAAATTTAAACATTTAAGAGTGGCTTTATCTTCACATGAGGTGTTTAATCCAATCGGTATTTAATATTCTGAAAACTTAAGCTGGAGAAATTCTTCAAATTTTAATCGATCTCTTAGATTTCTTTCAGAAAGCTTGCCATTTTGATTTTAAATCTATTTCCTAGATGGTGACAGGGAGTTTTCTTTGGCATCGTTAAAGATTAGCGTATGTCCATAATTTAGCGATTGGATTAGCAAGTAGAATCATTAGAATGAAAGAATAACTTCGGTATTAAGGCATAAACATGAAGTGCTTCAAAATTCGGAGAGCGTTACTTCTGAGAATGCTGGATAAATATCACTCTGTCAAAATATTAAAATGTTTAAAAAAAATTAAAAAATATAAAATACGCAAATAACAAAGCCGCACTCCTTGTAACTTTGAATTGGTAAAGCAGTCTTGTCAGATATTAAGCATCTGCTAAAACTTCAATAGCTGATCATCATTACGGTAAAGGGAAGTTAAAAGAAAATGCTTCCAGTTACAAAGGACTTAATAAAATCTTATCTTGAGCGTTTGTCTTAGAGAAATAATTTAGGTAGATTGCTTTTGTAAGTGTGTGTGTGTGGGGGGGGATCTATTTGTTTCTAAGTCATAGTAATTTTAATTTAGCATAACTCTAATAACTTTAAATTGTTTTTCCAAAAGATCGCTGTGCAATAAAATTTATGCCCCTGCATTGGTACTTGGGATCCTCGAATGAAGTCTCACTGTCATGGAACTTTAGTAATCTGCAATAAGCTTAGAATTTATCAGTTATTCTGAAATAAAACTGTCTGGATATAACTTTATATTTAGAATCAAATTTAAATTTAGTTGCTTAAAATCATTTAATCTGGAAACTAATTTTATGTTTGATACAAAATATTCAGCGAAACGAATTCGAGATAAATTTTTATTAAAGGGGGGATACACATAGACGAAACTCTGGTAAAAAGAGGATATCTTGATGAGTGCTTTGACTTTTATGTTGGAAGTGGCCAGATGAGGTTCTTTGTCTTGGCGTGGTTTGTAATTTACGTCTCTCGCAGAGATGTCTGTTTGCTATGCAGCTATTAAATTGTTTAGAATATCGTACAATCCAAAGCGCTAGTCTTTTGAAATGTGACGTTGAAAATTTTGAAAATTAAGACTTTTGAGAAACACTTTTGAAAGACTGAGACTGAGAATGACTTTTTGAGAAAGACTTTTGACTTTTTGAGAAAGACTTTTGAAAATTAAACGTTGCTCCCGTGCCTGGCTTTTGGGGCTGGATATTTAGTATGTTATTCGGACTGGTGTCGTAATATCATACAGTTAAACAAAAACGTTTTCAAACTTGGAGTACTTTCAGAAAATTGACTGCATTAATGATCATGTTTCACATTTCATGTTTCTTTTCGTGAGTTTCAAAAGTAGATGAAAATATTGACACTGGAGTCTCACTGTTTGAAAGTTTACAAGAGTTAACGTTCTCTTGAAATCACGGCTTCGGATATATTTAATTTCTTATGTTGACGGATAAATAACTAAAGCTGTAGACCTCTTTTAAATAGTATTTATGAATTTTGTTCCCAAGATTTTGAGTATTGTGCAAATATATGTAGCAAATTTTAGTTACTTAAAAATTTAAAGCTTACAATAGTACATTCTAGATAACTTTCTAGATCACTTCACGAAAGAAAACTAATATGCTGCATAAATTTGTGTCTTAGTCGAAGTATAATTTTCCTTGTCTTTTAAAATTTTCTTGGACTATAACAGAAATACGCGCATGTGTTAATAAAACAATTACGATTTAAGCCTCTGGGCAAAACTGCTCTTGGTGAGGTCAAAGGCAGGGCTCGATCATACCAGTACGAGACCTGGGCAAATATGTTTAGGCTTTTGCACTTGCGAAAAAATTGCGTATTATGTATTTAAGTTATTTTGGGCACGTATAGCTACAGAAATATATATGTCAAGTTCAAATACTAAATACATAAATAAATGGCAGAAAAAGTATATAAAGATTTCTGTATACATGAATAACATTCATTTTCACAACTAATAAATGTGCATGCACACTAGATAATTTCTTTAAAATATGCATAAAATGAAATGCAAAACTCACCATACTTGTCTAAACCCGTATTCACGCTAAGCTCATCGGATTTAGGACACCTTAGGAAGAACCTCACGGAGGGCACACCACCCATCGGCCTAGATCCCACGTCTAGATAATTGTTCGTAATCCCATTGCAAACAGACTTTTAGAAAAAAATTGCTAGAAAAGGGCTCGGGCATTGGATCATGGATTTTGACCAAAATCATTGTAAAATGCGAGAGAAAATTAACTCAATTTTCGAGAAAACGGCAATTAAATTTTTATACAAATTTCCAAAAATTTTATTTTAACGAGGTAAAAATTGCTGAAAATTCCAAAATTTTTGGCCCCTTAAGTCGGTGGGCCTAGCGAAAGTGCCAGATTGCACTGCTGATACTCTGCAGAAATGGCAATTGATGTAAACGCCAAACAATCCACTAAAAAAAAAAATTTGTGCCATACGAGTGCAAGAGGAAGGGCTAGAGTGCCGTCCAGTTCGCGTTAGAATTTAAATTTGCGATTTAACGTTTAATTAATTTTAAGTAATTTAAATTTAACGTTTTTTCCAGTTGCTGAAGCAAGGAACAGCACCTGCGGAAGGGTGTTCTGTGACAGATCTGGTTTTTCTGTCCTATCATTTAGTTTGTTTTCCCGCTTGTTCATTTGTTTCCCTCATGTTCTTCACTAACAATGTTTTCTTAGTCTGTAACAGAATATCATTCCCAGGTGATTCGAAATTTGGCTTTTTTCCGTTGAGTAACAAATCTAAAGAACTGGACCCGCTCAAAGCTATCCTCATACTTAAATGTTTAAGCGTCATTTTATGCTGAGGGGGGGGGGGCAAAAAAATAAAAATTTCAGATTTTTTTTATAGACTTATTTGTATGCAACCTGAAGGTGTTTAGCAACACTAAATTTTAGCGTTGCCGTGAACATTACAGTTTACAATAGATATTTTAAATTAAAATTGATTAACCTAAGTGACCAATAGTGTGTAACGTAAATGACTAAATACTAAGCCGGGTCTATTGAAATCTCATTAAATGTTAGTCTGGATAGTTTTCTCATATTTAGAAGTCGTGAAGTTTAAACTTTAACAGAACAGAAATAAAACGCGTTCGTTTTACTCTTTTGTGAGCGTAACGTCATTGGCAGAGACATTTAATTTTTTATGTATACACATTTTAAATTTCCAAAATCCCAGTAGATATATTTGATCCATTAGACTAAAATTTATCGTAATATTCAACCACGAATGGTACATAATCAGCACATCCCATGTTAAATAGTAAAAATGCTGTCTAAATGCACAAACTTGTTTTGGGCCCATATAGCTACAGAAATGATACATCAAATTTAAATACATTGCAGTAAAGAATATTGAAGGATTTTTGTGTAGATGAATAACTTATTGTCACTATTATCTATACACACTAAATTTCTTTAAAATATAAATGAAAAGAATTGCAACACTCGCCGTACTTGCCTTAAAACTGATCAGCTTGGCGTAAATACGGGGAGTGCACGTATAGGACCGTGGAATGACTCTTTAGATTTAGCGTTGACAGAATTTTAAAATAAGGATACGCTAACTTGCAGAGTCCTCTTATATATTTTTAAATAGATAATTAAGGCTAAATGAGTTTGAAAAACTATTTTAAATGAAGGTTACTTGCAATTTGCGCATCTTAAAAAGGGAGGGGTAAGCCGAGTGCTTAGTTTCAGATGCATTCATATTGGAATTCGCGATAAGTTTAGATAACTCGGGAATTAGAAAATATTTCTACAAATTTGGACACATGGATGGTATTGCAAGTTTGCGCTAAAAATTTCTGTCAGGATTAAATGTACACGAATAAACTAGTTACATCTATTTTGTTTTAAAATGGCTACATACTTCAGATGAGCGAATAACGAATTTTAAGCGGTGGAATTCGATGTTTTGCAATCGGGTTTGTACAAAAAATGTAGGAATAAGTTACCAAAATTAGCTAGTCTAAAGCTGAATGTGTAACTTTGAGAACACCCATTGTTCAAAAGATGTCAAAGCCATTTGTCTTGTACTGAAAATTCAGTTACTTGGTTTATGGCAACGGTAATCGTAAAGCTTGCGTTCTGTTGAATTTAAGCTCTTAAAATTTACCAAAAATTAACTTGTGAAACATGTTTATCTTCTCAAAGAAGCTCTGGCTTTTAAATAGTGAATTGAAAACGAATTCTTTTTAAAACGAAATCGCTGATACAAAATAGGTAAAGTGCAGTTTTGCTGGAGGCTAAACTAAAAGTACATTGATAGATAGTAATGCAATTTAAAGGATGTACGTTAATCTAGCTGAAAATGGTACTCTTTTACTCATTTCTAAGAAAATACAAATTTGAAATAGTCTTTCATTGAAACTTTGTGTATTTTTTTTATTGTGTATAAATGCTTTACAAAGTGCAAATCCTCTCCTTAAGACTTGGAATCTAATGAAATCTCATTGTCAAAGGTGTACTCGAATTCTATCAAGAATGTTCTAGAACAGGGATTCACAAAGTGCCTGCCGCTGCACCTCAGGGTGCCACACACAGATGAAGGGTGCCGCGAAGCGCCCATGATCTCATTAAAGTACATGATTGAATTTTAGATAATTAGAACTGTATTGTGTTTATTTTTTTATTGCTTCTCTAATTTGTTCTTCACAATCGTATAAATCTAAAGTTTTTTATATCGTATTTTTAAATTCTAATTTTCTTAAAGGTGCCATGACTTGCATAAGTTTGGGAACCCCTGTTCTAGAAGAAATAATTTTGTATGCTTAAGTTTCTAATGATCATTGTTACTATGTTACAACAACTGCCTGCTTATAAATGTGAGTTTTGAATACCTTCCTTGTCAAACCAGCATCTGCTATGTGCAAAAATTATAACTTTGATATTTTGCCTGAAAACGTTATTCTGTAAAGTTTTTCAGAGTATTTTATAGCACATGGTACTTTAAGCTTCCAGTTTTCTGCAATTCTTGGTCACAGCAGTATTTTTATGCTGAAATTTGGTTACTAACCTACTTATAGTCCTAATGTCGAAATCTTTGAAACGGGCACACAGCAAATCGGCTGCCCAAATTCAAAACGGTGAAAAATTCAAAATCTTCCAGAAAATCAATGAAACTTATTTTCTTTTAGCCTCACGAAATGGTATTTTAGCATAACAAATTAACCGTTGATTGTCGGATTAGGATGAGAACATGTAGAAAATACAATAGGTTTAATTTGTTGAAAGTGTTACTTTGTTTTAAATTTATCAAATTGAAAAACACTTAGATATCAAAATTGATAAAGCTAGTACGAAAAAAAATAAATTATTGAAAAGTACCGAGTAAATCATGTTCACGTGACTCTCTTAGAAGGAAACCGATAAAAAATCAATTTTGAAAAATTTGTACCTTACTGTGTTTTAAATCTGGGCGGCCAAAATATTGGATTAGAAACGGCGATATTCCGCCTGTGAAACCAATATAAGTAAGCACTCTTCTCAACCTTCCCAACGTATTTTTTTCAATCTTAAAAAATATGGAGATTGTTCTTAAACTGACAATACGGTTGAAAATAAATCTAAAATCAGCCTGCTAGTTTTATTGCTTTCTAAAATAATCTTTGAATCATTGCCCCCTTAATCTTTTTAAATGAAGAAAACTAAGTGTTAAATATTCTTTAATTTGCACTAAGACTGGATCGGTAAGCACCATTGAAATTTAAAATGAATTTACTAGAAACTTGCAAATTTAGAAGTGAAATCTCCGTCACAAACCCTAACTTTTCCTAAATGCCTTTCTACAGAAATCTCAAATTTCACTTTTCTCGACAAAGTGAACTTTATTTCAATTAGTGGCCTGTGCTACAACTTGAATAAATGAATGTGGATTGCCTTGAAGCTTATAATAGAAAGTTGTACGCGAAATTCCCTTAAAGGTCATATTTTCAAGAACCTCCATCACAAAAGCGCCTATCTTTTTATTAAAGAAAATTGCATAAAAAATAATTGTATGTACGACATATGTATTCATTTTAAGGTTTTGGACATCTAATTTAACGCAATAGAAAAATAAGTTAAATTTCTAGGAAAATCCAACATTTAGTGTTATTGCGACTGAATGCGTGTTTTCTAGTAAGCGGGGAATCGTAAAAAATGTTATTAATGCTAAAGGAGAATTTTATTAAACTTGCTTCATAAAATAAATGTTTGCAGTTTTCTTTGAACGTAACTGAGAAAAGTGAGCAAAGTTTGAAGAATGCATATCAAAAATACACGCATCTGTGTACCGATACCATCTATTTAAAAAATAAATTATCTCCATATTTAAGCCTGGTACTGTCGTCTGTTGTATAAGATGGAATATAAAAAAAAGGCCCCTATAAGAAGTGAAATGCTCTTGTCTTTCAGGCGTATAACTTTTGAACACTATTGCCCGGCAATATCCCTGACATTAGAAATAGAATGTTTTGCCCGGGATTTTGACGGGATCTAGGAGGAAGGGGTTGATCATTGAAATGGGGCGCGAGTTTACGCAAAGTAGTGGTAATACATTACGATCTACCAGCACTAAATGTTGAATGAAAGTTTCATTACTTGTAAATTCGTTCCTATTTTGCATGAAAATGAGATGTCAAGAGATCGGCTTTATATAAGAGCTTGGCCTGATTTTTCTAAATTAAAATCGTCGGTACCTAAAAGGTTTAAATATATAACAGGCTCCATTTCATCAGCTTACGCAGAAAGAAAAAAGGCTTCAATTAGAAAACGATAGACTGCTGATGTTACTAATATCAGACTGTAATTTCGGAGGTATGGTCAAAATGAAGGAGTTCTACAGTGCTTTGCGAGCATTAGTTTTTATACTTTAGTTCATATATAGCTTAAAAAATGCAAAAATTCAATTTCATAAAATCAATGAAATATATATAAAGCATGGGGTCATGCGCTGGGCCCTATAAAAATTAATTTGCGCAGGTTCCATGCTTTGATATTTATTTCATTAGAATCAACATAGGAAAATTTAAAGCTTAAAGCTATCTTGAAAATGATTTTTAAAAGTTTAACTGCCGTAAAGTCGCTGGTATAAAGTTTAACTATAAAAGAAGTCGGGGGAAGAGGTTGTTTACAATTTTAACTAGTTCACTAAAGTCATTGTTTTCTAAATATTTAATTCGGTAATTTATGTCTGTTTTTTTTACGATAGTGCTTAACTAATGGGACTGGGACGGGGAGGGGGGCAGTTAACGATTATTGGAAATTACAAGTCGGGTAATGGCTATGCGCGAAAAGAAAAATTTTAAGCTTGTAAAAGCCAGCAGGTTAAATTTCATCAGTAAATAAGTCTTGAACTCCTAATCTCCATACCCTGTAGATTTCAATTTATTTGAACTCGCTATGCTAAAAGTGCGTAATCCTTTTGATAAAGGAATTCAGCTTAACTTTTTCCTTCTCGATCCCGTAGAAATAGCCGACTAAGCTTTCTGTCGCTAGTGATATTTTAGGGCAATTCTGTTAAAATGTTATGCGCCTGAAAGACTGGAGGTATTAAAAACTCTTATAATTAAAATGCTCATTTTAGACAGCAGATAACAGTACCAGACTATCTTTTAACTTAATTGGAGATTGTTTATTTTTAAATAGAGGATAGAACTCAAATACGCGTATTTGTGATGAGCATTTTGCAATATTGTCGCACTTTTTCATGTTCGATGATGCTTATTTTACGAAGCAAGTCTAATAAAATTCTCCTTTAGTGTTTAAAATGTATTTTTAATCATTTCCTGCTTACTAGAAAGCACACATTCAGTCACAATACCACTAAATGTCAGATTTTCCTAGAAATTTAACTTATCTTTTTAGCACGGAAGGATAAAAGAATCCAAAAACTTAAGTACATGTACATTATGTTTTTATTTTGTTAAAGACCGTTGTATAAAAATAATAGGCACGTTCATGACAGTTTTCTTGAAAATAAGACCTTAAGGGGTTAATATAGATTTAAAGTTCACGGTAATCGAACTTCATTTGCGGCAGTACGAGTATATAGTCATAAACACGCCTATATTAAATATATGTTGGCAAGTGTTGCCTGAAAGTAAAGTTTGTGAAACTATTTCGGTCTGGCAAATTTTCTATACTTGAATGCAATTTAAGTTTACCTGATTTCTTGTCCTCATCACTAAACTAGTAAGCGGAGCATCACTATTTGCTATTTTTTAACTCTAATCTGGATGTGTTTTTTCAACCTTAAAACGGAGTACTTGCAATATTCGGTATGACCAGGTTTTTATTCAAATTTCTAAATTTTTGGCTTGCTTTTGAATCGTGGAGTTAAATTTAATATTGCAGTAGAATTGTTTAAAAATTATCTGCACCCAAAAATTTCTTATTTTTAAAAAGCGGTAATTACTGTGATTTGGAATCTAGTTTTAACCCATGTTACCATCCGGTACTCAGTTTTCAATAAATTGCCTGACTTATCTTATCTTAATGTTATCCTGTAAACTTATATTAATGCCTACCAAAAATTTTATACAAAGTGAGGAAGGCTCTTTAAGGTAATATCTGACTGTTTCATAATTCAAATTTTATGTGCACAAAATGATTATTCTAAATTGAATCAATTGCTATTAAAATAAAGTTTATTCAACTGTTTACTATTGCCAATCGGCCTTTCTACACAGTACACAAAATTTTCTTTTCTAGTTTCTTTTTTGCTCAATATTAATTTTTCTTTTTATATCTGAACGGAGCACCACATAGAGCTAGTCCTTACTTCTTGCCTTTGTTTAAATATCACCTAGTGCTTGGTGCCTTTTGTCCTATAGTGGATCTTGCACAATTAAACCACAACAAAACAAATATTTTCCCTGGTTATTAAAAAATATAGCGGTAATGTTTTTGAGAATACCTAGAGCAAATGCAGCATGCTTGGTTCCGACTTTGTCGAAACAAATGTCAAATTCTTTATTTTTCTCAAATGAAAATCTAAAGCAAGTTTTAGACGGGTTTCTTTAACCCTTTCAGACTCTGTGTCTATAGCTGAGGACACGAAACTGCCGTACGGGATGGAGTCCTAATTTGTTATATTTTCGAATGTATCCATTCTCTGGTTTGGCACCATAAATGTCAATTTGTTATTTATAAAATGTTATTATAATGTACTTAATGTTATGTGGAACTAACTTTTGTAATGATTAATTCAATTTTATGCTTACATTCATACTTTCACATTCAAAATTTGCAAATCTTATTTTAAATGTCCCTCCATCCTAGGATTGCTGGTATAGTTGATAAGAGAATTAAAATGTGCTGTTCAAATTTTGTTTTAAGGTATATTGCTAATCTAATATTTTCTGTTTAACTTTAAGTATTTAAAGTAGCAAAATTGAGTTTCAGCTAGCCTTGAACTTCAGCTAGCCTTAGTTACTGTGCAGCATACAAATCTTACTAAAGTTTTTTGAATTAAAAACTTGTGGTTCGAATCTAATACTCTATGAATTGTTTTAAACACTTTACATTGTTTGAAGTCTTTGTTTTAAATGTTAGAACATGTATTGTATTGTTTCACTTGGTTTTGTTATAATAAATTTTACTTGAAATAAATAGATGTTGTCATTATTTCTTTCTTAGCTTTAGAGTAAAATATTTTAAACTATGCTTGGATGTCACCTAAAAATGGTCTTTCTTACACAAGTTATTTGTACCCCTTTCTTCCTGGACAGTTGAAGATATGTAAAGAAAGTAGCATTTAAGAGAAGCATGACTTGTGCTTTGAAAGAAGCTTTTCAAACAGTTGTAAAAGTTTGAAAAAGATTGACTACTTGGATTATTTAGACTATTTTTTTTTTCAGCAGAAATTCTTACTTTTGTTGTTTAAGTTATTGCTATCAGCCATGCAGTATTAACGTTCTCTTTCAGGCTTCTGTCGGCGTAGTTTCCAAATATAGTTTGCAAGTGTATCGATAGATGATTTCGGAATACTTCTAAATTAAAAAAAAACTTCAATTTACAAAAATTACAACTTTGTGGGGAAAATTGCTTTTACTGGCTTACTTGTCGGTCTCCGCCAGACCAGTTGGAGATGTATCCCCTCATTACCACCTATGTCTCGAGGTTCAAGTTGATCAGAGAAAAACTGTCCGGCTTTCAGCATCGCCCTTGCAATGACTATGACCCGTATGTCATAGATGAACGGTCAGTTGGGGTTGTATTGGAAGTAAAAAATTTATTTCATTTGGAAAAAAAAAAAAATCGCGGCCCTTGAAGTACGCCAACATAAATGCACAATTTAACGACCTTAAAAAGGTCAGGAATCGGAGTTGCACCCGAATATATGGACTCTCCTTTTTATTTACGATTGTTTCTGCATTTAGTTTGATCAGAAAAAACACGTTAACATTTTCTACACGACCCTTATTTTAATCGATTTTTTCTAACGTGATGCGTGATTAATCACTGGCACCCTACATCCTTCCAGCATTTTAAGTGTAAAAGGCACCCTAAACCATTGTCAACAACTGACTTTGAAATGTAATTCCCCCCTTATTTCATTTAAGTGTAGCAGGCACAGACCAGTTGGTTTTATTCCACGTAAAGTGATCAAATTTGCAATTATATTTTACCCAATGATCTCCGATTTTTTAAATTTCCCACACTGGTTAAATTGCCAAAAGTAAATGCAAATATAAAATATTAAAGGTTTATCTGTTGGCATTTCAATTTACAACATCTTAAAGCTTGGAAAAAAATATTGCAATTTTGATGCAACTTGCTTCGACATAATTATGTTTAGAGCTAAGCTACTAAAAATGTGACGGTCTTCAGAATATTATGGACTTTAAAATCTTATTGCATTTGTGCACTTTATTAAAAAGGTTATTTTTAATTTAAAAATTGATATAAATATAGATTTCCTTTAAAAAAAATCGAATTCCTCTTTATAATCTCGACAAAATTTGAGCGTGGGACCTCAAGCATCATACTTAAGTTTTTTGTATATCCATTTCATTCCCAGTCAATGTACTACTAAAATGGTGGAATTGGCATGTTCATTCAAACTAGGATATTTTTCAACATTGGATTTGACGAATGCAGAGATTAGAAAAGTTGCAAAATATTTCTATTAACGGTAAAGCTTAGTTGTGTCAAGGAATGCTTTTAAGTCGGTAGAAAATCTTAACAGATTTTTGGTTTCCTTATTGCCTCGACCAATAGTGTTTTTTTTTCTCGAGGGAAGTGTGGAAGGGCTTGTCTATATCATTAATTTTTGATGCCATGTAACAACTTTCAAAAGTTATAAAATCTCAATCTATTTGCTTAAAATTTAATTGGACTAAAAATAAAATAGCTTTTATGACATTTGTTTTGCTTGGCAATGCTTTGCATGTGTTTTTCGCAGATAAAGTTGTCATAGCAGTTATAAATCCTTCAGACTTTACCCCTTCTGTGCTCTTCCAACAATTTTTTTTCAATTTAGCCCCGGTTTCTCCAGAAAAGATTTTGTAATAGTTAAATCCAGCAGTCTGATTTTATACTGATCAGGTGGTCCTCTTACTTTAATTTTGTTCAGATACTGACATTTTCATCAGAATGGCGACAGCAAGTAAAAGTTATGGGGGAAATCTTGATATTGCTGCAATCAGTTTCAGAAACCCAGTCACAGAATTATTTTAAAAAATCTGGAGTGACTTAACTCTACTTTACGAACAATTGATCTTTGCCACGCATTTAAATAAATTTGATTACTCAACTGAATGCAGTGTTCAGACAATACACGTAAAATAATTTGCGTCTATAGGTCATAATGTATAAGAATTTTTTGTTGCTCTAAATAAACTAAGCCCTACACACAAAATCTATGCAGGTTATGTAATTTGACCTATATCATATCTAATTTGAACTTATTCAAATGCACCATTTAGACGCAAAATGCTTTAAATGATTCATGTCCATAGGCCGCAATATAAAAATTCCCTTTTGCAATCCTGTAATCAAACCATCAGCTGCACACACCAAAATCTCTGGAGATCATTTGACCTATAATTTACATACTTGGAACTGAAATTTAAATGGAACTGAAAATTTTACGTTTTAAAATGAATGCCACACATTCTAGTCCTGCATAGTCTATTTTTATGCTGTCACTTTTTTGAGGCTATATGCCACGTACGTGGAAATATTTGCCCCATTATACCGTTAAAATCCAAATTTGAAATTTTGCAGAGTGTTTATAAAATACTAGGGAATTACAGTAAAATATAAAAGAGTATATTTTTTATAAAATCTTAAAATTTAAACATTTAAAAGTTATTACATATTAAAACCTGCGATTTGCTGAATAAATGGAAACTTCTTAATTTTTTAATTATTTTAATTCTACGTTGATTTATAAAGTTTTATGTGCATCCTTGTGAAACATAGATTTAATTTTGGGGGATTTTTAAACTCTTGTTACATCAAAAATAAAATGAGATGAAGATTTCAGACTTTCTTTCATGGTACTTTATGCATACTTAAAATGAAAACAATTGAAAATAGCAAGGTAAATATTTTGTGATCACTTGACATGGAATGACCCAGTTGTTCCCTTGTACGAAATAATTGTTCTAAATGGTTGTTCTGATGTCCGAAAGTGTTGTTCACGTCTTTAAAATAACTGTTCTGGTGTTCGATACATTTGCACTCTAAAATTTTCTAATCCAGTGATAAACTTTGCAGGGAATTAGCTTTTCAAGATATTTTCCCCCGAAAGATTGCATATGTTAAAGGTATCTTACAAGCAGCTTCTTGAGGACATCTCAATCTCTTGGGTTATATTATTGTAAGTTATATAAAAATTAAAAAAGAACATCCATTTTTGACTTGAAAGACTGCTGAATACACTTGCACATTGTCGAGTGTCTATAACTGATATTCTTTTCCCCTTACGGTCTTTAATGAGATAACATGAGGAGTGCATGCTCGCATCAGTTCATGAATGGAAATTCGGAAGGTAATGTAGCAGACCTCTGGCACAGTTGTTCCACTGTTGGAAATGGTTGCTCTGGTGCTCGAAATATTAGCTTTGCAAATTTCTCCGATGGATAACAGACGTTACGTTCATTTTACAAGACGATTTTCTGAAAGACTTGGAAATGACAAAGGTTGTCGTTCATTACGGCTTGGAAGAAGAAATCCTAACATGTTTAAAATCCTTTGGATTTATTTTGGCGAATTGTATACCGATTGAAAAATAATGTGAATATTTAGAACTTAAGTGACGATCGATTACACTTGCAGAGTCAAGAGTTTTCAACTGGCTTTAAGATGTAACTTTCCCCTTGTGTTACTCACTGAAAGGAGAGTTAGGGGTGCATGTCAGGTTTCACTCACTGCAGTGACTGCACAGCTGTTACATCAGGCTTAGTTTTTTTTTATACATATGCGTCTGAAATAACGCCAAGTTTACTCTTTTTGTGGATGTTTTGGTAAAATTGTTAAAACGACAGTGTTGAGTATGTATGTAAATGTCAGTACAGTCCAAACTCGTTAAGTCACCTAGATAAGATGCGACTCGGCCTATTGCATAACATTTCCGATGTCCATGCCTCTTTAATACGCCTTTTCACATAGTGTACTCCGCTGAAGACGAAGTGGTGTTGATTTCGTCGGTTTACGAACCGAAAGTTTGCGAGCTGACAACCAGCGAGTCAGTTTGCGAACACAAACCCAGAGCGGAAAGTTCCGCGAATCCACGAAGATGCAAATTGACCTTCACTGGTCTCTCCGGAGTAGGTGGTTATAAAGTATATAAACTGAGGCGACCCTATTTCTAAACAGTATTTTGGGGACAAATCGCGCATTGCCCTCGAATCCAAGGAAAACTTGGGGACAATAGAAAATATTTTTGGGGACTTATTCGAGGACACAACATATTACCATGTATACAATACTCATACCTTAAATCTTGTACTTTACATGTCCTTGTAATTTCTTTGGAGAGACATTTCTTTAAAATAATATAAAAATACTTTAAATATCAGACTGACTTTAGATACTTAAAAATGAACTCTAATAGCTCTTTATATCATATTGTGTATTCTTATTTCTAATAAATTAATGGAAGTATTTATAAATATTTATTTAAACCAGAAATATGAAAGGTAACATCATGTTGAAATATTGCAATTTATTCAAAATTTAACCCTTGGCATAGCATTTGTATTTTTCAGCAGAAATTTCACATTGGCTCAGTCTGTGATAATTTTTCATGAAACTTTTTACACCCTCTAAAAAAAGTATTCGAGTGCTAGAAAAATTTCGTGCGTTAATTTCATATTTAAAGCATGGTTCGTCATGAAAAGTGATTAATCATTAACAAAACTGAAATGGGAAATTCGACTCAATAGTCGAATACTTTATTGAATGTCTGTACACGCTACACACACAATGACAACAAACGCTTTCAGAGATCGAATTTCATTGTTTCTCTCGGTAGAAGGCGCTTTTAGTTGTTTTATTATTTTTTATTTCTTCAGTTTCTTCTGTAAGAAATAAACTAAACGGAAACTTTCAGGGAAAAAGTACAAATCTTTAAATTTGGTACTTACACTGTGTAATACCGGGATTATACTGTTAAATTATAACGCACGGTCTTTACTTATAATTCCCTTAATTTGTCGTCCATTTTATTAATTTAGATTACATTATGTTTTATATAATTTTTGGCACACTTGTTTTTCAAACATTTGGAATTTCTTTTTGCGTTTAGCATAAACCACGCTTTGTAAGTCATTTTTTAAGTGACCCCCGAGAGTGACATATTCACGATATTTGACTGTGTAAGAGAAGAAAACAAGAAGTCATTAAATTTTAAAGTTTATTATTCAATATGCGGAATAAATTTCGAAGGAGGAATACACAGGTAATTCATTCTCGTAAAATTAAAATACAGTGCTTGGAATTCGCGAACATCGAAATCGGGAGAAAAGAAAAAAAAAACAATAAAAAACTCCAATTGCCTAATTTTACACATGATTTACAATTTTTAGTAACTAAATATGGAGAAATGAAAACCTTTCATATAGGTATAGTATATATGTATAACAGTAGAAATATCTTATAGAAATCACATTTTGTTTATCTTCAAAACTTCCATTATGAAAAACTTTTAAGGCTGAAAAATCTATACCGACCACAACAGTGGTCAGAACTCACTTTCTTGTATATTTACAGTCGCAACAGACCTCCAAATGAGCGCACCCCTAGTAGCACAACTAGTTCAAATAACGTTCAAATGATGTTCAAATAGCGTTCAAATGACGTTCAAATGGCGTTCAAATAACGTTCAAATTACGCTCAATAGACGTTCAAAGAACGTTTTTTGAACGTTTTTTGAACTAGTTGTGCTACTGGGGACTAAAGTAATTAATGTTTCTACAGGTATCGAAGTTCCGAATTTAATTTCCAACTCCATTTTTATACCATATTGGTAATGGAATTAACCAAACGCCAGGTAGATCTATACAACATAGAGATGCTTTCTTTTAGCATCATTTTACCTGAATAGGAGAATAATTAAAACGATTAAAAAAAGACATCCGTTTTTTAGCTATACCTGGAGCATGTTACACAAGGAAGAAGACACAGACACATGGAAGAAACAACACTGCATAAAATAAGATTGAATGTATCTCTAAAGCTGCGCAGAAACGATGCAACTCGCAGACTGCCCTCTTTACTATTCAGAACTTGGTAATGTTAGTTTGTACAGAGTGAAACCTCTCTAATAGACAACAGCCTAATTATTTTAAGCTAGAGCATAATTCACATCGTAGCACTAAGTAGTTATTTCTGACAATAATGCAAATAATTGATTGGTTTAATCAGGTGTGTGCGATGAAGCGCCAATAATGTTAAACAATCGAGCAGTTCTCTGATATTAGTTCTGAACAACCACATTTCATGATGATAGTCGTTTTCTTGTTTAAAACATCATAATTTTCAATGTCGCCAGCTCAGGTGTTTGGTGTTTAGACCATCAAATGGCTAAAGTGAATTTGGTGCCAGTATATCCTAGACAGCACATAAGCTTAAATCAAGCTTGACATTGACTTTAATTTGACGTATTAATACAAGCTTGACATTTCAATCCATTAGCTTGATTATTGCGCTGATGGCGCCATCTGTCGCTGTAGGCGAGAAGGAGAATGGATATTGAAAAGTCTAAGGGGAAGGAATGGAATGGGATAAGCCTCTCTGAAGTGTAACACGAGGGGAGTTTTAGTTTTATTTACATCTAATTAACATTAGTAATTCCATTAACTAATTAATTAGCCCTAAAAATAAATTTTAATATAATTAACAAAATTTAGTTAGTTAATATACTTCACTTTATGGGTGGTAGAATGAGGTGCAATCCGGCCTCCACAAAATAATTAATCAGTCATAAATGTACTTGACCATAAAATTAGAAAAAAAAAGATTCTGTATTTTCAAATATGGAAATTCTTCAAAATAAAATACAATTATAATACGAAATTGATTTCAAAATCAGTCGTTTGTCTCGATTTTGGCCAGCAGTATTGCGATATCGAAAGTTTTAAAACGTGTCCTGCTTTTAAGTTTATATTATGCTTATTTCCCTATTTGTAAAGTCTATAAATCACACATAACATTATTTTAATTTTGATGCATCCAATGGAAAAATAAAGACACAGATCAACATATCGGAAAATAGATCTCGCCAGAAAACGGCGTGAGCAGTCACTTCAAACTTTAGTCATATCAGCTCAACTCGGATTGGCAGAGTGGTTATGGCGCTGCCCTTCCAACCGAAAGGTCCCGGGTTCTATTCTAGCTGAGGACGCATGATGGAAACAGATTAAATTAAATTAAAATTTCGGCGTAGAGGGGAAAATGCGTGGCAAAATAAAATATGTGGGGCAAGTTCGCCGACCGGCGCCCCGTGTAATTAGGAAATTTTTTTAGGAAAAATTTTTAAGCTTGAAATTAAGCTTGCTATGCCAAGCTTGATTCAAGCTTGAAATGCCAAGCTTAATGCAAGCTGGGCAAGTGTAAACTAGAACACTTGATTCAAGCTTGCATTAAGCTTACACGCTTGAAATTTTCAAGCTTAATTCAAGTTTACTGACTTGATAAATCAAGCTTGCTGCAAGTTTGATGCAAGTTTGTTGTGCTGTCTGGGATGGTACAGTACATGTAAACCTGAAAATCGAAGATTTGAACATCCCGGTCAATTCTTCTCTTCAAAAAATAAAAATAAAAATACTATAGTATTTTATTTACTTTATCCCATTGCAAAAACTTGGCACCAGAACTTGGCGAACTTGGCGCCAGAGAAGTTCTTCTTGCGTCCATCGTATGATTCTCGACATTGCTCTGAATATTTTGGTGTGAGTTTACATTGCGCTTGCGCATACTGTCCCTTTTTCTGAATGGCGGGACAACCACAAATAAGACAATTCAACTCTGAAAGTTTAGACGCTGAGGTGGATGCTTGTTGAAGTTTTATGCCACGCGTGCTGTCTCTTGTGGAACTGTCTATCAGGAAAAATAACAGCAGAGCATTTTCGCAAAATTCAATGTATCACTGTGACAAGAAAGGTGCAGGTGTTCCGTTATTCCGTCCCTTTATCTAGTTTAGTTTTTGTTTTTGTTTGTTTTTTATCCTTCTTTTAGTAAGACGTAGTTGTGTCGAAGTGCCGCGGTCATTATAAGCTTAAAAATCGAGCACCGCATACATTTGAAATTCTCGTGAAGTTAAAAAAATCTCCGACTGAATGTTTTAAATTGTTAAAGAAGGTGTTTGGAGATAATGGCATGTCACGTATTCAAATTTTTGAATGGCACAAACGATTTTCGGAAGGTCGGGAGGTTTCTGAAGAGGATAAACGTACTTGTCGACCTGAAAAAGGCATTGAAGATAACACAATTTCAATCTGTAGAAGAGCTGAAGGCCAAAACTACAGACTGAAGGTGACATCTAATGGCCTGCAGCACTGCTTTGAGCAGTGAAACATTCGTATGCAGCGATGTATTGGTAGGGAAGGGGGACTAAAAGATATTTGTAATTTTTTCAATAAAGTTAATATATAATACTAGCCCGATTATTTAATTGTCACAGTGTACTTATATTACACAAGACGCTTAAAAGCAAAAGAGAGTAGCTGAACGATCCTCTAACCATTTATAGCCGAATGAAAGCAGACCTGAAGCATGCGTAAATGTCCAGGTGTCTTTCTTAAACTGAAACTGGCAGTATTCTCATGCCGTTAGGATATCTTCGAATAGTCAAGCTGGTACACAAGTATGAGCACAGGAAATTGATTCATGCGATCGCTTCGTACTTTTGCAAAGAATGGAATAAGCACATTAGCAATTAGCGAAGTACATGACATTGTGGTAGAAAGTGTTTTATAATTATTGTATTTAGCCAGATTTGTTTTTATTCTTTTTGGATGTACCAATATTAGTAAAATTATTCAGCAGTTTTCGAAATTCAGTTATGAAAAAAATGATAATTTTTGGGACTAAACGGGTAAAATGAGGTACCATTTTGAAAGAACCAATTCCAACGAGTTTACGTTCATTCAAACTCCCAGGGTAGAGGGCACTTGCATGAGTTGAGAATTATTGCCTCAGGGCAAAATGTTCTGGCAGACAATGCTCCATAATGAAAACAGAATGTCGTATCAGCGGTTCATTCCTTACTCATTTGTAGATAATAGAATCTTAGTTATAGTTTATGAATACATATAGTTAAATCTTTTATTCATCTATTACAGAAGGCGATGTCTGTGAGTCTAAAGCAACTTTGTCTTTCTAAAGGAAGAAAACACAGCATGTGTATACGAAAGTAAATACCATTTTCAGTTTTCTTGTTTTAGTGCGCTTTCTTAGTTCTTGTCGATTTTAATTTTAGTATTATTATTATTAGGTCAGTCCGTTTGAAATTAGGGCGACAACTTGGACCGGTCAGGCTGATGTTAGTTTTGGCGAGAAGGTTCATAAGAAAGTAATGGTGGTTCCAATTTAAATTAGCAGAATTCATCTACTTATAGTGTGTAATTTTGTTTTTATTTTCTAATTAGTAACAGGAAATGAAACGATATTCCCATTTTAAGCTGTATTACTTTTGCGTGTAAGATTAATTCAAACAAAATAATCGAATTAGCACTTTGAGGATAAGAATATCCATTAAAGACGGAAAATATTTAATAAAGACTGGAAAGTTCAACCCTTTGAGTACTGTTCAGCAGAAATTTTCCTTTATTCAACAATAAGTAGCGAATTCCTTTTTCCCATTAATAAAACAAGGGTTCGTTTATCTTGATGCTTCTCGCCTACTCTGTCCAAGCGTAGAAAACAGATTAATAGCAAAGATGAGAAAATTTGCTGGTCGAAATTGTAAACAGAGCACTCCATTCGAAGGTCGCTTGCTTAATTTAAGAATCGACAAGCAGTCTTCAAAAAGTTATTGTTTTTCGTTTTTGATAATCCTCACAAGTCGGGGTATTTACTAAAATCACTGCTATGCAAACAAAAACTGTTATTTAAACCTTTCGCAGGCATAGGATGATTACTTCCCACCTACATCAACTTACGAAATGTACCTGTGGGAAGCAGAAAACCACTAAAAAAACCGCTGACCTCGCTTTTACAACGCTGAAAACACTAAATCCTACATCCTTTCGGTAATACCATGTATGTTCAAGCGATTCAACTAGAATTAGCCCATTTGTTTTGAAAATTCGGAAGCGATTATTGGACATGAGGTTTGAGTTGCAGCTTTGATGTTATGTTTGTACTTCTCAACAGTTCTGCAGCATCATGGCATCAGAAAAATTGAAAGTATGGAGAGATTTACATAGACTCATGGAACTAAATGCCTGAAGTAAAAAGGTACTGGAGATACTTCCCAACTCCAGAATTAAAATGTAAATATAGAATTTTTCAAAATAAAATAATTTTCTTAAATTCTATTGTTTAATTGATAATGGAACCCCTAACAAAAGTGAGAAATCAAAAGATAAATCAACAGCCCGACGAAAGGGTTAAACAAATACGATTTCCTTGTTTACAGGTATGCATTCAATCGATGCACATAAGCAATCAGCATGCACCAAAAAGCAATGAATTGTCCATTCATGTATGTGCACAAGCAACCCATCTATCTTACGTATATCATGAAAAAATATCGTGAAAATGTTTTATAAACTTGAGCCTCGGATAAACTTAATCGAATTTTGCTTATTTCTGAGAGTACATTTTGCATAAACTTTACTCAGTAGAAAGCCTTTCTCTAGCATTAATCCTTCTTACAGTGATAAGAAAAGATATATTCTATTGGAATATTGTCTCAGAGAGAGGTTCCACATTATTTTTATTAAATATAATATTTTCTCTACCCACAACAGACCAGAACTTGTAGCAACTCCGTAACATTGGGAAACAGACAACAGTTGAGAAATGCTGCAAACAGTCCAACTTTGATACAACTACACCCTTACATTACTGTCAAGAAACTTTTTTTACATGTTTACTTAAATAGTCTACATCTACAATACCTTTCGAGCCATCTCTTTAAAAAATTCAAATTTAACAAATTTTGGTCTGTTAAATATTTCCGAGACCAAATTACAGAGCATTCTGAAACATGTAGAATGCAAGTAATGCTTTCAAAGGATACGCAGTGCAACGTTTTCCACATTAATTAACTCAATTTAGAGTTTCGACATTCTTAATCATATTTTTCATCCTATCGCCAACCGGTGATCATTGTTCCTGGTCGGGTTACTTTGGTCCAGCACGAATGAACAAAAAATTTTAGATAAGAGCTTTTGAGCTCGAAAAATACTTTATATTCTATTCGAGGATGATTCAAAAGTTTAGAGGGAGGTAAATTTATATTTTTCTAATTGGCCAAAGAGAGTTTTGCCAATAAAAAAAAATTAAAGCTTCAATTCAGTAGCAGATCCTAAAGCTAGGGTTTCTATAGTAATACGTATGAAATTTATTCGAGTTGTATGAAATCAAGTGAACTGACCAAAGAAGTTCTAAACAAAGCTGTCTAGAAGTGGTAGTCGGCACATATCATAGAGTTCTAGTCCACGAATGTGGGCCTGCGTTCGGATCCCACTTCTGACACCCATTTCTTGAAATCGGAGTCGGCACGCACACACATATGTTCCAGATAATAGGGAGTTTTTGCATAGCGGTTTCACCCACGGTAACGCTAACGTTACATGCCATTGGAGATTATAGAGTATCCGCACATATAAAGTAAACTTTATGATTGGCTCGAAACTCCAAATAGCAGATAGCGTGAACGTTAACGTAGGAAAATCTGCATGCAAAAGCACCCTAATAGTGGTTTATTCTCCAAATGCAAAGCAGATTACTGGCTGATGCCAGATTACCTATGTGACTGAGGCTACTTTGGCTCAAAACTTATAAAAAAAATAAATAGCCAAAAAAGAAAAAAATATTCTCAAACAATACACAGGTTACTTCGGATCAAGGCACCCCACCCCAACTCCAGTCAGCAGTTGCCTTCGCGTAGGCTTGCCAAAACACGCACACAAACAAGCAAGCAAAGAGTCTTGCATTTCAACCAACTCATGAACTATCCTGGAACATTCAGAATGCTCTGTAACTTTTCAAAACTGATTCTGTAGTATACACATACAATGAAAATGCCCTTTACACAGTATTAACTTTACAAGCCGGTAAATGCAATGACTGGAATGTAGGAAATTTCAGCTTCAAATATCTAAATACATGATATATCTGTAAAATATAGAAGTCTGACAGAACATTGAAACATCAGGTTTGTGGACTTCTAGCATGCCACGTATTGTTTAATTCAGTTACAGTAACAAAACGACTCTACATAGAGTATATATGTATAAGTATATAATATATGCTATGAGCAACATTGTTTTACATTATGCACATGTTTCTTTAACCCTTTAAGGCGCAGTGAAACCACCTCTTTCCAAAGCTTTCAACTGCTAGCCGCAAAAAAATAGGGTTAAATGGTCCCAAATCCGTAAAGTACACCCGTTGCTATCTCTAGAGCTAACTAGCAGCAACATGGCGATGGATTCGATCGATGGCCATAAAATGGAGATAGTTACTTGGGGGGTAAAGGCGTAAAGTGGATTAGCGCTGAGGCTGCTAAACCATAGGTTCGATACACTAAGTTGCAGTACATAAATTACAAAGACTTCGGATGCATTAAAAAAACTGTTTATTGAAGCAGCAGTATAAAAAAAAAAATTAATATTTACGTCTAGTGGTGGCCGAGTGTCGATAAAAGTACGTGTTTACGTGGAAAATGAAAAGCGGTGGAGTAACTTTAAACTTATGCAAACACCAAACTTCACATTGGCGAGAAAAAGAAAGAAAAAAAAACCTGGCCGAGATAAAAAAAAGTCCATTACAGAGCAGCCATAACATTTAGACCAATAAAATTAAAGTTATAAAACCGCAAATACATAATTTTGAAGATGGTGCATGGCATCAGAAATAAAACATGCCAAAAAAGCGCCAAGAGAGAGGGGAATGAAAAACCCATTACGATTGTAAATTTGATGTAATTGAATATTTTTTTAGCACAGATGGCAACTTCGTTCTGACGAGAGCAAATAAAAGATTAAAAGAATACTGCATGCGGGAAGAAGCAAAATACGAATTTAAAAGTTAAAGTAATGAAAAATGAGAACAGAAATATAAGTTAGAATACTTGATTTTTAATAGATTATATTTAAAAACCGAAAACAGATGGATATTAATATTACATATCTAATCTACATTACAGGCCATATTGGTGGCAGTTACCTGGAGAGTTAGCAATGGGTGTACTATTTTTGATTTTGGGCACTATATAAAGTTGTTCTTCTTGTATACAGATGTTAAAATGTTTGCGCGTTAAAGGGTTAATATGTTATTTATTCGCCCATTACAGTAAGCATCCATTGTTATTCAGTTTGGCAGTTAACAGCAACAAATGGATATGCGACTATCAACAATTTAGCAAAACTCTTGTCTAGCTGGCACAAGGAAGAAATAACTTTAAAATTATGGCAAAGCAAACATAATTCAGAGAGGTGCAGTCGTTTTCCAATTATTCTAAACATTATTAAAATTCAAATCAGTATGTAATTATATGTAGTACTCTTCAAACGCAATATTATACGTTCAATTGTGTATCAAACTAGCACAGTTAAGCAAAATTTAAACCACTTGGATGATTAGCTTACATTCTCATACACAAAAGTTTAAGAAAGTTTAAACAAGACTTTTAGTTTCTTTATAGAATTAATACTGCCTTTTTTGATTAACAACAATGTATTGCATTAGTATCTTTATAAATAATTTTGCAAGCTTCAATTAAAATATTTTTTAATAATAGATAATAAAACACACTACACAGCAAACGTTATATTACATTAACTATTCATTTTAACTTAACCTTTAAGAATTTATAGGTATAATAAAATGAAAATCTGCAATTAATTTTCCTATACGAAAATTTTCTCTAAGACAGCAAAATGGTTCTTTCTATATATTTAACCAAATTTATATTCTTAACCTCTTTCTTAAATGTCAAAAACACTATGAAATAAAGTTGAGAATAATCTTGGATATAAAATCTGCACTCTACAAATCAACAAAACATGTAACATTATTATATTTCAACAGTCTTGCATCAACACTTATAAGTCAACAATCCATATATATGTATATCTATTTAGTTATTTGTCTTCCCCATTCTCCATAACTAGCAAAATATAGCCACAACAAAGTATCTGTGTCTGTATATAATTAACTTTTCAATGTTTGTATGAATAGCAAGGCTACATTCAATTTTGTAGACACTACTAAGCTCTCATTCAACATAAACAAACATACAGTCAGATTAAGCTTTATCAATAATATGTGTGGACATACTAACATGAATAACGACTTCATTTTCATACATTTAATTGGCATTAAAGTCACCAAACATCATTTAATCACAGTAAAAATTTTACTGTACATGTACCAAATGTATAAAAAAATCTAACACTTAGTATAATGAATCTACTGTAAACAGTTCCCACTTTTCTCTACAAAATGAATGTTCACCATTTTAAAATTCTATACTCTAAAAATGAAAAAAAAAAAAAAAAACATTTTTGAAGAATTTTGTCAAATCCGCGAAAATATAGGTTAGAAATTAAACTATATGTTATTGTAATTCCTCAAACACCGGACTTCCAATTACACTAATACTTAATCATAGTAGATTAACACTCATCATGATTTATATTCAAAATTTTCAACGTATTATTG
Source organism: Cheiracanthium punctorium (assembly GCA_038373885.1). Taxonomy (NCBI): domain Eukaryota; kingdom Metazoa; phylum Arthropoda; class Arachnida; order Araneae; family Cheiracanthiidae; genus Cheiracanthium; species Cheiracanthium punctorium. The sequence continues at coordinate 538,265 of JAWZYV010011933.1, read as the reverse complement.
ATGGATGGTTTTCGTTAACAGTAATGGCCATTTTCTGAAATGTATTTGCTAACTTGAGATTTTTCAAATAATTATTTTAAAAGCAGTTTTAAATCAAACAAGTGTTCATCCAGAAACAGTAGTAAAGGTATAATTATAAGGCGCGGTATTTTTAACACTTCATCTAGTGAATTTAGAATTGCCGAAGAATATCACCGGGAATCTATTTGTTTTCTGTTCTTATAGTTAGGCAATGAATGATCAATACTGGTTAATGTAATAAAAAAAAGAAAATTACGAAATAATTAATGAGCATAAGCTATACGTTGGATGACTGGTTTTATGAACAGTGAACGAGCCTTTTTTAAAGGGTGTAGGACCCACTCATCTGAAAGAGTCCAAGTCATGCTTGGATGGACACACTTTTAGAAAATCGAATCCTTTAATCATAAAATAAACGTCTGAAAATTCACAAATGCTCTGTTCTGCGGGGGAGGGGGATCGACATGATTTGAAATTGAGCGGAAAGCTGTCTATTTAAAACATTTACTTTAATAGAACATGCAATCGTGATGTAAGCTGTTTCATTTAAGTATTTGGTAGCGATTTTTCAAAGGGGTTGTTACAATGAATAGATTTTTCCTTTCTTTTTTAACAATTTTAATTTAACGGTACTTCTACCATCAATAGATAAAGGGTGAAAGTGGAACGTATAAATTAATTGTATTTTATCCGAAGAAAGCTACTTCCATTCTGGACACCTAGCCTGACTGCCTTTGGCGAGATTCAAATCTGGTCCATTAAACTAGTATTAATTACAAGGTGAGAGGTGCAAAATGCATTAAATGTACCTCGAAATTAAACATACTTCCTTTGCCGAGATCAAGGTTATCCAGCGAAAAAGAATAACAGTGGTTAGCTGTGCGGACATTAAAATATGAAACACATATCTGTTCTGTTACAGGATATATTTTTTACAGAATTCTTTCATGAAAAATTAAATCGCGGATAAGAAATCTTGATTATTTATGCATGAGCTATCAACAGTTCTTTCAGTATACAACTTTGTAATTGATAAACATAAATTGCAGGAATTTAGGAGTAGAAGGTTAAAATAAAATTTTAGTAGTTTGCTTAGATGCAGCATAAACATCAAATAGCTGTCAGAACTCGCAACAACAAAAAAATATCCTGATGTAATTATTTTTAATACTTTCGCATATCATGCTTACTCCATAATTGATTTCAGTAAACAGGTAGCCTCTTATAAAAACACAAACAAAACATGCTAGTTTTGATTACTTTCCTAATTTCTTAAAACAAACTTAACCCTTTGACGTGCGGTGGTTCAGCCGTGAAACCACCTTATTTCGGCGTTTTCACTGCAAGTCACACAAAAAAGAATAGGGTTAAATGGTCCCAACGCTGAAAAATTGCAGCCGTCATCATCGACCCATTCTAGTACCAACAGTATGGCGGTCGATCGAATTGCCCATCTGACGCTACAGAACTAAAGAAATTTCCCGACATAGCCGGCTGCGAGGTCACACAACCACCTTCGTCAGAAATCTTCTTTAGCACTGGGGGCGCTATATGGGTTATTCGATCCACTGCCATGTTAGTAGTAGAATGGATCGATGACGACGACGGCTGCACTTTTTCAGCGTTGGCCAGTCTATCTAGCGGGTCTTTTATACTGATCTGAAAACGCTTGCGCTTCAAAGGGTCAAATGGTGTGTGTTTTCAAAACACTAACACTGCCGTATTCACCAAGTACTTGACACCTGTGTTAACCCCTTCAGACATCCAATCTGCATCCATTCGACATTCGTTTCGGTGGGTTAACACGGGTGACAATCACCTGGTGAATACGGCCGCTGAGAAAGTGGGAACCCTCAAGAAATGTAATCAACCGTACACGAAACGCAACACGTCTATACAAACTTTAACAAACTACTACTTCTATGACAGTATGACTAACCTAACAGCATTACTTTTCGTAACACGCAAGAGAAGTATAAACACATGAACGTATAACATACACATCAACAAACAGTACACTATAAACTTATGGTTATGATGTGTGTGTGTATATATATATATATATTTAAAAGAAGAAAAACATACGAAATTGGCATTTGGTATAATGACAGTGCAGATGGCCCACATTCATTTGTGCAGAATATGGAATAAGGGGAAGAGTGCGACATGAAAACTCTGTGAAACTAGAAATCATTCACCTACATTATGAGTGTTATTCAATTGAAATAAAATAGCAAGAAATCCCTCCCCCAAAGAAAGTGGTCCCTGTATCATTCAATACTAAGAGTCCCTTCTCATATTACTAGGACACACCACATAAGGTCTAGAATAACAATTTTAACGATACTCATGTTTATATTGATAAATTAAAATAAAACATGAAATAAATGTTCCCTTTTTTAAATATTTTAAAGATTATATTTAGAATTTAGTACGTTTTAGAAACTGGAGACATACCGTATATCCCGGCGTATAACACGCATGAGTAAATTTAGGGGATTATATTTAGGAATGGGTGATTATATTTAGAAATTTTAGAGAATCTCCTAAGGAGATTATTTAGGAGATTATATTTAGAAATTTTAAAGATTATATTTAGAATTCAGTACGTTTTAGAAAATGAAGACATATCGTATATCCCGGCTTATAACACGCATTAGTAAATTTAGGAGATGTCAAGAAATGTATTTTATATTTTATGTTATATACTTTATATTCGGTGTATAACACGCACACGAAAAAAATGAAGGAAATTTTTGTTGGAAGTTGAAAGTGCGTATTATACGGTGAGATGTACAGTAATTCAAAATTTTGATAGATCATAACTATTACACTAATTTTCCTACTGTGTTTTTGATAACCTTTTCAATAAATCTTATATTTATATATCTTCCTTTATATATAGATATTTAAAACAAACAAAAATGATGGAATAAATAAATAGTCCCCACTAAAATTCTCTTATAAACGTTTTCTTAATTAATTTTTTAATAGCCTTTTGAAATGTCATGTGTAGCATTTAGAATTATTATTATTTTTTTACTTTATGACAATCTTTTCAAACTCTTAAGATAGTATGTTACATTTATATTTAAGTATAACATGGAAATTCAAACGGAAAATAGTTTTTTAATCAAAATGCCAAAATAAAAGTAAATTATTTCTTTAAGCATTAAAAGCACTCTTTGCCAAATATTGCCCCAATTACTTTTTATTTATTAATTTATTTTTATTGTCAACTGGAATTCTTCGACATAGCAAAACTTTCTAGCGTTCCAGATTCAATGCCACATATGTGGCATCCCCAGTGTAATCTATTAAATTATTGCATTTCATGTTGATTTTGAATTTACATTTACTTTTCTTTCACTTTAGAATACTTTGAAGTCGATAGGGTTAAACTGAAATGTAAAGGCATTATCAAAGAAATTAAAGAACCTACATTATAAGTTTTTATAAACGTTTCAATATTATACATGAAATATTAATTAACAAAAACAATAACCGGGTTAAATAAATAAGCACAATCATTAATTTTGACCTAATAGATTACAGAAACGGAGTAATAATAAAGAAATTAACAAATGCCGCACACTGTTTTCTTTAATAAAATTCACGGAAAAAACGAGAAATGTAGCTTTGTAAAATATTTTATGGCTATTTCCCGATTGAAAAGTTAAAAAATGATTATTTGAATTTTTTATTTTAATCTCAGACTTACATGTTTTAAAATTTTATGCCTTCGGGGATTCACAGTAAATTTACTTAAGATTTCTAAATAATAAACAGCTTCAGAAGTACATGCACTTTTAATAGAAAAAAGTGTTTAAAAAAATAGAAGATGTGTATGTTCCATCATCGGAAAAAAAGGAGGAATTCCTCTAGCCAAGGTATTAATAGCATATAGTATATTGAATGATAAAAAATAATGATATTTGATATCCAATTTCTTAGTCATATTATTTATTTGCCCATTTTCTATAAAAGATTTAGTTATATTCTGCCTTACACTGCAAAGAAATCGTAATAGTAAAACTGAACATGTATTATTTTATTTAGATCCCAAAGAAAAAATATACAACAGCTCCATAAGCTCAGACTCTACAGATTTGAGTAACAGTCTTTTAAATTAACTAAACTTTAAGACTTCATAATAAAAAAATAAGTATTCCCTATGTAAAATTCCTTTATGGTGAACATGTTATACACTGTGTTTTAGAGACTGAAGGCATTCTTTAAAATTCTGATAAGCGTAACTACTATACTAATTTTTTAAATTGTCCTTTTAAAAGTAATATGTTTTTGTTATATTTGTTGTGTTCTTTTTCGTCTAACAACAGTTACATGAATATTTAATTAGAAAAATGAATAATAAGAAAATGTATTATCACTTTCTTTAAATAATAATAAATCAAACAAAGAGAAACTCTTCCAATTTAGAGTGAACTTGCTGTCGACCATGCTTGCTTGTACGGCTGAATTAACAGACACCAATTGTTTTGTGACTACTATCCAGCTCTGCTCAATCAAGATCTGGGGTAGCTTCGCCAATTTAGAAGAAAACCCTGAGCTTTTTAATTTAAAAAAAGAAAATATAGTGAATTTAAAAGAAAAATTACAGATTACATGATTTTTTACAGTATACTATTTTCTATAAACTCCTGGTTAATGTAGGTATTATAATAACAATAGTACGTAATTTTTACTACACCTGCGAACTAGGCCGCTATGAGAAAATGACTTTTAATGAAAGTTAATGTTTTGATTAATATTTGATTGCAATTTTTGATTGCAACTCAAGCTCAAATACCTAAGTTATCCGAAATTCTGCGTTTGAGACATCTTATTTTCCAGGTGTTCGAATACATCAGTCAAAAGGACCCCTGCTTTAGAACCTGTGAAAAAGCGTTTTAACAGAAATACCAATGTTATGTCATGCTTTAAAGTTATCAAACCTTTAGACTCTTAGATTAGAAATGCATCTGTTTTTTTATGTTGTCGAGGTCAATATACATGCGAAAAAAATTTTAATAAATAATTTAAACCGACTGATAATTAGGCAGTTACTTATATTATCATTATTATTATTACTTACTATTGATATTATTGTCATTATTATTTATTCTTTTACTATTTTTAATATATATATATTATTAAAGTAAAACTACATTATCCCACCAATATTGACACTCAATTCACATAATAAAACAATTTTAAAAAGTTTGTTTTAGAAATAAAATCTAATATTTTAAATGCACATATGTATTTATAATTACCACTAGTTAAAATTAAATAATTTTTAGCAGTAAGAAATTAATATCAAGAGTGATTCTAGACTTCAACAATTTAGTAAACCTTTCAATTGTGAATGAAAAAAAAATTTTTTTAGAAATAAAATGCAACATTCAAACTATATATACAGGTCTTTTCAAAAGAGTTCCAATAAGCTTTAAGGATAGGTGAGTAATGTAAAAAGAATTATAATCGCATAGCAATGTGAGGTCGGTTCCGTCGTCTTCATGTAGTTGTTAATAATCCTTTCTGACCAATTCTGTTCAATTTCTGACCATGATTCTTCAAAAACTAATGAATCTTTCATATAGAGATCTTGACTACAATTGATTATTAACAGGGTTAATCAATAAAGTAGAGATTATATATTCATTGCAGGATTGATTTTAAAATATATATTTCATTACAGGATTGATTGTCAACAGTAAACAAGTCAGCAAAAACGGCCTTTTAACAGCAGACTGCTATGTCATTCTGGTTTTTGTTATGTACTCTATCTCCCCTTAAAGTTTGTCGGAACTGTTTTGTAACAACCTGCATTTGCATTTCAAATTACTACTAGTCAAAATTAAATAATTCTTAGTAATGTGCAGTTTAATACCAAGAATGATGCTAGACTTTTTGTAATTTTTTTCAATGAAATACAAAAAAAGAAGCTAGTGAAAATATGTACAACGAAAGTGCATTACGACAACAATTGAAATACATATGAAACGTTTCTGAAAGTGTTTCTAGATATTATATCAACATTTACACCTAAACTTAACATTCACTTAACCATTCAATATAAAAATAAAAACTCCCTAAAATGCAATTAGATTCAATTCAAACTAACATGAGATGAAACATATATGAACCTACATATGAATACATGAATATGAATACATACAAATCAAAAACATGTAAAAACTATGTACAAGACATACATAAGAAAATAAAGGAAGTAGGAACTATGTAATAATTTATAGAAAGTAAAACACAATAATACAATACGTAAACTGAAACTAATGTTCAATAGAATACTGATCCAGTATCAGCAAATAAGCTTTGCATTCAAAAATTCACAAAATGTATAGTAAAATTATGTACAGTTTTAATGACCATTATGCATATTAAAGAGTATAGACTTATGATAAATGCCTATTTTACACACAAATGAAACTATATATAGCACATAATGAATACTTTTGCCCAAAACAGAAAAAAATACAACATGTAATAACTAGTTTAGTAACATTTGTTTAGTATCAGTACAATGAAGTATGTAAATAACAAAAATCTGTGATTACATGATTTATATTCCAAAACAAACAAAAATCATTTTATTTTAAATGTCAAAAATAAGGACTTGCCATTAAACTGCAATTATGGTTTTCGTTTGATATTCACAACTTTCTGCTGTTCATAAGCTGAAAAATTAAAATAAGTTGTTTACTGAATGATTCATAACTTACAGAAAATTACATAAAAAATTATGACTACAAAAACATTTTAGTTGTTATAATGTAAAACATGGTATGACAAATATGTATTAACATATAAAGGCAAGTATTTTACATTTCTATTAAAGTATATCAGTTGTTTACATGTGCTTCTAACATAATATCATATGAACTGAACACATTTCTTGGTAGTATAACAGTAAATTTCTTTATTTTCTAATTTATGAATAGTGAAAGTTTTACTTTCACGTATAAATACAATAATATTCACTTATTACTCACTTTGTTAGATTGATAAAATCGAAGTTAAAATAAAATCCACCCAAGAATTATAATAACTATAGTACCACTTTAAGAAAAATATAGTAAAAGGTAAACTGAAAACTTATAATAATGGAGGATCGAATTGTTTTAATTATTATTATTTATTTAATGGATAAAAATTGTTTTTAATTTTTTATTTATGATTCTCTCTCACATTAAATACAATAGTATTTACGTTGTAAAATTTAACGAATTTACAATGATTTGCAGAAATTAATTCCTAACTTTTAGACTACAAAAATATAAATGATAGATCTATGGATTCAAATTAGAACCTAAAGAAACTATAAAACGAATATAAAAAAGATAACTTTTATGTAAAATATAATAGAAACATAAAACGCACATATAAATTAAAATAGCTAATACTTGATTTTTCTGAAACAACATTTTCCAGAATAATTATGATTTTTTTCGGTTACATTTTTCTTTAGGAATGCTTAGTAAAGCATCATTATAAAACACATAAAATGAATTATTTGTATTTTTTTATCCAAAATTGCATAACATAATAAAATTATATTTAAGAAGTCCAGTACAATGATTATTAGAACGAGTACAATGAATATTAAGCTATTTACACAGCTGTCCTATTATGAAAACATATTATTGATGGAATCCTAAAAATACCTATTCAGAGCTTGTATGTACTATAAAAACAATAATTTATGTGCAATCTAATAAACATTCCTAACAATGCACGGACAGAACTATACAATTTAGTTTTATATGAATCAAAAATACGCAGGATGTAAAATTATGGCAGTATACATTTTTTTTTTAAGGAAAGTAGTTAGATTAAATGCATTCTATGCTTTTCATTAAAATGAATTTCTATTAATAATTTTTATACTTGAGATTACATAAAACATTTTCCCTTCAAAATATCTGCATCATGTTATGTGTTAGCTACCATAAGGTTTATTGGTCAGAAAATTGAAATGCTGTGTTTTATTTAAAAAAAAAAATACTTTTTCATTCTTTATAAATAAACTATAGTTACAACTTTATAATGAATTATAACGTTAATTTTTTATTTGGCACAAATTAATAATAAATTATAAAATTTAACCCATTGCAAACTATATTAATAGATCAGAAAGTTTTGCTTATTTAAAAGAAATGATATAAAATAGACTACATAATTAATTATTTTATACTCTTTTTATTTATGTAATTTTTTGTTTTTGTATATTCTATTTATTTTTTATTGCTATCAGTGACAAACTTATAACAACTTATTTTAATTAAATATTTCTGAACATTACGATAGTATAATTAATCATTAAAAAGAGGAAAAGACAGACAAAATTATATTTTATATATATTTTTTTTCAATTTCATCCCACCATTCTTTCTAGAAAAAAAACTGTTAAAAAAATTACAATAATTTTGTAGTAAGAATTAAACATTACTATGACCAATATTCAATTGCATATTTCTAAGTAGATTTTGAGTTAAAGTTTACGGCAGTTGTGAGCAAATTGTGGCACATGCGCTAAACATGGCTCATTCGATGATTTCAAGTAGCGCATTGCATCCTGAGCTATTTATTTATTTATTTTGAGAAAAATTGAGGTCTTTTGATAATTTCATGTACGGAGATATTTTATTTCTCGTAATTTATGATGTTACTTGTAAAGGAAAAGTATGTACACTCCAAAATACGTGGTCATCAAAAATCGAGCCATCCCTGAGCCCCTGCAAAATATCCGAAACAATTTCATGTTCACACATTAATACTTTTCACCCGCTAAATTTAATCCTAACCATACCAATATTCATGTTTTCTAAATCCGTGAACGTAAGGAAGTATAAAAAGGTGCTTAAGTTGTATGGCGCATCTGAGCTCGTCTGAAAAAAAAAAGGAAAATGGCGCATGATATTCAGAAGGTTTGCCAGTCCTGGTTTACGGGATGCTTTAAAAAAGTATTCTAATAAAATCTTCAATCAATAAAAACTTTAGACTGAAAAAATATATAAGTAAGTATAAAAATAATGAACGCAATTTAATTTATACATTTATAGAAAATTTTGAGAATGAACTTTTTGAAGATCACCTTTCAGTTGATAAACATACTTTTTTTTTCTTTACAACTGAATTTCATGCATGAATTTTTCAATTCAAATATTTTCTTCAAGGCATTTTTTTATACTTTATAAATAAACCCAAATACACTTTGTGGATAATTCTCTAGGAATATTTTAATTTTACTAGCCCAGCTACTGAGATGTTATGTCTGTAATCTCCATAGTAGAATGTATGCTACAATCCTTTAAAAGCAATATTTTTATGGGAGAACTGTTACAAAATGGAATTTTTGAAGTCATAAAATTATTAATGGTACCTTTAATTAATAATAGCAGCAGTTTGGATACACAGATACCAACATTAATTGATGAAAAGTATTTTAAAAGCAACATGAATGAAGTCAACACAGAAAAAATGTTTCTAATGATACGTTTAACTGCCATATTTAAATATTTAATAAGAAAAAAAAATGAATAATTGCTATTTATATGTAAGACAATATATGATTTTTCACTATATAAAAAATAAATTTAAAAAGTTTTACTTTTAATGTTTAGAAAAGTTTTAAAATCATGGTGATACCATTGGGAAAAAAACAATAAAAAATACATTTTTCCAAATTTTTAGTATATTCATGTTATTTGATTTAAACGAACATCATTTGAGCGAATAAATCAATTTTTACTTGCGAATTTCTTATAGTGAGCATTAGAAGGTTAAGCAATAATTGCTGAAATACATCCACTCATAACTTTAATTTTGCATAATTGCAACCTGACAGTTTTAATTTTATGTAACCGAAAACTGGCAGCTTTAAGTTCATGTACTATAAAATGATTTACTTTTGCGGAACTATGAATTGATAGCTTTGATTTTTTATAAATGTAAACTTATAATTTTAATTTTGTATATCTGTAAACTGATAGCTTTATCTTTGAGTAACTGTAAACAAATAGCTTCAAGTTCGTGCAACCAAAAACTGATAGTTTTGATTTTAAATCAAGTATCATTCAATCAACGCACGCAATGTTAAATATAGTTAACATACAAGCTCTGAATAACATAAATAAGATAAGGTTCACTAACATTGTTAATGTCAATAACAATTCAATGTATCTTCATTTGCAGATTTGTTCTTGAAATATATCATACTCATGAGCATATTATGCTCATTCATATTATCCACTTCTATCTACAGTAGATTTTCAAGCTACATTTTGTACAGCATATAACTTCATGTCATCACTTAACTGTAAACAAATCACTAAGACCACTGACAACACAACCTAAGCATTTGTTTCCTATCGAGATTAGTGAGTATGAAAAATGACGAAGGAAAAAATCACAGAAATTTCATTTAATCACTTCAGCAAAAGTCCCCTGCAAAAACTTTTGTACTCTTAGTAACACATCTGTTAACTTGTGTGTTTTCATGTTAACAGGATAATTAACAAAATAATCGTTATCTGAAATAGGAAAAATCAGTAGTGCATAAAATTTTCTTTTTTTCTTTTTAATTAACTTTTTAGCAAAAAATCTTATTTGAAATCTCACTGTTTCAAATAGAACAGTTTGTTTGGAATGACTTTGATGAAAATTTCTTTTGTTTTGGCTCTGTCAACACTACTTTTGCATCTGAGTAATAATATCATTATTTATCGTAGAGTTTAAAAAATGTTTGTTTGTTTTTTCCCTTTAAGTCGTTTCAAATGTAGAACCAGTTATACTGGATTTACAGCTAGCTGCATGAAGAAGGCATCCTGTAATTGAGTCTGAAAGAAAACAATAGAAGATTATCTGAATTTTGAACTTTGAATTATAAGAAAACAAGAAAAACTTATACGTATGAATATATACTGGAGGATTCAAATTAGTGCTGACAAACCTCAGATAGGAATAGGTTACTTTAAACCTCTCGTCATCGAATTATGAAAAATCAGAGAAAAAAAATCTGTCTAGCTTTTAATGCATCTGAAATACTATTATAAATAATGAAAAAAATATTTTTTTTTCTAATGTCGCTTTTTCTAATATTAATTTCTGCATTTTCAAAGCATTTTGTTATGCTAAAATTAATTTAAAAGAATGCACATATTAGGTGAAGGTTGAGGAATAAGAAAAAACTATACTTACCTTAAAAAGGAAAAAAAAAACGGTAAAAAAGCAGCGTCAATATTTTCTTATTTTTCCTCCTGAGACAATGAAGCGAAAACTGTAAAAAATGATCTAAATGGACTAGTACTGCAATCTAGGCACGATTTATGCATCTAGTTAAGAGCCTCATATACTTTCTACATGAATTAATGATATTGATATCAAAGAAAGAAAAAAATACTAAATTCAATTATTTTGTCTGATACGAGGATCAGGGTGACGAGAGGGCTAAGAAAAATCAGAATCCCATAATATGGAATCGCAAACATCGCCTTCATGCACCTGCGTCTAAGCACTTTAGAAGACATTCCCCTAAATTCTTAATTAAATTTAATAAACTATAGGTTTGTCTTCCACAATTTCATTCATAAAATTAAAATAAACTTCTGAACCACGAATTTTATTTAAACTGCTTTCTATGAAAAGTCAAATAATTCTTCACGCGTTTGGTCGAAAAATTTACAATTCCTTCAACACATTTTCGAAAATAATTATTAGCAAATTCATGAACACTATATTTGAGATCCAACATTGCTTTGCGATTCTGATTCGTCTATGATTAACCTACTTCTATCTGAAGTTTGTCAATGTTAATTTGAATCACTCTGTACATAAGTAGAAAAATATACACATGTATACACTTTAAACAATATATTTAGTTGTTTAGGATGAAATATATTAACAATCATGATATGACAATTGAAAATCACGATATGACAATCATGATCAAGTTGAGTTTCCAACTCATTAACATTTTCTTCCCAATCAGGCAATGGCACAGTCACTAAGTTCCATTCCCATTAAGATCTGCCTAACAAGTGCCCCCATAATGATATGAATCAACATCTGGGGCCCTTGTAGCGGTCAAGACTCCAGTAGGCTGCTGAAATATTTTTTCTTGCCTCACTAACTTACAGTTTTCATGAAGTGCACTAACATTTTTTTCAACTAAAATAAAAGGATATAAAGTATATATTTAAATGTAAATTTTAGAATTGCTATGTAGAACCGATTTTTTCCTTATTAATAAGACAGTTTTTTTCCTAATTAGATTAAAATATAAATATAAAATAACCATGCTGTATTTTTTAAATCGTAATTAATTAATGAATCTAATATCTTCAATCCAGGTTTAACCTGTAACGTTAGACGCAAGTAAATAATTCAAAGACACAAGCTAGAAAGCAACGGTGAATACAGAACGAGCTCTTAGCTATTTTTTTTCAAAGATAAGAGATAACAGTTTAAATCTTGGTTCAGCATTATTTGAAATTCCATAAAAACCTCTTTTATCTGCCATTTAACTACTTGAACTTATCGAGAAGTAAAATAAAATTAAAGTCGTTCGGATGATTAAGAAATAAGCATCAAATGTTGAGATAATCTTTTAAGACCACTTATAAACGCATTAAACAATTATATTAGAAAATATATTAACTTTTGAGGGCAATTTTTACATCCCAAGAAATCTCATCCATTAAAATTCATCCAATTTTTTCTCTTGCTTCTAAGTACGAGTCTTTCACTAGTTACCAGCCAGTGTCGGATTTAGAGGTATGGGGACAATGAGGCAGTAAAGGAATCGAGGCCTCTAATTATTTTTCAAATAAGTCAAACAATTTTTTCGATGACGTTTATGTCGAAGCGGGTTCGAAGTTAACTCTCAGCCTAGCAATCCCACTTTCAGTTCTCAGTGGAGGTAGATTTTATTTACACAAAAAATAGTGCCAAATTGTCTGTTGCTGCACTCTGAATGTAACGTCGATGTTTTTGCACTTGTAATATTTGGAACAGTGATTTTCGGACTTGTTTGCTTAGTTTAAAAGACATACTTATAAATTCTTGTCGAATAATGATCACAACACAAAAGAGTCCTTACTGGAACATGGAAATTCGTAGTTCATGGGACAACGACGCACAACTAGATTATAGCTGGAAATTAAATACTTGGCCATAAGCATAAGCAAAAAACAGAGAAGAGGGCTGGTCTTTAACCTCTTAGTCACCATGCAACGTCAATAAGGCTCGCGACCGGTCATATTCAGCGCTAGTAGTAAGCAAAATGTGTTCAAGAAGCAATTTCGTGCATCTGACTCCTTTGAGGATAAAAGTCGTGAAGTTATTTTCTAGTTATTTGATATTCTTAAGAAATTTTGGCATTAAAATGTCTACTATGAAGAATTCTTTCTTGTGGAAGTCCCGGATCTGCACCTCCAGTAGCCCTCCCCTAAATCCGCAGCTGCTACCAGCCGCCATAGTATGATGTATTTTAGGTTTTAAAATAAAATCTTTTGAATGTTAACTTGACATTTTTCTGATTGCTGCTTTCAGGTTACTGCTTTTTGGGGAAAGTAAAAAACTTCAGTGCAATCTTGCCTTTTGTTCAATTTTAATTTCCAAGTTCCCATAAACTACACCGTACCATAATCAAAGCAAGAAATCCCAACAGTCAGCATTAAGGGGACGGTGGAGATTAAAATCTTTTTTTTTTATTATTATTTAATAAGATATGATTATGAAATTTTGTATTTTAATATATTAAACTAAATAACTGAAAAATTTAAATAAATTTAAAATGTAATAGTAATTAATTAAAAATTATTTTTTTTTATTTCGAAAAAATGCTCCATGCGTTCTAATTTTAACTTTTTTTACTAATTTTGCTTTATAATAGCATAAAAATACATTTAAAAATGTCTGTGTATTGGTTTTTGAATCGACCGAGTAGTTAATTTTTTAGAAATATTTTCATGGATATATACCAAATTTTCCCGAAATTTTTCAGTTTTCGTAAATAAAAGTGAAATTTCATAATCGAAATTTTAACCATATTTAAAAAAAAATACACAGATTTATTGTAATATATGGGAAGAATGTTTGTAGTAAATTTTGTACAATTCCGACCAAAATTAAGACGCATGGAGCATTTCGAAGGAAAGAAAATCACAAAAAAACTTGATTTAGAGAAAATCCAATTTAACGTGTAATTTTCCACTTACCTTTAATACCGTCTCTTCTGAATAATTTTATTTATGATTTACCTTCATATTTTTAAAATAATTTCATTCAAATATTAGTTTACTTTGTAAAACGTTCAATAAAAATTGTCACGCGTTTATTTAAGCGTTTGTTTGCATCTTTGTGGACATTTAACTGCCCCTTTAATTTTTTCAAACCCTAATATCTTTTTAAAAGATTGTCGTAGACATACGCTGTTATTTCTCTATGATTAAGCTTTAACTGTAGAATATTGGTATGTTTTTTTTTTTTGGCCAATTTTGATGATTTAGGTGTCCACCGTCCCCTTAAAGGAAATTTAAAGTGTACTGTACTTGGTACCTTGGCTGCTCACAGAAGGAGACGAATGGGATCCACTCTTGCCGTTGGGCTGCCCAAGGTACGAAGCGGGCACCCAGCCACGCCTCGACGTCTCGAGAACTCTGATGTACCACCAACCTGCACAGCCAACTTTCTCTACTTCGACGTTTTCTCCCTCCTTCAGTGAAGCCTCGCCCACGTCCACGGCTTCATAATCACCCAGAGCCACGTATCTTCCACCAACCTGCGTTATTTTAATGAAGAAAGTTTTCAGATTAAAGGCATTCTTTGTAAAAAAAAAAATTGAACAAATACACATTGTAAAACTCGAAAGTATTGCATCCGTGATTTGTCAAACAGAACTGTAAGTAGCCCAATGGCGGACTTAGAAAACTTTCATTTTTAATCTTGAACCCGTGCCTAGCCTGCTTCATCTTGTCATTGAAAAGTAGCAACGGAAAAAAACACTCCTCGATTGATCAAAGTTATTCCCAGCGTGGCTCTTTGACAGTTTGAGCATTGAAAGAACCCATAAAAAGAAGGGAAATCTTCTGAGTTGCACCTTTTCAATGACGGGAAAGAACAGGTCTATTGAACCTATCTCCAAAGAGTTCTAGAATGGATGCAAATGTGCATTGGAATCTTAATCCCATGTCCCCTTTCCTTGAACCAGCTATTGATCAAACCTTTTTTAAGCAAATTTAAATAGAGTAGCAGAAACTGGCGGATAGCTCATCAATTAAAGGTCTCTTTTAAAGAGAGATACGACGAAGTACGAATACGAAGTAATAAATTTTCTCATTAAAAGCAGGTTTTCGATGAGTAAAGGTAATTTAATGAGGAATTTTACAGTATTTCTGAGTTTTATCAGTAATTAGGCAAAAACCGACAAAACTTCGCAAATTTGAATCTTTTGTCTAACCTGAAAACACTCTTCGATTGACCAAAATTGATTCCCAACGTGACACTTTGACAATTCTGCTGGGGCACAGAATTTTCACTGACCATCCGATGAGCTGCTGCACCTTTTCAATGACGTGAGCGAACAGGTCTATTGAACCCATCTCCAAAGAGTTATAGAATGAATGCCAATGTGCTCTAGAATCTTGAGCCCCCTCCACGTCCCCATCCCTTGAACCAGCTATTGGTCAAACCTGTTTTAAGCAATTTTAAATGCAATAGCAGAAACTGGCGGATAGCGCGCCAATCTAAGGTCTCTTTTTAAGAGTGATACGACGAAGTACGAATACGAAGTAATAAATTTTCTCGTTAAAGTCTCGTTTTCGATGAGTAACAGTAATTTGACGAGGAATTTTACAGTATTTCTGAGTTTCATCCGTAATTAAGCAGAAACCGTCAAAACATCGTAAATTTACATTTTTTCCTAACATGTGTTCCATCAAGAAAGAGAAAGAACACGTCTAAAGTCTGTTGCTTCAAAAAACACACTGTTTGAAACAAAATAACATGTTACAAATGGGGTCTTTTATTGCTATATCACACGACAACACTGCTCGCTATAGAATGCACGTGAGTCACTTATATGTTGGAGTTTGACGAAAAACGTCGTGTGATACCATTTTTCTTTAAACGAGATTTTTTCCTAGGTAGAGTCTGAAATTTTAGCAATGCTAACCGAAATAAAGTAATCATAAGCCTGCAAAAGAGCGATCGCTTCACCCAACGAACAATTCTAGGAATAAAACAAGAAATGCACTAAAAGTGTTTTCTATCTTTTCTTTAAATAATTATAAGGTTTTCTTATGAAGTTTCAGATATGTTATTCATTTGTGATCTATCATTCCAGTTAGCTTCTCGTGATCCTGGGCAAACGTTGCTTGATGGACAAGGCTAAATTTTCAAAAATTATTAAAAATTCCGAAAACTAATCACTTTTCAGCAAATTATTTGACTATTTGCCACTAATGATGACTTTTCATTTGCTGGCGATTCTTCGACGATTTACGAATGAACATAATTCATAATCCTATCTCGTTATGGTTGCCATCAAGACAGTTATTCGTTTATTACTATACATAACATTTTGAAGATAGGCGTTTACAGCAACGCAAAAGAATTTCAGCCTGCCGTGGTGACAAATACCCAGTCTGTGACAGAATTATTTCAGTATAAAGTTATCCCCACAGTAGGATTTGCCAATTTGGTAATTTCTTCCCAAATATAGAAGATATCACGAATCTTGGCTGAGTTTTGGAACCAAACTGCGTGATAAATTGCCAGAAATGGGCGATCTTGGCAATTTTTGACATCCCGCCTCTCTCTGTAAACTCGAATTTACAGCACGACTCCCAGCAAGTAGAATAAAAGCTTATAAAAAGAACAATCTAGTCAACCAGCTGACAATTCAAGGGAATCTGTTTTTGTTTTTTTATTGTTTTAACTGCAAAGCAACTCTATTATTTGACGATTGACAAGCGAAGTGCAACGGGTATTCTGTAATACAAAAATTTTAAAGCAATCCCATTGAATTAATCTGCCCAAGAAAATGACATTGTTGTCGAAAATTACACTTTCTTCAAGCACTTTAACATTCCATCATTGAGATTAAAAAATAACTTACCACTTATACCAGTAATGATACAATGGAAGGTTAATTTATTTAACCTTTACAAATAAATTTAAAACAAAGTCCGTTTATTAGACAGTTTTCTTTTCCTACTCTGTCTTAGAAATTATTTTTTTTTCTTTTCAGTTTATGCTGGTTTAGAGAACGTATATAAAAAGCATGTTAAGATCGCTTTTATAGTAGCTGCTGGACGTACAGACTTCCATAAGAGAATGCCAGTCTCTATACTGACCAATGAAGTGAAAAATCTGAGAATTTTCATTTGTATCACTGACTTTTTCCTTAGCAAAGTTCCCTAGACTTTCTAGAAATTGTATTGGAACAAATAACGTATCGGGTGGATAAGCACAAATCACCTCAGTTGTGATAACGAACACATCTCCTTCATCGTCCTCATCTTCAGTCTGGGAGAAGTCATCGGCCGATGACCAGCCGTCGTCGGAATACGACGTGTTCCTCTCCTCCCTCCGATAGGGCAGCGTAGCGACAGTGGCCCGACGTCCCAGTTCACCCGGTGTTCTCGTCGAAACGGAGCTGCTGCGGTACGAGGTTGGGCCATTATGCATATTGAAGCTGCTTCTGTTACTCCTCGACCTACAAAAATGAAGGTGCTCAAAGTTAGAATGTGTATGCCAGACAGTTGATGCATGAAGGTGTGACATTTTTGCTTTTGTAAGCAAATGTATTTCTTATTTTTATGTGAATTTTTTTCATCCTAATTTTTTTCCTGAAAATATTAAAGTTAAAATAATCCAATTAAAAAAATATTAATTGTGAAATAGAATGAAAAATGTCCAAAAAAAAGAAAGAAAAAAAGAAAACCACAATCACTAAACCGAAAAATTATAAATTATAAACAGATTTGTTGGTCCAAAGTTTCGAAAACGTTTCCAAATAATCGCTATTTTATCACCAAATTCCAAATAATCGCTATTATTTACTGCTATTTATCACTAAAATAGCATTAAAAAGTTTTCAGCAATAGCTATTTGTAGCATTTTGGCTTGTAACTGGTGATTTTTTCCTTACTAAAAAATAAATATGCCAGATATTTTGCTCCATATCTTCCATAGACTCTGTTGTAATTTTTAATTTACACTTACATTGTGCGCTAGGCCAACAAACGCCTATCTTGCCCATTTCATTGGAATCTAGTAAGACTTGAAATTTAAGACACTCTCTGGTTCGAACATTTTATAAATTAAGTATCTTTTTAAGCAATAACTGAACATTTATATCAGGCGAGATTTAATGGCAAATGAGGAAAAGAGAACTAGGCACAGAAAAATATTTGACGTTGTTTATTTGTATAAGAAGGAGTGGAGTTGATATGACTGCACTATTATTTGTCATACAGCAGTATACATACATACACAAGAAAAGTCTTCTTATACATTTTATTTTATTTTTCAAATGGCGGTTCTTAACAATGCCTTGGCCACTACTAAGGCCGGAGTTGTTGGTCACTTTTTTATGGGGGCACCTGTAGGTGGACCAATGTTGCCCCATGAAGGGACTGACACAATGACATCCACGCCCAGTCGGGGATCGAACCTCGACCACCGGGAGTTGAATCCTAAACCGTAGTATGGCGCTTTACCCACATACAATCTGGTCGGCTGAAATATTTTATGATTAAATGCATGTAAACCCATTCCGTGTTTTTTAAGTAAGTACTTTTTTTAAATAAAAAAAGCACATTTTTCTTAACACTTTTAATTTTTTCACGAGAGTAACGTCCTCATGTAGAGCCCAGTGACTACCACCTTTTCTAACATTTGAGGAGGCAATTTAGTGGCCAGCGCTGTGACGATGATAAAGATGAAACGACCGTGTTGCACTTTTATCTAATCAGGTGATAAATTTCTACGAGGATGGTATTCAAAAGCTGAGTCCCTTACTATTGGTGATAATTATGCGGAATAGTGTATTAAAGTACAGGCTTTCATGTAAAAATAAAATTTAAAAGAAAAATCTACTTGTTTTATTTTATTTGAAAAGGATATTTATTATAAAACACATCTTCTATGCATTATTAATTTCGACAAATATTTTATACCTCTAAAGTAAATTATATTACAACAAACCTGTGTCCAACTCCTTGTGGCTGGCAAACTCCATTAATATAGCTAAGTTTTTGTATTTTATCAGAGTGTTGCTTCAAATTTTCATCTAAATCAGAAAATATACCAGTATAAATAAACTATTAACTGAAATAAAAACATAATTTTTTCTAAAAGTTTAATAATGTTTAATTGCAAAAACATAATGTAAATTTCTAGCATAAGTTAATTCTGACTTGTTCTGCAATCAGGAAATTATAAATTACAGTTATGAGAAAGCTTATCTAAAGCAGATGAGCGTAAAACTGAGATGAAAAACGCACTTTCAAAAGGTAAATTGCATTTATTTAAGATTCTTGTAAATATTGAACAGAATCTGTACCGTTTACTTTTTAAGGGAATTACTCTCACATTAGGAGAAATCGCAGACCGATTTAGAAATTTCTAATGCAAGATAGATATTCTTCAAAACTTGCCTGATTCTAAAAGCAGACTTTTGGGCCAAATGTCCCAGACATTTCGGAATTGCTTAATAAAATTGTTTTTAAAATGTCTAAATATATGGGATTGGGTAGATTTTTCAAATTGTTTAAGATTAGTTTTAATGCCGCAGAATGTTAAGCATACAAATTTTGCATATAGGTAGTTTGAAATCACAGAAGTATTATCTCAGAACAAAGGTGCCTATAAAAGTCATAAGAAGTGAACTAAAAATGCGTTTTGTCTTATTCTAAATAAAGGAGTATGCATTCTATGTTAACAGTTTTCAATTAACGGCTCCTATAATAAACTATCTTAACCCTCAAATAAAATTGTAATCAATGATTTATTCACAGAATTCTTTCACGATTTATACTGATTTTTAAGTTTTCGCTTTATTTTTAAAAACTTGCAAAATAACTTTGGTAAGGCTGAAAGAACTATGAGAAAGTAAATTTCTTATGTGGAATGGAAGCAAACCTTTAAGATGTTCAAACTGCAACAGCAAAACTTTCTTGATTTCTTTAACCCAAACTTCTTTGACTTCAACAGAAGGAGCCTATAGTAAATTAATGTAATGATAAATGACAATTTTTTAGATAAACTAAATATAAATTTTATTTTACTCTGCAACACTAGAAATGTCTACAACATTCTTTACTGAAAATTAGTAAAAATGATACACTTACATTCAGAATTGAGAAAATAAATTTATTCATGCAAAGATAAAATTTTATACAAAGAATTTGAATATGATTAATTATTACTTTTTTACCACGTAAATGAGTTCGAAATAAATAGTTACCTTTGAATCAGCTTACCTGACATATAAATACCTGAGATCGGCCGTGTAGCCACAGTTCGAACTTACGCTTGTCGCCCCTGTATCCCTTCATGTTTTCCGTCAAACCTATTTGGGATGTCTAAAAGCAAGATTTTTGTGAGTTAATTAATACACAAATAAAGCACAACAGCATCAAACACAAACACAGTTCCGCGGTTAATAATAGAAAAAAAATGTAAGCATTTCTATCTCCTTTCTGGAAATTATACAATTTTTAAAAAGTGTTAAAAAAAGCCTTCAATTAGGAAAATAATTAAGATTTTGGATTTTCTTATTTGTGCATTTTGATTAATTTAAAATACGTTTTACAGCATAAAGTATAAATGAATAAATGTATGCAGCAAATATGCCATCTGAAATGTCGGACATGATGAGCATATAGCATATTTCGTTCAAAATTCGGCAGGAGATCAGTGGCTTCAGTCCAGTCTGACACTACTTCAAGATAACATTTTGCTTTATTGCATATACTTTTTATAGCACGTAAGCTCTTTTTTGCTTAAAAAAAAAGACTTTTACATAACTTGCACACAGGGCAACTTTTTAATCATAACAAAGCATTAAATCATTTTCATCTCGGCATAAAAAATTAAAACTTTGTTGAAGTTTTGAAAAATTCAGAATACCGCTACACAAAATTACTTCAGATCCTTCGAAAGTCATTAAATATTAAAAAACAATAATTCTTTTAAATACATACATGAAATATGCTAATACTTGGCTACATGTGTCACAATTTATAAACTCTTTAGCAATAATCTATAAATCTATATATAATCTAATTATCTATACATAAGGATATATCTTAATAGATATTAAAAATAATCAGAGGTATCATATAAATAGAGGATATGCTTTGAAATAATATACGTTATTGCATGTGAAAAGCATTATAATTATCTTTTGTTATCTTTGATATATCGTATATTTTTATTTCTCTCTCTAAACAGAAGTTTTAAATACTTTAAGGAACAGCCTTATTATCATTTTTTGGCAACAAATTAATCTCCCCAATTATTTTGATGTACTACTATTTTTTCTTTTTAAACAGGGATGTAAAAATTTGCATTATATGTTTATAGAGTTTAGTTCATTAGAATTTCAATTGATATTTCCTTCATGAACAAAAGACAGAATTGCTAGCCATTGTCATATCGTGTTATTTATCGCACCTAAAAAAGTGAGTAATAACAAATAGTGCCAAATAAAGGATAAAACAAAAGCTTTACCTATTTCAATATATACTATTGTATGCACAATATTGCACAGTGTTACTTTTGTCAATAAAAATGAATAAGTGATTTCCGCACCCTATACAAATATTCATATTGTCAATACTATTCTTTGTTAGTACAAAAGTCCTTACCTTAAGCGCATTTTTAAATGCATAACTAGGGTTATCATCTCTACCATACTTCTTAGTAAAAAGAACTAACTGTTCGTATAAAAAAATGTAGCGTGAACGTGGCTTAAAGCGCAGTTCTCGTATCCTTTCTTTTTTTCTCTCCATCCAAACGCTAAATGCACTTTGAAGTAGGAGCTTCCCGTAATCTGCCAAGCTGCCCTGTAACAGATAGATTTTTAAAAAAAATTAAACCATGTAAACACAAGCAAGATTTAATGCACACACAGAAAGTATTAGGTTGTAACGAAAGTTTCCCGCCACCGCAAACTTCGTCAGCACACTGTTCTCGTTGGCGTATTGGCTCCTATTTTGTCAAACGATTTTTGGCATTTGAAAGAAAGAGACATACTTTATAACACTGTGTTGTGAAATCTGTAAAAAATATAGTTATCATCAAGTATAAGGTGTCTCAAATGGAACTATCACTCTAGAGGATTAGAACCATCCTTTACTTCCACTTGTGTTGCAAAAAGTCAGCTACAGAATATCAACGAATTATGAGTACAGTTTTAAGTACTATTGTTGTATCATGTGACTCTGTGCAGGTTTGGTACCGAAAGTTCAAAATCAGTTATCGAAGGAGTTAGAAGTGAGTTTTTCAGACAGATAGGGCGGAAAACTTTCGTTACAACCTGATATTAAATGCTAGAAGAAAAAGCCCGTTGTGCGGGCAATTACAACGGGAGCTGGGAAAAACATTTGAAGAAAATATGTCGACACTCATATTTAACCCTTTGAGGCGCAGCCCTTTGCCATACTTTTGCCATAGCCTCGTGAAAGAGATAGAGAGAGCTCTTGATATTAACCCTTTCCTTCTCACTCCAGTCAAAATGACGGGTTAACCCTTTAACGCGCAGTGATCCCGCTCTGGGAACACCATACTCTGACGTTCTGAATGTTGCCAGTCACGAAGAATAGATTGGATTTCTATAAAAATAGTTGCGGGTGACAGAGCTCCACGAGAACCCTTTACTTTTTAGTACGTCATTTCGCGTAAAAAGTGATCACGATTATTTTTAACAGCACTGACATCTGCTGAAAAATGGAAGAATGCGAGACCAGCTCGATAGAGTGCCCAATGCTGAAAAAAGGGCAGGCGTTGCCATCGCTCGTCTTTACTACCAGCAGGATGGCGGACGATCGAAACGTTCATCGCGTGTCACAGATCTAGAGACCCTTTTTTGACGACAGCTGGCTGTGCTCGCGCACAGCCAGCTGTCGTCGTCCGCCATCTTGCTGGTAGTTAAGTTGAGCGATGGCAACGCCTGCCCTTTTTTCAGCGTTGGGAAAGGGTTGCGCCTCAAAGGGTTAAGCTTTCGCCCTCCATTTCTCGTACCCCTGATATCTGCTGGCTATAGTGTTCGAATGTTATGCTAAAGAAAAATGCGCCATATTACACAACAGATGACAGTACCAGGCTTTTTTTAACTTAATTTGGAGATAGTTTATTTTTAAAAAGATAATAAGCAGTACTCAATACGTTTATTAATGATGAGCATTCTGCAATCTTAGCTCACTTTTTTTTCTTATTTCCAAAGAGAATTGTGCGAATATTTACTTATGTTATGAATTACGTTAAATAAACTCATCGTTTAGCTTTTAAAACATATATTTTTAATTTTTTTCCTGATTACTGAAAAATACAAAGTCAGTCACAATAACCCTAAAGCTTTTCCTAAAAATTTAATTTTTTTCTTTCTCACTAAAATGATGTCCAAAACTTTAAAATGAATACATATATTGTACATGCACTTATTTTTATACAATTTTCTTGAATAAAGAAAAATAGGCGCTTTTGTGACGGTTTTCTTGAAAATAATACGACATTTAAAGGGTTAAGAAACTTATATTTATCCGTATTATTTGAACTAAACCACCCAAATATAATTTACTATTATTATAATGTTTTACGAAAATATCAAAATGAATTATGAATAATTATATTAATAATCAAAAAAATCATTTGCGATCTACCTAAATTACGGCAGAAATATATGCAGGAAATAAATTTACATGGTTGTTTAAAATTTCATATTCTTATGTTCAGTAGTTGATTATTGTATCATTATTTAAAACGTCTTATTTTTATTAGGGCACATATATCAATAAGGCGCATAGCTAAGAGGTCATATATCAATTGATAAAGAGAAAATTTTTCAAAATTTACCTTTAAAAATCATGTTTATACCTATATACAATGTAAATGAAATTTGCTTTAAATAAAAGCAGTAAATATTGAGATGTTAAAAACTCTAAATTTTTCAAGAAAGTAAATTGCAGTTTTGTAAACTGTCATTGTGCTTTATTTAGTCTTTAGTTGCTGCGCAGATAAATATGTATAAATGTATAAAATGTTTTTCGAAAAATATATTTAAGACTCTCTTTTGTGTGTTTATTACATAAAAATTAACACTATTTATTTACCTATTTTACAATTAAATCATTATTCGAGTAACATTCTAAGTAACTTTCATGCTTTAATTGATCTAGTGAGAAAAGAGCGGCCCCTTCACTCTTAGTAATCTATTTGGCATCATTTCACCTTTTTAAGAAAATCTTCAAAATACTCAGTAACATATTCTAATAAATTAAAAAGTATTCATTCATATGTGAGAAAGTTTTACTAGAAAAGTAAGCCCATTTACTAAATTTGCATTGTCTTATTATTAAGTAATCATAATTAAAGTAAGTTATATTAAATTGAAAAATCTAGACATTTTTATAAAACTTAAAAATTTACAGTGGTTTATTAGCACAGTATAACAACAATATTTCATTTTGTAATATTATGTTATAAATTTTAATACTAATATTAATATGTGGCAAGAGGCTGCTAATTAGAGCACCGTCCGATAAAACATTCATAGAGCCGTCCTTTAATTGTAAATAAACCGTAAGTAATTAACTCTGTTACTTTATTTAAATTGAAACTCTAATTTCAAATTGATTTTGGCTGTCGTACTGCAATAAACACTTATATAAATTTTCAAAACCGCTAGCTCAAACATTAAATTTCGTAAAAAGTAATTCTTTTTCTTTAAACTTATAAGTAAAAGGAAGAATAATTATCACACAATACTCTATAATTGTTTCAATCATTTTAAAAATTAAAATTTTAAATTGCCGCTTTAAAAATGTACGGGAAGATTGGTGGCATTTTTCTCTTCATTTTCAGTACAAAATCGTTAAGGATAGAAACATTCTTTTTTCTTATAAACAGACGTTTTTAGTTAGTTTCTAACAACTGCTTTATTAAAAATGTTATAGGACATTTACGATAGTGTTTGCATACTGCATAATATGTGTAAAACTTGAAATGTATTATACTTAGGCTTCCGTTTTTCTGTTATGAGTACATTTAATGCCAAGTAACAGATTGTGCATCTTTCACCTTTTTTAAGCCATAAAATCAACGTATCATACTTAATCCAAAACTTTTACGAGTTTTGTACCATTTTGCTAAATAAAATATTTTTCTATTCAAAAGTAGTTCAAATTTAAAAAAAGAAGAAAAGTATCTTGTCATCAATGGAAACTGTAACATTTTTAGAGAATGATATTTATAACTTAAATAATGCATAATTTAAGAAATAAATGCTTACATAGAAACCTGTTATAGCAATTTGGTGCATACTATCATTTACATATTTCAAAACTTCTAACATAGCATCTACAGCCTCTTGAAGGTCAGATTGACCTGTACCTTCATCTAAGCACTTTAACAAATCCTATATTGATAAAGAGAATTCAAATGTTTATTAGAAGTAGATATGAAACTGTGATAAGTTTAAAAATATATAAACAAATAAGCAAGTAAATAAAATATTATCGAAAACATACTTTCAAAAGTAACTGATACTTTGTAATCCTCTGGACAGGTTTTAATAAATAAGCTCCAAGTGGCAGCTTATGCCCTAAATTTTTTTGACATTCCTAAAATTCATATAAAAATTTAAAATGTTAAACAGAAGAAATCAAATACAAAATATTTTATAAATCACAGATATCATAAAGAGATTAAAAACCTGAATTGTACCATGGATGTAGTTACACTGGTTTACACACAGAAATATATCTAATCGCATATAAAATTATCGAAAATATTTCATGCAAATTCTTTTTAACTAATAGCAGTTGAAATTTTAAAAGTCAAACATACACATGCAGGTAATTTAAAATAGCGTGGTGAAATGCATAAAAATACTTGCGTTGTTTTTAGAAGATTAAATTCCTTTTATCAATCAGTCTTTTAATTTACATTTATTTACGCTTTTTGAGGAAACTTACAGCTTTACTCTTAAAAGTAAAATTTATCTTCCAAAAATAAATTGATATTAATTTCTTTACATTGACACTGTACAATAAATTAAAATTTTAAATGGGAGCAAATAATTACCCAAAGCAACTATTACTCAACAAACGACTACGCAAAAGCTATCAAGCATTTTGCATTACAGCCTATATAACCTGCATGATTAAATGCAGACAAAAATATTTATTTTAAGTTATGAAAATTCAAATTTTGCAAACATTATTATTAAAGAAAATGGGTATACAGACCATTGAAAAATTGGTCTTACCCATAAGATACCTTTCTTTAAAATTTTAAACTTAATTTTTTGTCAGTTATTTATATACAGAATGAAAATAATTGTTTTACGTTATTTTAAATTTTAAAAGAATAATCCACAGTAAATGTATATAAAGAGGCATAATGTGCATATTTGGCTACAAAAGATTGTAAAATCAATTAATTTTACAGGAAATAGAAACTAGAATGACATTTTGGGTTTGTTACAGGTGCAGTTACCATGTTTTGAATGTGAAAGTGTATGTATGTGTTTTACAAAACTAGAGGCTTCAGTAATTTTCAGCTCAATTTTATTGCTCAAATTGAAAAAAAAGCATCCTAAAATTTAATAATAAAATAAATAATAGTTATATAATAATAATAAAATAAATGATTAATAAAATAAATAATAATAAATAACAAATAAATAATTAATAAATAATTAATAATAATATTTAATAAATAAAAATGTATATTTCAGTTTTTGAAGAATAAAAAACATGTTCATGGGCCATTTTTCATGAGTTGAACAAAATAAATAATTGTTTGAAATGTTAATTAAGATCTTTCTTTAGAAAAAACAAAAACAAAAATTATAAAAAAGTAAACCTTGAAAAATGGGTTGTCATCGCCACACTGTCTACGTAAGGCTTCAGACTTGGGCTTGTTCAAGCAGTAAGTAGTATACAATTTATGGAAGGCATCCCGCTGTAACAGGAATAATTAATGAGAATTTTATGGGGTAAGAAAACCATTTGTAACTCAGGTTAATTTAAATTTAAAAAACATTTATTTTTCTTGTAACGTACCCTGTTTACAAAACAATGCCCAACTAATTCTGGGGTACTGCTACAGGCTTGGAGGTCTCTAAGGAAGACACTGAAAAAATACAGATAAAATGTTTTAATGGAACTAAAATATTCATAAATATAATATTTTAAAAATTATATATATCTTAATACAAAGCATTTCCATTAAATAATCATTGATCATCAACAACTTAATTTTACATATCCTAAAAATAAGTTGTGATAACTTTAAGTTGTGAAATAAGTTGTGTCCTAAAAATAAGTTGTGATAGTTTTAAGTTGTGTTAAACAACAAAATCATAATTTAAAAATGATCTCGAGCAGATTTGTCTATGAATCTGTGAGAAGCTAAACTGTTTTTTCCCATTCAATTGTTGAAGACAGTATCAACATTCAAATTATAACAGCATTCACTTTTTTTGCTCATTTTTCTGTACAGTCCTGAACTTTAAATATTTCATTCATTTTACCCTTTCTGTCCCAGTAATGACAAATACAATGATAATATTGAAATTTGCATTTAAAATATATTTGTAATTGCCTCACCATGGCACAGTGGTTATGTCATTGGAAATGGTAGACGGGCAAAGTGGGAAGGTACCGGGTTCGGTGCCGATCGCGCGTCCGTCGACCTAACCGTTCTGAGTTTTCCGTAGTTTTCTCCGAAACTTAGTATAAATAGGGGTTAGAGCTCCTTAGAAAGACCCCCATGGAGGGCATCCCCCCCCTTGTGTTGCCCTACTGAAGAGGATTGATAAGCGGGCTTCGAGCCAATCACACAAATCCGATATATGTGTTCACAATAACAACAACAATATATTTTAATTGTATTTTCCGTATATGATTCAAAGTACTGCATTGTACACAAAAATACAATAAAAACATATTCCAAGCATAAAATATATATGGAAAACACTTGAAAACTTGCTGCGATTGCAGTTGGCATCATTGAGATTGAATGGGTTAAATAAAGCGCTGTGCTGATCAAACAGTTTAAAAATGCTCCGCGCATGGAAGTCACTTTGAAGTAGTAATCATCTCAATCAAATATTTCTGGCAGTTGATTCATTTTTATTGTTTTCGCTATATCCTAAGTTACATATTAACCCCATTCCGTCTCTCACCCTTCAGAATTTCTCCGCCTATTTCTCGTGTCCGTGATCTTTTAAGGCTGAAGTGTTTGAAGGTTATGCACCAGTAAGATTAGAGCATTTAAATTCTTATGAATCGAAATTATTTTATATCTTTTACACAAGAAACGGCAGTACCCGACTGTTTTTAACTTAACTGGAGACAGGTTATTTTTTAAAAAATTTTAATGTTCGCGCTACTCAAATATGTGTATTTGTGATATGCATTTTGCAATATTAGCTCACTCTTTTATTTCAAAGAAAATTTACAAACATTTATTTATGTTATGAAGTAAGTTCAATAAAATTATCGTTTATCATTTAAAACGTAGATTTTTAATTTTGCTCTGCTTACTGGAAAACACTCATTCAGTCACAATAACCCTAAATGTTGGCTGTTTCTAAACATGTATTATTTTTATTTCATGCTAAAAAATTTTCCTAAAACTTAAGATGAATACATATGCTACTGTACACACGCTTATTTTTATACAATTTTCTTCAATAAAAAAATAGGCATTTTTATGACCGGTTCTTGAAAATAATACAACCTTCAAGGTTTTACATGTGGCATTAAAAAACCAAGTTAATTCTTACTTGCTGTGGAATGAATAGATATCCTCCATGTTTCCAAACAGGATGTCAGCCTTACCATAGAGAGAAGAAGGCACTAAGTCTTTCATCGCGGAATTGTTCATTTCACGTTTGTAACCCTGAAAGAAGCAATTTACAGCCGTTACAGTGCAACCTACAACAACTGAGTAGTGTAAATTAGAGCCCCTACAATACACAGGCCAGCGACCGCCTGCTTTTTCTTTGTGCAGCTGACTGTTTTACTCAACCCGTACATCACGCCCCTGTCGCTTTAAAAAAAGTGACAACAATCATAGATAAGCAGCTTATGTTAACCCTTTGATATAAGAATGATGGATACGCACTGAAAAAAAAGTTTTGTTGATTGGACAAAAATTTAGTTGACGCTATTTAAACCGAATACTTTCGTGGAATTAACGTAATTTTTGTTAATTTGGGACAATTTTTTTTAACTAAACAAAAATTTTGTTAAAACCGACAAAATTGTTTGGTTGAAAAAGTGCCAAACAATTTTTTGTTGAATCTACAAAGTTTGTTGAATTGAACAAAATATATATTTTTATATTCCCCTGTGCTTCAGGTCGTAAATCATGTAAGTCAGAGGTTGGCAACCTACGGTACACGTTCCTAATTGGAACATAATTCTAAGCTTGTTCGAAGCTCTAATTGGTATGATAAGTTTGACATAAGGTGAAGTTGCTTAAAAATGTGATAACCCATACTTCTAATAATGTTACATTGAGTTAAATCTAGCAGTAAAAGCCGTATTTCAATGCAATATAATTAAAGACTTGCATCTCGGGAACAAAAAGCTACGGATCTTTTATTTGAATTAGAATCGCTCATTTTCCAGTTCCCCCCAACACGCCCTAAATATGGAGAAAATGGAAATTATTTTCTCATTTATTAGTTCATAAAAAAGGATTATTTCAAATATGATAGAAAATAATTTTATTTATATTAGTATAACGTTGTATGCTGAAAACCAACAATATTAACTAAGATGAACTTAACATGCATAAAATTCACTGTCACATTTAGGTAAATTGCTCATCCCATTTAGGTTTCAGTTATTATAAATCTGATAAAAAGGTGCTAAATATGACTATGATATTTAAGTCTTTTTAAATAACCGATAATAGCTCAATGTTCATAAATAAATTCAGGTATAATTAAAATACGTAAATGCTTTCTGTAAATAGGCAATAAAATGCGGTATATACTCTGTGACAAGCTTGTGAGAAATCGTATGGCATTTAGTCACTATGGCCTTATCAGTAAATGGATACGTTTGCATGAAAGTCAGAGCTATGTTAAGAGCAGTATCATAGGTCACATTAGTGCGGTGTATGAATCTACTTAACAAACTGTTTGTAGGATTGCAAATTGCCGTTTCTGTCACCCTTTCGACTTTGTAAAATCCGAGTTAAGTTGATTTTCTGAAGATTTCAGTTACTAAAACAAAGCGGCTAGCACACAACGGCTTTCGGAAAAATGAAAATGTTGTCTGCGCTTTAAGTTGGCACATTGTTACTCTGGCACATTGAAACTCTGGCACATTGTTAGAAAACCTCTGCTCAATTCTATATTTGTTGATTCTCACAGAACTAGTCCCTACTAGTTTTCTAGATTTTATTTTTTTAAGTTTTGACAAGTTTTTTCACAAACCTAGAGAAGGAATGTTTATAACAAACATAATATATTGGTTATTCATTTTTTATTTTACATTTTTAGCTCAGTAGAATTCATTTTTTTTTTCATTTCGGTTTTTGTTCCCAACATTTCTGTACCAAGTATATCATTTTTCTCACATCAGGAGAAAGAATATACAAAAGTAAAGAACACAAAAAAATTTTTTTTTTTTCCATCAGAGATCAAGTATAACATTTTACCAAAAGAAGTAAATGTTTCCTTTAAAAAATGCAGCACAATTGATACAAAATAATCAAACTTATTTTGTATGGTTTTGTAGAAATCACCGATATGTACATAAAAATTTAAATTTTAAAATAATTTGATACATTTTACGAACCTGAATGATACTGTCCAGCTCTGTCACATAAGCTTTTTCTGTTTCTATTAATTCGGCCATAACATGGCTGAAAATATAATATAATAAAGGAATCAATGCATGATATCGTTAGCTAGAAAAAATATTATATTGGTACTACTATTTTTTTCCATAAAAGTGGTAGAATAACTTATAAATGGCATACATGGAAATAGTAAAAAGTAATTCAGTTAAATTTTGAGCAAAACAGGATCTGTTTTTTTTTTTTTTCGTCACTAAAACAGACATAAACAAAGTCGCTGTGAAATTTGTCCCGGTAAATACATTAATGTAGCATTAATTTTTTAATTCTATAATTCCGAATGGGTTTTAACATTCTTTGCTCCAAAATAATAGGAACAAGTTGTTTCACTCCTTAAAATTTACTTTCATGTTGGCAGATTATAGGGCACAGCTGTTTGGCCTTGATAATTACGAAATACTTGACGAACAAGCTTCATTTAATTTTACATTTTGGAAACCAACTACTTTGAAATACTGTTGAAATCGGTTATTGTGGCTTAATTTTTTTTCAGCTCATAACGATTGTTCAACACTTCACCATAGAACAGATTTTTGCTTACACTGAACTGTCACATTAACCGATGTCAGCAAAAATACTTCAAAGCACATACTTTTGAAACGCTTTAAAATGAACTGTTTTGGTCTACTAATTGAAGTTTTTAAGTTCAGAAATATATAATGTCAGTCCTAGATATCATAATAAATGATCTGGTCTATATGATGTTATAAAAATGTGCAATTATACTGATAACTTTAGTATTCTATGCATAACTTCTTATTTTTTTACTTATATCTATTCATGTTATCCTATTTTAAATCAGCTTAGCATCCTTAAATACTGTATCAAAAAATAAAAATAACAGAAGCTTCAATAGTAACAGAAAATAAAACGTGCCACTGGGATATCCTGTCTGTTCGGATTCAGGGTAATAGTATATTTGTAATTACATATTAATATTATTGTATCTGTAAGTAATCAAATCAACTTTAGCCCCTTAACTGCCCATTCAGGAAATCCCAATTCAAAAGACTGAGCCGATTGGGAAGTCTCTCTTCAAATTGAAGTTATTGCATGCTCAAACAAAAGAGTATTTATACTACTAGCAACAAATTACAAAGACAATTATTTGAGAAAGAAGTATATATACACCCGGGATAGTTAAAGCATCGACTGAGCAAAGCATCTATATACGCCCTGGGCAGTTAAAGTGCTAGAGATTGACAAAACTAATCGTAAATCCGATTCGGGTTGACTGTCAGCAACCCGAAATAAATATGAGAAATAAAATGAAATGTACTTTCAATCAGTATATTGTACCTAACATTCTTTGGGCATTTTTTTTTACATTATGCTAAAACATAGCAACAAATTACCAAGAAAATTATTTGATAAAGGCGTATATATACGCCCGGGATAGTTAAAGTATCGACTGAGCAAAGCGTCTTTATATGCCCTGGGCAGTTAAGGTGCTAGAAACCGATTAATTGCAAATCCGATTCGGGTTGACTATGAGCTTCCACAGAAATAAAATGAAGTGTACTTTCAATCAGTATATTGTACCTAACATTCTTTGGGTATTTTTTTACATTATGCTAAAACATAGCACAAAATTACCAAGAAAATTATTTGAGAAAGACGTATATATATATGCCTGAGATAGTTAAAGCATCGAATGAGCAAAGCGTCTATATACGCCCTGGGCAGTTAAGGTGCTAGAGACTGATTAATTGTAAATTCGATTCGGGTTGACAATCAGCTACCACAAAAAATAAAATGAAATGTACTTTCAATCTGTATATTGTACCTAATATTCTTTGGGTATTTTTTTACATTATGCTAAAACATAGCAACAAATTGCCAAGAAAATCATTTGAGAAAGACGTATATATACGCCCGGGATAGTTAAAGCATCGACTGAGCAAGACGTATATATACGCCCGGGATAGTTAAAGCATCGACTGAGCAAAGCGTCTTTATACGCCCTTTGTAGTTAAGGTGCTAGAGACTGGTTAATTGTAAGTCCGATTCGGGTTCACTATCAGCTTCCACAGAAATAAAATTAAATGTACTTTCAATCAGTATATTGTACCTATCATTCTTTAGATATTTTCTTACATTATGCTAAAACAGTTTTTTAAATAAATAACATGCATATCCTAAAGTTAAAATATATACCATCAAACATTCAAAAGTCAACAATAAAATACCTCCTTTTGTTTTGTAGCATTTCCTGACATGTTTTAGGAGATGGCGACCTTAATTCATTACTAACGTCCACAACTGGTGGGATCAAATTGTTTGGCTCTGAAGGATGATCTCCAAAACGCACTTCAATTTTGAACTGAAATGAAAACACACAGATTAAAAATCCTACCGACTCTTTTTAAAACTAAAGTTCTTTTCAAATGTACAGGGTAGCTATGATTAAACTATAAAGAGCTTGTTGCATTCGAAACGGATGAGCAAATCGTCATCCACTTTGGCGTATGGAATGTACAAGAAAAGCATTTGAGGAAATTTATTAGATCCCGTATTTTTATTAGCAACGTTAAGAATTATCATGGTACCAAATTATCAAATATGCTGTGCTCTTCAAGAAAGCTAAAAACAGTTTTTGAAAAGTAAATAAGTTAGAAGATTCAAACATATTCACATACACCTAGTGACAATTCATTTAGAAAAGAAAATTCTGAAATATTAATCCTCTAGCTTGGAAAAAATATTTCACATGTCAACAAAGATAAGAAAAAATTTATCATATCAAGGACTTAGAAATTTGAGGATGTCTGTCTACGCATGATACAACACAATAAAACCGTATCAGTTACAGAAAATTTCAATTTATTTCTTATATGTGGAATGTTCAGGAAATTGTGTCACATTTTGGAAAACCTCGTGTTATAATTCTGTGTTTAAAAATAGTTTCAGAGTGTTTCATAAAAGAATTTTTAAATCCCTCATAAAATTAGTTTACATTTTGTGAGGGATTTGCTTATAAACAACGCTAGATTTCAACACTAGATTTTCTAGACTAGTAACTAAACTACTCTCAAACATTACATGCACAGGCTTTAAAAATGTTTTCCGGTTAATTACAATCGAATCTTTCTACGATTGGTTATTAAGTTATTGGTAAAGCAATTTAATTTTGACTTCCATATATTAACACTTATACTTTTTTAAAGTTAACTTATAACAAAAATAAGGAGTTAAACAGAATTCGAACATTAAATTACTAGTTAAAGTGCATTAAAAAGAAAAAGAAAACCTATTTGGTGTAAAGTATGTTTTAATTGTAAAAGGTAAAGAAAATTACATTAAAGTAGAACGAACTAATCATTTAAACATCGTATCCGGGACATTTGTTTCGATTCTAGGTTTACAACCGATAATTAATGTAGAAGATGCCACGAAAGAAATTGTTGCCTTTGAGCTAACTTACATATGGATGAAAATACTCTAATTAAGCTACAAACAGTTGTCCAGATTTGTATTATAGAGACTGCCCAATAAATAGAGGGACAAAATTTAAAGAGAGGTAGGGCGAAAGGATTAAAAATTACATAGAAATACTGCAGTCACAAAATCAATGCCTTCATTCACCTGTTAATAGTCCCATCTAAAAAGGTGCTGAATTATTAGCAAACTTTCCTACCATGCTTTGCCTTATGTTATAGATTTTTCATGGTAATTCAGAGCTTAATTCTATAACCAATCATTGTATTTCACTTTAGATTATGCGATTTTTGGAGAATCGTCTTCTTTGTAAAATTAAAAAAAAAATTTCTAACATCCCCCCCCCAAAAAAAAACTGGGATAATTATTAAGTGATGTATGAAAACAAGGTTTTTTGAGCCATCATTGTTATATACTTGGGGGACAGTAAATGTAATATCATTTTTTATATGTCAGTATTTTACCCAACTAAAACCCCTGAAGCTAATAATGCGAAATTTGGCATATAGCTGAGTTTTTTAACATACATTATATTAGACAGCATTTTCAGAAATTTCTAACTTAAGGGAGGTAGGGGAGCAAAACGTTCTTTTTGAAAATATTGGTATTCAAAAATTGTGTTACAAACAAAAAATCTATAATAACTGAAGAATAATAACTGAAGAAATATTTGGTTTATTGTAACAAATTGGTCACAGAAATGTACGTATTCTTATGGCAGAAAGAATGTAAAACGTAACATGATAGTTATTAAAAAAAAAGGTGAGTTATTATATAATATGCAGGTTACTAGCTGAAGTATGCTTCGTTTACAGGCTAATATGTCATGCATATCTTCAAAAAGTCTGACAATTCGTTTTCATTATAGGAGTACAAAGAATGGAATTAGTACATTGGCAAAATTGCATAAAGCAAAGTTATAACTTCTTTGTACTGTATTGTTAAAAGAAAAAATATTAAGGGTTAGATAACAAAAATTTGCTGAGTCAAACTGTCAACAGCGAAAGCATTTTATTTTTAAAATAAACGTTTTGTTTTAATATCAAGAGGCCATTGATTCAAAAAATTTTGCACAGTTTTTAAAAACATCCATAACAGCGAATAAACATTAAAAAAAATTAACATGTTTAAATTGAATTGACAAGTATTATGTTACCTCTGGGCGTCTTAAAGTGATGCCCCCCCAAAAGAAATGCATGCTTTACAAAATTTTAAAATTTATTCACATTTTTAAAAAATTCGACATTTATTATTTCAGCCGCCTTCTATCGTGTTACGTTTCATTCCTTTCTTGTAAGCCGTTTTTAAGTTATGCGAGTAGAAACATTTAGACGATTTTCACAAAATATCAAAATCTATGAAATACTTGTGACAGGCATCAGTAGTTTAAATTAACACGCCATTTTACTAATTCCAAGTTTCATTCTATCCCATTGCCATTTTTCAAGCATGGCAATAGCTTATTCATTTTTCACAAAATCTCAAAATCTATGAAAAAATTTGAAGAGCTTTGGCTCCTATCGCTTAAGTGACCATTAATGATGATATTTCATTTATTGCTTCAGTTGTTTTTTTTTTTTTTACGTGATGAACAAACAATCATTTAGACATTTCAATAAAGTTTCGCAAAATATAATCAAAATTTTTTTTAAAATCTACGCTAGCATTTCAAGTGGTATGACCACGTATCACGTCAGAAAATTCCATTCGCTTTAATTGTTATTGTTTGATGAGCGATTTAATATTTGAAAATTTTGATTAAGTTTTCCTAATATCATCAGAATTTTAAAAATTGGTGTCTGTAATTTAAGTTGCATGGTTATCTATTATGTCAAAAATTTTGTTTCATTCTTACCAGTCGTTATTACCTGCAGTGCGAAAAAAAAAAAAAATTACATTTTGAAGCAATTTTCGCACAATCTCAAAATCTAATAAAAAATTTTAAACATTCGACTTTATAGGTTTAAATTGCATGTTCAGTGTATTAATTCATTTACAGAACGACAAACAGACAAACTTTTTCTACGGTTGTTTGGAGTTCCCAGGTGCTTATAACAGATAAAAATCGTAATTTGTTTTAAATCCAAATAGTGTACTGACAAAAGTCTAATTATATTTATATAGATATCAAAACCGTTCAAATTAAAAGGACGCCCTCTAAATAGCATGAACTCTCTGTAACAATACGGCTGCTTGTTTTGAGCTTTGTATAACAGAGAACGATACCCACGCACTATTTTAGGCGGACCTTTCACGTGATATAAAAATCCGAATTAGACTGTTTTTGATGGAACCAGTATATTAACTAACAACTCACATTCTGATCATTGCTGCGTAGCTATATTCTTAATAATATAGGTTGCCCGATAATTCTTGGACACTTTATAAAATTTAAAAGAAAAAAATAACCACAGTAGCTTCAAAATGACTGCATATATAATATAATTAATAAATTTCAATATGAGATACTTTGGTTGCTCATGCATCTCATCCGATTTCATTCCTAGTATTGTAAAACTTCTGGGGAGTTATGCTATGAATAGCAGCTTTGATTTACGGTTTGATTTGCTCTACATTAGGACACGTAGTCCTGTAAACAATATCTCTGACGCAACCCCACATAAAAAAAAATTGAGGCTGGTTAAATCTGGAGCTCGAGGAGGCCTTTAAAATCGTCACCCCGAATAATCCAGTTGCTTTCAAAATGATTAAGGCTATTGCGCACAGACGTCGACCCATATGGAGGAGCGCCGTCTTGATAAAGAACCACATTGCCGAATCTTTGCCACAGCCGCCATATCTATTGCGGTCTTCTGAATGTATTGATAAAACTCCTTGACACTTAGTGCCAACTAGCACTTTTTGGTTCAAAATTATAAAGGACGAAAATCTAGCAGTTTTGTAAATAAGACATCATTCAACTACCCGTTTCGCACTTATACACTTGTTTTTGCATTACATTTTAATTTCGTAAACTGTCCAAAAACTTTCAGGTACCCTGTGCCAAATATTGTTGCGAATAAATTGAGTATTTCTTCAGTTATTAGAGATTTCTCACGTAACAATAATTCTGGATATGAGTGTGGGTAGATTACGTATCACAAATCATAAATAATTCAGTAAGCACATGATTAAGTCTGGTGATTAATACAATGAGTTCCTTCAGGCACCTTAGGCACAGTCTTAGTCTTTCTGATGATCTTCCTCCGTCCTTCGGGGGATTTCCCTGAAGCAGCTGGCAGTGTTACGGGTATTGACGGGACAGTCTCAGAATGAAGAGAGTTTTTGTTTCTAGAAACTATTCGCTGAAGACTACACTGACGCTTTTCGCACATCATTTGAACATCTTCTATTCTTTTGAGTACCTGAAAGAAAAAAAAAATGATAATGTTCATTAATCTCGGATTATAACAAGCTCGTTTATAACTTGGCTTATAACGTCAAAATATCCAGAAGCGATCTATCACTCATTATCCAACTTGAATGTTACGTCGCTCGTTAAAGTGCCCTCTGAATTGTTAATAAAAGAAGCAAACATTTTACCACAAAATGGTACTAAATTAGCTGCAACCCTTCTATGGAGGAACATTGTGCCGTGATTAGATAATTGAACGAATCAGCGGAACTAAATCACTGTTGAACATTTCTCCGTAGAAATGTTGCAGCTCATTTATCACCTCTGTATCGTAAAATGTTGAACTATCACTTTTAACAGTATGATCCAATTTTTGCATAACTGAAACTTTTGTGTTGTATATAGATAATCGCATAGGGAGTTATTTTTATATTTTGGTCAATTTCAAGCGAATTATTTTGTCTAATTACTCTTTGCATAAAGTTGTTACGTACTGTCACGGCTCAGCTGGATAGACACCCCTTTCTCTTCTACGATCCATGTAATCGCCTACTTTATTCTCTTTCTTCACTTCTGGAACGTAAAGAGCTCTGAATCCCTTATATTTGAGAAGTGGACGTTGAATCCCTGATCCCTGAAGGGCACAAATCACCAGGATATTGCGGAAATCTGAATAAACTTACATTAATTTAATTCTTTAAAATATTCACCCAGTTTATGCATTTCACTTATGAAATATGTCTTGGTGAATTTTTTTTAAACTGGGGTGTTTATTTTATGATGAAACTATTCAAATAAAACTACATATTCCGCGATTATAATAATTAGAAATATATTGAACAAAACTAGATGTATTTTATAAATTTGCAAACCTGTGTAAATCTATAAAAAAATGATAAGCACATCATTAAACAAATTTTATTTTACACGAGTTTTCTCTTTTTGTTCTATATAATCATACTTTTTAGTCAATGACAGTTTTATACTCATAAAAAGCTTATTAGATACATTTGTAAACAAAATAGGGTCAGGTGGGGGAAAATCACGTATTTTTTCTAAAAGATTCTAAAATCAAGCTGTTAAATTTATGTTAATTAAATTATTGACGTATATTAAATACGTTGGATTTATATTGATTGAATATGTAGCATTTTTTAATGTTATCAAAATATTTTCTACGGTGTCATTTTTAGTCAGGCAAGTATTCATACACCCATTTTCCCCCACTTTGGGGGAAAATGGGTGTAGTACAGAAGTACCTGTACATTTTTAATAAAAATCATGTTAATGCTATGAATGAAAGGAAAGTCACTCAGTTCAATGTATTTTTAATATACTTTTAGAAAAAGAATCACAGGAAAAGGATTATTTTACAAAATATTTAGCTAAAGAAATAACGTCCACGATTATCAAATTCAGGTTCACTCAGTATATGGCAAATGTTTCTTCGTTCTACACAGGGGTTTAGCTAGGGGATGGCTGATGGGTCTGTAGCCCACTTCCAAAATAATATAAGAAAAGACTACGTATTTGAGGATAAATTTGAAAGTCCCCCTTAAAAGTTTTGAGGTTAAGCTACGGACCTAAGACAAATTTAATATATTTTGTATAATATATGCTTCTCCAACTGCAAAGATTTCAAATTCTGTTCATGAATTTACTTTTTTTTTAAAATTCATTTTTATATGCGATCACTTGTAAGTAAAGTAAAGGGGTTCCATTCCTTTCCCCCCAAATAAAAGAAAATATATGTTATATTGATTTTTTTATAAACTAAATATATTGCATTCTAATTGAGTTCTCAGTCACCTCCAAAAAAAATTTTGGGTATGCTACTGGTTCTACAAAATCAGTTTCTACAATAAACAGTTAATTTAACTGTCAATTTCATTGATTATAACTGTTGTTTCAGGAAATTTAACTAAAAGACTAAAAGAAAAATATAAATGAAACTATGACTAAGAACTTTGCTAAGTCTAGCCACAACCCCCCCCCTTTTTTTTACCCCACCTCAGAAGGAAAAAATTAAAAAATAGAAATTACAATTTTATTCTTACTTTTTTTTATATAATTAAGTTCTTTTGAAGTCTGCACTAATATGTATAAAAATATAAATGCTTTATCTAATTATAAGGAATATAGAAGAAAGTTTTTCAATATCACTGTTAACTGGCAGTATGTTTAGAGCAACAACAAGACGTTTTGCACACATTAATATTAGTGAAATATCCTAAAATTTCATCAGAAGTACATGTTATGTTGTTAAAATATATCTTCATAGAAAAAAAATATTGAAACATTTAATTTTTTATGGTGTAAAAAGTTTTTTTTCAATATATTCTCGTTTTCCCCCACCTGACCCTATTAAATAAGCTTATTTGTAAACGCATTTTACCCCATCACACTAAAATATAATAAGGAAGAAAAATAATTAAAAATACCTTAGTTTCTTTCTGATAATAAGCTGTTTAGACCTTTTCTAAAACAAAAATAATAACATAACTTTTCAAATTTTCAGGAATACATTAGTTTTTTGAAAGTTTTTAAGGAGACACAAGAAAGAACATGGATTCAATAGGCTGATAAAAGCTATTATTGTGTTTACAAATGAAACTAATAAACTTTTTGATGAATATAAATTTTGCATGTGGCGGTATAATGTCTGAGAATATAGTCTAAAAACTGGATATTATTTAAAAGCAATTTATTTATATTTTGGATCAAAAAGAAATTTCTTCCCATTTTACCCCATTGCCCGTTTTACCTCACATACCCTATTTAACATTTTGAGAATGAATGACTTCTTTTAACAATAACCCTGTAAATATAGGTTGAGTCCCGCGGTGACCAAGTCACTAGACTCCGTTCCCGTAAGAACACGGAAAGTGAAGCAGCGCCCGGCTTGGCCAGTGCTTGGGAGGGTGAACTCCTCTCGCAGCTGGACTGTTTGTGGGACCGTGTACGTTAACAGGAGCTGGTGCATGTAAAAACCGTCGTGGCTCCAATGTCCTCCGCTTTTAACATTAGCTCTGGGAGTGCCAATTTCCGATGGTTAGTCCTTCATCTGGAATTAGTTCAAAATTAAGGTACCCCCTAGCTAAGCTGTACTTCCTCCCACTGGGGATCATTAAAGTGGAAGCCGCCACTTCCGCCCATCGCCTTCCTTTGGGAGGATCTGGCACCACTTCGCGGTTGACAGAGGGCGCTAGTAACAACATCAACAAATATAGGTTTAATAAATATCATGCTATAGTGAATATGCAATACCTGTTGAACAAGAGCCCTGGATTCAGGGGTGATAACCCCTTTAAACAGAGAGTGGATCTCCTTAGGGTCATTGAGGCAGAACTCGTTTGAGCTTTCTAAAAAATATTCTATTTCGCGTAAGGCAGCCTGAGCAAAAGTTGGAGATGAATATTTTTCTATCTGTTGACCAGCAAGAAGGTTCACTCCTCTGGTACACCACTTGTTAGCCTAGAAGACAGTTTTAGTGTCACAAAAGAAATGCAATCATCGGAAATAAATTTCATCAGCATTTTTATGAGTATCAGCAAGGGGAATATACAAGACAATTCCTGCATAATATTATAACATTTAAACTAAGCATGATTAGAATGTGTTCAGGAGTAGAGTTTATCCAGCTTAGAGACAATTAAGGAATATTTTCTGTTCAAAACAAGGATAAAAAAGTTTAATTGGTTATATTGATGGCAGATTTTAAAATCTAAGAAATTAAAGTCCAATATTTAAATGATGTCAACATTCACTAAACATTCTCTAAAAAATAGACAATTTTGTATGCTAAAAAAATGGAGAGGAATATTAAAGATACCTTTCATTTTCACTTACAACCTATTGGAGGGTTGAATTACGTAATAATAAATAATATATTAGTAAATATCACAAAATCATACTTAATTATTACAGGCATGCGTAAAAAGACAATAAGTGTCAAATAATTAGTAGAATATGTTG
This sequence comes from Cheiracanthium punctorium, assembly GCA_038373885.1. Classification (NCBI taxonomy): domain Eukaryota; kingdom Metazoa; phylum Arthropoda; class Arachnida; order Araneae; family Cheiracanthiidae; genus Cheiracanthium; species Cheiracanthium punctorium. Next base: position 496,339 of record JAWZYV010011933.1, on the reverse strand, counting down.
AAAAAACATTTTCAATTATATATATATCACATTTTAAACACAATCCAGGAAAATTTTATTTCAGATTGAATAGCATAAGCATTTTTTAATTCTTTAAATAAAATCGACTGTTGCAAATTATTCTTACAACACGTTTCTGACGATGCTAAAAATGAGGCATCAAAAGCACTTACAAATAATACAATAAATCTTGAATTTGTACCATGTGTACAAGGGTCAAAATGTTATCTTACGTACCTTTCATACTGCTTTAAAAACTTCCTTCAAGATTAGTCACATTTTTGATCAAATTTTTTTTTAAATGTTCCTTTTTTTAAACTCAAATTGATAGAAAATTCATTTTATTCCGAATAATGAAATATTCAGAGAAAATACTGTTTATGATAAGTTAACCCATTCTTCAGTGAAACTTTGTAAATGTTTGTCTTGAAGTAGGTGAATTTTGACAAAATTATCACTTTATGATATTGCAACCCCTTCTGTACAAAAACAAAAAAAAAAAATGAAATGGCAAACGACTAAATAACAGAAAAAAATATCAGGTTGTAACGAAAGTTTTCCGCCATATCTGCCTGAAAAACTAACTTCTAACTCCTTAGATAACTGATTTTGAACTTCCGGTACCAAACCTGCACAGTGTCACATGATACAACAATAGTACTTAAAGCTGTACTCATAATTTGTTGATATTATGTAGCTGACTTTTTGCAACACAAATGGAAGTAAAGGATGGTTCTAATCCTCTAGAGTGATAGTTCCATTTGGGACACCTTATATTTAATGATAACTATATTTTTTTACAGATTTCACAACACAGTGTTATAAAGCAAGCCTCTTTCTTTCAAATGCCAAAAATCGTTTGACAAAATAGGAGCAAATACGCCAACGCGAACTGTGTGCTGACGATGTTTGCGGTGGCGGGAAACTTTCGTTACAACCTAATAGATATATGAAATCGGATATTTCACCGTTTTCATTACCAAAATGACGAAAGTGGAAACGCGAAGTCATAAAAATTACTTATACATCTGCAGAATCTCAAAAAATACTCGTGCCACCTACTAGTACGTCAAAAAGTATGCGGAAGAATTTACTAAATATAAAGAAAAGGTGATACCGGAATCAGATTGTAACATTAGAAAAGTGTACGTTTTTTTCAGTCATTTATAATTGTGCTAGAAGTGTCTCATGCTGATCATACTTTCTCTATCCTCGCTTGCAGATCTCTGCTCTTCCTCAAAATTTCTATCCTGAACGCCACCTGCTGTCGAATATCAGCAACCATTCTTTCAAGCTCAATACATTTGGGTGCAATGGAATCTACAGCGTAATGATTGGCAGCAATGAGCTTTTCCCCGTCCTGCTGGAGCTGATCTGCTTTGTCTAAATACTCCTGGCAAAAGAAAATATCAAAAATATTAATTATATTGCAATACACACTCAAAAAATAATCAAGGAAGATAAATAGTGTCAAACAAATCGATATTAGAGCACTTTCTAACACTATCGTTTATGTATTACTACTGAACGAGTTGCACGTAAAACTGAACTCTGTTATTGCGAGTTCAGATTTAAGGAGCACCCGTATTTAAGAAGAAAATTTAAATAAATGGTAAGCTAAAAGTTAAAAGTTTTAAATTTATAGTAAATCCGCTTGTTAACAGCACTGGATTTAACGAGGTAATCGTCAATTGGCATATTCTCATGATGTGGTTCGGTTGAAAGACCAACAACTATGTTGGTAGAAGCCTTTGTGACACTGTGGGAATCAACAAGAAAAATTAAATTAAAATTAAATATTAAAAAAACAAAATATATTAACTAAGTAAAGAAAAGTGTACCTCCCTGGTATGTTTGAGGCTGGGTTCTTTAAATTTGAAACTGTAAAAACTTTCCCCTATTTAAGATCTGAGATCAACTGTCAAAATTATATTAACACCGAAATTAGGAAAAGTAATGATACAACTAATCAACTTGTCAGAATTTAGTTGTAATTGTACAAACCTACCCAGTATGTCAATAACCAAGCTTTAGACAGCTAACGGCTAACATGGAGAAGATTTGTTAGGCACCCACAAGCAAAGACAATACTTTTTTCACAAATTTGTTTGATAAAATGTGTGCTATTTATTTAATGTTTTTTTATTAACGTTGTTAAGTTTCTTAACCTAGAGGAAATTAATAAATCATTTGCATTTGATCATTGGATAGTTTTGTTTTACCATATTTTATACATATATTTTATTTCCATAAAACTGAAACTATCTGATAAATATTTTTAAAATAAAATCCCTTTTTTATGCGTATATTTCGTTAAAGTATTTTTAGCATGGTTTTTATTGTATTTTTAAGGCAATTCCATACGTATGCATGGTACATTGGCCGTTTCTCACCTTATATGTTGTGTTCTGTTACATTGCATAATTATCATGTATGTATGCATGTAGATAAGTAACTCAATACAACCACTTTCGCATACATTATAATGATTTTAACTTTCTGCAGAAAGTTATTTTTATTACTGTTTTAAATTATTGTTCTTTAGTATTGTTATGTCCCATCGGAGGTACGTTCTGTTTGCGTGTAAATGTACTATGAAGATAAATTAAAAAGTGTTAGTTATACTTGGTAGTAGTTTTATTTGCTTCTATCAAATCAGAATTATAGACACATCTCAATTTTGTAGGAAAGCAATATGAAAACAATATGACCAATACATCGTTTTCAATAAGCTAGATGGTACATGTACGTACATAGTACATATGAAACGTGCAAATGCAAAACTCACACTCTTTTCAACTTCTTAAAAAAACGCAAAAAAACTTATTAATATTAACAAACATGATATAACGGCACAATTTTACTTTGTGTCATATATTGGTTGCCCTGATGGGTAGTTTTACAGTCCTAAAACCTTTCACATAGTGCTGTAATAATTCTGGTAAAGGTAGAATTTCAATTAAAATATGGAACACATTGAGTTTCCCGGCAAATTTGTATTGGGAATGTTAGTTATAGACCAAAATAGTAATGAATTTGAAACAAAAATAATCAAAAAATAAATATCTCATTTTTAGTTCCATGTTGGAGAGTAAAGAAACAAATAAACAAAAAAAATAGAAAAAAGAAGTATTAAAAAGTTTTTTCGTTATTCGTCAGATACATTGACAAGTGTAAAGGATGAACAATCACATGGTTCTTCGCAAGCCTCGATGATTAATTGACGTTTTTGAGGATCAAATGTGTTTTCAAAACAGTTGTTAGATAATGTGAATTATGCAGCAATACGAGATTTTAAGTATTTCCCTTCTCAGCCTTAATATGTTCATTATAGTGAAGGCCTCTGTGACAGTCTAATTTGCCTTGACCTGTTCAGACCCGACAAAACTTTCACATCTCCAATTAAAGAACAATTTTATAATTGTTTTTAAACAATCTGTTACACTTAAAAACGTCAAGTGAAAGCGTATTTTCCAATAACTTTACGAATAAAAGCGTGATTTTCAATCTCTTTCAGTAGTACAAAGTTGTTATCATCCATAAACGAAGACTTTGAGGACACTTTTAAAGGTAAATAATGTCCTGCAAATTCTTATCCCCTGGATGAATATCGGAAAAAAAATTCTCAAATTCAATTTTATTTTTTTAGGAATTTTGTTTTTAATTTTTTAGGAAATTTCGGAAATTTTTAGGAATTTTTTTTTATTTTATTATTTTTTTTTGGAATTTTTTATTTTTATTTTAGGAAATTTCGAGGACATTCAGATATTATTTTGCGTAACGGCAAACAAAAATTAAATAAATGCAGACAAAATAAAAAAATGTGTGCGTGAGTGTGAAGAATTTACACATTCACATGGGTTAAAATTATTTTAAATGTGACTTTTGCATCTCCACCCTTCATATACATAGGGTGCATGTTGCATAGGGTACACAGTACGTATAAAACAAAATAAAAGATAAACCACCTCTGTATCGTTTCGGAACTTCTCCAGAGCATTTAGAAGGCTATCCACTTCCGACACAGAATCTCCAGTTTCTGGAATTTCTGAAAGCTCCCTCAGGTTACCAGCAAGAGTGACTTGTAGCTGGAAAACAAATAATAGTGAACATTACGTCATCATGAATATATGGAAACATCAGTGTCATCCTATTTTATAACTAAAACAAATCAATTAAAAGCAGAAAAAAAATTACAAATTTCACTATGTCTATAGATACCTAGTATGTATTTATTTGTGTTGTGAGTCTCACTCTAAAATCTCATATTTTCAAAAAATATTGTTGCCTCTTTAAAAATTAAACAGTATTTAACAAATTAAATATGTGCGTACAGATTTCTAATTTCCAAATTGTTAAAATATGGTTTAATCGTGGAAACAAATCAGATACGGCTTGACTGATTGAAAGCATTTTCTTGGAAATTTTCATTCTTTTCGTGAAATTGAATGCTTTATATGGCCTATTTATTTAGTAAAACCACTTTAATGAGAAGTGACTGAATCTAATTGGCTTAAGAGATTTTTCTGTTGAGAATTAAGGAGGGGAAGGGGGTGCATGTATGACCGTATTAATTATATTTAGAAAACCTTCAAACCTATGTACGGTGCCCGAGTGAATAAGACACTGAACACTGAAATAAGATAAAATGTGAAGATCCTGCTTATTCTGGCATCTCGGGAGCTTGTCGATCTAACGATCTGGAGTTGTGGGTGGTTTTCTTCAAATTTAACATGAATATTTGTTAAAACTCTTTAAAAACTCCTCCGCCCAAGGCATCTTCCTTTCAGTCAGAGAGTTATCCTTAACAAAAACAAAAACAAACCCAAATAGTAACTAGGGACGTTTAAACACATAAATGTGATTTAAAATTATTTTTTGAGCTTATCTCTAATTTTGAGTATAGAGGAGAGGAGGTGATTATGGAATACCATTTACATTTCTAACTGTAACTTCATAGATTTTTAAATAAAATCCCCCAAAACAGCAAGAGTACATGCTATAATGAATCGTAATGAAATGTCCATTGCAAAGAAATACACAATTTATTTTGTTGTTATAGAAAAAAATATTTTTAAAAAAAGTTACGAATGGAGTATAATACGGAATAGTCGGGTAATATGGAATAGATGGTTTAAACCGATGAAAAGCAATTCATAATGCTTCATATAGAGTTATTTGTTACTATAAAACAAATTTTTATGTTTTGTAGTTCAAATCATTATATTGGAGTCATTTCTGCTTCGAGTCGATTTAGAAAAGTTGTAGATATAATTTTCTTTCTTTACTCCGTTACAGTCATGGTGAGACCACAGAGAACAGCTGGATATTTGAATCCAAACTTATCGTCGTTGATCATTAGAGAATTTTTCGTGACAAACGATGCATTCAGCGTCTTTGTTTTCCGGGTCTTGAGTGGATGACATGAAACCCATTACAATATTACCCAGTATTCCATAATACCCGACACGCCGTCTCGGAAAACGAACCTTTAAAACTAATTGGCAAAACACTGTCATCTAAAAAATAACCACAGTTCAGCAAACTACCATTCTCTTAGTGTACATTATGCTTAACATCAATGTTCATGTCACGTGTTTACTAGTAAGTTAAAATGTTTGAAAACTTATCTACAAAAACTCTTGAAAATCACAAAACATACTTTGTTCTGTAGCGAGTGGTACGGCAACAGAGAGCGGTCAACTCTTACTGCATTGTAAGAAGGGAATCTTTCTTGAGTTGTTCATGGTATTCCCTTGTGGCAATAGCAACTAACAGAGCCAAAAACTCGGTATTCCATATTTCCCGACTATTCCATAATCACCTCCTCTCCTCTAAATAAACTAATTACGTCAGACACTTGAAAACTTTAAAAAGTTGTTTTCTCAATCTGTACTGTACAGTGTAAAAACGATAAACCTAATCTGTTATGACGTTTTCAGAAAAGACTTAAAAATTAAATGTTTCGAGAAACGTGCCAGGCTTTAAAACATTTTGCTATATGCAACTGGGTTTACAAGATTTTTTAAAAAGTTTTTAAAAGGGACAGAGTTTTCGTTTATTACAGTACTTAGGGCAGCTTGTCTATTTTTTTTTTAAATTCCTAAGGTGGTTTTGTTATTTCAAACTACCTTAAATAAAAACCCAAATGCAATCATAAAATTTTCTCAACATATTAACATTCCAAACATGAAAAAAAAATAACAGCAAAAACTTAAAACTTCAAAATTATTTTTAATTTAGTAGCAAAATTGTAACCTTTAACACTTTTTATTTCACATTAGTTTAAATTTGGTTTACATTCACATAACAAATACCACCAAAATTATTTTCAAAAAAGGTAATAAAATAATTTTTGGATGTTTGGGGTGCCAAGTCGTCTTGAGGTAAGCAAAAGTGGCCCGACTAGTGGATACTATTTGTCGCAGCACTAGTTTAGGAGGAAAAGATCTACAGTTACTTCCAACAGGATGGGGCAACTGCCCATACAACCCGCTGAACCGTGGATCATATCTCCACAATCAACACTCCCCACAGAGTTGTTAGTAGAAGTCAGTCTAGTCTCGGCCCTAGCTGGCCACCCAGTTCAGCTCATCTGTGTGTGTGAGATTACTATTTCTGGGAACCCTCAAGTCTAAGGTCTATCGCAACTATCGCATAGACTTCAAAAACTGCAGCAGTACATATCAGGTGAGAATGCAACAATTTCAGCGGTCATGCTTCGATCTGCCTCCAGCAACTAACTTGACCAGAGCCCAAAAGTGCCAACAGATGAATGAAGGTCATCTTCAACATCTGCTACAGGCAGGTTAGAGAAGTATGTAGTATTTCCTTTGCTTTGCAGTGTTTCTTTGTACCATGGAACTCTGTTCTTAAGGCCACTTTATTTGCTCCACCCTGTTCATAGATGTTGGCTTAATAGAAATTTGTAACTTACTTCTTTGAATTCTTGTTCAAATTTTCTAAGTTCAAGGCACTGGCTGAGCCGTTTCTCATGCTGACACCAAAAACTATCAAACCCCTTTTCTGTCTCATCGAGCTGAAGCAGCAACCTTGAAGAAATTTATAATGTTAGTAAAGTTATACAACACTTATATGTAAATGCTAGACATTTAGTTTTTAAAAAAGGTTTTACGTGAAGATAATAACATCCTTTTAACTTTCCGAACATATACCAATGTAATGAAAGTATTGTAATGATTTTTTAAAAAATCGATTTTGAGATTTTTATTTACACGTTTTAAAGTCTTCTGAATCTGTGGTGGTTTTAAATTTTGCTATGATTAAAATTTGATGAATACTAAGGCCAAAGATGATCGTAAGGTGGGATTGTGCCGCGCATAACCTACCTGGCAAGTACTCCTAGGATTACGCTGAAAAAAGGGAAATGATTGAAATACACCTAAACACTAAAAAAAACTAAAGACTATATGAACTGCAAATAAATTGCATTTATTCTTAGGCATTCCAATAATATTAATTAAAAGGCGATATTGAAATAATTTTAGTATAACAAAGTATTTGGGGAGATGTGGTTTCTGAGGATAAGGGGTATCCACAAAAGGTTTGAAACACCATTAGGAAATAAATAGTTTGGATATTCACCATTATGATGAGGTAGCCATCTTTACGCAGGGCACGATCGACGCGAGCACTATTGGGACCGCTTTTTCTTTTCTCTTAGGTCATCACCAAGCAACACTCCTTTGGCATTCTATGCCGACACCGATTTTTTTTAACACAACTTCATCCCACTGCTTCGACGCACTCTGATTCGAAGCACTTTTTCAACTCTCTTCTCACACACCTTTTTTACACTGTTTCTTGAAGCCCACTCGTCCTCTCTTCTTTTTTTTTCTCCCACGGGGCTGTTTCTTTCTTACCCCCTCTTACATCATTGGCTGGAGTTTTTGATTTGCTCGCATCGGGGAATTAATGCATCCCCTCGTCGAATCCCGGACATGTAGGTGGGACATCGGGGTAATATACCCCGCCAAATTTGCATATCATTTTCGGCCATAAATATTTTAACGTTGACAGTTCACTGTGCTATAGTGTCCAGACTGTCCATTGCCTGGCGCCTCTTTTAATTTATTGTACACCTGTGTGGTCTTCCCATGGAAACAGTATCAAAATTATCTTTTATCGCTCCTTTCGCTCCACCACAGAATCAATTTATACTATTTTTACAATATGTGTGTGTGTGAGAACACGATAGCTCCAAAACGGTGCATTCGATGGAGCTAAAATTTGGTATGTATATATTATTGATTATGATTTGTGTAGGACTTATAGTTGTTTTACAAAGCTGCAAAAAAGAATTCACTTTCATTATGGCCTATAAACGGAAATTACTGAAAGTGCGGTGGCATCTAAACAGTGCATTCGATTGAGCTCAAATTTGGTATATGTATTACAAATCACAGTCACGTGACTTTTATAGAATTAAGTGCGTGTTGAGCTGATATTTTGTTCGCAAAAACAATTCTTATACATTACGGTCTACGGAAGCGAATCATTCAATGTCTGCTAGTGTCTAAATGGTGCATTCAAATACGTTCAATTTGGTTATTTATATCATAGGTCACCGTCACACAACCTGTGCAGATTTTAGTGTGTGGGGAGATTATAATTTTTGTACAGGGTTACAAAAAGGTCTAATACATTGACGGCCCCAATTCTTAAAAGTTCGCTAACATCTATATTGTGCCTTCTATTGAACTACAATTACGTTCGCATGTTATTGGTCACTGTCTTACATACTGTACATATTTTGGTATCTGTAGACCTAACAGTTTTTTACACCGCTACAAAAATATTCTTATACATTGCGGCCTATAGACTATATTTAAAGTGCACTAGTGTTTGAACACTACATTCGATTGAAATGAATCAAATTATTCAAACGCTTGGTAACGATCAAGCGATTTGAATGTTCAGTAGAGTCACTCCAGGTATTTTACAGAGTATTCTTACTACAAAATTAGTTTATTACTTTCCGAACATGTACCATGTAAGGAAAGTATTGCAATCATGAAAAAATTCGACTTCGAGACTTTGGTGTTTTTACACGTTTTGAGATCTTCTGAATCCGTTTATGCTATTTTTACGAGATGTATGTATGTATGTGTGTTTGTGTGTGTGTGTGTGTGTGTGTGTGTTTGTGTATGTGAGTGAACACGATAGCTCCTGAACGCAGAATTCGATTGAGCTCAAATTGGGTATGCATGTCATAAACCACCGTCGCAAGACCGATATTGATTTTGGTGTGTATAGGACTTATAGTTTTTCTACAGGGCTACGACAAAGATTTCTTTTACATTATGGCCTATGGGAGGAAATTTTTGAAACTGCGCTAGCGTTTAAATGGTACATTCGTTTGAGTTCAAATTGGGTATATATGTTATAAACCCTCTTTGCAAGACCGGTATTGATTTTGGTGCGTACAAGACTTACAATTTTTCTACAGGGATACGACAAAGATTTCTCTTACTTTATGGCCTATGGGGGAAATTCTTGAAAGTGTGCTAGCGTTTAAACAGTACCTTCGATTGAGCTCAAATTGGGTATAAATCACCATTTTAAGACTGGTATTGATTTTGGTGTGTATAGGATTTATAGTTTTTCTACAGGGCTACGACAAAGATTTCTGTTATATTATGGCATAATGGCGAGAAATTCTTGAAAGTGCGCTAGCGTTTAAACGGCGCATTCGATTGAGCTTCAATTTGGTATATATGTTTGAATTATTCATCGAGTAAAATTTATTTATATGCTTGGTAATGATCTTAAGTGTTCGGAAAGTCGAGTGGAGTCACTCCAGATTTTTATATATAAGTGCATGATAGGTAAATAGCTCTGACGGATCCTAATTAGGGTCCAAAGGGATCTGATTCCACACTGCAGTTCAAAACCTTTTTTTGTATTGCATAACATATTTATTTTCATCATATGCTTTTATTCAACAGATACACACAAATTTTATACTACTCAAAAACTATCAATTAAAAAATCTCCTAAAAGAACGCCATATATGTTTCCCCCCTATTTCAAGTATACACTCGCGAATTCATCGCAGGCCCAAAGTTTAGCGCCGTCTACATGAATGGAGTTGGCATATTTGGCTATTTAAGATAGCCTTTAGGGCCGGACAACGTGGGTGCAGACTGACATTATTCACTGGAACAGGGCGGATTTCGCCAATTCCTTATTTATGGGCGAAATCAGACCTCTAAGTAAGAAATTATTTTTTCTTTTCAAGATCTTTCTTGTCAGATATTTCACTATAATGAATATATAGGGTGGTTATATTTGAACATCCTCTATGAACAGTGCTTTATAGCTAAATAATTTAGTTCAAAAAAGCTAAATAATTTAGTGCTCTATAATTTAGTTCAAAAAATGTCCACTAGGTCGCGCTTTGCAAAAAAACGGCAAATTTAATGATGGAAATGGCTAATTCAAAATACAAAAACAATTTTAACATTTATCCAATAGTTTTGGGGGATGTATTAACTAAATTTGGTAATATTTGAGCTGATTTCACCATGTAAAGTGCCATCTAGTCTACATTTTTTTTAACTAAACGTTCTAAAAAACTCCCTTGAGAGCATCTCATGTACAGTCTATGTGCCAAATTGGGTAGCCATCTGCTCGCAGGCTACAGCTGCAGAATGCTGTTTATAAGGGAAGTTTAGTTGCAACCACCCTGTATATTTCACCAGAATATTATCAATGTAAAAGTTATTACAACAGAGATGCTAGTTCTCAAGCACAGTGACAAATGATACAAAAGGGAACCTTTGAACTGCCGCAGCATTGATGAACCGATCGGAACACTTGACGTAAGAGGTGCTTTGCAAAAAAACGGCAAATTTAATGATGGAAATGGCTAATTCAAAATATAAAAACAATTTTAACATTTATCCAATAGTTTTTGGGGATGTATTAACTAAATTTGGTAATATTTGAGCTGATTTCACCATGTAAAGTGCCATCTAGTCTACATTTTTTTTAACTAAACGTTCTAAAAAAATTCCCTTGAGAGCATCTCGTGTACAGTCCATATGCCAAATTGGGTAGCAATCTGCTCACAGGTTACAGCTGCAGAATGCTGTTTATAAGGGAAGTTTAGTTACAACCACCCTGTATATTTCACCAGAATATTATCAATGTAAACGTTATTACAACAGAGATGCTAGTTCTCAAGCACAGTGACAAATGATACAAAAGGGAACCTTTGAACTGCCGCAGCATTGATGAACCGATCGGAACACTTGACGTAAGAGACGCTTTGCAAAAAAACGGCAAATTTAATGATGGAAATGGCTAATTCAAAATACAAAAACAATTTTAACATTTATCCAATAGTTTTTGGGGATGTATTAACTAAATTTGGTAATATTTGAGCTGATTTCACCATGTAAAGTGCCATCTAGTCTACATTTTTTTTAACTAAGCGTTCTAAAATAATTCCCTTGAGAGCATCTCATGTACAGTCCATATGCCAAATTGGGTAGCCATCTGCTCACAGGCTACACAGCTGCAGAATGCTGTTTATAAGGGAAGTTTAGTTACAACCACCCTGTATATTTTATATTTTCACCAGAATATCATCACTGTAAAAGTTATTGCAACAGAGATGCTAGTTCTCAAGCACAGTGGCAAATGATACAAAAGGGAACCTTTGAACTGCCGCAGCGTTGATGAACCGATCGGAACACTTGACGTAAGAGACGCTCTGAGAAACGGGTCTCCGAATACAACTGAGCAAGGTTTCTCCGTGCATAGCCGCACTGCGGATGTCCTCCTTCAATGTCTGATATTCACCACCTTGGTTCTGAAGCAAGCACAGCGTAGAGTGAACGTCGTTGGGGAACTCCGTTTCCTGAAGACGCTGGGTCATCTCCCTCAGGGACGAAGATATCTCTTGCAGATTGCTCGTGAAATTTTCAACAGCCTGTAACGGAACGAAAATTTTGACATTTTTTCAATAAGAGTGCGTGGTTAAAGTTGAAGCTCCTTAACAGTAACTCCCCTTGGAGATTGAACAGAAAGGAACTTATAAGTGGCGGGATGGTTGTAAATTTTTCTTACTCTGCAAAAAAAGTCTGTTAACCCTTTGAGGCGCAACCCTTTCCCAATGCTGAAAAAAGGGCAGCCGTTGCCATCGCCTGACTTAACGACCAGCAAGAGGGCGGACGATCGAAACGTTCATCACGTGACACAGATCTAGAGATCCTTTTTTGGCGACAGCTGGCTGTGCCCGCGCACAGCCAGCTGCGTCAAAAAAGGGGTCTCTTGATCCGTGGCATGCGATGAACATTTCGATCGTCCGCCCTCTTGCTGGTCGTTAAGTCGGGCGATGGTAACGGCTGCCCTTTTTTCAGCATGGGGCAATCTATCCAGCTGATCTCGCATTCTTCCATTTTTCAGCAGATGTCAGTGCTGTTAAAAATAATTGTGACCATTTTTTACGGGAAATGACGTGCTAAAAAGTAAAGGATTCTCGCAGAGCTCTGTCACCCGCAACTATTTTTATAGAAATCCAATCTATTCTTAGTGACTGGCAACAGTCAAAACGTCAGAGTTGGGTGTTCCCAGAGCGGGAACACTGCGCCTTAAAGGGTTAAACTGATAGAAAAAAAAATGTCAGCCAGAACGCCAGTTTATTTCCGTACATTTTACAGAAGTCTTTCATATTTTTTTCCTTATGGATTTCTGTAAAATGAACTGAGAATCCGTAAAATTTATGGAAAACTTCTGTAGATAAAACGGAAATGACCTCGCGTCCTGGATAACAGGTTTTGTTTTTTGTAAATTTGACAGACTTTTTTTTTTTTGCAGTGTATATGTTCGCTACCTTTGAAGATTGTAGACTGCTGTCCAAATTTAAGATTACAAACATAAAAAAATGAGATTTTTCGACAAAAAATTAGTTAAATGTATGGGAGTGAGGCACACTAATACTTCATGGTGTAGGGCAATCGACGGTAAAGAAATGTATGCACAGAAGTTGAATGCAGGCTGGTATGTAAATGAAAGCAATATTGTTCAAAAGAGGATATGTCATAACCATTTATTCTACGTCTAATAAGAGGTGCGTCAACCTGGTACAGCTATACAAGAATCATATCGAGCTCCTATACAAGACTACTGATCAAAGATTGTGAAAGTCATTTCCATTCTTTCAAAATCGACGATTTTAATGCCTGAAAGGTCCATTGCAATGGTTTTTGACATGCATTTTCTCTTTCTAGAGCATTCCACAGGTGTACTATGGGATTCAAGTCTACAGACCTCGCTGTAGACTTGACACCACACGATGAATATCCTCGTCTTCCAGATAATCGTCGACTTTGTAAATTTAATTTTTGGACAAAAGTATACAGAAGTGAGCTCTAATGTTCTGCGATACTTATAAATGTAGTCTTAATTCACTTCATATATTCAAAAATTTTGGAAATTGCACAAAAGTAAATTTACTGGTGTCGTGATATCTGTTAGTTCATTTTATAAATACATTAACCATGGGGATTGCACAAAATTTGTAGCTTCAGTGATACTTATGAGCACTGTTTTGGTATCTTTTATTCACATTTCTTGAAGATTGTACAAAAGTTAATTTGCGTATGTCGTTGTGCTTATAAACTCTATTTGTATAAATTCACTAGCAATGAATATTGCATAAAAGTGAACTGTTAGTTTCGTTACTCATATAATATCCGTTTTAGTTCACGATATATGTTCACTACCCAAGGAAATGATTTTTAAAAAAAGGAATTTCTAAATATAGTGATTCTTATAAGTTCATTTTTGATTCACTTAATAAGTCCCTATATATTCACTGAATAAGCTTTGTAGTGTGTATAATAGAGGTAAACGTACTGTAACCCTAAACGAACTATTGCCAATAGTACTTGAAAATTTGGGAAATGCTAGTAAAACAGTCATAATCATTATAGTAAAACGCTAAGTAATAGAACTATCCAAGTGAAAGACTGTAACAAAAACTTTATCCTATGAAAACAAAATGTATCAATAAATTACCAATTGAAAAATTATTATTGTTTCTAAATTTACCTCGAAACACAAATTTATTACTAAATATTCCTTGAATACCTAAAATATTAGTTTAATTACTCAGAAAGGGTTTTCCTGGGTTGGTAATTATTCAATTAAGTTATGCATATGTTTTAATCTAATTCACGTTTTAAAGCCCCACAATGGCCGAGTGGATAAGGCACACAAAACGGTAGAAGGTCTAAGTGTGAAGGTCCCGGGTTCACAGGCACCGACGAGCAGCCATTGATCGAACGGTCTGTAGTTTTAGTCAGTTTTCTCCAGATGTAACGAGAAAACACGTTAGAACCCCTTAGAAAGTCCTCTGATCCAAGGCACCCTCATCCCAGGCAAATACCCCTCGTGCAGGTTTGCATTAATACACACACAATCATGTTTTAAAAGTCATGTTGAAAAAAAAAGTTAAATAGAGGAAATGAAAAATTTAATTTAAATAAATGTTTCAATGGAAAGGATTGTAAAACAAATTTAGTTCACTTACCACTCGCTGCTGAATCCATTCTTCATGATTGTATGGTATTGTACCACCCAAATCTACAGTTAATTGGCTTGGATCAATGTGATGATGAATATCTTCAACACTGCTACATATCACAAGCTGGAATTAATGTAGGTAATATTACTTGTTTTATCAAATAAACGTGATACCCATAATATATCGATAGCAGGATATTATGAATGATTCTCATGAAACGAGACAAAATACGATTAATGATTTTGAATAATTTCTATCCCCATTTTTAATTGAAAATTCTTACATTATTTATACTTTTATAACCCCAAAATAATTTTTTTCAGTCATCGCATAATTCGGTGAATGACAGTTGAACTTTTGGAAATTTGTAAAATAATGTTTATAAAAAAAAAATAATAATTAATAGCAACTGTAATTTTGCTTTAACTTGCCAATTTTTCGAGCTTTGAGTACCTTAAATTAAATTTTATTTTTACTACAGCAATATAATTATTTTTTCCTTTTACATCTTTGAGTCCAAAATGTCATATTAAAGGTCTAAAAAAAGGTCTTTACTATTTAAAAGTCTTTACTACTAGAAGTCAAAGCCCGTTGTGGAGTCAATTACAACAGGCGCTAGAAAAAACATTTGACGAAAATACTTCTACACTCAATATAGTTCATCTTCGTCCACCTAAAAGAAATAACTTCATATTCAATTTTTATTATATACTCAAATCGAATTTAATGCTCTTCTGGAAACTTTCCGCATTCGAACGATTTCGTTTTGTGTAAACAGACCCTCTTATATCAATGATTCATGCAGACGACATGCATAATTAAAATAAGTGAACAATGTTATCTGGTAAACTGTTTAAAACGAATTGGAATCGCAACTTGCACATCGCTTGACTTTAATATCACTTTAATTCATTGTCACTTGCGGTTCGCAATTTTGTCACGCAAATGATTAGCTCTTTTTTTACTCTCGGAAATAAAACGGAGCTAAAAATAGTGAAAAATCTCTTAAAAATGAGGAAACGGATAGATTTTCAGATGTTCAAAGTAGTGCAGATTGAATCTGTAATTTTATATTCAAGTTGACGCAGTTGGCTGTGCTCGCGCACAGCCAGCTGCGTCAAAAAAAGGATCTCTAGATCTGTGGCACGCGATGAACGTTTCGATCGTCGCCATCTTGCTGGTAGTTAAGTCGAGCGATGGCAACGGCTGCCCTTTTTTCAGCATTGGGGAAGGGTTGCGCCTCAAAGGGTTAAATCTTTTTTGGAGTAATGGCGGTAAAAGTTTTACCCTGGAGTGACACTCCCGGTATTGTTTGAGAGTGAGTCAGTGAGTCAGAGATCAGCGTAATACAGTAGGATGGTATTTTCTGTAGACCTGAATTGACAAACATGAAGGACAGGGGTCAGAAATGACCGGGACTGTGATCGAAATTACGAAAACTTTTTATACGCTAAAAATGTAAAATAAAATCCTGAAACCCAATAGCTTATGAGATTTTTTATGAAAATTCCTTCTTGAGACTATAAAAAACTTAAAAGGCTTGAAAAACAATCAAGAAACACCCTCTAAAAAACCAGAAGAGACTAGTTTTGTCCCATTTTATGAGAAACACTTTCATATAAAAAAAAAGAATACTTACTCGAAATTTAAATTCCTCCCTAAAGAATTTATTACTAACTTCTGAAATAGCTTTCTGAAAAAAACCCAGTGGACGAAGAACAAACACTACCTGAATGAGACCAGGAAAATAGCCCTAGTCATGGGAACGAAAAATAATAAATTAGTAAACTTCAGAGAAAAAGTATAAATATATCTCTACGATAACACAAAAATACAGCGGGTTCATAATTAAAGTTTCCCTATTCTGAAAATTGGACAGCGCAAACTGCTTGTCAGAATACTAATAAATTTGCATAATTGCGAAATTGAATCTCTAATGAGGCCATTGGAGAGAAATTGCTTTAAAAAATGTTTGAATAGTTACCACCAGGCGGAGTTTCACAGCATTTCAGTGCGGGAAAAAAACGACAAATAAACTTTTTCAAGCAAAGAAGACAATACCAAGTTTGTGATACAGATGTTTTGCATCCCTAGACATTTAGAGAATTTGTAAATTAACAGCTATAATATTTTTAAACGCCACTTGGTGATAGATTTTTAGCTATTTTTCGCCACCAAAATCTCGTTTCTTTGTTGGTTTACTGCAAATTTCGTAGCATTCTGAGAAGTAGTTTATTCAAATAATAAAAAAGGTTAGAACATTTTTTTAAATATGTGTTCAAGAATATTTATATCAACTACTTCAGTAAATACTGGTTATAATAATTACAAGTTGTAATGCAAGTCTCAAGCGTTAACGATAAGACTTAATGTGAAACCCGAAAAACTTAATATAATAAGCAGCTATTGCATTCATTGGAATGTTTATATAAAGTAATCTTCTGTAATTAAAACCTTTACATAAAATTAAACCATCAACACAAGCTTTTGGTATTCCATTTCCTTTTTTTTTCTTGAAACCATTCCAAATAGAACTGAAAGCCCAAACTGAGTATCTAAGGAAAGAATTATCAAAAAATCCTTGTCTGTCAGCACAAGTCTATGCACAAAATCTGTGCCCACAGATGTAAACATGTAGAATTTACATCCACGGATTTAAGCATCAGAAATCTGTATCGATGTATTTGAACACAATAAAACCCTTCTCCATACATCTAAACACCAAAAATCAGTATCAAGAATAGGGTTTCATCTAAACGTAAAAATCTACACATATAAACATATAAAATCCGTATCCATTCATCTAAGCAGCTAAGGTCGGCATCTACCAATGGAATTACTTAAACATTATAATTCGTTATCCGCGTGATCAAATCTAGCCCAAAATGCTGGTAAACGAGGGGCTAAACATCAAAAATCCATATACTTATCCAAGATTCTGTAGAAAAACTATTGTTTTGTATCCGCTAGCTCACCAGCAGCAATAACTGGAATTTTATGCCATTTTCAATACCTGTAAAACCAGTTTTTCCTTCATAATAAGGTTATATCAGAGAAACTAAGCGTAACAATTTCTTCAACGTCTGTCATTTTTGCACAATATATTTTTAAGGTAAATATCTGACATAAATGTAAATTCTGTATGCAGAATACTTAAGTATACATAATTATATATAAAAGAAATTAAGAATGACAAATACGAGATGTTTCTGAGTTTTTCCTTCATAATGAGGTTATATCACAGAAGCTAAACGTAGCAAGTTTTTCAACTTTCTGTCATTTTTGCGCAATAAGCATTTTGCACAATATATTTTTAAGGTAAAATAATTAAATATCTGAAATAAATGTAAATTATGTATGCAGGGTACTTAAATATACATAATTATATAGAAGAGTATAACTAATTAAGTATAACATATACGAGGTGTTTCTAACTGTATGATCAGAGTGGCACTTTTCAAACTAACTCTTCTGATTAGAAAATATTTTCCAATGACATGTGCAGTTACTTAGATTGATATAAAGTTTACAATGATCCGCGTATTCTAGAAATAGGAAAAATAAGTGTATATAGTGAACCTGTATATAAAAATTCCAATTATAAAAATAAGATACTTTAGAGAAGTTTGCAAAGAGCTTTATAATATATATATATACATACTATTTAATGATACGTTGAAGATTCAAATACGAACGCTTTTCTAAAATTATTACTGTTCTGGCATTTAATATTTTAATAATATCTGATTGAGAGGGGTTATGTACAAATTGAATATTACAATTTCCTTTTTACATGTATGTCTGTATCTCTGTTTCTCAACTTTTCATCAACAAGATTCTTTTGCGAATCTTTTCGTGTTTTGAGATAGATAAAACTTTGCAAAATCGCACGCATAAATCTGCACATACGTTTCGCTCGAAAAATTTTCGAGTTTCTTCAGTAGAAGTCTGCACTCAGTACGAAAGAAGAGTGGGGACTGAAAAATAAACAAAAAAAAAGAGAAAGCATTATGGGAAAAAAGGAAAAACTAGCAAGCAATCATGGAGAGTAAAAGCAAGGAAAAAAGGAGCGTAGATAAAAATAAAATATAGATAAAAATGACGTAAAATATGGAAAGAAATAAATAAATAAGGAAAATAAAATATTGATCAAAATAGAAACATACAAAAAAAAAATAGAAAAGAGAACAACAAAAGAACTGAAAAAACAAACAAACAATTTTCTTTTCTATTCATTTATTTAAGAGAATTTGTCAGCTTTCAAATGACAAAAATCTATACAAACATCGATATTTTCTGCTTAAACTGTAGTTTTATATATAACTGAGGAAGTATTTGAAACACCCTATCTGATCAATATAAACGTCGTAAAAAAGCTTTTAATTTTTTCAACAGCACTCGCACTCTTTTAAATGTCATGCCTTTAAACAGCGCTTTTCCAGTTTTAAAATTTTCACAAAATGATAAAATTCAAGTGTTAAAACTGACCCATTCACCAACACATCTGGCCATTGCTCAGACATAGGTTTAAAGATTCAAAGAATTATTTTAAAAATATATAATACCGAGATTTTAAGCAGAACTGTTTTTACAGAGCTCCATTTATCATTTCTTCTGTCTATAATGAGAACAAATCCTAAATCTGCATCTTGTAACCTGCATAAGGCAATAAAGATATATTTCAAATACATTAATTCAAGCATTTTACAGTAAACGATGAAACATGAATGCGATCATAAAAAAGCAATCATAAAAATACTGACATTTTACAAATAAATAGCTTGGTGAAGAAAATAATATTTAAAAAACCTCATACCATTCCTCCAATAAGGAAGTGTAGAAATTTTTTTTTAACTCAGTACCACATAATTTAATATTTGTGCTCTAAACGATAATTTTCAAAATTAAATTCAGTTTGAGTTGAATTTTCAAACTCTTAAACTTAAAATGGCAAAAATAAAATAAGTATAATTTGGAATAATTTTATGCAGAATATTTGTAGTTTTATTTTGATGAGAAATATCCACTCGAAGAATAAAGAAACAAAAGAGTAATTATATAAATTCATCTATGAAAAAAAAAAAAACAGAGATTTTAGCAGAATATCACAAACGTTATCATTTAAACCTTAAGTCTCGTTCCCTGGAAAATCACGGGCTAAGCTTCCTCCCTTTATTTTTCCTTTATTTTTCCTCCCTTTATTTTCCTCTTATTTCCTGGTAATAGTGTTCAAATGCTATGCACCAGAAAGATAAGAGCATTTCATTTCTTAAGCACAGATTTTTTTAGATCTCATTTTGAACAACAGGCGACAATAACAGACGATTTTTAACTTAATTCAGAGACAGTTTATTTTTAAATAGAAGGTACCATACTCAAATACGTGCATTTGTGATAAGCATTGTGCCATCTTAGCTAACTTTTTTTTACTTATTTTCAAAGAAAACTTTACAAATATTTATTTATTTTACAAAGTAAGTTCAGTAAAATTCTCCTTTAGTCGATAACATACATTTTCAACGATTCCCTGCTACACATGCGACTACAAAGCACATTCTGTCACAATAGACCTAAATGTTGACTTTTCCGAGATATTTAACTTTTTTTTCCACACTTAAAAAAGTGTCCAAAACCTTAAAATGAACACATATATCATGCATGCCCTTCTTTTTATACAATTTTCTGGAATTTAAAAAAAAGATGTTTTTTTATGACCGTTTTCTTGAAAATAATACGACCGTTAAGGCGTTAATACATACATGGTGGTTATAGTCAAACTTCCCTTATAAACAGCATTCTGTAGCTGTAACCGGTGAGCAGATGACTACCCAATTTGGCTAATGAAGTGTACACGAGATGCACTCAAGAGCATTCTTCAGAACGTTTAGTTAAAAAAATGCCCGCTAGATGGCACTCTGCATAATGAATTCAGCTCCTATATTACCCAAATGAGTGAATAAATGCCGAAAAACTATTTAATAAATGTTGAAATTGTTTGTGTATTTCGAATGACCCATTTACATCCTTAAATGTGTCGTTTTTTATGCAAAACGACACTTAGAGGATATTTTTTCAACTATTTCTTTTTTTTTAATTCCTTGAGCGCCTATCATGTATAGCCAATAGAGCCATTTTGGTTACAATCCGTTCTCCCGTTTTAGCTATAGATCACTGTTCATAGGAGAAGTTTAACTATAACCACGCTGTACTTCTGACACTATATTCTTATGACGCGATACTTATAACGCTGTACTGTTGCTTAATATTGTGATAGGTACTTGATATACCAGAAACTTATGCACTGCCTTGGTATACTTACGTAGGCACATTGGTGAGGTACAGAATCAATTTGTGGTAGTCTTCATCAGAAAGACTCCAAAATGTTCCTGTATCAGGAAAAATGATGATGGGATAACCTTCTACAGTTCTTCCGCCTAAGAAAGAAAAACATTAAAGTTTAAGGCATAAAAATTTGCCTTCAATAGATCAGTTAACCCTTTGACGCATGGTGGTTACGCGGCGAAACCACCTTATTTAAGTGCTTTCACTGCTAGTCGTAAAAAAAAAAAACGATTAAATGGTCCCAACGCTGATAAAGTGAAGCCTTAGCTATCGATCTATTTAAGTACCAACAAAATGGCGGTCGATCGAATGACTCATCTGGCTCCACAGAGATGAAGACGTTTTCTGACACAGCTAGCTGTGCGGCTGTGTACTCACTTTTTCAACGTTGGGCAGTCTATCCAGTTGGTCTATATCGATATGAAAATGCTTCAAAGGGTTAACGTTAGATGCAATTCAATTTTAAGTTGATATTTATTATATTACTTTTTTCTACTGTTAAAAAAATGATTAAAAATTGAACGGATTATTTAAATTCGAATTATCCATTTCTCCAATTATTGAGCAATAGAACGTGTTCGAATGTTTGAGTGTTTACTGTGATATACAATGAGGAAAAGATGTAACACTTCACGCAGCAAGAGATCAATAATTTTCTTTTCCAACTATCCGCAGATAGTGAAACATTACGATTTCAGCATTAATCTAAAACCAAAAACATCCAAAGCACCACCAAAATTAGACTCAAGAAATACGGGTTTGACACATTTAACAGCTAGCTAGGGTTCTAAATTTAGAAGATTTGCTTTCATTATACCCAACACTCAAAACTTAGAAACGTGAAAAGCCAAGGCTAAGAATTGACATGACTTTCAAAGCATCTAACGCCTAATTAGGAGTAAATATACTCAATCATCGGTTTTTGAAAAGATTCAATATTGACTTTATGAACGTGTTTATTCACGAAAGAAAGGCTGCAAGGTTTTAGAATTTTAAAAATGGATTATTTCGCCGACTTATATCGCGATATTACGATAAATTGACATTTCTTTTTATTTATGTTCAAGAGCATGACACTCTTCAATTATTTTCAATTTTACTTCTAACATAACTCCATACTTGTATATACTTATGTGTAAAATAGAAATTAAACTAAAAGTTCAACGGTAAATACGCTGAACAGCTGTCTACTTATATAGTTTTCGTCTAAAATTTCACAAAATGACTCCTACCTCCTGTATTTACACGATTTTCGATCTTCTAAAGAACTAGAAAAATGGCAATGTCAATGGGGATAATTTTCTTGTAATACTTGATAAAATATTTTTTTCTTTAAAAAATCGCTAATATCTCTAAAATACTACTTAAACAGTGATTTTTCACAGAAAATAAAGTATTATAATTATTTTGGGTGCTCCTGTAAAAGAGGATCCTACACCAGTTTCAACAGCGTACATGGTACAGTACATAGGAACATCTTATATACATTTCGTAGTAATCGATGCATATTTAAAGCAGCTAGAGCATGGGTGAGAAAACAAACCGCAATCGTAAACAGTTTTTAACTTTGTTGTGAAATGTGTTGAAAGGCATCAGTCGAATTCAGTGGAATCCACCTAATGTATTTTTCAAACGGTTAGGTTATCAAAACCTAATATTCACGAAGTCTCTTGCATGAGAAAATACAAATGACGAAAAATATTAAGTAACTTTAACATTTTAACTCTCAGTTTAAAATTCAGGTACTACCTCTCATGAGAACACTGGACCGTAATCCAGATTTTCTATTCCAAAAGTGTCCTACTTCTAAGTAAAATGCGTAATTCTTTAATTTTTTTCCCAACTAATTTGCCAAGTTTAATAAGGAATTATATATAAAAGAAAAGAATAATATTTCGTCTTAAACACGTTTTGATTGATTGTAAGCAATTCTCAACCTTTGAAATTTTTTTAATGATGATTCTCGCATTCGATGAAAGCTGTTGAGATTCACAAGATATGACAAAAGGTGTGGATCATGAGAATGGGGAGATAATATACCGATTTACATATATATACATATACATATACATATATATACAGTTACATATATATACATACATATAT
Source organism: Cheiracanthium punctorium (assembly GCA_038373885.1). Lineage (NCBI taxonomy): Eukaryota > Metazoa > Arthropoda > Arachnida > Araneae > Cheiracanthiidae > Cheiracanthium > Cheiracanthium punctorium. The sequence continues at coordinate 473,334 of JAWZYV010011933.1, read as the reverse complement.
ATACATATATATACATATACATATATATACATACATATATATACATATATATACATATACATATATATACATACATATATATATATATATACATACATATATATATATATACATACATATATATATACATTATATATATACATATATATATACATACATATATATATATACATTATATATATACATATATATATACATACATATATATATATATATATACATACATATATATATATATATATATATATATATACATATATATATACATACATATATATATACATACATACATATATATATATATATATACATACATATATATATATATACATACATATATATATATATATACATACATATATATATATATATATATATATATATATATATATATATTATATATATATATATATATATATAGCGAGAGAAACTAAAGAAAAGAAATATGTTTCTTTTAGATTGTTTGAATGATTAAAAAAATCTCTAGAAGTTGTAGAAGAAAATAACAATTTGAAATCAGAAAAAATATGTTTGGAAGAAAGTAAAGCCCTAAAATATTACAATATAAATTAATGAGAGAACCAGCGCAGAATAGATAGAACTTTTAACGGTCAAATTTTTTAAGTAGCACTTCAGCCCTAAAACCCCTAGCTGATTTTCATTTTATTTTTAATAAATGCAAATTTATTTGGTACAAACTCCAGCACACTTTGGCAGTACTTGATCTTTGCCTATTTTTTTTTTTCTTTTGAGGAGGAGGAAGAGGTGAAACTACCTTTTTGGAATGATATATTTCTGTAGCATATGCTTCATTTTTCGTTCAATAACTACTGTGAGCTTTAACAGTACGCATAATAGTTTTTCACTCAAAGGGAAGAGGGAGGGGGGAGGGGGTTTCTGATATTTACCGATATTTTGTTTCTATTTTTCGTCCGACCGTAAGATGTACAAAACCTTGAAAACAAGTTTCATTCATTTCCTCAAAATTTCAAAAAATTTATACTCGTATGCATTCTTTTTTGAATCGGTGAATGTATACATCTGTACAATTTGCGATCTTATTATAAATGTATATTTATTTAGTCGTGATTTTTCGTTTTTTTTTAACCCTTTCGCTCCCAAGCTTTGATTTGGAATGCTTGCTCAAAACCCCGGAAACGGCCGAGAAATGTTTTTGTATGCTTTCCCCCACGAAACATGTTTCTTTTGTACCTGTGTAGATATATCTCTGTCAAAACAGGAGTGCAAAGAATCAGTGAGCGTGCCTCCCCCGAAGGATTTCAAAAGCACCCGTTCGTAAATGCAGCTGATCATCATGTGATCACACAAAGGGGGAAGGGGGTTACACTAGCAAACACGAGAAAGGGGTTTTTCACACTTGACACTCTTAAATGGATATTGCAAAGCACGGAGGGGGGGGGGGGCGAAGCTTCGTCCTGGCGTATGGCCGGATCTGGGAGCGTGCATCTTGAGCCGGTACGGGCGGATTGAGAGCGAAAGGGTTAAGGGGACATAGTACCTTTAAACTTCTAAAAAATCAATTTTTCAAAAGTGATTTTAAAAAATAATTCAGATAGTTAGGAATATATTAAAACAAACCGCATCAAAATCGAACAAAAACTACGTCTGCAGCAATTAAAAGTAATAAAGCTAACATGGACTTTTCCTATAAACGCAGTGTAAAGAAACTTGATTTTCTCAGTTTCCTATTTTTTCACTTTCCCACAAGATTAAAAAAAAAGTTATGAATGGAAAGTTATGAAATTTTACATATGGGTTGTACATGTAGTTCTTTATTCACTGCACCTCAAATTTGATTATGAGACTAAAATATTTTATTTTATAACATGATGAATGACAGAATTTTAAAATTATTGAGACTTTTATGATTTATCATGTTATAAAATAAAATATTTTGGTCCCATTATCAAATCTGAGGTTCGGAGAATAAATATATGTACATACAACCTATACGTAAAATTTCATAATTTTCCATTCATAACTTTTTTTTTAATCTTGTGGGAAAGTGCAAAAATCAGAAACTGAGAAAATCAAGTTTCTTTACACTGCGTTTATAGGAAAAGTCCATGTTAGCTTTATTACTTTTAATTGCTGCGGGCGTAGTTTTTGTTCGATTTTGATGCTGTTTGTTTTAATATATTCCTAACTATCTGAATTATTTTTTAAAATCACTTTTGAAAAATTGATTTTTTAGAAGTTTAAAGGTACTATGTCCCCTTAAATAAAATTAAACTGCAGCCGTTATCTTAAATGAATGATCTTCATAAATGAATGATTCGGTGATGAAAATTCTTAAATGAAGGAGTGATCAAACTTCTTACCTGTTATAATGGCATGACGAGCTCGAAGAAGATTGGCCACATCTTTGACAGTCAATAGACAGCCAGCATCGTCCATAGCTTCATCTGGAAAGGAAAAAAAAAGAAATACGCATTTTTAAATAAATGGTTTGCATAATGAAATGGAGATTTTCAAGACCTTTCCAAGAGAACCTGTACCACTGACTCTAAGAGATGTTTATTTAAAAGCTATACGCGGGGCAAGACCTTTTGGACAGCTTAAAACGCGATTCAATGGTATTAGCGAAGTTCTTTGAAGAAATCATTCAACTTTTAATCAGTTTTTTTGAAGTATTCAGTTTTGCCACCGATCCCAAACAATTTAGACTCGTTATTTTCCTCATTAGCCTCGCAGGTTGTGTTGTGGTTTAGAGAGCCATTCTACCACACCACGGTTCCGGGTTCAATTCCCGGCAAGGACTTGGGTGTCATTTTGTCCGTCCCTTCATAATAGGCAACGCTTGCCCCCCTATTAGGTGCCTCCACAATAGAGAGACCAGTAATTCCGGTCTTAGTTTTGGTCAATGCCTATACGGTAAAAGCCAGCCATTAGAAGAAAAATTATCCTCATTATTGACCAATTGAATAAAAAATTACAGTATGAATAAATATAATTTTGTATTTTGGTGGACACGCTATTGTTACATGTTTAAACACCGCCCCCAGTACCACCAGGCCTGGCTCCAAGTAATAAATTATACGAACTCTTTGAAATTTTAACCAGTCCGTACCTGAAAGCAAAACTTCCATATAATAACGTATCTCGCTATGCTAAAAAAAAGTAAAGGCCGCTGTCGCCGCCGCTGTCAAAAGCTTGTCAGCGTATCTCCTCCCAAACCGTGGGGATTTGAGTTTCGACTAAGGTGCCCACGGATTCGAAAAATTCCGAGGAACCTGTAAAGCTGATTTAAATTTAAAAATCGAATTATTTTAGAAGATATTAATAAAAAACTGAAAATATACACCGAATGGTTGCCAGATTTGGCATAAAATCATTCATTCCTTTGCAACAAAGCGTTTCCAAGTATCTAGAATCGCGTGAAATTGTCAAACATGAAGTAGAAATACACGCATTTTACGCCAAAATAAAAACTATATGAAATAAGTAACTCAAAATGTGTTACACAAAGTTGACAATTTTCAAATAGTAAGTTCACTTAGACAACAGGAGTTTACAAGCAATGTGTAGCTCAGTAGCATTCTATCTGATCCAATCTTCGGGTTTTGTCTGTTGAAATTATGTCTTTATCAGATTATTTTACTGCCGGTTCTCGTCCAGCTGGATTATTGGCTACCAGTAGAAATATTTGGCGGCGTTAACTATGCCATTATAGCAGTTCCAGTACACTTTGGATATTTGCTAGCGCGACGAGGTGGTATAATTCGTGGTGCTAAGTACGCCAATCTGCAAACGATTGTGTAAATGAAAATATGGATAACGGTTGTCCGGTAACCTTACATGAACAGTCATTATAGGTTGTGAGCATGTGTAAATCGCCAAATAATGAAAAGTCGCCATGGGTGGCAAGCTATCCTATCTGTTCCGTAGCTTTTATTAACTTTACATGTAGGTGGAGTTAATTTAGCTCCATTGGGAGAATGGCTGTTTGAAGTGGGAAAAGGAGTGTAAATTAGCTCCGTCGGAGCTTATTTAGCTCGACATTTTTAAGCGTGTACGCAAGTCGCCAAATAATGAAAAGTCGCAATGGATGGCAAATTCGAAGGGTGTCCAATAGGTTTTACATTATTAAAAATACAGCTGAAACAGATGTTCTGATTTTATTATGCTTTAGCTCCTAATTAATATAACTTTTGAATGGCAACATTGAATATCATTGTGTTTCTGAAGAGTGCAAATAATTTTACAATCCCGTACAACACGGATTCCCATAACAAAATATCTTCCGTGTTATGAGGGGGAGGTGGTCTACTGTAGTGTGAAGTTTAAATTTTTATGTAGCAATGAACATGCAAGAACCAAGCAAAGCGTAGCTCAGTAACATTCTATCTGATCCAATCTTCGGGTTTTGTGTGTTAAAATTATGTCTTTTTTACGAATAAGCCTGATTAGGGGCGGAATGCCTCATAAGAAAAGCGAGCGTAGCGAGTCTGGGGGCCTTCGACCCTAGTACATTTAAATTAAAATATCATTTATCCCCCACACCTTGTACACTGTTTTAAATAAATACTCTTCTAATACGCTAACTTGCAGAGAGACTTACTTAATTTTGTGATAAAAGCCATCTTTACTTTCCGATAAAGTGTTTCAAGGGTGGCGATACTTTCTTCCGCCAGATAACACAAAATTACCGAGCACAATGCCATTTCTGGCGATAGAGTTTAAACAGCAGCTGTCGCTGCTTTCATGTGACAAAAATGGAGGATATTTTGACTAGAAGCTCCTAGCTAGAGTCACGTAATCATGTAAGAGGGGCTGTATCAATATTTAAATAATCTAAGGTAAACGATGTTTAGGAAACGTAAATTAACCGAGCTTTTAAAACTTTAACGCGCAGTGTTCCCACTCTGGGAACACCCAACTCTGACGTTTTGACTGTTGCCAGTCACGAAGAATAGATTGGATTTCTATAAAAATAGTTCAGGGTGACATAAGTCCACGAGAATCCTGTCTTTCTAGCACGTCATTTCCCGTAAAAAAAATGGTCACGATTATTTTTAACGGTGCTGACATCTGCTGAAAATGGAAGAATGCCAGAACAGATGGATAGATTGCCCAATGCTGAAAAAGGGGCAGCCTTCGCCATCGCTCGACTTAACTACCAGCAAGATGACGGACGATCGAAACGTTCATCGCGTGCCACAGATCTAGAGACCCCAGCTGTCGTCAAAAAAAGGGTCTCTAGATCTGTGACACGCGACGAACGTTTCGATCGTCCGCCATCTTGCTGGTAGTTAAGTCGAGCGACGGCAACGGCTGCCCTTTTTCAGCATTGGGAAAGGGTTGCGCCTCAAAGGGTTATATAAAAAAAGAAGAAAAATGAATCTTGCTGAACATATCGATTACTAAACATTTTCTAACACAAGATTTTTAGGCCAAACTCGATGAAACAAATCTGGAAAGATTTTGGAGGATAATCTTTAAAAGTGCTGTAAATCACAAGTAATGTAATTTTTAGGACCCTGTGAAAGAATTTTTAAAAATTATATCTTTTAATTAACTGAAGAGTCAACTGCTATAATCCTTTATAATATTATTATATTACGCTTGAAATATATGGATGTCTCTGAAGTGCCATAAACCAAGTATTGAAATTATTTTAAGAGGTTCTGTACATGTACTAAATGCCTCAAACGGTATATTTGATGAAGAGCATTATTTTGCGATACTTAATAGCATATATATATATATATAGTTTTGTTTGAAATAGCCGACAGTTTCTAGAATACGATTAAAGTGTGGCTACCATTAGAGTGTACTGATTACATTACATTACATTTGAGTGTTTCTGTAAAAGAACTATAAATGGCACAGACATAATTTTCAAAAGTAAACGCATTACAAAGGAATAACTTAAGTAAGTTCCATAGTACTCGATGAATATTTATGGCAGTTACAGAAAGATCGGACGGACAGAAAACCGAAATCATAAACACCTCTCAACTTCACAGAAAAGTATTTTTAAAAAAATCTTATACAACATCGCACGGACACAGAGAGCGAGAAATTTACACTTTTAAGATTTAGAAGTCTAAAATTAATTTGCTGTGCGCTAAAAAATCAAAATTCTCAATTTTGTTGCATGTAAACGGCTAATTAGATCTCGAGTTTTTAAAATTTCACAATTTCAATTGAAAGTTATCTTTAAAAAATGCTTTTGAATAGGAAATCAAGCTTTTGTATCGTATTGTTTAGTCATTAACAATGCCTTTCAAGAGGATCTCGACTGGTGAAGGTCAATAACTTGTTTAAAAACACTTTATCCCAGAATTATCCCAAAAACATAATTTTCCATCGCTGTTCTTTTTCCAAATACCACAAAAACAGCATACACTTCTACAGGTAGTGAATTAGTTGCACCTAAGAGGCAGATTCCTTCGCGCGGTTTTCTTTTTTTATTTTATTTTCGTTTTTTCCTCCCAGCTTATCAAACTTGCGTATGAGATTTAAAAAAAAAAAACTGAGTAAATTCCAAAGACACAGTTCAAGCTATTTACGCACAAAAAGAATCGCGCTGTTTAACAAAAAAAAAAAATATTTTCAAAAATTCCCTATCGGTTCTATTCATAAAGAACGAGGAATATCTTACAGGCGTGTATTCTATCGCCGCGTTTTAAAGGCTAAGCGGCAAAAATAAATGCGCGACATAAAATCTAACAGGCGATAAAGATACCATGCTTTCTTTCAAAGCGAAAGGAGAAATACGTTACATTAACGCACCCCCCCTTTGCTTCTAATACTTATAAAGCAAGTTATCTTTCGCGCCTGTGCTGATACTTAATTTTGCATAGCCGCCACATTTATTTTAACCAGCATGGACTAGAAAATGTGTTTCCAAAGATAATGATATTTCCTCCTTTGCAACCGATAAAGGGATATACATCTCGCGTGGCTAAATTTATGGAATGGGGAGCCCTATTTCGGTAGATGAAAATGCAGCCCTATTTTTGTAATACCGCGAAGTGAATATTTGGAATACTTTGCTCCTATGGTTGCATAAAATAAAAATTCTTGAATGGCCTTTTTAGGTGGGTAAAACTAGAAAGTTTGTAACATCCTAACAAAACTTTTGGATGTGGGTAGTAGATGTTTTGAAAGAAGAACTATTGAGTTCAGTTTCATTTATTTTTGAAATAGAGAGAGGCATGTAGTATTTCTCCAGGAATAAAAATCGAAATTTCGAAATGGGGAAAATGAAATAGATGCTGTGTTGATTAACACAAAGCTACACCAGGGCTATCTCCGAAAAGGAGAATGCCTTGGAGAAGAAGTTTTTAACCCTTTAACGCGCAATGTTCCCGCTCTGGGAACACCAAACTCTGATGTTTTAACGGTTGGCAGTCACGAAGAATAGATTTGATTTCTATAAAAATAGTTGCGGGTGAAATAGCTCCACGAGAATCCTTTACTTTTTAGCACGTCATTTCCCGTAAAAAAAATGGTCACGATTCTTTTTAACAGCACTGACATCTGCTGAGAAATGGAAGAATGCGAGAACAGCCAGATAGATTGCCCAATGCTGGAAAAAGGGCAGCCGTTGCCATCGCTCGACTTAACTACCAGCAAGAGGGCGGGCGATCGAAACGTTCATCGCGTGCCACACATCTAGAGACCCTTTCTTGCATGAAAAAAAGGGGTCTCTAGATCTGTGGCACGCGATGAACGTATAGATCGTCCGCCCTCTTGCTGGTAGTTAAGTCGAGCGAGGGCAACGGCTGCCCGTTTTTCAGCATTGGGAAAGGGTTGCGCCTCAAAGGGTTAAAGGGTTCTAACGCGTTTTCATTTTACATCTGAAGAAAGCTTATAAAACACCAGACAGTTAGAAGAAAAGCCGCGCCATAGGATAGAGTCCTGGACCTTCACTCTTCAGCCATCTACCACAGTTCAGTGTCTTACCTACTCGGCCTATACGTTCATTTAAATCTCTTTTACCGTATATTATTTTTAGCGATAGATTCAAAAAGTGTATATTTGGCTATACTTAGCGTTTGTCTACAGACTAAGGGGCTGTCCAGCCCCTGACATCTCCCCTCCCCCTTTATATAAGTCCGTCTATTCATCATTTTTCAATAGGCGCCCCCCCAACTAATCTTTGCCTTAATATTTTATTTCATTTTGTTCGGATCACTTAGACCAAAAAAATAAATGCATTAGGTAAGAAGCAAAACATAAATAAAAAAAAATAATGCCCATGCAATTGTTGGAAGCAGCAATACGATGACCATTAGAACTTCTTGTTCAGCGGATAGTTAGTTCTCTTCCCTTTTCCTGAAATGAAAAGGCAGAGGTCCTAATGATGAAAGAACAAAAAAAAAAGCAGTTTCTGGTAGAAAAAGTTGTGTGAAAAGATAAATGTTAGTCCACTTGGTTAGAAGAAAAAAAGTATATCTGCAAAACAGTTAATAGAATAGTTAGGACAGCTTGGGAAAGAAAAAGCAAACTGCGACAATATTACTGTAATTAGCACTAACGTGTAGGTACGAAACTTGTCAGGGCTAATTAAATTTACGTCAACTTTATGTCGACGTTTTATGTCGACGTGTTATGATATGAGTACATGTTTGATAAACTATTTTTTAATGGATTTGCTTACCTAAATAATTCACAGTCAGAAGTGTTATAGGTTAACGAATTCATTAATTTATGCTTCTTTAAATGATGGCTTAATGTTGTTGCGGGACGACGGCCAATGAGCGATGCGTGGGCTCTAGGCCGAGGGGTGAGGTTCCCTCCGTAGGAGTCCCAACCCGTGTTTAGGATACGTTTCGGAGAAAAACACGGAAAACTCCGAACGGTTAGGTTGGCGGACACCACCAAATGATAGCTCAAAATTGGCTTCTTAATGTATACCCTATTCAATAGCTTTCCAACAATGTTGAAAAGTGCGACAGTCTGCGCTTTAACTGCCGTAAGTTTGTATGAAGATGTTTTATCGCCATGAACTGTACGAAGTAACCCTATTGAAAATGAATATGTAGCGAAATTTTTCAATTGTTATCCTCTGTGGCCGCGGATGGACACTCATTATTTAAAGAGCATTTGAGACATATTCGCCTACTTCAGACGTATAGAGGAGAGGAGGGTATTATGGAATAGTGGGGAAATATGGAATACCGAGTTTTTGGCTCTGTTAGTTCTTATTGCCACAAGCTAATACCATGAACAACTCAAGAAAGATTCCCGTCTTACAATGCAGTAAGAGTTGACCGCTCTCTGTTGCCGTACCACTCGCTACAGAACAAAGTTTGTTCTGTGATTTTCAAGAGTTTTTGTAGATAAGTTTTCAAACATTTTAACTTACTAGTAAACACGTGACATGAACATGGATGTTACGCATAATGTACACTAAGAGAATGGTAGATTGTTCTACTGTGGTTATTTTTTAGAGGACAGTGTTTTACCAATTAGTTTTAAAGGTTCGTTTTCCGAGATGGCGTGTCGGGTATTATAGGAATACTGGGTAATATTGTAATGGATTTCATGTCATCCACTAAAGACCCGGAAAACAAAGACGCTGAATGCATCTTTTGTCACGAAAAATTCTCTAATGATCAACGACGATAAGTTTGGATTCAAAGATCCAGCTGTTCTCTGTGGGCTCACCATGACTGTACCGGAGCAAAGAAAGAAAATTATATCTACAACTTTTCTAAATCGACTCGAAGCAGAAATGACTCCAATATAATGATTTGAACTACAAAACATAAAAATTTGTTTTATAGTAACAAATGACTATATATGAAGCAATATGAATTGCTTTTCATCGGTTTAAACCATCTATTCCATATTCCCGACTATTCCATATTATACTCCATTCGTAACTTTTTTTTTAAATATTTTTTTCTATAACAACAAAATAAATTGTGTATTTCTTTGCAGTTGACATTTCATTACGATTCATTATAGCATGTACTCATGCTGTTTTGGGGGATTTTATTTAAAAATCTATGAAGTTACAGTTAGAAATGTAAATGGTATTCCATAATCACCTCCTCTCCTATATATCATAACAAAAGTTGGTGAACAATAATCAGTTGTTATTCGGTAGTTAACTCTTACACACCATGTGCACACGCTGTGCTCACAGCCAGCTGTCGTCAAAAAGGGGTCTCTAGATCTGTGGCACGCGATAAACATTTCGATCGTCCGCCATCTTGCTGGTAGTTAAGTCGAGCGATGGCGCAACGGCTGCCCTTTTTTCAGCATTGGGAAAAGGTTTCGCCTCAAAGGGTTAAAGCACATATCACCTCGTCTTCTAACCACAATAAAAAGCTCTCGACCCTTCACAAAGCTCTGATTCCGAAAGTCAAATGTTAACTCAAGCTTTCAGCTGTCCTCCATTCGAAAATTTCCGTTCCAAGATCAACATTCTCCAAGCATAAATCCGGAATGGGTACACACATATCACGAATCAATGACCTCCAGTATTGGAACAAATCCTTCGGCCATTTTCTTATAAAAAAACAAATGCTACAGAAAAGCTAATCATTATCTCAATTTCTAACTGAACGTTATTTTCTTTTTCTTCTGGATCCCTCATTAAAAGACGAGATTAGCGCTATTTCCTGGCGTTCTTGTTGCTCATTTTGGTTTTTATTCTCTCCGGCTTTGTCTTCACGTGGTAGGTATATAGTCGTTCGATAAATCAATAGTAGCGGAAACTTAATTTCTTGCAAGTGTAATAGAGTGCTAGAACGAAAAGAAAATAACATTGGAAGAAGCTCGAAGATGCAAATTGCTACCTCTTTAGCACAAAAAACGTGCACCAGGTGGCAGAAGGAAGAGTACTTTTGCTGTCGAAGAAGTGAAGTATGAAGATTATTAACACACGAACGAAAGGTGTATAATGTAAATATACGGGACAATTCGTAACTCTGGGGAAAAAAGTGTGAGGCGCGGTAGAGGAAACCAAGATGTGGCGCAGAATCTCATAGCAATGTGAGAGCGAAAAGGTCGTCTCCATGTTCTGTTAATAATCACTTTGGAAGAGGTATAGTAGTGTTTCTGGAAAGATAGGCTTTTCTCAGACAATTCCATCCGTGAAATGCAGTAGAATTTGTAAACTATTAATTGTAGACAAGAGCTTTTTGCGAAAGATATTATTGGCTGTTGACAAACCATGGTCGGAAAATTATACAATTACTTCCAAATATTCCAAAGGGATTACTAACGGTAAATGAACGGTACATTAACGGTACACGAACGATTAACGGTATACACACACCGCTAACGGTAGGTGACGGTGTACGGCCGTCTCCAACCCCACATTGCTATGCGAGTTTCAACCATCTGGGTTCCATCTACCTCCTCTTGCATTTTTTTTCGAAGATTTACTAATTATCCTGTATATATTTTTCAGGCTAAGAAAAAATGTACTACATGTAAGCACATATTCATCACTTTGATGCACCATACGCTGGGGTTGAGGGCTGTAATTTGTGAAATCCTTTATTATTATTTTGCTTTTCTTTTTTTTTAAACCTAGAAATCGATTGTTTGCTTCTAAATAACCTCAATAGATGGCAGCACTATCATTTTCGTTTTACTAGTAGTGTCCTGATGTTATTTAGTTTGAAAAATACAAAAATCATGCATGAATATTATAATAAAAATAATGCAGTGATTATAACATATGCAATGAATAACATTTCATTGAAGTCATAACGCATTGCATGGAATGCCATTTTTTTAAGAAAAGGGTTTTGACTGATAGAGACGTTACTAGTGACTTTGAGCAAAACATCGCCGAATTTTGGCGCCAAAACAATTTTATAAAACTGAACCCATCTTTCGACATTTAATGTACTTGGCAAGAATTTCAAAAACCTTAACGTTATTAAAGTTTTTTTTTTCTTTCTAAGGTCAGCGGCCTGCTGTAGGCTTGACCACTACGAGAATCACAGACGTTGGTCATTTCATTATGGGGGTGCCTGTTAGACAGACCAACGTTGCTTTTATGAGTGATCCCCTAATTATGAGCCTATTCCAGATGCTAGATGTGACATCTGGATTGGCACCCCCCAGATGTATCATTTGAACATGGGGATATGGAGTCACGACACATTTCACATGCACCAACTCCTACTGGTGTACACGATTACACAGCAGCCCAGACGAGAGGGGCTTTTATCCTCCCAAGCACTGGCCAAGCCGGTGCTGCTCCACTTCTCGTGTTTCTATGGTAACGGAGCAAAACGACTAAAGCATAACGGGATACGATATTAAAGTATCATATCGTCATTTCAAGTAACCTAATACTATGATACTATGATTTAATATACATAGTATGAACTCATGTGGTGTTTGCATCAATTTTTTTTGCCTTGTTTTTTCCTTCATTTTTCTTTTATTGTAGAACTAAACTTCAAGAATGCCTTATCATGTTTTGGTTTTTTTTTTATCGCGGCATGGTTCTTCATTTTCCCGTACCAGTTCAATAAATCGATAGAAAGAAACTTTCTTGCCAAAATAGAGAATGCCAGAACGCTATCTCAGGGGGGAAATAACAAAAGGATCTATCCCAAAAATTGCAAATAACTCTGCGCGAAAAGTGCTCGCTAATTTCATTACTCGGTTGTTGTAAAAGGAAGAACTGCCGCCATCGAAAAAGTAATTGGAACAATCGAAAAAGTAATGAATATTTGGAGCACCATAGACGCTTCTCGTTTGTATTTTATGTTGCATTTATTGCCACTTTCAAATTTGCAGTTCATTTGACCTTATATCTTTCGGAATTGTGTTTAGTGCATAGTCCTCTGATCTGCAAATAGTAAAGCAGATGATCTGCAAAAGTAGTATTTACATAACTATAGAGTTGCAAGCAGTCCTTTTACCGCATTTTGCAAAATTACATTACTGTCCAAAATCGCAGTTGTCGGTCGGACAGTCTGGAGTTTTTGGGCGGTTTTCTTCGGATGTAACATAAATAAGCGTTAAGAGCCTTTTAAAAGTCCTTCGCCTAAGGCCCCACCCTTCAGGCACATAGCCCCGCGGTAGCTTTCCCTCATAACAACAACCACAAAATTACAGCTTGTGATGTACAGTTTTTTTGAGGATGCTCCCAAGATCTCGCCAAGTTTGACGACGGTATATCGCCAAATTTGGCGGAAAAAAGATTCTTGAGTCGGAAAATGTACTATAATCGACGTGTTTGGCATAATTTATCTTTATCATTTTCCTTAATGAATAGGACTACTATTCGTAAGTGAATTTTATTAGAAAGAAAAATTTGTAAATAACTTACCTAATCACAGCAATTTGCCAACTGAAATTATAAACGCTTTTCAGCCTTGTCGGAAGATGTTTAACCCTTTGAGGCGCAACCCTTTCCCAATGCTGAAAAAAGGGCAGCCGTTGACATCGCTCGACTTAACTACCAGCAAGATGGCGGACGATCGAAACGTCCACAGATCTAGAGACCCCCTTTTTTGACGCAGCTGGCTGTGCTCACAGCCGGCTGTTGTCGAAAAACGGACTCTAGTTCTGTGTCACGGGATGAACGTTTCGATCGTCCGCCATCTTGCAGGTCGTTAAGTCGAGCGGTGGCAACGGCTGCCCTTTTTTCAGTATTGGGTAATCTATCCAGCTGTTCTCGCATTCTTCCATTTTTCAGCAGATGTGAGTGCTGTTAAAAATACTCGTGACAATTTTTTAGCGGGAAATGACGTGCTAAAAGGTAAAGGATTCTCGTGGAGCTCTGTCACCCGCAACTATTTTTATAGAAATCCAATCTATTCTTCGTGACTGGTAACAGTCAAAACGTCAGAGTTGGGTGTTCCCAGAGCGGGAACACTGCGCGTTAAAGGGTTAAAAGAGATTAGAATCACTATCAATAGTTAAGATAGTACGGTAATTTCATAACGAAAAATTAATTCAACAGCAAATATCATTCAAAAATTGAGTGTGTTCAGACCTTTTTGCCACCACTGTACTTTGTTAGTGTTGTACCTCATTAATTAGTATGAAAGTGCTTATATAATCGATTGGTTTAGCATGATTTGTGTTTCTTGTTTTTGCTGCAAAGTGATTTATAATCTATGCTCTCAGAGACGTAGCCAAGTGCGTGTGTGTGGGGGGGGGGCGTCGAAATCCCACCCCCATGAGGAATTTTTTGCCATACAAATGTATATTCTTCACTCCTTTATCACACACACATACATATATGTGAGTTGAAAAAGTCGTAACCCTCCCACGAAAAATTTGTAGCAACGCCACTGTATGCGCTCGATCTCATCGATTCTGTTTTTTTTTTTTATTCGTACATGAGCATAAAACACTGCTGCATTCACTACGGAGACGGTCTGGAGTGCTGGGTGGTTTTCTCTACATGTAACATGAATGCGCATGTTACATATGAGCATTTCTGAAACCCCTTAAAGAGTCCACCGTCTAAGGCTCCCTGTTAGGGAGATAGCCTTCGTGTAGCTTTGCCTTAACCAAAAAACGAACAAAACGCAACGAATGCATTTTCTGAAAATTATGTAGGCATAAACCGCGATACGTAAAAATTTTTCAGAAGATTTACCTCATCTGAATATTTCTAAATTCGTTTATTCCTCTCTTCGTTGTACATTTTACAACTGTTAACATATTTCTAAAAATAGAGTTCAGTTTCCTATTCAAGGGAACAAGATTTTTGACGTTTTCTTTTAGGGAAAAAAAAATACATTCCTGTAAGGAAGACTCCAATTGTTCAGAATTCCCACAGCAAATTAGTCAGTTACGTGACCTGCCTGCGACTGAGATCCGATCTGGGAGAAGGAATATCCAGGCTACATTGTTTTCTAAACACTTTTCAGTTGTCTTCATAGTTTCTTTCTGATTGCCCGTGCTGAGCTGCGGCAAATACGTTTCGAATCATACGAAATTTATAACATTTTTACAAATGGACTCTGAAACCATGTCTCCTTAATAAAAAAAGTGTGGATGGCTTTTTTTTTTAAGAAGGTGACTTAAACATCTTTCTTTGTGTCTATTTGTTCATATTTTGTCATGTTGTAACAGCTCCGTGTACTTTAATCTCAAATTTTAGGAACACACAAACTCGTTTCTTGAATTGTGACTTATATTTAAGCAGGCCATGTACTCATTTATGATGCAAATGTACTTAGAAGTACGAGTGCATTAAAGTACTTATTTTTAAGCACGTTTTTTAATAGTGCTGTCATTTTAAAGTGCCTTTTAGAGAAGCTGCTTCAAGTAGAACAAAATGAGCTCACTTGTTCGTTAAGCAGACCAAAAATCTGAATTAAAAGAAAAGAAACATTCAACGAATATTCCTCAAAAATCGCACCATTGGCATCCCAAAAAGTACAGAGCTACTACAAATTAAAAGCACAAGCAGTCAGTACTTGGCTATTAGCTCAAAGCAAAGAGCTCAACTTCTAGAGGCTTATACACTGGCTATTTCAATATCCATTCAACTGACCTAGATCCCTGTCTTTTTATAGTTTCTTTTTAACAGGATACGATGCCACATGGAAATTTCTGAATGGTTCCTAATCAAGGTACGTGGAATATTCCAGCATATTTGAGAAGTATTTTCAGCGGCACATTGAACTTGGTTCTCATTAGAACACCGAAAGTGAACCAGCACCCATTTGGTCTATGCTTTTGAGAGTCTCGATGACCAAATGGGTCACCAAAAGACCAAATGGGAGCACCCATTTGGTCTAAGCCTGAACTCTTCTCTCGATCGAGTCTGCTGTAGACGGTATTCGCTTCTACACGTGAAATCTA
Organism: Cheiracanthium punctorium; assembly: GCA_038373885.1. Classification (NCBI taxonomy): domain Eukaryota; kingdom Metazoa; phylum Arthropoda; class Arachnida; order Araneae; family Cheiracanthiidae; genus Cheiracanthium; species Cheiracanthium punctorium. The sequence goes on along the minus strand of JAWZYV010011933.1, from coordinate 457,557 downwards.
TCGTGGCCCTAATATCTTCCATGTTCAAACGATAGTTCTGTGGGTGTCAATCCAGTTGCTAGGTCTCTCATTTGGATATCTCTCAATTAAGAGACCAATCATAATGGGCAACGTTGGTTTGCCTACTAAGCGCCCCATAATAGGTGGACCAATATCTCTTGCCCTCGTAGTGGTCAATCCTACAAGTAGGAGGCTGACCAGGCCATTAGAAAGATGGGGGGAAAAAACGAAGTTTGAGAAACATCATTTTGTCGCAGCATTTGCAAAATTTGTCACAAAAGTAAAGGGGCACAGGTTTGTTAGATCCTCAAAAATACTTGCAAATCTGCCTTTTCCACCAAACTCTCACCAGGGCAGGGAAGAGACATTAAGGTTTTGTAACAGTACATTACAGGTACACGTATTCCTTTAAACACTCATGTCACAGCTTTTTAGAGGTAGAAATTAAATTTTTTTTCAGTAATTCGAGTTCACTTCACTAAAACCTGCAAAGTTAAGATGTATTGAATATTTACGCCGAAGCAAGAAATTTAAATTAATCTCACCTTACCATGTCGCCTATGTATCCCTGGGTATAAAAAAAAGCATTTCTAATAACTTTTTTTATTTTCAGTCTAATTCATTCAAAACATACACATAGTCGTATAAATTCATTTTAAATCCTTTTCATGTAACTCCAATTTATATGAGACAGTTTTTAGGGCTGGATTGTAGGGGAAGTGTATTTTTTTTTTCTCATAAGTCAGTAATTTGCTTAGCGTATTAGCCTGAACTACCGAAGCTAATATTCCGAAAATTGGCATGTATGAGAGATTTGTAATTAGGTGTTCGATACAAAATTATCTTCCAAAATTATTAACATGTGGAAGTAAAGGGTGCTCACGATGTTTGTACATATCCTTCTATATCTGAAGGTACGAAAAATAGATATCCATAAAATTATTGATGTAAAATATAACACACACGAATTCCTAATGATCAGCATCTTATGATTCCCCTTTCAAAGAGTTCCCTCAAATTTTTACACATACCTTTCATGGGGGGAAATAATTTTTAATGAAATTTTGCTTTAAAATGTGCCACATTTTAATGCATTATTTAGACACAGCTGCTCTGTCATTAAAAACTTATTAAAATTTTATTTGGTTGAATTTATTGTTAAAAAGAAAAAGAAAATACCACATTACATTTCGGTACGCCTAATATTTTAATTTTTATAAAACAGTATCATTTCCGATAGCTTTTCAACAGAATAATTGAGTGTTCCCAGGTCCTTAGAAAAGATATAACCGTGGACTGGCGATTTTAACCGTATGAAAACAATGGACTTCTGCCAAAAGCATGCAGGGCGTTTTCTTTATTCTTGGATATTTCTTCAAAGCTTTCCTTCGGCTTTCCTCTTCAGAAATTTTAATGCAAGTACTTTTGAATATATGTATTGGAAAGCTATAAATTATTCTACTCTTAAAAATACTCCATAAGTAATTATGCAAATTTTCTGGAACTGTATGCTTTCTCTATTTTTTATGAACTATAACCAGTATATCCGGCTAACTATTTCTGAAAGTGATGTTGAAAGAAAGAAATCGTTAAGTATGCGAGATATTATAGTTAAATTTAAACTAAATTATGTTAACTATTCAGTGTCTGAACCATTGCATCTTGACTGCTTAACGGTACATATAAAAATTCCTTATTTTGTCTGTTTTATAAAATTCTTTGTGAGTTTTTTTTTTTTTTTCTTTAAAGGTTAAGAATTTTTTTCTGACAACTTATTTTAAGTTTACAAATTTACGTAGTCCGTTGGTGAAAAATAAAAACTTCTTAAAAAAATGAGAGCATTTATAATTTTGGTCTTCGGAATGAATAAAATATAGTTCTAAGTTATCTTCCATATTATTTTCTTTCTGTTTGATTGCGGTTTAATGATATATTATTAATATGAAAAACAATTTTGAAAAAATAAAAACTGATACCGGTATTTGTAGTATATTTGCCCATTATATTTATGAAGAGCAATAATGAAATAGATCCATATTTTATAAGAAAAGTTTTTAAAATTTGTTTAATATAAGGTGGTCGGTTTTAAATGCGCTTTTTAGTTTATTTGCTGTTATTTGAAAATGAATAAAAAGACTTGATTATTGATATTTTTCACAGGTTGAATTAAAGCCTAAAATGAAATGATATAGTGTGTATTTCTTTAAGTATTTCCCATGGAGTATTGAATTTATGTTTGTATATTGTCTGATTTGGTATACATAATTTTATGTTTAATTTTTCATACGCTCGAAAAAAGTGACAAATTCAACGAATTTTTAAATAAAAATTCGACTATTTAAAGAAGTATTTTATATTTATTCATCATAACTCTCATAAAACCAGCAGTGGTCTATCGCTAAACTCTCTTTCCGGTAAGAACACGGTAAGTGAAGCAGCATTTGGCTTGGCCAGTGATTCGGAGGGTGTACTCCTCTCTCGGCTGCACTGCTATGGGACCGTGTACGCTAATAGAAGCTGGTAAACGTTAGGAAGATCACTATGAATCATATATTCACAAACTTTGTCAATTTGCAGATTTAAGCTAATCGGAAAACAATGCGTAGAGTAAATGAAAATTCAAACAGGATGTTCTTAATCCAGTATAAATGCAATTTTACAAAAAACGTGTCATTGTTTTTCCATTTCTTTTAAAGACAAGCAGGTAGAAACAGCAACTGCACAAATTTGATTTGACTTTAAACACAACGGTTTTTATATTCATTTGTATTTTTAATTAGTGATATTAAAGCACTAGATTATTGTAGCACTGTGTATTTGTTAATTACAGTTGTATATTACTTATTATGTAATGTGTGTCAATCCAGAAATTACATATCAAGTAATTACTATGATGAAAACCATATTGGGTACCTGTGACTTTTTGTAACGTCATTTCTCACTAGCCAATTAGAATCCTTGTCTCATTGAAGTTTCTAGTAGCTTTACTTGCAAAGTCGGGCAGATAAAAAGTTTGTTACGAATCTGCTACAAACAACCAGTAACATTAAACCTTTCTCAATGCTGAAAAAAGGGCAGCCGTTGCCATCGCTCGACTTAACTACCAGCAAGATGGCGGACGATCGAAACGCTCATCGCGTGCCACAGATCTAGAGACCCTTTTTCGACGACAACCGGCTGTGCGGCACAGCCAGCTGCGTCAAAAAAGGGTCTCTAGATCTGTGGCACGCGATGAGCGTTTCGATCGTCCGCCATCTTGCTGGTAGTTAAGTCGAGCGATGGCAACGGCTGCCCTTTTTTCAGCATTGAGAAAGGTTTAATGTTACTGGTTGTTTGTAGCAGATTCGTAACAAACTTTTTATCTGCCCGACTTTGCAAGTTTTAAAAGAGTGGTCGTTAACCCTTTGAGGCGCACCCCTTTCCCAATGCTGAAAAAAGGGCACCCGTTGCGTGGTGCCCTTTTTTCATTGCCATCGCTCGACTTAACTACCAGCAAGATGGCGGAAGATCGAAACGTTCATCGCGTGCCACAGATCTAGAGACCCTTTTTTGACGACTGCTGTTGCGTCAAAAAAAAGGGACTCTAGGTCTGTGGCACGCGATGAACGTTTCGATCGTCCGCCATCTTGTTGGTCGTTAAGTCGAGCAACGGCAACGGCTGCCCGTTTTTCAGCATTGGGCAATCTGTCCAGCTGTTCTCGCATTCTTCCATTTTACGGGAAATGACGTGCTAAAAAGTAAAAGATTCTCGAGGAGCTAGGTCACCCGCAATTATTTTTATAGAAATCCAATCGATTCTTCGTGACTGGAAACAGTCAAAACGTCAGAGTTTGGTGTTCCCAGAGCGGGAACACTGCGCGTTAATGGATTAAGAAGTGCCATATTCAGCTAAACTAATGCGTGAAAGCATTCCTTACTTCATTATGCCCTCATTATACCAACTCCTTTCGAATTCCTTGATGAATTCTGTAATGGCCGCATCACGCTGGTTGAAAACTCTGGGAAAGTTTCCGAAACCAACAGCACCGAATATTAATCAGATGCATCTTGCTATGGCTATTGGTGACTGCAGCGATCATCTAAGAGTCTTCCCCTTGGCCAATGAAAGTTAAGATACTGCTTGCTCCAGAACCGCCCCACGTTTACTTATTTAGTAATGGCGTTCTCCACAGAACAAGCCGGTAAAATAGTAAGAGAAACGCGTTTGAAAACGATCATTTGCATCCTCTGGATACTTTCATCAATATTTGCTTTCGTGGTTTCCTCGGAAATCCTCCTTGTGTGAAGGAAGACGAATATTGATTTTTCAGACATTCTTAGATAAAACACCGAAGAGCTGGGAGAAGAGAATTTATTTACTCGTGTATTTGAAATGTCAAGTAACCTCTGCATTCTAACATTAGCGTGTGTATGTGTTTTAAGGCAAACCTGCACGCGGGGTATGTGCCTAGGATGAGGGGTGCCTTGGTAGGAGGAGTTTCTAAGGGGTTCTAACGCGTATTCACGCTACATCTGGAGAAAACCTACCAAAACTCCAGACCGTTAGATCGACAGCAGCGCGATGCGACCAGAACCCGGGACCTTCACATCTCGGCCGTCTACCATTTTCAGTGGCATAACCACTGTGCCATGCTGAGGCTCGCAATTAGTAGCAATTGTTTGGTTTAGTAGCAATTGTTTGGATAAACACTTCTCCATCATTAAAAATATGGTTTTTTGCAGTAGAGTGTACCCTCGATAGTGTGTGCCAAATATTTTCAGTGTAATTATTTAAAAAAATAAATAAATAACTTCCCCCTCATTAAATTTTAATGTTTACTTTTCAGATAAAGTTCATTAAGTCTTACCTCAGAAATTAGGCTATGAAACTTATATGGCTTCTTTCTACTCCTGTGTTTATTTATTTATTTTTGTTACGCTTGTATAACAGGTGATAGTAGGGCCTCTGGTGGATTTTTCTGTAATAGACTTGCTATGATCACAATTTCAGACGGTAGATGTAATACTATACATGATTAGTTTATTTACTTGCACAAAATTAATCATAATGCAGTATTGTCTAGGACTCGTGCAAAAAATTAAATACATACGTTATATCTCCAAGAAATTTGTTTTATGAATTGAAAAGAACACACAATCGTGTTTCTTCATAGATTTTGCGATTTCAGTACTTGGTAGGTCTTTTGTAGAAGTCACTTACTTTCTCCTATTAAAAAAAATTATAGCAACTCTCACCCAAATAAACTTGATTTTAGGGAGAGTCCGATAATTTGGCCAAAAAACTTTATCTAAAAAGTAAAAACATTGAAGTACACGTAAAACTTCAGATGTATAACGATCTTTAAATATGAGAAACTGACAAACAAAAACCATAAAAAAGAAATCAATTTTGTTTGAAGATGATTAAAACTGTCGCTAGTAATAATTTAATTTCGTTTAAATCCCCAAAATTGTTTATGGGATTATGGCAAATTACCTACACCAGGGATCTAGGCAGAAGGGTTGCCCTCCGTTGGGGTATTTCTGAGGGATCCTATACCATGTTTACGCTAATTTTCGGAGAAAACCACGGAAAAATCCAAACGGCTAGATCGACGGGCGCGACCTGGGTTTGAAACAGGCACTTTCCGTCTCCCAGCTTAGAGTGCTATGAGCTCGGCCACTAAATTCCCAAAAATTAAAATTTATATATGTACTTTTGAAGGCTCTTACTCCTTTCGAAAGTAAAACACACATAAAATACTTTCAAAAGTATATACATTACGCATCATTATCGTCTTAATTTTGTGCTCTTTATCAAGGAGAAAAAAAAAATCAAACGCGCATTTTGATTAAAATAAATTTTAAATTATGTGATTAATCATTCTTATCGTAGCAAGAAACATGGATAAAATAAAACTAGAAAAACCTAAAATCAAATATTGTCATGTAACAAACTTCAAAATTGAATTTTCGAAAAGAGTTTGAAAGCAGAAATCCGCTTAAAATAAAGTTTCCTTTTAGTTCTCCCTTCCTTGAAAATTTCGTTTTATTCCTGAGTATACGGAAAGAAAACGTGATTGGTTAAGAGCAGGTCGCTTAGTGTTTCCATGGTAACCTAAGTCACTTCATTTCATTTTCTTGATCTTTATGCTCCATATTTTATTACTTTTCAGGCTTTCTTTAATGCAGAACAAGCAAATATTAATGTTGGCAATTTTCGGTTTTTGCCTATTTTAATGTTTTACATCTGGTGGAGAATAAATATTACAACTTGTAATACAGTAATAATAACAATAATAATTACTTTGTTTATTTTTTCTCAACTTATTTTTATTTTAAGGGGTCTTCGGAGGATTGAGAAGCAAATATACATGTATTTTAGACCCCTGCGGTTTATATTTTAGGATCAAAATAACAGTCACAGCATAATAAATTTTTTTTTGTATAATAATACAATATAACACATCATGAAACTTCAGGTAAAACTCCATCACCTTTCACAGATGTTCCCAAAATAATTTAATTTTTACTATGTATGCATTTTTTTTTCAATAGTGCGTATCGCTATCCGTAAGATAAGTCGAATTAAAATGCACATATAAACAAAATTTGTGTTGTAAAATAAAGTTATATATATATATATATATATATAATACAGAATAAATGTATATTTAAGAAAAATTCTTAAATTTAGATACTTTAAATTGAAATTTGAACAAAATATCACTTTTCCCCCAATATTTCTTTTAAAATTTTCAAAAAAAAATTTTCTCTCACTTTTAATCTTAATTCATTCTATAGATGCTGATTCCAGTTATAACTATACAAAGTTATTACAACCGTATTTTTTTTTCAATAGTGCGTATCACTATCAGTAAAATAAGTCGAATTAAAATACATATATAAAAAAAATTTGTGTTGCAAAATAAAGTAATATATATATATTACAGAATGAATTAACATTTAAGAAAAATTCTTAATTTAGATACCTTAAATTGTATTTTAAATTGAAATTTGAAAAAATATCTCACTTTTTCCCTTATATTTCTGTAGAAATTTTCAAAAATTTTACTCTCTCACTTCTAATCTTAATTCATTCTATAGATGCTGATACCAGTTATAACTATACAATTTTTCGTGAAGATGGGAATCATATAAATTGTGTTATCTTACGGATAATTCATAAAAACTCAGTTTTCAGAAAACGCAAATTAAAGATACCAAATTGTGTTCAAATTAATAACTTTCGTAAAACGTTTTTATATGTATCTCCGGTTCTAGTTGGAATAATTGCATCAAATCGGGGTCAAAATGCTCAGAAATAACTAAGGTTTCATATAAAATTAAAATTGAAAAATCGATTTTTGAACCCTTAATCCTCCTTTGACCCATTAATTACATTTTAAGTATTTTTGCGAAGTTCCTTTGCTGACGTATCATTATAAATATGGTTCATTATTAAACCCGAAATTTTTATCATTTTTCAACACAACAATTTTTATTGTTCCAATTCGACGATTCATCGTCGTCATACTTGGCGAGATTTAGTGATAATCTCAAAAAAAAAAAAAAAAAAAATCTCACTATTAATGTAATTTTGCGAGCCCCCGTTTTCTAAAAATAACTTCTCTGCCCAACGTTTTCATGTCCATTATATACATTAGTTTGCGTTTTCTCCTGATTAATAACATTTAATTTTCGATAGTTTGTTTATGACCCTATAAGGTAACAAATCAAATAAATAACATTGGCTTTCATTTCGGGTTACAGTTTAGCTGTTACATTTTTTGTCTCATCCTTTTGGAGCGTCTGGCTATTAAAATTATTTGTATTTGATACCGTTACTGGACAATAGCGCCAGTCATAAACGGATATGTTTTTGGCGTATTATTTGGCGTCCGTTTAATGCTCCTGCATCGGTTCTCGCCAATTTGGCCTCCTGGGCAATTCGCGTTTTCTTGGGGACTTCGATTTTGGATACTGACCTAGAACTACGCCTCTAACCTGGCCGCCTGCCACCACCACCAATATGTATCAATAGTTATTAATAATTCCTTTGCTTTATAATAAAAACATTTAAAGTATCAGGTTGTAACGAAAGTTTTCAACCAAATCTGCCTGAAAAACTCACTTCTAACTCTTTAGATAACTGTTTATGAACTTTCGGTATCAAACCTGCACAGTGTCACATGATACAACAATAGTACTTAAAGCTGTACTCATAATTCGTTGATATTCTGTAGCTGACATTTTGCAACACAACTGGAAGTAAATGATGGTTCTAATCCTCTAGAGTGATAGTGTCATTTGAGACACCTTGTACTTAATGATAACTATATTTTTTACAGATTTCACACCATAGTGTTATAAAGTAAGTCTCTTTCTTCCAAATGCCAAAATTCGTTTGACAAAATATGAGCAAATACGCCAACACAAACTGTGTGCTGACGATGTTTGAGGTGGCGGGAAACTTTCGTTACAACCTAATAATATTTTGTCTCATAAATTGCTCCGTTCCTGTGTATTGCGATGCTGTGTACTTCAACTACTAATTACGATCACACCGAAGTAATTTAATACTTTTTTAACTCTACCTCAACCGCTTCATAACATGTAACACATATCGGCCAATTCTGAGCTAGTAGACCGATTCACAATCCTAGGCTGAAATGATCACGCTTCCATAAGCCTGCGAACTTCGCTCTCTTGCGGTCAAGGTTTGCATTTCCGGACGCAAGTTCCTGTGTAAATCTTGTTTGTCATGTAATGACAGATCAGAATGTAAAGTTTGACAACGACCCTTTTTTCCATCCTGCATTATTCGAGTAATTAGAATAAGAAAAGTAATTACTTAGTGTGCTTATTTGTTTGCTTAAGTTAGTTTGATTAAAGTGCTTATTTGTTTTTGAGGCTCACAAATTTTGCGACCGATCTCAAAAAGGACTATCTACGGTTAAGGGTTAAGGGAAGAATAGGCTGTTAAAAAGTTTATATATATTTACTGTATCGTGCTTGAAATTGGTGAATGTCTCCAAATAAAATACAAGCGATAATTCAATTTAAGCAATAGTTTGTTTATGACCCTATAAGGTAACAAATCAAATAAATAACATCGGCTTTCATTTCGGATTACAATTTAGCTGCTACATTTTTTGTTTCATCCTTTCGGCGCGTCTGGTTTTTAAAGTTATCTGTATTTGATACCGTTACTGGACAATAGCGCCAGTCATAAATCCTATCTTCCCAGATATCGGCAATGGTAAACCTAAAGTTTATTGCTTTTCTCCCCCTCATCCCCCGTTGTTTAGAGAGGGGGAGTACAGTTTCACTTAGAGGACGCTCCCTCATACTCTCCCCTCCGTTGGAAATAAAAATAATTACTGCTTGCTCTGCAATGCTCTTTGAAAGCAACTACAGAAGCAGAGTTGGGCAAAATACATAAAAAAAATGTATTTTCGATGCAAAATACAAATTACATTTATTCAAACACAAAAAATTACAAAATACAAAATGCTTTCTAAATTGAAAAAATACAAAATACATTTATTTTCTTAATACATACAAAATACGAAATACGTCTAAAACTTCAATTAAGTAAAATTTTCTACAGAAACTTCTAGTTTATTTTATTCCAGTGTATTTTAAGATGAACAAACAAATGTAATAGTAACTTTTTTTTTTTTTTACATATACATAAGTTTTTCCTGGAATAAATTGCATCTTAAAAGGCATGAAAGCAAAAATGTGTGACAAGTATTTATTGAACGTTATTTTTCAGTGATAATGAATGGAATTGAAATATAAAATTAAATATATTTCTAAACGAAGATGAGTTGAATTATATTTCTACTTTAAGATACATTTATAGCCTTACCATCGCACAGTAGTTATGTCACTGAAAATGGTAGACTGCCGAAGAGTGAAGGTCCCGGGATCGGGTCCCATCGAGCAGCTGTCGATCTAACAGTCTGGATTTTTGGTAGGTTTTTTCCAGATGTAACGTGAATACGCTTTAGAACCCCTTAGAAAGTTCTCCTACCAAGGCACCTTCCCATCCTTGGCAGATTGCCCTAGTATAGCGTTGCCATAATCACGCAAACACAAGATACATTCATATATTACTACAAAAGATTATATTACTACAAGATTGTGATGGAGGAGTGGAACAATATCAGCCTTGATGTTTTAAGAAAAGGACTTTCATCTTTGAAATCAAGATGTAATATGATGGTTCAAAGAAAGGGCTATCAGACTGAACACATTAGAAAATAAAATTCTTATATTTATTTCTATATATATCTTTGCAAAATCGTTACAAAAATGTGTGAACACCCTCTGTAGGGTACTTGCGGGAAACCCCGAAAAAAAAATTGTTGTGGAATATTACTTAAATGAAATTAATTTACGTTTCACAAATCACCCGTGCATGAAGATTTTCTTAACATTAAACTTTTAAACGCCTGTGTCACATTGCTGAAGAGTTCTTTAGGGGAATTGCAAAAAATATTTAACATGAATTTAAGAAAATGCTTTTAAAAAGAATTTAACAGGTTTTTTTTTTTTTTTTTTTTTTTTTTTAGTTTTACAATGTTCTATATACGGTTAATGGGTCAAATATTTCAGGCTCTACAAATACTCAAGAGAACACATTAAATTACGATATATGTTTCCGAAAAAAAAAAAATCTAATTTTCTCTTTTCTCTGACCAAAAGTTTAAATTTTAGAATGTCTAAAACTTTAGAGGATTTTTCGAACTACTTATTAGTTATTAGCATCAGATATTATTAAATTTATACATTTATGCATAACTTGCAACTATCTTTATAAAATAGGAAAATAAATGTCAATTTATGAAACTAAACTCTTCGAATAATTTGTTGGATTCAATTAAAATATTCAGATAATTTACTTTGATTTTCAGGTAGAAATTAAACCTTCATAATGTGTGAAAGATTATTTTAGTACGTGTTTTGATACTATCTGTGCAGTTTCTAGGACAACTATAAAATGGAAGCGCCATGTCACGTGCTCCGAATACACAGCCTAAAATAAGATCCTGCGTCCACAACTAAAACGAATAAGTAAATTTTGAGGTAAATATATGTAAATAGTTAACGCAATTTTCTTCCTTCAAATTTCCCTTCTTTTCTTTTTTTCCTTCCTGAGACAGTGAGCGCACGCATTTTAAATTAAAATTAGCGAATTTTAAAATCGTGAAAAAAAAAGAATAAAATACTAAATTTTTTTTTTCAAAACAAGCGATAGTAACTGCGATGCTTCTAGCGTTTTAAAATATTTTTCTAAAGACAAGTTTTAATTATTGCTGCTGATAAAGGAACTCTTATTATACCCTTGCTAGACATCTCCGAATGACATGGCTGGAGTAATTTATGGGTTGCTATCTTCCCGCTTTTGCCATCCCCACTTTAGAACGGGGGCCATCCTCGTGATATTTTCCGTGAGTTTAGATCTGCAGGGTCACGCACTGATCGTTCTTGAAAAGGGGGTGAAATTGTTGGCGATCTCTTGGCGTGCCGATGTGTGGGAAGTAACCGTCATAAACGGATATGGTTTTGGCGTATTATTTGGCGTCCGTTCAATGCTCCTTCATCGGTTCTCGCCAATTTGGCCTCCTGGGCAATTAGCGTTTTCTTGGGGACTTCGATTTTGGATACTGACCTAGAACTACGCCTCTAACCTGGCCGCCTGCCACCGCCACCAATATGTATCAATAGTTATTAATAATTCCTTTGCTTTATAATAAAAACATTTAAAGTAATATTTTGTCTCATAAATTGCTCCGTTCCTGTGTATTGCGATGCTGTGTACTTCAACTACTAATTACGATCACACCGAAGTAATTTAATACTTTTTTAACTCTACCTCAACCGCTTCATAACATGTAACACATATCGGCCAATTCTGAGCTAGTAGACCGATTCACCATCCTAGGCTGAAATGATCACGCTTCCATAAGCCTGCGAACTTCGCTCTCTAGCGGTTACCGTTTGCATTTCCGGACGCAAGTTCCTGTGTAAATCTCGTTTGTCATGTAATGACAGATCAGAATGTAAAGTTTGACAACGACCCTTTTTTCCATCCTGCATTATTCGAGTAATTAGAATAAGAAAAGTAATTACTTAGTGTGCTTATTTGTTTGCTTAAGTTAGTTTGATTAAAGTGCTTATTTGTTTTTGAGGCTCACAAATTTTGCGACCGATCTCAAAAAGGACTATCTACGGTTAAGGGTTAAGGGAAGAATAGGCTGTTAAAAAGTTTATATATATTTACTGTATCGTGCTTGAAATTGGTGAATGTCTCCAAATAAAATACAAGCGATAATTCAATTTAAGCAATGACTGCCTATGAAGCGGTTGAGGTAGAGCTAAAATATTATTAAATTACTTCGGTGTGATGGTAATTAGTAGTTTCAGTAAAAATAATCGCAATACACAGGAATGGAGCAATTTATGAGACAAAATATTACTTTAAATGTTTTTATTAAAAGCAAAGGAATTATTAATTAACTATTAATACATATTAGTGGCGGTATCAGGCTGCCATGTAAGAGGCCGTAATTAACTTATTTCTTGATCAGTATCCAAAATGGAAGTTTTTGAGAAAACGCGAAATGCCCAGGAGGCCAAATTGGCGGGAACCAGTGCAGGAGCATTAAACGGATGACAAATAATACGCCAACATTATATCATGATTGACACTATTGTCCAGTAGCGCTATAATATAGAAAGAATTTTAAAAACTAGATGCGCCAAAAAGGATGAAAAAAATAAAGTAACAGCTAAATTTTAACCCAAAATTAAAACCAATGTTTTTTAATAGATTTGTTACCTTATAGGGTCATAAACAAACCATCTAAAATGAAATCTTCTTAATCAGAAGAAATGTATAATGTATTTAACGGACATGAAAACGTTGGGCAAAGAAGTTATTTTTAGAGCAAGACTGACGATTTTAGCTAAATAATATTAATGTAACAACAGGAACACCGAAAATCTTTTAAAACGGAAGCAAAAGAGAATAATTTTTATATTTAAAACATGCTGAAATATATTAAATTTAGAATAGAAAAGTCAAACACAAATTAATTAAAATATATGATGAAACTGCATCACATATATCCCCCGACTACAGAGGTGAAAAAAGACTCTTGCCTCAAAATTAACAGACACCTAATGAAAATAAAATGTCCATTCAACTAATAACAATATAAGTTCAGCCACAAATTACCAAAATAAATCCTCATACCATTAATAGTAACAGTTTAAACATACAAAAACATTAGATGTGCACATCAAAAATGGGGGTAAATCCCATAGCTAGCTTACAAATAACTGTTTTTCAGTAACAGAATTCCCTCCTGTGAAAAGCATGAACATTTTTTAACTCAGTTTTTGAATCTGCAGAAAAAGAAATGTAAATATGATTTTTAGCAAAAATCCCATTATCTCTTCAGAATCAAAAAAACATCTGACAGAATATGCCATCCAAAAAGAATGTCCAACAATTATTTTTCTTTATTCTTTTTTCATTAAGGGCAATAATTTATGTTCTTAAGTGCAGGAAATCTCCTGACATCCACGATCCAGCAAGCTGACACTTTTTTTTTTTTTTTCATTCATTTCTTTCAGAGAGCATCGCACTGGGAGAGAACACATTCAATAATGGAATCTAGAGAAACAATATTTTTCATTCGATGGTGTTTGTTTATTTGTTCTTCTCATTTGTAACATTAGATTGCATTACAGTCTTACTTTTTTTCCTTTCAGCTTAACCCTTTGAAGCGCAAGCATTTTAACATCAATATACCTAGTAGCATAGCTGGTTCAATTAACGTCCTTGAACGTTCTGTGAACTTTTTTTTTGAACTAGTTGTGCTACTAAGGATAGAAGACCAGCTGGATAGACTGGCCAAAGCTAGAAAAGTCAGCCCTTGCAACTGATCCACTTAACCCTTTAACGCGAAGTGTTTCCGCTCTGGGAACACCAAACTCTGACGTTTTGACTGTTGCCAGTCACGAAGAATAGATTGGATTTCTATAAATATAGTTGCGGGTGACATAGCTCCACGAGAATCCTTTACTTTTAAGCACGTCATTTCCCTTCAAAAAATTGTCACGATTATTTTTAACAGCACTGACATCGGCTGAAAATGGAAGAATGCGAGAACAGCTGGATAGATTGCCGCATTCTGAAAAAAGGGCAGCCGTTGCCATCGCTCGACTTAACTACCAGTAAGATGGCACGCGATAAACGTTTCGATCGTTCGCCATCTTGCCGGTAGTTAAGTCGAGCGATGGCAACGGCTGCCCTTTTTTCAGCATTGGGATAGGGTTGCGCCTCAAAGGGTTAACTGCCAAGAGCATGGTGGTCCCGCGCAGTCAGATATGTCAGAAAACTTCTTATGGTCTGTAGCGCCAGATAGGCGGTTCGATCGACTGCCATGTTATTGGTAGTTAAATGGATCAATGGCAACGGATTTTTCCAGCTTTGAGACCATTTAACCTTTTTTTTCGACCAGCAGTGAAAGCGCTGAAATAAGTTGGTTTCACGGCGCAACCATGTAGCATAAAAGGGATATTCCATATACATCAAGGACGTTGTTTTACCCAAATGAAAATAAAGGTATGTTATTCAAATTTCAAAAGGCAATTGCGGCATACACTTGTTTTTCTTACTAGTTAACCTTTCATACACATCACACATGAAAGATATGCAATGATGCAAGTTATGCATATTGCTTTGCATTTGCATGTTTCATTCAACTTTCCAACAAAGCTGAAGAGTTCGTCATTTCACTCTGTCTGTCTCGCTGTATCTTTGCATCTATAAAATTTATAGTTATTCCTACGTACTGTATACCATGAACTCTATTGAAAATGGTGCAACAACACATCATATGTATTTATTTTCAGGCTATTTGCAGAAGCTCCTACAGAGATTCCAACATATTTGTAGTTATCTGCAAAAGCACCTGGTGAGATTCCAACATATTTCTACAGATATTTGCAGGTTATTTGCAGGAGCATGTAATAGATTACAACAGATTTGTAGTTTTCTGGAGGTTATTTGCAGAAGCACCTGAAGAAATTCTAACATGTTTGCTGTTATACCTAAAGAGATTCAACAACTACAAATATGTTTGTAGCTACTACAACATGTACTACAACATGTTTGTAGTTATTTGTAGATTATTAGCAGAAGCATTTAGTAGATTCCAACATATTTGTAGTTAATTGGAGGTTATTTGCAGAAGCATGTATATAGATTCCAACATGTTTGTAGGTACTTACAGAAGCACCAAAAGCGATTCCAACATGTTTGTAGGTATTTGCAGTAGCACCTAAAGCGATTCCAACATGTTTGTAGTTATTTGAAGGTTGTTTGTAGAAGCACCCAAAGATATTTAAACATAATTTTAGTTCTTGCGGGAGCACTTAAAGAGATTCCATCATATTATGTTCTGCAGGCAGTCATTGTTTAAAGCAAATTCCTGAGGCATTCGTCTATTTCAAAGACAACAAAATTGATAAAAGTATTAAAGAATTGAAAAATTATGCTCTTCATCGAAAATAGTGCACATGGCGCTTATATAGTTCTTTTACAGAAGCCCCCAAAAGAGCTCCAGTTTGTTACGATCTATGAAAGCTTACAGATATTTATTCATTTTAATCACAATACGATAAGTATATAGACGTTTGTAAGAGCTCACTTTTCGTGTAAATGATAGGAATAACATTTAAAGTTCTTTTAGAGGTTCTCGCACAATTATATTAATAGTGAAGAACAGCTTCTCTAAGGTTAACCCTAAAACCTCCTCAAGTTTGAAATCGATACATCGCCAAATTCAGCTTAAAAAAATTCAGTTGTCATTTTAAAAGAAGTGTATGTCGGGAAATGTCTTATGATTAATGAATTTTATATTTTCTACCTTTCTTGTTTACTTAGGAATTAAGAATGGCCAGGGCTTTGGAGTACCGTGCGGCAGTTGATCTATCAGAGAATTTTGGGTGGTTTTCGCCTTACGTAACGTGAATATGTATTCTTACTCCTCATGGGTTATATCACGTTACATTTAGGTTATATTTAGAGCTATATAAAAAGTCTCCTACTCAAGGCATTCTTCCCTTTGACAGATATCCTTAGTGTACTTTTCCTTACAAAAGATAAAACTTGTTAACTTAGGTGCTAGATTTATCTATTAAGGTAGGTTTGCATCAGGAAAATAAAACATCATGTATGGAAAAAAATATAACTTATGTGGTTTTAAAATTGAGAATACACCTGTACGTTTTTCTGACTGAAATGTTTAGTTACGAGTAACTTGAAATATTTTTGCAACTTGATAATATTAACTTCCTGCTGAAAAGGCAACGGAAAATTGAAAGAACCTAATGCGGGGAATGCATTGGTAACACCTGCAGAGTTACATTTTGTATGCTATAATACTTTGTTTTTGTTGAACGAGAACTTTTGAAGCTGAGTATTCCGATTTTTAATAAAAGTGAGCAAATATTATGCATATGCATATGTTTCTTATCGCTCACTATAAAAATAATAAAATGTGAAATCTTTTCTTAGAGACGAAAATGTTTCTATTCAATGAAGTGAACAAACAGCCTCTACAGATTTTTAACAAAATGCATCTGGTATGTGAATGAATTTTAGTTAAACTTGTATTGGGAGAAAAGTTAAGTATGAAAAAAATATTGCAATACTAAAATGTGAAATAATTTTTTTTTAAATTCATTTGATCCGGTTTTCATTTAAAGACAACTGACTTGTTGTAATTTGCTTAAATATTTTGCTATAAAGCACATGGTGATAATTTTCGCATGACATTGTATGTCATAAGTACTATAAGTATATAACGTACTATCGTACTACCTACTACATGTATACGTATATACCATACAACCATAAGTATATTAAAACTCTATTTATGGTAGAATTTTAATATACTTATGGTAGAGATTTTAATAAACGAAACTACTTAGTCAAAAGCTTTTTGTAATAATGTATTTCGCAAATAAAATAATGTGAAAAATGCCCCACGGATTACGCAATTAAAAATTATACATCCAAATGTACGCATATAAAATAAGTATTTGTTTTAAGTATCTGTCTTTTTCTCTTCTACCTGTTTCTTTTCTAAAATAATTTTACTTTGATATACAGCATTTAAAAATTTACACTAACCTTTAAAATAACAGAACTGGGGAAAAAGCATCAGCACACAAAATGTTCAGTGAGAAAATTCAGATGCTGTCACTAGGATAAAGTTACCATGGATGAATATTGCGTCTGGTAATAAGTTTTAAATTGGAAAAAGCTCACTACGCCAGTTCAGATTTTCCCCCACATTTTGCGTAAATGATTTATAGAATAGGATAATTCCAAATCTCAATTTTGAAGGTTCTCAGATCATTAATTACCTGGAAATTAGTTATGCAAATTTTTAAGTTTTCTGCGAGCTACGCCATTTTTTTCTGAATTTCTTTAAAAAAATCCTTGCCTGTAGAAGTTACCGAAGTGAAAATTTGTTTCTTAGTGTAACTTTTTAAGCTGATTACAAAAGTGTTGTCAAAATTTGCGTATCTTCTACTGTTTTTGCATGAGCATTACATTTGCTAAAAAACGCCATGAATTCTCTTCTGCCTGTTTGATCAGAAACACATGTTTTAAATTTTTATATGTTGTTAAAATGGTATACCACTGCAAGTCAAAAAAATTTCGTCTTGGCTTTCTGCTCAGGAGCTGAGCAAAAAAATTATTAAATTTTCATGTGACTTTTCGTAGTCTTTGTAGTCTTTCGTAGTCTCATGTGACTTTTCATGTCGCTTTGTTTAGGAATAAAATTTAAAGAGCGTGTCAAAGAAATGAATGTGCAATTACAACTTATAATAATACCTTTATTCGTCGAAGTAATTTCCATTATTTTCCTATACCTACCACCAACGGTCAGATAGGGCACGGATGCTTGTATCACTGGATTCATCTTTTGATGCGATGGAGTCATCAATAGGTTTTTGTACTTCGTCCGTAGTGTACAGAAAACAAAGTATTGTTCATTGACCGAAATACACTGAAAAAGTTATTACTGCACAGTATGTGGCTAAACATAACGCCAACACGTTGTAATGTTGCCGTTATGTTTATCCATCGTTGTGCTGTAGACTGTGCCAATTTGCTATACAGTGTTTTTCGTGATTAGCTTATCAACGACATTACGTCATTTTGTGAGTGGATTTACAACACACAATGCTATATTATTTTACAGCACAAAGTGAGGGTAAACGTAACACCAACACGTTGTGATGTAGACTGTGCCAGTTACCATACAATCATTGCCATAGGTTCTTCCTGATTGGCTTATCGATGTCATTACGTCATTTTTGAATGGATTTACAACACGCAGTGATCTATTATGTTACATAAATATGTGTGGTAAAATTACAAGTATTTCTTACAGTGTAGATGGTAGTCCGAAGGGGCTATGTCAGGGCTATACGCCGGGTGCTCCCAAACTTTCCAGCCAAACGTGTCCTTAACCAGTTTTGCAACATGAGGCCTTGCGTCGTCAGAAGGTTGAAGAAGGGTGTACTGTACTACAAACTATTGGAGCCCGGTGAAAGTGTAACTGCTGTACGCTATAAACAACAGTTGCAGCGACTGAAGCAGGAAATCGATCGTAAACGTCCATTGAATGGCAAAGGTTTTCAGTACGTGTATTTGCTCCATGACAAAGCAATTCCTCATGCTGCGATAAACCGGTCAAGGACACGTTAGTGAAGTTGGGCGGGAAGTTTTCAAACATCCAGCGGATAGCCCTGACATAGCCTCTGATGACTATCATCTACTTCGATCGATGAACAATGCCTTGTCTTCTATGGACGAAGTACAAAAACCTATTGATGACTCCGTCGCATCAAAAGATGAATCCAGTGATACAAGCATCCGTGCCCCATCTGACCGTTGGTGGTAATTAGTTTAACACGCTCTTTAAAATTTATTAATAGACAAAATATACGAAAAGTCACATGAAAATTTAATACTTATTTTGCTCAGCTCCTGAGCAGAAAGCCAAGATGAAATTTTTTTGACTTTCAGGATATATACAATCTTAACAACATATAAAAATTTTAATCATGTGTTTCTGATCAAACAGGCAGAAGAAAATTCATGGCTTTTTTAGCATATGTAATGCTCATGCAAAAACTGTAGAAGATACGCAAATTTTGACAACACTTTCGGAATCAGCTTAAAAAATTACACTGAGAAACAAATTTTCACTTCAGTAAGTTTTACAGGTAAAGAGTTACTAAAGAAATTTAGTAAAAAATTGCTTTTCTTGCAAAAACCTTAAAAATTTGCCTAATTGATTTCTCGGTAATTAAGTAGTACCTTCAAAAATAGAGATTTGGAGTTATCCTATTCTATGAATCATTTACACAATAAAGTAAATAAAAAACTTTGTAAAAAATACACATAAGATGTTAAAGGTAAGAGGATAGGCACGTTTCAGCGAAAAAATTGTTTTGGCCTTCTTCAGTCCAAGCCCTTCGTCGCAAGCAACACAGGGAACTGAAAAGAACTTCCAAAGTTTTTTATTTACTTTATTGTTTAACACCAGTATTTTGAGTGTTTTTTTCCATTTACACAATATTTAGGGACAATCTGAAATGGTGTGGTAAGATTTTTCCAATTTTGTGTTTAATTTGACGTGGATAGTTAAATCACATTGATGCGAAATAAAACATATGAACATTTATCACCTTCAATTATTCTTCAAATGATTTTTTTATCATAACATTTAAAAAGCATATTTCTTTTTTAAATATTTTTCCTTTAAAAAATATTAAAAAGCGGTAATAAATAGAAAAATAACGCAAAAGCCGTTTATCACTTCTTATCAGTTGCAAAGACATGAAAAATGTTTTGTGAATTGTAATTGATGTTTTCATCAAACGCAAACAGTCCTTGCGTGAAAAAGGTCTGTTTTGATTGATCATGGGCACATAAAAGAACCATTTCCATAATTCGAAATTTTGCGAGAATTTCGTACTGTGTTCCTAACAAAGCAAATTGATAATCAATGTATGTAATTTTTCTAAGTTCACGAAATCGCCGACAAATGATGAATATATTTGGAATTCTGGTATTTCATACATAATTTATTAAAATTATTTACGGTTCGTCATATAAAAAATAGTGAAGAAATAATCGCTCTTAGATAACCACGGGCGTACTCTGAATAATCGATATAAAATGATTTTACAAAAATAAATATATACGCAATCTATTTTGTGCGAAAGTTGAATATTTTTTGAGGACATTCCAAAAAATGCCTAAAATCACCTGTAGACGTTTGATTCAAATGTTTTGCCACTCGCTTATGACCTACAATCATCCTGGAATCGTCCTAGAACATTCTGACATGAATTCCTCTGGAAATGAACTGCACGTATATTTTCGAACCATTAATATAGTTATAATATAAAACGCTGGTCTTCTGGACAAATGAAGCACGAAAACTAATTTCATTTGGCCCGCATACTGGCAGAGGTAAAAGATATGAAAAAAGTACTCGCCATTTTTTTTCACCAAAATCCTTTTTTTTTCTATATGACGGGCACTTTCCGTTTACAGTTGTTGACTCGCTGGTATCACTGGTCACTTTATTATGGAATCACCTAATAAATGGACTAACGTTGCTTCGTATGAAAGGACGGAAGAAATGACACCCACCTATTTAGGGTCAAATCAGTATCAGTTCCATAATCTTGGAAATACAGACATCCCATTCTCGGATGCTGATACTCTTTAGCTCAATTTTCACTTGCTAAAATTCTTCTTCCAATTGAAATTCAATTATAATTTTTTTGTTCTTTTAAACTATAATATTTAAAAATTCCACTGCAATAATTACAATTTAATTTATAGCCAAGGACATAAATAAATGAATAAGAATTCTAAAAATCTGTGCTAGCTGAATTTGCAGGTGTAGTTAAAAGAAATATCTTCTTGAAAACCATCCAAGAAATTATAAAACTGTAAAAAAAAAGGGAAAAAATAGTAATTTGTGACTACTCCTGTAGTTCCACAGTAAGTGTTCTAATCATTAAAATTCCTTTTAAAACAATTAATAATCAATGTTTAACCAAGAAAATCAGTAAGTGCATTCAGATATTCAAAAAATATATGTGTTATCTGGATTTGCATTTAAAGTAAAAATTATATGTTATTATTATACTTATTAGGAATTTATAGAAAAATGTTCACTTATACTGTAAAAATATGTAATCCGTAAATTCACTATATTATTATTATTATTATTATTATTATTATTATTATAAGTAACTAACATTGAGGTTTTCCTTAAAAGTTGAGCACCGAAGATTTTGGCTGAGGCGAGCTGGATAGAAGTCAGAGAATAATTCGTGGCTGGCAATTTAGTCATAAACCCAAATAAGTTCAGGCAGCCAAATAGGGTCAGGAGCATGAATCTGGCACTGGAAATGATATTCAAGCTCCTCCCGGGAATTCAACACGGACTGGCGGTATCAACGAAAAACTTACCTGGTATTCCAAAAATTTTCGTTATTTTAATTCTTCGGTGACGTTTTAAAGAAATGCAATTAATTTCTCTTCTGATTTCGTCTTAACTTTCTTATCTGAAATACTGTGTTAAGTTACATACCTTGGAACTCTATGTCCCGGAGATAGCTCCGAATCTTCTAATGCAGGACTGAAACAAAATAAAATGATAAAATAATTGACTATAGGTCCCTAATAGCCAGTGTGTAAGAATAGGGGACACCTCTCTTCCTGTAGGAGAGTGTAACAGGTCCCCGGGACACAGAGATTACGCGAAGACTGTCCCGCAGTGGACTAGGCGCTAAACTCCGTTTCCATTAGAACACGGCAAGTGAAGCAGCACCCGGCTTGGCCAGTGCTTGGGATGGACTTCCCCCTCTCCGCCCGTCCGCTGTGGAACCGTGTACGCTAATGGGAGCTGGTGCACGTAAAATCCGTCGTGGCTCCAAAGTCCTCCAAGTTGTTAAACGATACCTCTGGGGGTGCCGATTTCCGGGGGGTTGGTCCCTCCTCTGGAATTGGTTCAAAATTACGGGACCCCCTCCCACTGGGGCTCATTGAAATGGAAGCCGCTCCTTCAGCCCATCGCCTGCCTATATAGGGGGATCTGTCACCGCAACGCGGTTGCCAGAGGGGATTAGCAACAACAACAACAACAACAACGCGATAACTTTCAAAATATTAGTTAAATTTTCTTTGCCCCTCGCTCATCCGGTAGTTTTGACATGGCACGGTTATTAATCCATACTTGTTAATGAGTGAAATAAATTAATCACAGTAGCCACGAATTTGGAGAAGTATAATTTAAAGTAGGATTACGTCCTTACTCCTTATTGGCCCTGTGGGGAGGGGGGGGGGAATTGTTATCAACGCCTTTGATTGTTTCAATGTTACTCTGTTAAAAATCTAGAGGTGAATTAACCATGGGCCCTAAACCTGGGATTTCTTTTAGGGTCAGTCTAAAACGTGACCTCATTATTTAAAAATTGCGTGAAATGCATAAACTCGTCTTCAAAATTTACGTCATATTCGCATTTTCTGCGATTCGAAATAGCTCCTCGATATTATGCACTTATGCATCTTTCACGAGATTGGAACAGACTAATTTCATCAGTCGAACATCGGAGGATTTAATTATTTAAATTGAGCATTCGGCGTCCATTGCATTGTTTTTATTTCTAGGCATGATCTTTTATTTATTTATCTATTTATTCTTTTGTTCTGCCCACGTTAATAAATATTTCATGTATATTAAACTAAAAATGTGTGTCACATTCATCATTTTTCAATGGGTGCCTTACAACTAAACGATAAGTAATCGTACGGTATATCGCAGTAGTTCCAACACAAGAGATTACCTCGAACGTTTTGTTTTCTTTTTTTAACCATTTTATACTCTCAATAATATCTGAGTGATAGCCTAGGCGTTTTTAGACGGCGATAAAAATGATCAGTGCTCCATATTTTATCTCCCAACTAGATCTAATGAATAGTTCTTTGTGATTCATTGATTTGAAATGCATTCCCCTGAATCGCAACTGTCCAGCTTCACCCTATATTTCCACTCTTACTTCATACGTATCGATATATTTTGGTTTGATGGATGACACTCCATATACTATTTGTTTTTGCATTTGTGCGCCTCGAAGTCAGTATTTTGTCCGATATAAGCGCCAATGGCAACTTTTTTTTTATGCTCCAATCAAAAGATTGGTTTCAATTCTAAATAGGCTATTTTTTGATGGAGAGTCCTATGCTGGCTGTGCGCGGGCACAGCCAGCTGTCGTCAAAAAGGGGTCTCTAGATCTGTGTCATGCGATGAACGTTTCGATCGTCTGCCATCTTGCTGGTAGTTAAGTCGAGCGATGGCAACGGCTCCCCTTTTTTCAGTATTGGGCAATCTATCCAGCTGTTCTCGCATTCTTCCATTTTTCAGCCGATGTCAGTGCTGTTAAAAATAATCGTGACCATTTTTTGACGGGAAATGACTTGCTAAAAAGTAAAGGATTCTCGTGGAGCTATGTCACCCACAACTATTTTTATAGAAATCCAATCTATTCTTCGTGACTGGCAACAGTCAAAACGTGAGAGTTTGGTGTTCCCAGAGCGGGAACAGTGCGCGTTAAAGGGTTAAAAATAGTTCTAGAACCATAAATACCGTAACATTATGTTTGATTTACTTCATAAACATTCAGTATTTGCATAAAATGCTATTTTCTAGTTTTGAGTTTTATTGTTCAACATGGAGAAAAATCCGGTTTAGTGAAGTTCGAACATAGTCAACGAAATTATCCGGTCCCCAGAGGTTCACTGTAACCGGAGTTGACTGTACTATGTAGTTTCATACGAATCTTTCAACACGGAAAAATAGTTGGGTTGCCTTAGTTTCGCGTTAATTTTTTTCACTGTATCAATTTTGTTTTGTCTGAAAGAGACAAAAATCTGTACGAAACAGCAAAAACAGCAAAGCTTTAAACAACGGCTGCTAATGAAGCATAAGGTATTTGAATTATTTTAAGGGCTTCTATAATACCACAAACAGCATTTTCAGTAGGTTTGATAACGCCGTACACGGAAATCGCATACATAAATTTCGTGGTAATCCACGCATATTTAGGGCAGTTAGAGCACGAATGGACAGACAGATAAAACGAAACCATGAACATTTTTTTGACTTTATTAGAAAATGTTAAAAATTTAATCAACACAAGGAAGTACACGAAAAAAGCAAATGTTTCCACACACATTCAAAAAAGGGAAGCAAAATTTTATTGACACAAAAACGCGTTATCTTTTATGTGTGAGTGCGTCTTATTCTTTTCTCCTGGGAAAAAAAAAAAAAAAAAACTTCATTCAATAGCGACGCAGCGTGATGTGCGTCTACAAAAAGTTGTAATTACCCGCTTGAAATTGATGATGTACGATCACGTAAACATTTCCATACGCGGCACGTGACTACTATTTTTTTTTCCTCCTGAATATCCAGAACGCCAGGAATTCTGGGATATCGATTGTCCCTACTACCAAGAAATAAACAAACGTCTTTAATCTGCTGTAAAACGTATTGCAAAAATGTGCTTACACTGTTCACAAAACGTAGTGTCTACCTTTGTTATGTTTTCCTCTTTTGGTTCCAAAAGACCTATGAATTCGGTTGTTTTTTCAACACATGGATCTGTCTATCTGTCCACGCTTTAATTTCTGTCTATGTACAGGGTGATTCAAATTAAGCGGAAATATGTTTTAGGTACCTAATCTGCACAAAAATTCCTGACTGCAGCAAAGCTAAATTTTGAAGATGTAGCCTGAGTGCGGTTTTTGATTCCTTAAGGAAAATAATTGGATTATATTTCACTAGATAGAAAAAGGAGATTAATGCTGATATGCAAGTAAATTGCCCATCATAAAAAAAATAAATATAATTTGTTAGAAATAAACATAAATTAAAAATTGTAGAATGATATTTTCGAGTGGTACGAAACATCCATCGTTCATCAGCTATGTCAATAGGAACTTACGCACAGCCAAGAAGGCAGAAAATGAGAGAGTTAAACAGAACAAAGTAGAAAGGGCAGAATAACAGAAATTGCTTTACAAAAAATGGGAAAAGTGGACGGGTAAAAAGGTAAAAAGAACATATAAAGTAAAATATGTAACTTTAAAAAGCAAAATAATTAAGAAACATGAGAAGATTAAATGAAGAAACACATAAAAAGACTTTTTTTAATAAAACATTAACGGTTTTTTAATAAATTTCTCATAATTGCAGTACCTTCCACTGGCTGTTACCCTTTAATTTTTAAAAGAAACTGTGCAGGTATTAATTTCTCCTAAAGAGACTTAAGATTATATTAATTAACTTAACTAACTTATTAATTTGCTTTCAGTTTTATGCGATCAAAACTTTTACAGGCAATGAAAATTAACTTTAAACGAAGTAGAGTCCCCCATAAATGGGATTACTGCATGTTATTAAGGCTTTACTGTGTCACCTATTGAAGAAAAAAGGGGGTGCGGTTCTTTTAAATTTCTTTTTTTTAATATTTCCCTATTTTTAATTATCTCTTTTTTCTGTTAAATTTATATGTATATGTATATTTAAAATGTCTTGTGGGCTAAGTTTACACATAGACCATTACAAGAATTTGCATTAACTCTTATTTAACAGCATCTCTGACGTAACTGTATGAAGTTAGCTTTCACAAGACTATTTTTTGCTTTACTTAATTATTTTTAGCGCATAATTGTAAAGTCAAAGAAACAGTTGCTTTGAAAAGCTTTCCGTAATCCAATCATTTTCTATGATTTATTGCAGCCCATTCCTTAAAGTTAATTTCTCAAGTTTTTCTTTTACCGTTCATTTAATTTTCCTCTTTCCCTTGTCGTAAGTTTCTGTTTGAATTCATTGGACGTCAATTCATGTCACGTGAGCTGACCGTAATTTATTTTTCCGGTCGAATGGGTTTTAATTTTGAGGAACGGACACTGTGCGTGGAGAAAGAAGAGTTGAATCAAAAAGAACTTTTCTTCTGCCTAATTTGATTTCGAAAGACCTGTGAATTGGCCGTTGAGCCAATTAAGGCACATTTTAGAGCTGGATTAAAAAGATGCTTAGGTCTACATGAAAAGAAAAGCACAGTAAGCGGGGAAAAATAAACGTCAAAGAGAGTTAACTGTTTTGACATCGTAATAAATAACTTCAGTTCAACGCTATGAAAGGTAATCGTTTCCATTTAATTCTCTAGTTATTGTATTAGATGTACCAATAATGCCATTTTTCCAAAAGTCAGTATTTTGTGTAGCCAAAACTACTGAGGCTAATAATACAAAATTTAGCACTTATGTAAGTTTTATTTAGCGTAGGTGCTAGATTGGAGAGCATTTTCTGAAATTTGTTACTTATGGGGGACAGTACCCCAAAAGATCTTACAGCGTAATCTGCGTGATCTTAAAGTAGAAAAGAGATATCGATGAAATTCTTGTTGTAAAATACAACATTCACGAATATCTAAAAATCGATTTCAGAACATTTCAAATAGAGTCCTACAAAGAGGGTAAACGTGAAAGAGGAGGAAGAGGGGCCGTTATTCTTGAAAGAAAAAAAAAATCTCGCTTTAAAATTTAACAAATAGGAGTCCTATGCTTTGGCACAGCTTGACTGTATTTCAATACTTGTTGAAAATTTATTTGAATTTTTATGTAGGAAAGAACATTACTTTCCGGTATACCTAATAGATTTATAACCTTACATTTATGAACAATTCATGAATTTGCTGATAAATGTCTATAAAACAAGTAATGTAAAACGTGTAAAAAAAATTGTATAATACTTTCAAACACACATTTTTAAGCCAAATTTGGCGAGGTATGGGCGTAAACATTCTCAAGATTTTTGAGATAATAACCTTAAAGAAAACCTGTACACCGCTATTAATGTAACGTTGTGAGTCTCTCTAAAGAAACATTAAATATTATTTCGATCCTTTAAATGCAAAGTTATCTGTTATACACTTTTACATGCGTGTTGCATTTCGCTTAAATTTAATAAATGTCTCAACTGCTACAGACAGTAGGGCATTAGAATTCTTTTGAGTGCTCCTACAGGAGAATTATAAATGTCAATAGATTTGCTATTTTCGATTGGGATTATTA
Organism: Cheiracanthium punctorium; assembly: GCA_038373885.1. Taxonomy (NCBI): domain Eukaryota; kingdom Metazoa; phylum Arthropoda; class Arachnida; order Araneae; family Cheiracanthiidae; genus Cheiracanthium; species Cheiracanthium punctorium. The sequence continues at coordinate 430,307 of JAWZYV010011933.1, read as the reverse complement.
ATTTTTAATCCTTAATGATACACATCAATTATTTTTGTTTAAAATAGACGAATATGTTTTAAATACGCCTTAAACAATGACTGTTCATGAAATTATGTATTTTGTTTGAAATAGATGAATGTCTCTAGCAGCTTTAACCGCAATGTTTTGGAATTCATTTGAGCATTCCTGTCGAAGAACCATAAATGCTTCAGTACCTTTTCGATGCAGAGCTTTTTTCGTAATCATTAATATCATATATCACTTTTGTTTTGTTGAAAATAGACTTATATCTCTAAAAAGAACGACTGCCCATAGAGCTTAATATATTTCAATTCCTTTTGATACTCTTGTAGCAGATTTCTAAATGATACAAGCTCAATAGATTACATCGTACTATGCATAGGAATAACATTATAAATTTTGTAGTAATCTCGATGCATGTTTACGATAGTTTTAAGAAGGACGGACAGACCGACAAACTGAAATCGTGGAATCATTGGTGAAATTTGTAGAACTGAATAATAACATATATAAATTTTGAAGGAAAGGATACATATTCACTGCAGATAGAAAACGCGCAAGGTGAAATCGTTCTAATTTAAAAAGATCTGAAAAATATACTTAAGGGGTCAGGTACATTTGAGCGTTGAAAATCTCCACGAAAATTGACCATAACTTCGTTTGCAATAGCTCTACAAGTAACAATTCTGTAAACTTGTAATTTTAACCAGTTATTTAGAAAGCTTTTATGAACCTTTTACAACTCTTGGAATAGTTCTACCTATTAAATTGAATTTTTTATAATTAAAAGTATTCGAGCTCATTTTTTGCTTCTTAATAGTCTTGCGCGCAGCATTTCATAAAATATATGTATCACAGTAACTTAAAAATTTCAATACATAATGAAAAATATCTTTAAATTAAAATGACGAAAAAGAATTTTGTTGTGATTTATGTAACGTTATAATTTTTGCATTTATTTGCATAATTATGCGAATGATAGTTATAAAATTTACAATTATTCTTTTTTTGAAAGGAAAGAAGAGTCCCAGCAAAATTGTTTTTCGTCATTTTAATAATAAGCTATTTTTCTATGTCTATAACAATTTTTAAGATAATGTGAAGCATATATTTTATGAAATGCTGCGCGTAAGACTATAGAGAGGCAAAAACTGAGCTCTAACTCCTTTAATTATAAAAAATTTGATTTAGCATGTAGAACTATTCCAAGAGCTGTGAAAGACTAATAAAAGCTTTCTAAATAACTGGTAAAAATTGCAAGTTTTACAAATGATTACTTTTGGAGCTATTACAAATAAAGACATAGTCTTTTTTCGTCGATATTTTCATTGCTCAAAGGTACCTGACCCCTTTAAAACATAAGAAAATAGACTTGTTATCTCGACGAAATATTCCCACAAAAATGTTGGCATAAGATTGGAAGCTCTCTCTTGACGAAAAACAAAAAGAACCAGCCGTTTTTCAAATAAAAAAAAAAACATAAAACCTTTTTCTTCTACATCATAACTGCTGAACTTCTAAAATCTTTTAAAAGTCAAGAGTGAAATTACTGATCCATTTCGAGCTCCAAGATGAAAAATGCAGGTAGGTTTAGAGGAAAAGGCCGTGTTCAAACGACAGCGCGAGCTTATTTTCTAGTCAGACCAGTGGCGTGCGAAAATAGTTTGAAGGAACGGGAGACATTTTAGTGTAGGCATCGAATTTCTCCTGTCGCATATTCAGGAATAGGAACATTTCTTTATAGAGTGCGAAAAAGGATGCTTAACCCTTGAACGAGCAGTGTTCCCGCTCTGGGAACACCAAACTCCGAAGTTTTGACTGCTGCCAGTCACGAAGAATAGATTTGATTTCTATAAAAATAGTTACGGGTGACATAGCTCCACGAGAATCCTTTACTTTTTAGCACGTCATTTCCCGTAAAAAAAGGGTCACGATTCTTTTAACAGCACTGGCATCTGCTGAAAAATGAAGAGTGCGAGAACAGCTGGATAGATTGCCCAATGCTGAAAAAATTGCAGCCGTTGCCATCGCTCGACTTAACTACACAGCCAGCTGTCGTCAAAAAAGGATCTCTAGATCTGTGGCACGCGATGACGTTTCGATCGTCCGCCTCTTGCTGGTAGTTAAGTCGAGCGATGGCAACGGCTTCCCTTTTTCAGCATTGGAAAGGTTAATACGCAAGAGGCGAAGCATTGTTCACACTTATCATAAGTTAATTAACCGCAAAATTAATCATACAGCCGAAAAGCAAGCAAACGAAAAAAAAAAAAAAAAAAACTGCGAGAACAGCTGGATAGATGCCCAATGCTGAAAAAAGTGCTACCGATGCTATCGCTCGACTTAACGACAGCAAGAGGGCGGACGATCGAACGTTCATCGCGTGCCACAGTTATAGAAACCCTTTTTTGAAGCAGTGCTGTGCGGCACAGCCAGCTGTCGTCAAAAAAGGGTCTCTAGATCTGTGGCACGCGATTTCGATTGTCCGCCATCCTTCTGATAGTTAAGTCGAGCGATGGCAACGGGTTCCCTTTTTTCAGCATTGGGAAAGGGTTGCTCCTCAAAGGGTTAACCCCTGCACGAATACCCATGTGAATCAGCTGAAACAGTCTCAATGTAAAAGGAATATTTGTTTACGTTTATTTCTGGAATATATTGACTGCATTCTGTCTAATTAAAGTACATTGTTTTCAACCATTCACAATACTCAAAGCAGGGACTGGCGGGAAAAAAAATGTTTCGGGTATGCTCCAAAAGATGGAAAAGGTAAAAAAGAATGCTTGATAAGTGATTCCAACTAACAAAAATCCAAGTTGGGGAGGGGGGGGGGGAGGGGTTGACAGGCCCCTTTGACCCGCGCTCTGGCTACGTCCAGTTCTTGAAGTAACAGAATCTATATTGCGCTAACATGCGGTGCCAAAATTGAAGATATTTCAACGATGCGAATGGCAACAACTAGATGTAAATGTTAGCCGAACCATGGAGCTCATGAATGGAACGCCAGAGACTTGAGCACTAGTTTGAGAAAACCCACAGCTGCAGTAATTAAGAAATATTTATGTAAGAATTTGTACAACCTTCTACCACCCTATATTATCTTCATTTTATGAATGCAAATGACGCCATGTATGTATTTCGATACAATTTTTAATTTATGATAATTCCCAAAATTTGTATCCACCCTAACTTAAAAAAAATTACTTACAAATACTGTTAAATCAAAGAAACATAATTTTCGTTGAAGTGAGTTCAATAATTTGGCCAGCACTGTACTAAGTATAAATAAAAGTACTTTATGCTTCGGCTAATTTAAAATATTTTGTCTTCTTTGTGGGCTTGAAAAAATAAATTTTAAATCCCTGTCCCAATTTGTGAAAAAAAAATTGTAATTTAACATACTTTTACTTCAGAGATTATTAATTTAAATTGACATTTAATGCAATATGCAGGGTTTTCATGAGCCTTGCCGGGGTAAAGAAAATTTATTTTGATAAATCTATTTCAGATTTATACATAATTCTTCTTTTTCTTGTTTTGATACTTATGTCATAAAGTTCTCTCCCTAATACTTGGGGTATTATCCAAATTGATGTGACGCTAATATCGAGATTCGAAAGCAAAATATGAATCCTGAGTTCTAAGCATAGTTGTTTTAAAAATATTTACGATAATATTTATTTTCAATGTTTTATTTTAATCTTGGTGTTTATCTTCATTAATTTTTTTCAAACACTCTGAGAAATGTCCCAGAGTGTTTGAAAAAAATTAATAAAGAGAGTTATGCAGTTATCACTAATTTTTACTAGTTTTACTATTTTTTCATTCATTTATTTTCTAAGTAAATTTCCATTTTAACACTTTGCAAAAGCTTCTTTCTCCAGTTTCTCATTTCTGCTAATGCTCAGTAGAACTCTGTAGTGTTCATTTCTGCTAAACATATATATATATACAAATTTTTCCAAGCAAGCTTGTTATATAAGCTGACAGAATATATAATGATTACGCGGCTTAGGTGTGAAATTGGCTGTGTAAAAATATTTTTATATATTTGAATTATTATATATTATATATTATTATATATTATATATCATTATATATTAGGTATCATTATATATTATTATATATTATATATTATTATATAATTATAATTTATCTGAAGCTTAAATCAGTTTTTAGTCTTTTTTCAACATCATTTGGCTGTTTTTAAGACACTGAATATAGTGATACAATGAATATTAGTTTAATAATTAATGTGTAAGAAAGAATAACAGGTAATGTGTTAAATGCATAATAATTTATTTGTTCTGTATGATCCGCAGCAGAGTTCAGTCTTTTTAGCTGTTCCGTGCTTTCGTGCCCGTTAAACCCAACTAAATATTGGAATATTCCTGCTTACAATAACATATCACAGATATGCACTGAAATCTCTGAATTCCACACAGATGATATATGCATGTACATCCAACTGTATTATCTCTTTGTATATGGCGGAAATACATCATAATGAATGGACGTAATTTTATCGGAATCCTTAATCGAGAAAATATTCATTTTGGGCCATCCAAGATATTCCTTATCTCCTTGACGTTAATGAAATACTCGGACGGGAAAGGGGTACATCGCTTAATGGTTCTGCCTGATATTAGTATAATACCCGAGTCGCATCATGGAAAAGGAGCGAATAGGCGAAAGTGCTTCGAGAAATGCAGTGATATTAATTTCAATCAGCGAAATGCCTCTCACATAGGAGCCATGTATATTCCTGTCGTCAGATTTGAGATGCACAGAGATAACATGTTTCTTGAAACGAAACTTGAAGAGTTTCAGAGGAAATGGGAGTTTGGAATACTCTGGAGTTTAATTTATTAGTTTGAATATTATGAGTACGTGACAGAATTTTTTTTACAGCTTGGATATTGCAATCCGTTTTGAATGTCGATAGAAGTAGCATCGGTAGAAATTAGAATATTTAGTCAGTGGTCTAAAAGAACAGTGACTCCTTGACTTCCCTGTTGTTCGTAACATTTATCACTGGATGCATCATTTTTAAAATAGTGCAGAACAAAACGAACGATACAAAAGCAATTTATTGGGTTGTTCGTAAAGTCATTTCGCTTTTTAAGAACATGAGGAACACATATGTCGAGGAACACATATGCCGGATCAAAATTTTGAAAAATGGTTTTGACGCTGGAGTTCTCTGCAAACATCTTCTCCATACACATCGGATAATGTTGTTTCTTTCTTTGATTAGTATTTTTACCTTTTCAACAAAGAAAAAGCAAAACACGTCAAAAATGTCGCTTTTCAGTTTCCATAACCGAGAGTGTGCTAACCAAAAACTGCTGCTCAGAATCAATCGAACTTTTTCAAGCAAGCTTGCTATATAAGCTAATTTCGGGCACTGTATGTAGCGAAACATTTCACCCGCACAATAGTGCTAAATTAGCTGCAACTTTTCCATGGAAAAAATTTCACCGTGATTTGGTTCCATTCAAGAATTTAATCATCAGATCATGGTGTAGCGTTTCTCCACAGAAAGGTTGCAGCTAATTTAGCATCATAATTTGTTGAAAAGTTGAACTAATTCGATTAGATCGGTACAAGGTGAAATGTTCGGGAGCGTTAATTAAGCCATTATGGCTGTTTTTAAAGCAAAGGAAATAGATGACGTACTGTTTTATTTGCCAATTTTAATGCAAATTGATTGTTAATGATGTGCATAGTTAAGTCAGGAATTTTATTTTTAATTTGTCTCTCATGAGTTTAGGGTAATTACAACAAAATCTAAATGAGAATATTGTTAAAAATTCACAAATTATGACTAATAACATCAATAATAAAATAAAATAAAATTATTATAACTTAATACTCCAGTCCAAAATTGTTTTTAATGAACCTCTTTTTCACAAGCGTGGCTATTTTACGAACTAGTGAGTGGTCCCAAATACAGAATCCTAAACGAATTTACGAGCTGTTTGAGTGTCCCTGAATGTAGACCTATGAGCGAATTTACGAACTGTTTCAGTGTCCCTGAATGCAGACCTATGAGCGATTTTACGAACTGTTTGAGTGATTCATACGAGTTTGTAAAAACGAGTATCTACGGCATATTGCTGTTTATTTCTTTGGTTTTTGGTTAAGGCGAGGCTACGTAAGGGCGCTCTGCCCAAGGAGAGAATGACTTGAGCGAAGGACTTGTTAGTAGCATTTTATTTTACTGTACGCATTCTAATCAAATAAACTATACAACTTCAGTATAAATTTCTCTCTGCGAATATTATCCACAAAAAAAATAGAAATGTGTAAAGGGAGATTTAAACTTTCAGTTTTGACACCAAAAATTTGATAAATGCAGTATATAAACATATTTATAACTGCAATAAAAATCTAAAAGAATAAAGAAATTTATTCACGCATTATTTAATACGAAATGCTCTTTTTAAAATTCTTCTCCGTCCATAAAAATATACAGAAACGTATAAATTATCTTTCTTGGCCCGAACACACAAGTCTGCATCGAAAGACTTCAATCTTTCTCGGAGGCATTTGTCTCCCTTTGACTTTTTCTTGGAATAATTTTTCCAGAGGCCATTGTTTAGTGCGCCATTATGTCGTCAGAAAAATCTGATATGTAAGCAGACGAGAATCTTGGGGGCAAGAAAGCTGTCTGCGAAACATGTTTGTTCTTTGTATATCTCAGCATCAAGATGGGAAAATTACATTCATACGTTTGTTCTTGTTTTGTTTTCTTTCGTCTCAAAAGCTTTTTCCTGGATAAAAACTGAAATAACGTCATTTTATCAGTTTCTGAGAAGCCTTGACAGAACTTTTTGTTTTGGAAACATCTTAATGAATTGTAAGATTAATCTTTGCAGAAGCATGCGAAAGAATTCCAGTGCATTAAGCACAAGAAATTCGTTGTTTAAAGCGTATTTTATAAACATTCATTTATTTCAAACAAGACTATATATATATATATATATTGTTAAGGATTCCTAAAGCCCTATATCGAAAACTGTGTATGTAGCACACATACATTTTTACAGGTTAGACATTTATCTACTTCAAGCACAATATGATAAGTAGAGAGATGTTTATAAAGGTTTATTTTACATTACTTATTTTTAAAGGTTTACTTATTTTCTTTAAAGGATAGAAATAATATTTGAAGTTCTTTTACAAAGTCTCACAAAATTGCACAAAATGCAATTTTTTTAATACAATTTTATTATTTTCATCTGTACGTATACATGAATTTAATGGAAGTTTCTGATTAAATTTACATCCACTGCCAGATATCTAATTATTTTGAAATCTTGCAAGCATGTAAAGTCTCGATAACAATATAATAATATTGAAAATGGCTTACGTACTATTTACATTTATCCAAAAAAGAATTCCATTACAATAAGCTCTATGGGTAGTCTTTGTTTAAAGTATATTTTAGACATTTATTTTTTTCAAACAAAGCAAAATTAATATAAATGTCAGTAATTTCAAAATAAGGACTTCCGTCAAAAATAGTGATTTATATATTTTTTTTTCATAAAAATTTCAATATACATTACGGTCAAAAGCAATTTAATCTATTTCAAACGCAATAATAAGTTTATAAACGTTTATATCGTTTATAATTCAATGAAAAGAGGTTAATAACATTTAAGGCTCTTTTACAGGGTCTCGCAAATTTACATTGCTTGTAAACTAGTGATTTTTTTTTAATTATCCCCCAAATCTCACCAAATTTAAGGACAATACATAGCCAAATTTTTCGTAAAAATAAGTCAATTATTTTTGGATATTGTTTTACAATAGATGCATTTGGCATGTATTATTTTTTAAGTTCAATCTAGTGTGAAGATCCCAATTTTCACATGCTGGTCTGTCATACCATGAAAAACACGATCTGCATCGGAAGTTGCAAACGGCGACCGCTAGAAGGAAATGTTTGCAGGCGTAATCATTTCAGCTTAGGACGTTGCCAGATACGGATGAATCTGTTTACTAACTCAGAATTGGCCGATATCGTAAATGATACCAAGAATGGGAAAAAATAAGTCATTTAATAAAAGTCGCACCTCTTCTATAAGGTATACCCAAATGAAAGGGGGACTTTTGGCGGTTTGAGAAATGGTTTAATGATATTAATTTAAATTAGCATACAAAAGAAAGAGGTAACACAGGCATAACACAGGCGTAACACATAGGTAAGACAAAGTCACATTCTAGGTTGAAACAAGTATCCCAGAGGTCAAGAAGATGATGGATACCCTGAGCGAGAAGCTCAGGGGAAAGGGACAACCTTTCGTGTAGTATTGATTGCACTCTACCTTTGTTCAACATTTCCTCGGATATTTTGCGACGGTCTCTTGAGAAGGATTGGGCGAATGGTCGCTGGCGAAATAGCGGAGGAAATGTACATGAGCAAAGGAAGTGTGCAAACAATACTGCATTAAACTTGCCAAAGCCTCTAACTCGGGGTATCCATCATCTCCTTGACCACTGGGATACTAGTTTCAACATAGAATGTGACTTTGTCTAGCCTATGTGTTACGCCTGTATTACCTCTTTCTTTTTTGTGCTAATTTATACTAACATTAAACCATTTCTCAAACCGCTAGTAGTCTCCTTTTCATTTAGGCAACCCTTATAGCATAATTTCTCCGTCTCCTGTACGCCTGCGAACATTGCACTCAAAGTACTTCTGTACAGCCGCTCGTCCATTCCCATCGGCTCCACCGTATACTTAATACATATCGGCCAATTCTGAATCAGCAAACCGATTCATAAATCTCTGGCTACGAATTAGGCTAAAATGACCACGTTCCTATAAGCTTACGAGCATCGTCCTCTAAGGGGTCGCCCGTTTTCATTTCCGGACGCAAGTTCAGCCTTTTGCAAATCTTGTCGACAGACCAGCATGTTAAGTTTCGCAGGACCTGCCGTTGCCAAACTCTTGATAACTGACGTTGACGTTGTTTTCTTCTGCTTGGAATTTGCTTCAAAATTAAGAATTCCACCGTTTACGATCGATAGTGCTGCCATCTACCGGCTACCGAATGAGGTATAAATGAACTGTTCGGGAGTCTGTGGTAGAAATGAACACCCATGGCAGAAACTGTCGCTATCGATCTAATCTGGATTTGGGGTTGGTAAAAAATTCTGTAAAGCGGGAGTGCCCCCATAATCAAAGAAAACAATCACGAGAAGACAACGACCTGTCGAAACACCCTGTATATCGAGGTTAGAACGTTTTCAAGTAGTTCACAAATTTGCAAAACAGCATCGTTAAGCCCCCTGCATATCGAAGTAAAGATGCAAAATCTGTGGAAAGTTATAAACACCTGTTTTTAGGGATGGACGCAAGACGACTTTTTGCGAGACGAGACAGAGATTTACAGCTTTTTTTGCGAGACGAGACAAACATTTTTAACATTATGATATAGGGATTTTTGCGAGACGAGACAAGCTTTTCGGCTGTTTTGCGAGACGCGAGACACCAATTTTTCGTCTCGCGTCCATCCCTACCTGTTTTTTTTTTTTTTTTTTTTTTTTTAAGTTTCTTGTTTTTCTAAAATATAAAAGTAAATCTCTAGTGCTAGTTAAAATCTGGAATTCTTCCAAACTTTTCACTTTAAAGGCATAAAGTCTTGATTTATCGAATCCTTGTGGACTTTACTCGAAAAAAAAAATCTAAGAAACGTTCTCCCTATACTCACTGGAAAAAGGTTTTTCGTGTTAAAAGCATACTTCCAAAGGTTTTATTGCTACTTAGTATCTATACTTCTTATTGTGCGCTTATTGGCAGTTCTTTGTTCCCCTGAAAGGACGGTATATGTGCAAGGACGGTATATGTGCAAACAGCCCCTCGCAGAGGCGACTGTTTTGTGTAAGAAGTGAAGGTAGAATCTTATTGAATTTCCTTTGTGTTGTGTTATTGGATTTAGTTAAACATATACCTTAAAAGATTTTTTGCAAAGGAAATAATTTATTCTACATTTCTTCTTTTATGACTGGAAATAATGATAATATCACGCTGAGGTATGGATCGGTAATTTCATGAGACATGCGTATGCTGTTTCATAGCCTCCACGTCAAGCTGTCTATAGACATGACGGATATGAAACAAGACTACAAGACTAATTCTATGAGATTGTGTGCTCATACATATGCTCTAAAGTATTTAAATAGCAAAATATAAATAAATGCTAGTAAAACTGATCTTAACCCTAAAATGCATGATTTTTAAAATGGGCTAAAAATAAAATTGCAATTTCATGCAGGATTACTTTTGCTGGAAAAAATATTTAAAAAAAAAATTCAGCATGCTCTTTCCCAGAAAAATAATAGAAATTCGAAAAATAAAGTAATACGGCCTTAATTCTTATTTATTAGGTCCTGATTCTACTGTTTTTTAGTATTTTTGTATTTATTTTCATTTAGCAATAAAAATTAGAAACAATCAAAAATTGAAGCAAAAATTGATTCAGCCGCCTCTGTACACACACTATGAATTTATGCGTGTTTGCTCTAAAGGTAATGTTGCCATACATCTTAAAAACTGAAAATTATTTCCATTATGGTCTTATATTTATCTCAAAGCCTATTCTAGACAAAAACTTCAAAAATTTCTTTTATGGAGAAATGAGGAAGTAGCCCATAGGCTACACTCTCATTTTTCAACTAACCTACACTCTCTTTTTTCAAAGACTTTAACCCTACAGTGTGAACTCTAGGGTTAAAGTCATTGAAGTGATGCTTAATGGGACAATCTGGATGACGGGACAATCTGGGACAATCTGGATGATTCAACATATATGGGACCAGACATCCGCCGTATTATTGAAAAATTGTGGATTATAAAAATCTCGTGTTTTTCGCACAAAGTCGTGGGCATCTGTTTGGTCTATAATGTAGTGCACTAGATAAATACACTACAAAATACATAAGACAAATAGGAAACAATAAGGAAAGTGGGATACTGTAGGATACTACCTTCAGGAACGGCCTACCTATTTGATTTAAAGCCTTTTTTAGTTCCTGAAGTGTCCTACTGCCCTGCTGAACCCGAGCTCCAGGCTCAGGTCCAGCAAGCAGCGGTTTCCCTCATTTTTATTTTATTTTTTTACAGCACAATTTTTGGATTACAATTGGTAAAATACAGCAGTGCTATACAATATAAAAGCAGTTAGTTTACAATGGTTTATAATTGCTCACAATATTGTTCTTAGTAACATTTGACCATAGATACATATATTTAACACGTTCTTTTTTTACAATTTTGAAAGTTAAAAAAAGTAAGTAAATATCTAAAAGTAAACAATAGGCTTGAGAATGATAAACTTATAAAGTAATTTTGTAAAATTTAAACATAAATAAATTCATCTAATATTCAAAAATGTGCTTTAGAAAGAAGTTTTGTTTTTTTTTTTTTTAATTTTGAAAGCATACATATAATAATATACTGAAAAATAAAGTTAGGCTTGGATATGAGAAGTGTAATTTTTTTTAATCTAACGAAATAAGAGCAGCAACAGAATTTCTATGTCAGGAAATAAAGGAAAGTGGGGAAGATGTAAAAGAACGGGCATGCTTGATTGCATCAGAAGACAATAAGACATATGAGTTTCTAAGAGCACAGGATTATTAAACGTGCCGGAATAACCGACTGTGGGATTATCTAGAGTGCACTTTATAGCCAACAGAAGAATGGAACTAGCAAAATCCATACATATGATAGTAAAAATAAGCTCAAAGGAGATGTAGTTGAACAATATTTTAACCTCATCAGACTTGACATCCTTTAAAACTGGATGTTTCGGTTTTTCTTTTTGTTTTGATGAATTTTATTGCAGCAAGCTAAACTGATATTGCAATAGATGAATTAGAAATTAACTTTCAGCTTTATAAATACGTCAACGGCAATTAATTTATTGACAAAATGGCAAAATGTGTGAGCAAAGTCGGAACATTGTCGCTTTCGGCTTCCTAGGGCAGTTAGAACGTCACAAAAAGTCAAATCTAATATTTGGTAAAGTTAAATGCATTTTTATGTAATTTTTGTGCTATTTTGATAATAATAAATTGATTTCATTCTGATGCTTTCAATAATTTTTGAATTTATCAACAGTGCCTATCATCACAATATCGATCTAATGTATGCAATGCTACAGAAAATTGAAAATATTACTGATATTTTAAACATAACCTCTTATTTTTTTATTTATAAATTAACTACATACAGTGGTGCCATATTTTCAGTGTTGCGACAAAGATCTCTAAATTCGCTTTCTTTTCACTACGTAATGAGCGTCAAATGAAATGAAAAATCATTAATACTGTATCTACAAATACCAAAATGCATCGAAAAGTCGCCAAATTTAGCGACGAGTTCCCTAAATTACTGATTGCGCGACATAAACAAACTTAAAACGACAACATGAACATAGTTCTAACAAACAGAAATAAACTTCTGGCGAAAATAAACGAAACTAAGAAAAGACCTTCAAGCTCAAAAAACGAAATACTCACGAAGTCAAAATTTTCTGCTGCATGGTAAAAAAAAAAAAAAAAAAAAAAAACTATCTTCATCAAACTGAAGACAGAAATGTCTCTGAATATTTGCCTTCAAGGAGAGGAAAGGAAAATATTGACGGATATATATTAATTTTTTTTTCCTTTAAAGTCTTATTGATTGACTCTCTTCGCACTGTTTGCTAAGCGGTTCGCTATGTTGATTTTTGAAGGCCTTCTGTTTAAGTGAACCGTTATGCAAATTTGCTTCAATTTCATTATGTTAAAACTATTCAGAGTGCTTTAGCGAAAATTCATGAGGAAGGTAAAGTAAAGTAATAGGCTGGATGATAAGTTTTGCGGATTTTTTGTTATGGCAAGACTAATGAAAAAATATAGAAAACAACGTGAGCATACTTTAAAAATCTGGTGATCCTTCTGTTCCCTAATTTTTAAGCGATTTTTTGCTATTTTCAGCTCAGAGAAAATGATTTCTTCTACATGAAACACTGATACGAGGGGTTTTTTACACGAAACGAGATAGTTTAAATACGGAAAGTTTCCACACGTTTCCAGAAGAGCACGAAATTCAGTATATAATAAAAGTGAATAGGAAGTTATTTATTTCAAGTGTATCAAGATTAAATATATTGAGTGTAGACCTACTTTTGTTAAATGTTTTTTCTAGAGCCCCTTGAATTTGCCTCCATAACGGGCTTTATCTTCGAGTTGAACTATGGAAACAAAAAATACTATTGTATAAATGGAATATTTAATGCTTAATTGTATATCTATCTTAATTCCGATAGTTTTAAAAAGAGTACAAATAATACTCTTCTGGTTATGCAGTTGTTTGAAGTGTTACATACCTCCACAGTGATTATTAAGGCTATTTACTTAGGAAATCATGCAATATCTAAGCAGATTTTTTAAGAATTCAATGGCGTTAGAGATTCGATACATTTAGAATGTCTCTTTACAAGTTCACTGCAAAAAAAGTCAGTCAAGTATACCAAAAAAAAAAAAAACTGTCAGCCAGGACGAATATTTTTTTTTTTTTTTTTTTTTTTTTTTTACGGAAGTCTTCCGTAAATTTTACAGCTTCTCTGTTTATTTTACAGAAATCTTCCATATACGAAAATATACGAAAGATTTCTGTAAAATATACGGAAATAAACTGGCATCCTGGCTGAAAGTTTTTTTCCAGTGTTGTACTTTGAACAATATTACAAACAATGAACCTGTAGAAGTTGCGAAACACTCTGGATAAAAATTACACTGTAAAAAAGTCTTAAACTGACAGAAAAAAAACTGTCAGCTAGGAAGACAGTTTATTTCCCCATACTTTATAGAAGTCTTCCGTATTTATTTTTCTTATTTGGAAGATTTCTGTAAAATAAACTGAGGATCTGTAAAATTTATTTAAGACTCCTGAAAAAAAAAAGAACAGAAATAAACTGGCTTCATGGCTGACAGTTTTTTTCTGTAAATTTGACAGACATTTTTTGCAGTGTATAAGCATGCAGATTTTAGAAATATTTCCCTAAACAAGTAAAACTTCGGCCCATTTTTGAAGGTAATTTTTTTCTTATGAATTTTTCTGAAAGTTTCAGGAGATATATAGGTTGCCTGTTAATATTAGTTTATAGCACAGTTAGTGAAGAAACATTATTAATTTTTACGATTATTCAGCCTCAAAAGTTTTCTATCAAAGCTGTTCAAAAGTATTGTGAAACCTATCGCTTTTCAAAACGAACACCTGGAAAGGGTACATAAAGACGGCGTTTAAGACCCAACATTTCAATGTGATTCTGAACTGCTTTGATTTTACTCTACCGCCCTTACATTTCGGACCTATAATTTTGAGTCATCCTATATGTATTTTAAGTAGGATTGCGTATTTTGAGAACGTTTCCTGGAATCAAACTCTTTGACTGTGTCTATTCTATCCAATTATGGAATTCCTTTGTGTATTTCTGTAAAAGATCCAAGAATCTGTCATTGGCTTATCAATAAGGGAAAAATTCTTTCTATAGAATATAATAAAGTGCAAATATTTTCAATAAAGTTTTCAAATAATAACCAGGAACACCAACAAAATCTTTAAATACTAAAGTTACATAAAATAGTCGAGTTACACTTTATTAACTTGTTGAAAAGATAAATTATTATCTGCGGGAATATCAAAACGTTTTGTGTAGTAATTTAATTATTTGTTATGTTATTCTAATAAAGTATCACTTTCTTAAAAGCAACAAATTACTTTAAAACGGAAATAAGATAAAAAACAATTCAAAGTTATGTATAATTTCTTTTTCAAAACTAATATTTTAATTCCAATTTCAAATAATTTCATTACTTACCTCTTCTCTAATTAATATTTGTTACACAGTTTAATTTTCTACCAAACTAAATTACCTAGCATTCAAGTAGTCGCCTAATTTGCTCTGATAAATACGTTCAGATAGTCTTGCTAAAATGTTTTGTCAGTTTGAACAAGAAGAAAAAAATATAATAAAGAAATTTCGCTTAATTTTCTTGGAACATTGCATACATAATTTATTCCAAAATAATTTTTACTTATTCTCTTTTTTCACTAACATTTCTTTTGTGTCAATTTTCGAAATATCTTTAATGCAACCTTATTTAGAAATTTAATTTATCTGTGGTATGAAATGCGTAGTTGGATTAAATTAATTTTATTTTCTCTAAATGGTTTATGTGGGTTTTCTAATCATTTAATTTAATTCATGCATTTGCTGTCCAGAATAAAATTTTACAAGTGCCTACCACTTACAACAGAAATATTTTACTTTGAGATTAAATTGTTTTAAGAAAAAAGTTAGCTTAGAAGGCGAATTATGTTAAGTAAATTTGTACAAGTACAAAATGAAACTTTCAAGAGCATTTTGAAATATACGTTATCTTCTTTCCATCTGGCAAATTTTCACAAACCCAGTAAAACACAAGAAGAGTAAATGCATAACATCAATAAACGGAAAATGGAGATTATGCATATTGTTGGCACACACACACACACACACACACACACACACACACACTTGTAAAAAGAAAAGTTTGAGAGAGGTAGGAGAATAAAGGAATGAGAATGAAAATTCTAAAACAAAAAATAAATACTAAATATTTAAGTTATAAGAAGCATAAAAAGTTTTTTTTTTTAAGTGAAAAAATGTTTATGACTTTGTTTTATTTGTCAGTACTCTCTGTAATTATCGTAAAAAATCTGTACTTTCGTCGAAATCAAACTTTATGGTACAATGTATTTGTCATGGTGCAACTAATTTGTAAATTCTCTCTCTGATTGCCGTAAATAACTGTACTTGCTGGGAAATCCAATTTTATGGTATGGTACTAGTACTGTTTATAAGTAGCGAATTTCAGTACCCTAAAGGTACTCACAAAAGTAGTTTCATTTGCAAGGCGGTATATGAACATAAATTGCTTGCTAGACATTTTTTTAAAGAACGCTGATTTTTTTAGTTCTAAAGCAATATTACTGTGAATTTTCTGGTTGATGTCACCTGGAGTTCAATTTTCGTCCTCTCCTTAATTATCTACTCATTCTATAATTAAATTTTGCGTCTTCGTTACATGCAATTGGTCTTCAAATTAGATGACGGTTAAGATTTTTGGTGGTTTTTTGAGTGGTGTTTTGGAGTGTTTTTTGTGTTTTTTTAAGGCAAAAACCTGCCACGCGGGGGTAATCTGCCCTAAGGGGGGGAGTGGCCTTGGTAGGAGGAACTTTTCTAAGGGGTTTTCTAAACGCGTATTTCCACGTTTACATCTGGAGAAAAAACCTACCAAAAAACTCCCAGACCGTTTAGATCGACAAGCTGTTTCGATGGGGACCCGAAAACCCGGGACCTTCCACACCTCGGCCGTCCTACCATTTTTTCAGTGGGCAATAAACCCACTGTGCCCATGGTGAGGCTGGTGGGTTTTTTCACGACCACTGGCAAAAAAATTTCTGCAAAATTTTACTGAAAAATAACTGTCCAGCCAGGGACGCCCAGTTTTATTTTCCTCTTTTTTTTTTTTACAAAAGTCCTTCCGTAAAATTTTTTACAGTCAGTTTTTATTTTTACATAAATCTTCCCGTATAAGGAAAAAAAAAAAAACACAGAAGGATTTCTGTAAAAATATACGGAAAATAAACTGGCGTCCCTGGATGGCAGTTTTTTTTTTTTCTGTCAGTTTAACAGACTTTTTTTTCAGTGCAAATATTGGGGCGACCACTTAGCTGAGTTCACTCTTTGGTATCGAACTTAGATTTTGGGCGATTTTATCCATCTAACCCGTCATATTTCTTTTAGCCTCGTAGCATTAATATTACACACTATCAAATTCCGTGAAAGGTATAGAATATTCCCATATAATGTAATCTCAAAGACTGTATTAACAGAGGAGCAGTCCAGCCCACTCAGTCAGTTCGCATTGTTGCTTGCAGCAGTGTGAGCCGTGGCCTTCTCTGCTATTCTGCTGTCAATAGCGTTGATGTTTTGGACATTTTGCGGAGGCATGCCATTAACGCTGTTCGTGAATTATGTATTATTGGATTCTGTGGAACAGTTGAAAAAACTCTCTACCTAAAGTATTCCACTTAGTTGTAATTTGCGTCATTCCGAAAATCGGTAAAAACCATCTTTTTAAACCACACTTTTAAAGGTTTCCAGTAACGGTGCTGATCGTAATTTGCCAGAAGTCGCCCACTTTTGGGCGATTTATTGCTATGTTGACGTCAAAATTTAAGCTCCCAAAACTGATTACAGGTTGGAGGTCTCACGCAGTTGGCTACAAAACTGCCGACGGAAGGTATTGGAACATTCTCCCTACAGCCAGGGATCTTGCCCCCAGTGACTTCCCAGTGATCTCTTTTTGCCATGGAAGAAGCAAATTCAGCACGGCATTTCCAAACCGATGCAGCGTTTAAGTGTCTTGACTTCTTCAAACGCTGCGGTTTCGAAAGATTGGTATACTGACGGAACAAATAGTTTGACGCCCATGGAGGCTATGTTGAAAAAATAGTATGTCTGTGCATCTCTTGGATTTCATTAATAAACTTTTTGGTTAAAGGACTTGTTACCTTACTTTCTGAACTACCCTCGTAGTTAATACTACTTAGATGCCAATTGCTTAACTAAACATTTTGAAGGAAGCGAAATGCAAACTTCAATCACACTGCCAAAAAAAGTCTGTTAAACTGACAGAAAGCCAGTTTATTTCCATATATTTTGCAGAAGTCATCCGTATTTTTTCCGAATACGGAAGATTTCTGTAAAATAAACTGATAATCTGTAAAATTTACGGAAAACTTCTGTAAAAAAACGGAAATAAACTGGCGTTCTGGCTGACAGTTTTTTTCTGTAAATTTCACCGACTTTTTTTTTGCATTGCAGACATTACCCTCATAGTACAAAATTTATTTGAACATCTGTAACAGAAATAAAAAAATTAAGTTAGCTTTTCTGCCCAATTATTAACAATCATTTTACAATGAGTTCGATTTCGATATGATTGTTTATAACAATATTCACATGAATTCCTTAATTTAAAAATAATAATAAGTATAAAAGAAGGGGAATACACAAACTCCAATCAAACGTGTACCCTACGTTCATATTTTAGGTAATTTATTCTTCGAACGTCCTTCTCGTTTCCAAACGAGATAACTTAATTTTACATAATGACCGACACACAATAACCGAAAAAAAAACACGGTCTCGTAAAGAATAAAAACGAAGGACAAGCTAAGAAATTACTTTGGAATAAATTACGCAAGAAGAACCTCGAGAGAATGAAGCGGGGTAAGTAATTCTAATTTCTTTCCGCTGTGTTCTGCACAAAAAAAAGGAACTAACATTTAAAGAACTGAATAATACCCTCTGATATCCATCTAAATAGATTAGCCAAGCACTCCAAAATGCATTTGTTTCGGAAGAAATTGAGTTTTGTCTGGTAATGGGGAAAATAAGTATGTTTGGAAAAAGAAAAGAAAAGAAAAGAAAATTGATCTACAAATCTCTTCACCATGACGAAATATTATTCCAGAACAGCTTGCATATTTGCCACCCATGGCGACATTTTGATTCTTTGGCGATTTGCACATGCACATAACCCACGGCTGACGATGATCATTTCCCATTAAGGTCGCCATTCAAACAGATCTTCATACATTCCTATGGATAGTCCTAGAGTAATATTTCATTTCTCAGTGTGTCAAATATCCACTCTGCAATTCCCATCGTAAAATGGTAGGGTTTGGAGATTTCCCGCAAGATATAGAAGTTATCGCCAAGCTGGTACAGTTTTGCAAACTCATTTTTGCGTCAAAATTCCCGATGAATCGCCAAAAGTGTCTAAACTGGCGCCTTCTGCCGTATTATTAGAAACACCGTAACCAGCAACCCTTTAGGCAGTAATTTAAAAACATTTTTTTTTCAATGTTCTGAATGATAACATCAGTCTAAAAGAGTCGGAGTGAAAATTTCAATCAAACGTTCACCCTTCGTTTATAATTTAGGTAATTTCTTCTTGGAACGTCTTTCTCGTTTCCAAACCAGATAACTAAATTTTGCAATTAAAAAAAGATCTCGTAAGGTATAAAAACTAAGGACTAGCAAAGAAATTACTTTAAAATAAATTGCTCAAGAAAAACCTTTGGGAAATTTAAGCAGGGAATGTAATTCTAATTTCTTTAGCTGTCCATCTAAATAGATCAGCTAAGCACTCCAAAATGCATTTGTGTCAGAAGAAATTAATTTTAATGTGGTAATGGGAAAAAAAGAGTGTGGAAACGTAATAAATGTATTGGAATTTGTAAAATAAGTAAATTCACTCTAACTGGGCATTAGTAACTCATAGTTAATACCGAAGTTGTTGGTTTATTCATTGACCTTCTCAGTTTTTTGAAAGAAGACAAGAATGCAAGGTTGTCGGTACTCCACATTAAGCAATTGCATACTTAAAAGGTTCTTTGGTTAGTTGGTTATTCTTTGAGGGAAAGCTGATTCAGGACCTTCTGCCTAAGGCAAGGATGCCTTGGGCGGAGGACTATATAAGGGTTCTAACGTATCTAACGTTACGTAATAACGTTGCCTAATAACGAGAATAGTTACGTTAACAACGTAACTATTCTCGTTAAATCTGGAAAAAATCATCTAAAACTCCAGAATTTTCGATTCTCCATATCGTTTTCAGTTCCCACTGTAGCGTGAGACTAAGTGCGACGGCTGACGATGCCGAAAATTTTTCGGTCGAAACGATCGTCCATGCATTCTATGTTTTTTTACACAAAGTTTTTATTTATTTTATCTTTTAACACCAGTATTTTGAGTGGTTTTTCTGTATCATCTACCAATGTTCAACGGCGCCTATTTAAAATGTAATGAATATTGTGCATGTTTGTAAATTAGATAGTGGATGTTTGTAAATTAGATTACGTTTATCATAACCTATTTTTCAACTTTTGTGTTTGGATGTAGTTTTAAAAACTAATTTTGTACTCCTTTGTAGGAAGTAAAGAAAGTACTGTAAACGCGAAAACTTTTAGCGTTAATATTTTGTAGGAAAAATCGATTTTTTCTGTATCACTTCTCAGCTTACTTATGTACTTACTAGCTGCTACCCGAGACTTCGTCCGCGTCGGTTTTAGAATTATGTCCAGAAAAAAATGAAGCATGTGTGAATAACAAATACTTTTGCGCTATAGATAAAAGAGATATTGTATTTAAATATTATTTATCTGTTACTTATTTTAAATGAACTATAATATATGATATATTACTAGGCATTCATTTACAGACATTCATATTTATTATCATAGATAGATTTGGCGTAAACCTGATGAAATTTACATGCCATTTCATGTCTTTCAAATGCACGCGATTTTGTTTGATAGTAGCATGCTGGCGAAATTCGCCAAGCCTATCAACGTAAAAACGGTTTTTAATTAATAATTATAAAAGTAATTAAAATATTAAAATTCTGAGACTGAGGTGCACTTTATGGAACTATTTGCTTATTTGTAAAACATTTTAAGAGCTCTGGGTGCTGTAGATTTGTCTGGAGATCGCACACATACAGATTTACAGACATTCATTTTTGTTATTACAAAGATGTGCATATCTTGGCATGCATTTTGACCCACTCTGAGTCTATTTCGACCAGTTTCGTGTTAACTTCTGTACGTACATATGATGTAAGTGAAGTCTGTTTGAACGAATGTGATTAGCATAAATTAAAAACGATTCATTAGCCTCAGAATGTTCAAATTTCATATTTAGAGCTGTTGGAACATCTAGTTGTCCTCCTAGACCAAGCTTTCTGACTTCGCCAAGCTGGAAGAAATATCGCCACGATTGACGCCGAAAGTAAATTTTTAAAACTGAGATCTACTTGGTAATACCTCTTAAATTTGCTGAGAAGTCACCGAACCTTAGTGTTATTGAAGCTAGTACCGAATAAACGAAATATATATCACTATACAGTCTGCCAATTATATAACCAAGTGCTGAAACCCTCAATGAAAAATACACTTGTTGGGACGTTTTTAAAATCTAGATCTAGTCTGTAAATTTCAGATTACATTTACAGAAAAAAATGGGGGGATACTGCCCCAGGTGTAAAATTTCAAAATCTAGTTCGTAATATTCAATAATACTGTTTTTGATTTTCCAATAAACATTATTCTTACTCGAAATCATTTATTAATCATACAGTTTTTAAATTTAATTATTAAGTCTCAATCATACAGTTTTGAATTTAATTTCTAAGTATAAAACTTCATGTATTTAAATCTAATTTCTGATTTTGTTTTCCATTTTGATTTTGATTTCACCTTTTTTAAAACTATTATTTATAAATTTCAAATTTTAGATTTTAGCAGTTTTAAATCTATTATTTCGAGAATTTAAATTTCAGATTTTCTCGGTTTGGAAACTTTTATTTCTATATTTCAAATTATTCCCACCCACCCACTCTTTAAAACATATTATATATGTGCAAAATCTATTATATATATACCATATATTATGAATTTAAATTTCATTTTGATTTTTTAAACTTGGTTAATTTTAACATTTAAACTTTATACTTACTTGGCGGATGTTTTAATATTTCAACTAATATGATTTATAGTGGATTTTTAGATTTTGCAACTTGCATAATACAAGATAGTATACACACACACACACACACACACACACACACACACACACACACACACACATATATATATATATATATATATATCTTATAAATAAAAATGAAATTCTGTTTGTTCGTTTGTTTGTTTGTTTGTTTGTTTATTTGTTTGTTTGTTTGTGGATTTGAGTTGTATACAAATCCACAAAAATGGACATATCAGCCTGAAATTTTGCACAGATATGTAAAATAATATAGAATAAATCATAGTCCACTTTAAAACTTTGAAAGTCCACCCGTTCCCGGAATTTAAGAGATTTTTTATGTTCTCCACGCAAAAAGCTTTCCGTAATTGTAACCCCTGTAGTGAAAAAAGTGTGAAATAAGGATCGTGGTTGCCATGTGTGGCGATTTTGCCGAATAAGATGTTTTAAATTCTCAAAGTAAAAATAAAAGAATAATAATGATTTTTTTTGTTAGTTTATATTCGTAAGGTTATATTTTTTTTAATTATAATATCGTGTGCATGGGAAATCGGAGCAGGAATGAAATGTTTTATACGCAAAACAATAAGAATTGAAGATTTCCGAGGCTAATATGTTAAAATTTTTTAGTTTGGCGAAAAAATAAAATGGCTCAAATGCCGAGAAAGTGAGTTCTAGCGGTTTGCACAGTTTCCGGCTAGGCGCAATTTACTGAGAGCTTATGAAACGGATTTTTGAAAACAAGTGCAAAGGTTTTATTAGAATACAGCCTTAAATTTTAATGATCCGTGCGAAAATAATGCAGTTATTAAGGGATTTCAAGCGATCTATCTTCAGCATTCTCGCGATTTTGAGGAGGATTCTAACGCTTGGCGCTATTTATCGTAATTTAATCGTCTGCTTTTTGGGTTATGAATACACCTGCGTATAAGTTTTTGAAATTTTCATTCAGTTGGAATTGTGCATTTTTCTGAGCAGCTTCTCTGCATCTAATGCATTACATCCAGAAAAAAGGATGTTAGAAATATCAATTTTAATTTTGTTTAATCACACTCATGAATAATGTTACACTTTCCAACTTAATGAAAGAAGGAACGAAAATAGGGAAGAGCCATGGATTATAACTCTTTTTATATATAGCACTTTAGTGCGTATTTAAAAATCTGAAAGTGTGTCAGATTTTCTATGACTCTAGCGCTTGGCGCAATTTAATGAGAAGGTATTTTTAAAAACAAGCGTAGGTTATCTTATAAATAAAAATGAAATTCTGTTTGTCAATTTGTTGATTTGGGTAGTATACAATTCCACAAAAATGGACCTGTCAGCCTGAAATTTTACACAGATATGTAAAATAATATAGAATAAATGATAGTCCACTTAAAACTTTGAAACTCCACTTTATTTCCGTTCCCGGAATTTAAGAGATTTTTTATGTTCTCCACGCAGAAAGCTTTACGTAATATTAACCCCTGTAGTGAAAAGAGTGTGTGAAATAAGCATCTTGGTTGCCATGTGTGGCGATTTTGCCGAATAAAATGTTTTAAATTCTTAAAGTAAAAATAAAAGAATAATAATGATTTTTTTAGTCTATTTTTTTAGGTTATTTTTTTAATTATAATATCGTGTGCGCATAAGAAATGAGAGCAGGAATGAAATGTTTTATACGCAAAACAATGAGGATCGAAGATATCCGAGACTAATATGTAATTTTTTTTAGTTTGGCGAAAAAAAAAATGGCTGATAGGCCGATTTTTAGAGAGTGAGTTCTAGCGGTTTGCACAGTTTTAGGCTTTTTGGCGCAATTTACTGAGAGCTTAAGGGAATAGCATTTTTGAAAACAAGTGTATAGGTTTTCTTAGAATACAGCATTAAATTTTAACTATCCGTGCAGAAATAATGCAGTTATTAGGGCATTTCAAGCGATGTAGCTTCAGAATTCTCGCCAATTGAGTACATTGATTTAACTTGGGGGAAATCCGCCAAATTTCAGAAAATTGAAATCTTCGCATTTAGTACATCGGAGTAACGATGAATAAAACACATTATAGTTGATAATTTAAAAAATGCGGCTGTATTAAGGGATTCCACTTTTCAAATAAATGCCTGGCGGTCGAACCATTTCCCATTTTGATTGCTGCTAAGGCAATGCTTCGAATGATTCCCTGAAAAAACTCTTGCAAAATGGCGTATGCTGGCACTTTGGCGAGGCTTAGATTTGAAACTGGATTTTACTTGAGACTGGTATATACGTATAATAAGACTGGTTATAGATAAAAATGAATGTTGGTATGTGTGTAGGAGGTTGAAAAACTCCAGCACCGTTTCACCGATCACCATGAAATTTGGTTCACCTAAGTCTTTTATCATGGAGAAGGTTTTTATGCTATCCGTTTTCCTCTAACTTGCCACAAGGTGGCGCAGCAGAACGTCGAATTCTATTCCGTTTAGCCGTTTGCTATGCGAATATCGTCCAACCGATTTCGATGAAATTTGGTACACGCGAATATTAGAACACGGAGAATATTTTTCACTATCCATTTGCTGTAACTTACCGCTAAATAGCGCTGCAACGCATCAACTTCTATACCGTTTGACCGATCGGCATAAAATTTTTTATACTTACACATTTGAGAACGAAGAATATATTCTAACTGCGTTACTTTTGATGTTACTCACCACTAGACGGCACTGCAATGCATTATTATTTTAACTCACCACTAGATGACGCTGCAGCAGGACAAATTTTTGACCATTCAAACGGTGGCTATGAAAATCAGTATACATAGCTATTTGAACAATGAGAATATTTTGGCGTTATCCATTTTGCTATAACTCGCCACATGACGGCGCTGTAGCAAATCATTACTTTAATTAACCACTAGATGGCCCTGCAGTGTATCACTTCTTGACTGTGCGAATGATCGCTATGAAAATAGGTATACATAGATATTTGAACTCGGGGAAGAGTTTGGCACGATCCATTTTCCTATAACTTGACACTAGATGTCGCGTCAACACATGAACTTCAAGACTATTCAGCCGATCGTCATGAAAATTCGTATACATCGATATCTGAATGCGAAGAATATTTTTGCCGTATCCGTTTTGCTAAAACTCGCCACTAGATTGTGCTACGCCGCATCGTCTTCTGCACCGTAAAAACGATTGCCTTGAAATTCAGTATGCATGATTATTGAACACAATATAACGCGATATCCATTTTGCTATATCTCTTTATTACAATAAATAGTAATCACAACAAATATTAATATCAAAAAGTCCATTCATTCCCGTGCGAAGAGCGGGTACTTCAGCTAGTATATATATATATATATATATATATATATATATTGAAATATTATAAACTATTTTCTTTTCTTTTTTTTTTTTTTTTTTTGGAGGCCGGCGGCTGCGGTTAACAGTTGTTATGTCAGTATAGATTTTAAAAATTTAAAAACTCTATGATTAATACTTAGAAATTAAATTTAAATACATGAAGTTTTATACTTAGAAATTAAATTTAAAATTTGTACAATTAATACTTAGAAATTAAATTTAAAAACTGTATGGTTAATACTTAGAAATTAAATTTAAATACATGAAGTTTAATACTTGTAAGATTAATATTTACAAATTAAATTTTTAAACTGTATCATTAATACTTACATATTAAATTCAGGAATTGTATGCTTAATAATAAGAAATTGAATTTAAATGCATGGAGTTTTATGCTTAAATTAAATTTAAATACATGAAGTTTTGTACTAAAAATTAAATTTAAAAACTGTATGATTAATATTTAGCAATTAAATTAAAAAACTGTATGATTAATACTTAGAAATTAAATTTAAAACTGTATGATTAATAAATGATTTCGACTGTAAAGAATGTTTATTGCAAAATCAAAAAAAAAGTATTATTAAATATTGCAAACTGAATTTCAAATTTTACACCTGGGGCAGTAACTCCCCAGGCTTTATGATAAACTACCAAAACATACGTAATTGCATTTCTGTGGAAGCTGGAGGTCTGTGAACAGAATGGACACAATGTAGTGGTCATTTCCTAAATTCTACTGTGAAAGTACGAAAAACCATTTCATAAAGAGCATCCAACTATTAAAATAGTTTGTACCATCGCTTGACTTGCTACTGGAACCGTTAAAAGACCGAAATCTTTATAAGAAGAAAAAAAATAGAAACAGGAAAATTCACGCTATTCAAAATTTTATATTTTAAACTCATTTATTTTGTTCCTCTTAAGAATAATTTGCATTCCTCCTTACAAGAATATGAGGGAAGTGAAGCGAAATGAAATCGAAGCCGCAGATTGTTCATTTCCTCCAGCAACTGCGCCGCCTATTTCTGCTCTTGGAACAGCGTCCTTGTGTTTTCTTCTCATTTAGTTCCGCTCCAAGAGTTCCCTCCAACGGTTTTATTTCATCTCTCCGAGTCCGAACGTGCAACGTACAAAGTAGAATCAATATCCAGATGTGCCTTCTGTTACTTCAGAATATAAATTTTCTTTTATTGCTTTTTCCCTCTGACAGAACGTATTTCTTAATTCTTTTGTTTCAAAAGATTAGTTGTTGTTATCGTATTTGGAACATTTATTTTCAGACTTGTTTGCTCGGGTTTGGAAAATACCCGCTTATATATCCTCGTCGAAAGAAGTGGGCAATATAATGACAGTTTTTACTAGCGCAGAGAAGGGAAATTTACGGTTAGTGGGACAAACACAAACAACCAGGGGATGAGTAGGAATCGAACCCACTACCGTGAGCTGAAGCAATTAGCGGAGAGGAAGAATAGACCTTACCCTCTCAGTCACAGATTCCTGCCTTCGATTTCATTAGAAAAGGAAATGTATTACTTGCATTTCACTGCATCCTAACTCTTGATGCAGAGAAAAGAGTTTTACAGGCAAAGAGAGAGAAAAGCTACTGATAACGAAACAATGTACAGCGCAAGGAAAAAAACACGACCACTTGCTATTTATTTGGCCGTCATTGTGTGTCATAACTGTTCATTCAGCTTTATGTATGATGGGGGTGAGATTTATAAAACAAAAAATAAATAAATAAATTCATGCTACGTGTAGCTTTTTTTCAAATTTCCATCCTGTTGTCACATATTTATATCCCTGTATCTTTACAACATGACTCTGAAAATGTAATGTTCAGTTACGCTCATATGTATAAATTAAAATGTATATTACAAAAGATGCAGTTCTTTATTAATTGGAAATGTGCATGGGATATTTAAAAATATATATATTTAATAGGAATTTTCCACAAACATATTAATATTGGTTTTTTAATCATTTAATTTCGAATTTTTTAACATTAATGTAATTACAAATTTTTAGTTAATCAACTTGATACATGATTTAAGAGTACAAATTTTAAAGTCCCTTGTCCCTTTAAAATAGATAAACCTGTAACAGATATTTTCGTAAAAGAATGCTCCTCGTGAAAAATAAGCATTCAGAGCTCATTTACATAGCAAACAACTCTATTCATAGACTACCCTCTATTCATTAACTGTGTCCATTAATATCTTAACAAAGACTTCGCAACCGCCATAGTGCAGGGCTCAAAAATTAAAAGCTTTTTCAACCATCCCCAGTCTGGAATCTTTACAAGGTTCCTACACACTTTTTATACATTTTAAAAACTTCCTTAGAAACACTTCGCTTCCTTTGCTTTGTCGATAGCAAGCTTCATTCTTCTTCATCAAAGTGGTTGGGAAATCAAGCGGAATAAATTCGCAGAACTTTTTTTCAGCCGAACCGTACATTCTTCATTTCCTCCGACTAATTTATTCTTAGAACACTGTTACAGCCCTTTTTGTTATTTTGCCCTTCTTCCGTTTTGAACCGTTCCTTGCAACATTGTTTTGTACTAATGTGTCTGAACCAGGCCTTATTATGATGGATCAATATCCAGATTAATTTTATTTCGAAATCTAAATCACCACGAAATTAATCTTTTCGTAAGTTTGCGTGTGGAGCACTGTTCCCAGTCAGCCACAATACATCGAATTAACGTCGCCGTCGACGTAGTTTCGACGTAATCATCGACGTTAAAAATCCTTGGATATGTCCACCTGTTTGCCCGTCGAGCGCTGAACTTCTCGACGGCGTATTACCCGCGAGGGGTGACCGTGAGAGATAACAATCTCGCTTAACTACGGCGTAAGAATGGAAAAGGGTGACCGCCAGGAAGAGAAAATCCCCGATATTGGTCGAACACTCGTCGCTATAACGGCGAAGGGAGACAGATTCTCGGAATTCGTTTATAAAATTCAGCTCATAGTGGTTGATTTTACGTTATACCTTGTCGAATCGCTCCAACAGGACAGAGAAAACCGGCTTATATTCGTCTAATAGAAGTCGTTCTTTAAAGACTTCGCAGAATTTGTCGAATTCTGCCCATTTATAAACGTAGTAATTATGCCGCAATTCCAGACATTCAGAGAATAGACAAATACCATTTACATACGTCGTGAAGGAATGGAAATTCAAACTGTTCTGATCTTGTGAACTTTTGCCGTTTAAAAAGGAAACATTTTATATTTCTATATAATACATTTTAATATTAGTTTGTTAGCTAATAAAAAGTTATTTTTAATTAAATGTGCAAAAATTACAAGTTTTAAATTAACTTCTAGTCGTTTAGATGAAGTTGTAAAATATACATTCATAAAAATTTGAACACAGAGAAAATACATTAAAGAAAAATATAATCTTGATTTTTTGAATTTAATTGATCAGTAACTTGCATAAATAGCTTATGTCTCTATTTTACATTTTAAAGGGTTTACTTTTTCCCCCCGGTACATTTTATGAATTGTTTTTACTGTAGGTATATTTAATAAAAGGCGGGGGTGGGTACGCTGTTTAATTCAATGTTATAAACAATCTAAATATCTTCATATATTGGTGAAAGATGGTGAAAAAGTAACTTAAAAATTAAATAAAATATTAGTAAATTTAGTTAAGTAAGGAATACAGTTTAAAATGCAATTTTACTAACAGTAAATATAATTTACTTATTTTATATAAAAAAGATTACTTTTTAACCAATATATGAAAATATTTAGATAGTTTATAAGAGTAGATTAAATAATTTTTTGCACCCTTTTATTAAAAATACCTAATACAGCCAAAACGATTAATAAAATGTACCGGGGAAAAAATGGAAACCCTTTAAAATGTAAATTAGTGACATAAGTTGTTCGTGCGAGTTACTTATCTGTTAAATTAAAAATCAAGATTATATTTTAACTTTAATATATTTTTGTATATGTTCAAACTTTTATGAATATAAATTTTATAACTTTATCTAAACGATTAGAAGTTAATTTAAAAAACTTGTTATTTCTAATCATTTAATTCAAAATTGCTTTTCATTAGCTAACAACTAGTAGTATAATGTATTATATTTAGAAATATAGAGTGTTTCCTTTTAAACGGCATGTGCACCCGACAAGAAGTTTGAATTTCCATGCTTTCACGACGTATGTAAATGGTGTGTGACTGACATATTCTCTAAATGTCTGGAATTCCGGCATAATTACTACGTTTATAAACTGTCAGGATTCGACGAAATCGTCAAGGAACCACTTCTATTAGACGAATAAGCCTGCTTTTTTATCTCAATAGTTCATTATAGTTTTCCTGTAATAAAATATGAAGAAGTTTTCTATCTACAAATCCCCCCCCCTCTCACCCTCCCACGAGAAAAATTTTGTCTACTTCATTACACAAACAGTTTTTTATTTATCTCTCTTAATTCTTTGATTTGTTCAATTTCACTACTCCAAATAGGTTTAAATTACATACTAAATGCACACATATTAGTATACAATTGAAAAAGAAAAAAAAAACTTTGCATAAAGTGCTTTAATCTGTTTCATTGTAAGTTATGCCATAATGCAATAATAAGTTGACTTTTGTTATAGTAAGTTTACATTAAGAAAATTTGTGCTTATAATGAAAAAAATATTTCATATGCTTAAGGTAAACAGTTGATTTTATGCCAATTGTACCTTTATATTTCACTCTATAATACAAATAAGAAGACTTATAATTAGCAATTAAAAAGAAAATGAATAAAAGAAACAAGGCACATAATTATTAGTTAACTCACCTCTAAAATTTTGATGGCTGGAATTAAAATTTGTAGCTACCCCGATAAACTTTAATAACATCACCGGCCAACACAATTTAAAGAGAGCGAGACAAACTTATTAATATGCCAAGCTAACGATAAATCGTGTTAGCATTGAACTTGAAAAATTTTCCAAGAGATACTTGAAAAATATCCACTTTAATAGTTAAAACTATGGAAATTTTACTGTTCTGTGTAGCGGAGCTCAGCCATTGACTACACGCTGAAGCGAGTTCTGCCCTTGCATAAAAAACTGCGAAGTACGAGCCACGCGAACCATGAACGAATACACACACAAAAAAGAAAAAAAAAAGCATCTGTTTTCTGAGAAAACGGTTGGGGTGGACATGTCAAAGGTCGTGAGAAAGGACCCTGTAAATTCTGTCTCCCCTG
Source organism: Cheiracanthium punctorium (assembly GCA_038373885.1). Lineage (NCBI taxonomy): Eukaryota > Metazoa > Arthropoda > Arachnida > Araneae > Cheiracanthiidae > Cheiracanthium > Cheiracanthium punctorium. The sequence goes on along the minus strand of JAWZYV010011933.1, from coordinate 400,079 downwards.
CACTGTTTATTCGACGTTCAACTGACTATTAACTAAGCTGAAAAAATTTCTCGATGCTCCATCGCGTGTTTCTTCTTGGCTGGCTGGGGGGGGGGGTCTCTTTAGACCGCCAAAGCCATAAGCGGAAAATCGGCGATGTATTGACGGATCATAGACCTCCTGAGGGCGACCAACATTAACAGTCGAAGATAGCCGCCTCCCTGACCAAAATCGAACGGCTCTTTAAGACGTCGACAACACAATGTATGTTTGATCTCTTTTAAACGCTATTTTTTGCTGTAATTTTTCCTCGACCTATTTTCGACATTTCGACATCGGGAATACGTAATTTAAACGTGTGTGCGCTTGCTGGGTTTATTCCTACAAGGATCCACTATCCTCGTCGTGTACTGGTATTACATTCGCTGATGTACTATTTTTACTTCCATATCTATTGTTGCAATATTTCGTAAGCTGTAGAATATGCATCACCAGTAAATAGGTTACAAAAATAAAAAATTCAGCATAGGATTACCAGGCGAAATACTCGAAAGATGGCATATAAAATGACATAGTCAATTAATATCGTTTTAATATCGCAATAATGAAACTAAAAAATTAGGGGGTTCAGGGGGAGGGGGGTGTCTCCCCCTGACGAGGTTCGAACAACCGAGGTTTTTCTAATGTATTACATCCAGAAAAAGGATGTTAAAAATACCAATTTTAATTTTGTTTAATCACACTCATGAATAATGATATACTTTCCAACTTAATGAAATAAGAAACGATAATAGGGAAGACCCATGGATAATAATACGCTTTTAATATATAGTACTGTAGTGCGTATTTAAAATCTGAAAGTGTTTCAGATGTTCTTACTTTTCTTTTTCCTTTCCGTTTTTTTGATAAAGGCCAATATATCCAGAAGCTCTTCAGAATTATATAGGACGAAAATAATTTGTTCCTTTTCGTAGGTTTTTATCATTTAACCATCTTATTTTTGTAACCAGGGGCGGCCCGACACAGTAAGCATCGTATCTGGGCGCCGGCTTCGAAGGGACGTCATTTCGAACACAAAATCTAAGTAGAGCATAAAAAGGGGCATCTTTTTACTTTCCGAACATGTACCATGTAAGGAAAGTATTGTAATCATGAAAAAATTCGACTTCGAGATTTGGGTGTTTTTACACGTTTTGAGGGCTTCTGAATCCATTTATGCTATTTTTACGAGATGTGTGTATGTATGTGTGTATGTGTGTGTGTGTATGTGTGTTTGTGTGTATGTGAGTGAACACGATAGCTCCTGAACGGAGCATTCGATTGAGCTCAAATTGGATATATATGTCATAAACCACCGTCGCAAGACCGGCATTGATTTTTGTGTGTATAGGACTTATAGTTTTTCTACAAGGCTACGACAAAGATTTCTTTTACATTATGGCCTATGGGAAGAATTTCTTGAAAGTGCGCTAGCGTTTAAACGGTAGATTCGATTGAGCTCAAATTGGGTATATATGTTATAAACCACCGTCGCAAGACCGGTATTGATTTTGGTGTGTATAAGACTTATAGCTTTTCTACAGGGCTATGACAAAAATTTCTTTTATATTATGGCATAATGGCATATGGGGAGAAATTCTTAAAAGTACGCAAGCGTTTAAACGGTGCATTCGATTGAGTTTCAATTTGGTATATATGTTTGAATTATTCATCAATTAAAATTTATTTAAATGCTTGGTAATGATCTTAATCGTAAGTGTTCGGAAAGTCGAGTGGAGTCACTCCAGATTTTTTATATTAGCAGGGGGTGACACTTACCGTAGGGCCGCTGCTGTTTGTAACCATCTTAATTTTAAATTCCACTCAGAATCTGAGAGATTTCAGTGCCAAGGAAACCGGTGAGGAACAGGATTCTCTCCGAACAAGATTTATTAAGATGGCGAACCAACTGGTCTCCGGAGGTGGCTAGTACGAAATAAAATGAAGTAATGTGTTAGCGAAACACTTCGGCGTTTAGATTTTTGACGGGAAAAATCAGCTTTGATCATTCTTGTATTTATAACTTTGTCAACCTTTCTCTGTGCCGTTTTATGTACGTATGTAGAGGAGGCTGGCATCAAAAGTAACACAAGTCAGTTGTAAAGTTTCATATGAATGCATGACGAAGTTCGTGCCACAGTCATAATATAGAAATTGATGCAACACCCTCTAATAAATCAAGAACAGAAACTGCAACGAAATCAGCTGATATCTGCGATCTACGGTGGATAACACCGGTCAACACGATTTTTGGGTCTGACTTTTAAATGTTAAATTTTAGTTTCTTCTACGCCAAAACTAAGGAAAATAACTATTTTTTTTATGAAAGTTTACTTTTGTAGCAATTAAGGCAATTTTTCAATTTTTTGGCAAAAATCACTGATTTTATATTTTTTTTTTTATAATACCACTCTAAATTATGATCAGAAAAGGTTTTGCTGGATATAAAAGTTTTTTTTAATTCAAGATTTGTGATAAACAATAACGTATAAATGTAAAATAATAAGAAATTAATGTCTAAAAGTGAATATGTTTTGTATTTCTTTTATGTTCGTATGAGAAAATAATGATACAAACAAATAATAATATTACAAATAATACTACAAGCAATACTACAGAGTTACAAATAGTAATACAGTTTACTTTCGGGTTAATCAAAGTGCTGCCATCTTTCGTTTATGAAATAAATTAAAATATGCTTATCGACGTAAATCACAGAAAAAAAAGCAAACTTTATGAACTAAAAATGAAAATTTAAGTGTTTTTCATCGATTATTTTTCTTCGATTCCTAGGACCTTTAGAAGAGTGCTTTCGTGTATTTCTTAATTTAATTTCAAGTAGAACTGTCCTCTATTGTTCCAAGAATATTTTGCATCGCGATTCGGGAAATCAAGCGAGAAATGGAGAGGGGAGAGACATGTAGAACATGCTAGAACGAAGCCGTACGTTCCTCCCTTTTCCGACCACCAGCCGTCGCTCGCTCCCCTAATTCATTCTTGGAACAGATTTCCAAGTGCTTTCTTATTTCGTTCTTGCGTCAATTTTAATCCGCTTCTTCCTCCCCAAAACATCTTTTACTTTGGCTCACTCTCGACGCATCAAAAAGGATCGATATCCAGATGTGCGCCGCTGTACTCCGAAAATATAAACTTTCTTTCTATTGAGTTTGTGGGCGATACGGCTTCTTTGCGAGTATTCTTTCTCTTTCGCATTTTCTTTACTGTCTTGGATTTTTTTTACACTTTCTTAACATTTTTCAACAAAGTGCGAGATTAATTATCATGCTTATGCACTGAAAAAAAAAAAAATTGTTGATTCAACAAAATTTTGGTTGGCTCTATTTCAGAGAAATATTTTTGCTGAATCAACAAAATTTTTGTTAATTCAACAAATATTTTGTTAATATTATAAAAATTTTGTTGAAATAAAAAAAAAAATTGTTGACCTGAAATAGCGCCAACCAAATTCTTGTTGAATCAACACAATTTTGGTTGGCTCTATTTCAAAGAAATAGTTTTGCTGAATCAACAAAATTTTTGTTAATTCAAAGAAATATTTTTGTTGATTTTACAAAAATTTTGTTGAAAAAAAAATTATTGACCTGAAATAGCGCCAACCAAATTCTTGTTGAATCAACAAAATTTCGGTTGGCTCTATTTCAAAGAAATATTTTTGCTGAATCAACAAAATTTTTGTTAATTCAACGAAATATTTTGTTAATTTTACAAAAATTTTGTTGAAATTAAAAAAAAACTATTGACCTGAAAACCGCCAACCAAGTTTTAGTTGAATGAACAAAATTTTGTTCAATTCAACAAAACTCTTTTTCCCGTACGCTTTCGGTTTGTCTGTCTGTCGGCTTGCCTCTCCGACTACCTTAAATATCCATCGATTACAATGCAATTAATGTATGCTATTCTTGTGCACTGTTCGCTGTACACTGTACATTACAGCTTACTGCAGTTGAGAGACATTTATCCGTTTCAACTGCCATTCAATAAGCATGTAAACATGGAGAGATACACCTGGGAGTGTCCATTTAGTTGCCGTTATGTCATTTGTAATTTGCTCAAAATTAGAGGCCTCTGAAGCTCACCTATTTGGCTACCCCCTTGATAAACGGACGAACACTTCTGGCCTTTGTGCAGGTCAATGCTTACGAAACAACTGGCCGCAATTAAGGGGGGGGGATCTTTACACGATTCAAATGAACCAGTACTTCTAGTCATTCTATTTGCCCGCTATTTACGTTATTCGCGAGCAAAAATTTCTCGTAAATGAAGTCTAGATTCACGTAGAGTCGTAAAGTAGGGAATTAAGAAAAGGACTTTTTGATAACTGTGTGCAACGTAGGGGAAGAAAGGGGGGGGGGGTGAAGGCGCATCGATCTGTTTGCCTTGCCCGTGCTTCAAAATATCTCTGCTACCAATAAATCGATTTCGGGAGAGCCTCTCGTAGCCGATAGTAAAATGTATCCGACAAAGTTTCAGAGAATGTTCGCGAATTCTGTGCACGAGATATTTTTGATATGTTAAAAATCGATCCTCTATTTATTTGCTCGAGAGAAGAGCTATGCAAGCATCGGATTTTTCATACGTCTGAAGAATACAGTATTGTTTGCAGAGTTTTACATTTCTATGTACCAGTGAAAAATGTATTTGGTGAGAAAGAAGTCATTCACGAGTTGGTATGTTGTTGTGTCCATGGATGGACAATTACACCATCCACGGAATGAAGCACCATTGCCCTCCGAGGGGGTTGCACTTCTCCTTGCTGGTCCTTAATTTTGAATAAATTTCAGATGAGAGACCAACCCCCTGAAATCAGCACCCCCCATAGGCATTGGTCCGCGCACGGTCCCACAGCAATCCAGCCAAGAGAGGATTTCACCCACCCAAGCACTGGCCAAGCCGGCTACTGCTTCACTTGCCGTGTTCTTACGGGAACGGGGTTCAGTGACTAGACCGCAGCGGAATAGTTGTAATATTAAAACCTTGAAGCTCCAGCATTTTCACATCAGAGCTGAAGACCAACTGGATAGACTGCCCAACGCTTAAAAAGTGCAGTCGTTGCCACCTATCCATTTAACTACCAACATGGCTGACGACTGAATCGCCTACCTGGCGCAACAGAGCTAAAGAGATTTTCTGACACAGCTGGATAGGCGGCCGCGTACTAACTAAAACGAAGGTCAGAAGTGATGGCCTCTTCATTATGGGGCCACTATCACCATCTAATAGGTGGACCAGCGTCGCCCTCCTAATTTTGGGTAATTTTCAGAGGTTCCCCTGGATTGGTACCCCTATAGAGGTTCAACATGGATATATTGAAGTTGTTTGTCTGTCTTGTTTCGTGGTTTATAAGGGCTAGGGCACATCTGCTTTTACAGCATTTTATACCAACCCCAAATCCAGCGGAAATACCGGGCAGGGTGTCGATTTCTACCCCAAACTCCCGAAGACATCATCTATACCTCATTCGGGAGCCGACAGGTAGAAGCACGAGAGGTTGTTAGCAGGGAAGAAAGGCTGTTAGCCCGTACGCAGGCGCGTCTACTTTTGTAACTTTAAGCACTCGCATGGGGTAAATCTTACCCCATTTTGTCTTCTTTATATTTTTGACTAAAAACGTTTTAAAAACAAATTTGTGGACTTATAACGTAAAATACATCGGTTCTGTTACGTTTCATGGGAGGAACTCATGCTTTTTATATTTATTTAGAAATTTTCTTGCAGTTTCTTTAAATAGCATGCTTTCTGAGAAGAAAATCGCATAGGATATGCTTTATACCTAAAATCACTCATTACTTTATTAATAGGATATTAATTTCATTTAATAGCCTTTTGTCAATACATGCCAGTAGAGTAACGTCCATTTATAGTTAATTTACATTTAGTTTATACTTAGTTTACGTTAAAAACGTAATAAAACGTTGTTAGTCGCGCGGGAGTATTGAATCCCAAAGTGGAATTTTCTTCCCTTCCGGATAACAAAGAAACGAAATTCCATCACCCCCCCCCCCCAACTAGACCTTGATTTTGAAAGGTAGAAGGCGGGGCAAACTTGTTTTTAAAAAAATTTCTCCCATTTTAGTAGAAAAAAAGTCGCAGGGGCGAGATTGACCCCAGCGCGCCTGCTTACGGGTTAACGGGGTAATTTTCAAGCAAATACCAAACAGAAGACCCCAAGGCTTAGATTGATATCAGAGTTAAGACAGATTTTGCTTGCACATGCTCCCTTTAGCAAACGCTGTCCAACAACAGGCACAGTCGAGAAAAGGTTCATCTTCTCAAAGTTTGTGTTACTCAACTTTCTTTGTTCTGCTGGAAACCAAGTTTTAAACTAACTGGCCCGCTGTGGGCTCGGAAAAGGAATTATGAAGAGGGATATTCATTCAGAAAGCATCGATTATAAAACACTTCATTGCGCAATTTTGTTTGCGCACTTGCAACGATTTTTTAACCTGTTCGATTTCATTGCTGAAAAGGCGCGGTGGTTGGGGTTACTCTTGAGTGTTCATCAATGCATAAACATAAAGGCATGCATCTTTTCGCTATCGAGAGATGTGGTACAGAACGCATTTTATTTAAAAAAATAAAATATGTTTAAAGTGTACGCTAAAGGGAGCTGGTGAACGTAAAATCTGTCGTGGCTCTAATGTCCTCCATTATCAAGCGATACCTCTACGGTTGCTGATTTCAGGTGTTAGGTCTCTCATCTGGAATTTGTTCAAAATTAGGATATCCCGAACTTGACGACTAGAATACCAGGTAATATTGTATTGGATCTCATGCCATCAACTAAAGAACCCAAAATCAAAGACGTTGACTATATCTTCTGTTACGGAAAATTCTCCGGAAAACAACGAGGAAAAGTTTGGATTCAATGCTTCAACTGTTCTCTGTGGGCTTACCTTGACTGTACCAGAGCAGAGGAAAAAAATTATATCTGCGACTTTTCTAAACAGACTCGAAGAAGAAACAATCTATTAATATCTTATAAATATGATTTTATAGTTAAAAATAACTTTTATGAAGTATAATTAGTTTTTGAACAGTTTAAACCACCTGTTCTACACTATCCGACTATTCAACATTAATCTCCATTCTTAATTTTTGTTTTAACCCTTTGAGGCGCAACCCTTTCCCAATGCTGAAAAAGGGCAGCCGTTGCCATCGCTCGACTTAACTACTAGCAAGCTGGCGGACGATCGAAACGTTCATCGTGTGCCACAGATCTAGAGACCCCTTTTTGACGCCATCTTGCTGGTAGTTAAGTCGAGCGATGGCAAAGGCTGCCCTTTTCTCAGAATTGGGCAATCCATCCAGCTGTTCTCGCAGTCTTCCATTTTTCAGCAGATGTCAGTGCTGTTAAAAGTAATCGTGACCATTTTTTTACGGGAAATGACCTGCTAAAAAGTAAAGGATTCTCGTGGAGCTCTGTCACCCGCAACTATTTTTATAGAAATCAAATCTGTTCTTCGTGACTGGCAACAGTTAAAACGGCAGAGTTTGGTGTACCCAGAGCGGGAACACTGCGCGTTGAAGGGTTAAATATATTTTTATAACAACAAAATTATAATTCTTTTCTTTACAAGTGGCATTTTATTACGATTAGTTGCTGTATGCACTCATGATGATTTTGGGAATTTTATTAAAAAACCCGTATAGTTAGAAATGGAAATGCTATTCCACAATACCCTCTTCTCCTGTATAATGAAAAATATTTTTTTGGAAAATATACCAAAACGAATGCATTTCGTATAGCTTATCTTCTTTTACTAAATTTTCTAAAATAATTTTCCCAAACTAGCTACATAAATGTTTTGCGTTAATTGCACTCATTTCCTAAATTAACTACGAAATGTAGCCGACAGATAAGCATTCAACCACAAGTAGAGACAAAAATTGGAGTCCTAAACTCTAAAGAATCAGCTGCGAATTCAAATAAAACGAACTAACTGAATAAAAGTTTTGCAGAAAGTTTGAGCCGTGGAAGCATTAATCATCGAATTCCAGAAAGCTGCTTTCCTCGTTTTCGTAGAAAATGCAGCTTCCGGAGGAAAGCGGGGGGAAACTTAGAATTTAAGTGCTGCTTGGAAAATTCATATATTTCTCTTTAGATTCTCCATTTCGGCAGTATTGTCGACTTAGCAATTAAGAAGCCATAACTTTCATTTTCAGTTGTGTGTTTCACCATTTTTTAATCTGCTTAACAATACTGGATTCCTGTATTCTGTTGAAACTTTTAAGGGGACAGCCTACTTTTAAAATGCCCAAAAAATCGATTTTGAGATTTTTATCTCATTAAATAGCTTACTTTATTCTAAAAAGATTGATACCAACCATTTTTCTGTATGACATTTATTTGTTGAGATAAAAAGGAAAATGTAAACGCAAGTTGGGCAGCATGCTGTAAAAGCTGCAACTAAGGTTGATACTCAAAGCATAAAGAGGGAGAATAGAAATGTACAAAATTTAATTTAGAAACTCGAAGAGCCAGAAAAATGCTCATCAGTTCTCAGTTTGAGGCAATAAAAGAAAACGAAGGCATTGTGCATGAAAGCAGAAAATTTTAAATCGAAATTTCATAAAGTGAAATAAAATCAAATTTTTATGTTGCAAAGTAAAAATAAATATATATATATGGATATAATTATTAAAATAACTTCAAAACATGTACTTTACCAATATTAATGCCTTTATATCCTAAAAATGTATCTTTTGTTAAGGTATGTACATATATTATCATATTTACAATTGTCGAGCTTTTCTTTAGACTGATGTTTCTTAAGCCATATTAAAACATATTTTGGGTTAATCATATTAAGTACTCCGTAAAATTATTCTTAAATAGTAAATGTTTCATTAGAAAATGTTTTTAACTTTTAAAAATTAAAATTTATGTTCCAAAACAACAATTTGAACTTTAATTGGCGTTTTCTCAAAACACTGTTTTTCAAGTTTGCGCGCATGATATTTTAAAAACTATTTAAGATATCAACTTGACATTTTTCTCAGGCATTTATTCTAATATAATGAACAAAATGAACTAAAATGAAATGGTTGTGTTTCATAGAAAAAAAGTTATGATTGTAAAACTATCAAAATTTTTATGGTAATTTAAATTTTCAGATTAAATGATTTTTTTAAATTTAAATTATGAAAATAATTAAACTATTTTAGTTCAGATTGTTAATTTGAATGTCTTGTTTAATTTAGAAAAAAATTATGAGGTTCAAAGGAATTCTAATTGAGATATCTTGCGCGCAGTGGGAAAGTACCCTTGAATTTTTTTTTTCCAATATTGTGTGGTAAAATAATATTTTTAAAATTATCACTTTTATAATAAACTAAAATAATATTTTTAATCAATAGAGTAATGTCATAGTAGTTAACTGAAAAAAAAAGTTATGTTTCTGCATGCATGCATTATTTTTTTAAAAATTATGAAAGTTGATCTAAAATTTATAGATTTTCCCATTCTTAAAAGTAGGCTGTCCCCTTAAGTTATTTTTACAGTAAATACCGGGTGTCCGCTATTTTAAAGTTGTCTACAGACGAAACTATTGTTGAAAAAGCTATGAAATTTTGTGTGTTGAACATAGTGAAGGTATGGGAATTTGTTTGAGAGAATTAAACAAAAAATAATAATTCAAATATTCTCCGTCAGGGGGCGTCTTTTCTGAACCATGGCCTCCCTGGTCTCCAGACCTCAATCCTTGCGACTTTTGGGTGTGAAGGAGTTTTAAACATTGGGTAAATCGTGATCATTCAAGAACTTTTCCTGATCTTAAAGACAGCATTTTACAACGTGTTCGTAATATATTCCACGAACACACTGCGGTCAGCAGTGGAACATGCCTACAATTCCAGATGGTATTTTACAATGATGGCCGTCATACTGAACATGTTTTGTTGCAATAATGCTAGTAAACTATTATAAATGTATGCTAAATGCGTAATTCATTAAAAAAAGCCCCCTAATGGCGAACATTTGAACTATTTTATTATTATTATTATTATTATTATTATTATTATTATTATTCGCTCAAGCAAATTCCCATGGATTCATTATGTCCTACACAAAATTTAATAGTTTCGTCTGTAGACAACTTTAAAATACTGTCGTTTAGTATTAGACACCCTCTATATTAGGTGTATGTCATTTTTAAGTGTATCAGTATTTTGCCTAGCTATAACTACTGAAGCTAATAATAGGAAATTCCGCAGGTGTATAAATTTTTTATTGTAGGTACTAGATTGAAGATAATTTTTCGAAATTCGTAACTTATGGGGGATAGGGGGACAAAATTTTCTTTTCACATATCCTGCTTGATCTTAAACCTTTAACGCTCAGTGTTCCCGCTCTGGGAACACCATACTCTGACGTTTTGACTGTTGCCAGTCACGAAGAATAGATTTGATTTCTATAAAAATAGTTGCGGGTGACCTAGATTCACGAGAATCCTTTACTTTTCAGCACGTCGTTTCCCATAAAAAAAAATGTGCTAGATCTAGAGACCCCACACTGGCGGCACAGCCAGCTGTGTCAAAAAAGGGTCTGCAGATCTGTGGCACGCGATGAACGTCGTTTCGATCGTCCGCCATCTTGCTGGTCGTTAAGTCGAGCGATGGCAACGGCTGCCCTTTTTTCAGCATTGGGCAATCTATCCAGCTGTTCTCGCATTCTTCCATTTTTCAGCAGATGTCAGTACTTTTAAAAAGAATCGAGACCACTTTTTGACGGTAAACGACGTGCTAAAAAGTAAGGGATTCGCGTGGAGCTATGTCACCCGCAACTATTTTTATACAAATCAAATCTATTCTTCGTGATTGGCAACAGTCCAAACGTCAGAGTTTGGTGTTCCCAGAGCGGGAACACTGGGCGTTAAATGGTTAAGTCCGCATTCTTCCAACTGTCATATATTCAATCGAGTCTAATTCATTCGTCTTTAAAATTTTTCGTTACTGGTAAAGCAGTGGATTAATACTTTTTGTGAAATCTATTCTTTTAAATTGAAGAAACAGCAAAGCTTAAACTGAACACAAAAGGAATGCACATAATACAGTTTCTCAAAATATCTCGTACATTTCTTGAAATATACGAACAGCTTCGTCTGGGTAGTTTTTTTTTTTTTTTTTTTGGATTGGCTTTACTTCCTGACAGCTCTAACTAAAAAAAAAAAAAAAAAAAAAGAATGATATGAAAAGGTATATGTCTTAACTGATCAAGCTCTCATTCTGGTTTTGCTGCGACTGATATATCCTTTATCACTATCTCAAAAAATAAATATAGTTTCGGTTGCAGAATCCTCTGTTTTCTGCTTGAATCTTTCATCTAACAGAAAAAAAAAAAAAAAAATCGAAATGAAATATGTCTGAGTGAAGTAGCAATGGGAAACAAAGTTGTCTGTGTTACTGATACAAGACGATTATAAACAAAGTTGACGGTGTTCTTGTTACAAGACAATTGTATATAAACTAAACACTATTCATTCCTGTGATAACCATATTTCATTGCATAGATCTATCTATACATAGATAGATTTGAATTGTTCAAATGTGTCTTTCTTCCATGAACTAGAAAACCAGACGGCGTGGTTTAACTGCGTGTTTTTTTTTTTTTTTGTTTTTTTGTTTTTTTTTTTTTACAAAACTTTCCCTGTTGCTCAAAAAAGGTTTAAAGCTATTGAAATCTAAATCTGAGCAACAGAAACAAAGTCGGAGTTCAAAACATTATTTTTACGTTCAGTCTTAACCTTTTCGCGCCGACTGTCACGTATACGTGCCAGTAAGAAACGCACTCAGTTCCCGGCCGACACGCTGGCGTGCCAGAGCGTTTCCTCGTTCATCCCCGGCCGTCACACAGTTGTGCCAGTGTCCTGGAACGTTTTAAAAACTATAACTTTTGGCACAAGATGGCATTGTATGTCCATGCGGTTACAGATACATGTAGATTTGACCTTCTACTCAGTAGCATGACTTACATACACGTGGTTTTTGATAATATAAACGTAAGTTGAAAGGAATGTTTCTGAATGGAATACTTTATGACGGCTCTATAAATTCGTACGTGGTATTTCTTTATAGTAAGCAGGGAGTTTTATTTTCGCTGCAGCGTTGGGTATTATGGTTTGCAGTCCAGTTTTTAGTGGATAATTAGATCTAGTAGAAGTGGATTTTTTCTCATTTTACAGTTAGAATGTCGAAGCTTCGAAAGTGTTAGAGCTTGAAATAGCAGAAATGGCGCAAATTATTTGAAATTATGAGATATTGATTCTGAAGCAGATTCGGATAGTAGTGATAGTGACACTATAATATATTCTGATTGTTCTGTTCATGGATTTAGGCTTAATCGCCTAAAACTCTCCGGCCCTGGACAGACATTTGCGAAAGAGACTGCCGGCCTCAGCGATAAGCACGCATTTGCGCTTCCCGTCGCGAAAGGGTTAGGCTTTCCCTCTCACCGCTCAGAGCGATACTGGTGATTATTTTCTTTGCAACCATGCATCGAAATGCATAGAAGAAAGGTGTATATCTGTCTATATAAAAGGCAATCTTCAAATGTATGTTTCTTCCCTTATTAAAAAACTATTGTACCCATTAAATCGGTGTCTGGCAAAATGATCCCTGTTTTCATAACAGTGTTGAAAACGGATGAAATCCTAAATCAGACCGGAGGGGCCCAAAACGTTCTTTTTCACGGTTCAACCACGAAATGAATTTTTCACGAGGAAAGATGTGTGTTTTTTTCGTTTGGAAGGAGTACACAGCTATTTACTTTATAAATGAAACATATGTCACATTAAGACACACTTTTTGAGCACATATCAGTGTGTCTCCCTTCCACATCTTGACACAGCACCGAGAGTTCCATCATGGTCCGGAAAACATGGTGCAACATAGCTGTATAATGTCCTCAACGGAGGTTGTAAAGCGTTGTTTAAATTTTTGAATGTTGCATAGCATTACCTTGTCAAAAAATTATTGTACCAATCACGGATGCCGTTTTGTTCCATCAGGACGGAGCACCACCCCGTTTTACTTGGATTTTATAAATCCCGTGTAAAGAAATCAAGGAAAGTCAAATCTGGTGATCGTGTAACCCACATTCTTGACGACCATACGCTCATTCATCTGCCAGAGTGCTCCATCATCTCCGTGGATAAAACACTGACCATGGTAGATGGCTGAGGTGTGTTCAGGCCAACCACGTGGACAGCCCGTTGATCTAACGATCTGTAATTTTGGGCGGTTTTCTCGAGATGTAGCCTGAATACGCGTTAGAACTTTATAAAACGTCTTCTATTCAAGCCCCCCCCCCCTACTTAGGCAGATACCAATCGTGTAGGCTTGCTACAACACAAAACAAGCAGAACAAGCATATACCAGGGTAAGGGTAATCGATGTAGACCGAACAAACGGTGGAACGGGGTGGTGCTCCGTCCTGTTGGAACAAAACGGCATCCATATTTCCGTTGCTTCTCAAACCGGGCGCCAAGAATTTTTCGTACAAATCAAGGTCCATGTTACGTCGTGCACGTGAAAATGCCTTGGAAATGTGTCTTGATGTATACTGTATAGATGATTTAAACTGTAATTTCTGCAATATAAAGTGATAAACACAAAAATGTACGGTATGATCTAGTGGGATATTCTTTTATACCTTTAATTTTTTTTCTACGCAATAATCTGTGTATAAATTTGACTTTATTTCTTGAAAAGTGTTACGTGACTCTTGTATTTCCATGATTCATTTTTATATCTTGGTTGATTGACTGGTTAGTTGGTCACTTATGGAATATCATTTGGGCATCCAATGATCTACCGCAGTGAAATTACCCTGTAATGAAGGGTCATTCCGTTTCACGTGGAATAAAAGAAGCTAGGGCTGATCTCGGGATAACAGAAAGAAAGGGTCAGATTTAAAATGGCAAAGTTACGTATCAAGTAGCTGTACTTTTAAAGCTAATATTATTTTCTATTGGAAAAAAAAGAACTTTTTATTTGTATCACTCTTGTGTTTCTTTATGAACATGGACACTCTAATGAATTTATTGACCATTTGAAGAGCAAGCGTTTCACATCCATATTGATGTTTATGGATGATAGCTGTACCATTTAACTATCAACAACATGCGGTCGATCGAATCGCCCATGATGTCGATTCGCGCAGCCATCTGTGCCAGAAAACTTCTTCAATTCTGAGTCACAGCCAGATGCGCTGTTCGATCAACCTCCATGTTTTTGGTAGTTAAATGGATCGGTGGTAAAAGCTGCATTTTTTCTGCGTTGGGTACAATTTAACACTGTAGTTTTTTGCAGTGGAAACACTGAAATAAACTGGTTTCAATGCGAAAACACCGAGCGTCAAAGGGTTAACCCTTTGATGCGCAACCCTTTCCCAATGCTGAAAAAAAGGCAGCCGTTGCCATCGCTCGATTTAACTACCGGCAAGATAGCGGACGATCGAAACGTTCATCGCGTGCCACAGATCTAGATACCCTTTTTTTGACGACAGCTGGCTGTGCGGCACAGCCAGCACAAGACGGAAGTGGGCGTCAAGACGAAAATGGCATCAAGGCGGAAGAGGGAGAAAAGTGCCACGAAAAGTCCATTCCTGTCTACGTCAGAGGCGAGTTTCTTTTGCTTTTTCCCTTTTTTTCCCCCGTTTTTTCCCTTTCTTTTTGAGTGCATGGTGTTACTTTATGGATCACGGAAAAGAAATGTATGCTTCGAATATGCTAAATATGTAAAGGAAATGCGGTTTTATTTTATAGTTTATTTTTTCTTGAAGGATTTCAGGAATGAACACAAGTGAAACTTTTTTTGCTATGTGTCATAGAGATATGTGTACAAGGAGACGGCATTAGCTATCTGATAGTGAAGCTGACACTGTAACCAACCCGCCATATTGCTTAGACCGCCATTGCAATAGGACTGTGTTAATCCTTTGAGGCGCAACCCTTTTCCAATGCTGAAGAAAGGGCAGCCGTTGCCATCGCTCGACTTAACGACCAGCAAGATGGCGGACTATCGAAACGTTCATCGCGTGCCACAGATCGAGAGACCCTATTTTGACGACAGCTGGCTATGCCACAGGCTGCTGGCACAGCCAGCTGTCGTCAAAAAAGGGTCTCTCGATCTGTGGCACGCGATGAACGTTTCGATCGTCCGCCCTCTTGCTGGTAGTTTAAATCGAGCGATGGCAACGGTTGCCCTTTTTTAAGCATTGGGCAATCTATCCGGCTGATCTTGCATCCTTCCATTTTTCAGCAGATGTCAGTGCTGTTCAAAATAATCGTGACTATTTTTTGACGGGAAATGACGTGCTTAAAAAGTAAAGGATTCTCGTGGAGCTATGTCATCCTCAACTATTTTTATAGAAATCCAATCTATTCTTCGTGACTGGCAACAGTCAAAACGTCAGAGTTTGGTGTTCCCTGAGCGGGAACACTGCGCGCTAAAAGGTTAAGAACCACATTCAAGATTGACATAAGCGCATCTATTGCTCACACACAAAAATTCAGACTCAAAGGCTTTATCACCATCCACATACAATGCAAAAAAAAAAAAAAATTCCGCTAAATTATGCGTGACTCTCCTATATTTTCTCAAAAGGCTTTCTCTCTTTCCAGCCTTTTTTTTTTTTTTCCCTCTCGTACATCCCCAACGCAGAATATGAAAGATATGAAAAGATAGATCTTAACTAAGCTCGCCAGATATTTGCCGTTCTTCTTGTTTTGCGCTCTCTTATATATATATCTTATGTCACGAGAGATATATATGCCATTGGCCGAAAGAAATACGGTTTCTTTTGCGTCATTTTTTTTTCACTCTTTCCCCCGCTTGAATCTTTTCCGCCAGTAGAAGAAATGTCACAATGACATATGGCAGGGCAAAGTAACCATGAACGGGAAGAACCAGGCGTAGTATTTATTATTACTTATATCTTAATTAGATATAGAGAAGGCTTCGGAAACTGGCGAAAATAACAAAGCGTGATGGGTTCTCAACAAGTAAAGTGAAAATTGTTTTGTCAGCCTGAACATCGAGGGGGAAAGAACAATATATTTATAGCTACCCGCTCTGAACTTTTTATTTTTCAATCTGAATGCGTTGATGGGTTTTTAACTTTGAGTTTTTGAGTGAGGGAAGTCATAAATTTTGATTTTCCTTATAAGGTTATAGGAAACAATTGACTTGTCCGTAGTTACTTGAAGTATTTTTAACCCTTTCGTCACCCTGAACCTCATACGAGGCTCCCACTTCAAATAGCAATATTTAGAGAGAAAAAAAAATTGAATTTAGTATTTTTTCTTTCAGTGATATCAATATCATTCATTCGTTAGAAAGTATATGAGGCTCTTAACTAGAAGCATAAATCGTGCCTAGATTGCAGTACTAGTCCATTTAGATCATTTTTTACAGTTTTCGCTTCATTGTTTCAGCAGAAAAATTAAGAAAATATTTACGCTGCTTTTTGACCGTTTTTTTTCTTTTTAAGGTAGGTATAGTTTTTTCTTATTCCTGAACCTTTATCTAATAGGTGCATCCTTTTAAATTAATTTTAGCATAACAAAATGCTTCGAAAATGCAAAAATTAATATTAGAAAAAAAGTATTTTTGCATGATTTATAATAGTATATCAGATGCATTAAATGCTAGACAGATTTTTTTTTTCTCTGATTTTTCATAATTCGGTGACGAGAGGTTTAAGAAGCCATTCTATACCAGTTACACTTATAAAAAAACCAATATTGCTATTCCATAAAATCGAACAATTACAATTCTACACTAAATTTGATAGAATCAATGTAAATTTTTTTTCAATTTTCAAGGAATTGATGGAAGTATATATTAACCCCTTAACGGTCGTATTATTTTCTAGAAAACGGTCATAAAAAATGTCTATTCTTTTTAATTCCAGAAAATTGTATAAAAATGAGTGCATGTACAATGTATGTGTGCTTATTTTAAGGTTTTGGGCTTTTTTTTAGCGCAAAAGAAAAATATAAAGTTAAATATCTAGAAAAAGCCAACATTCAGGGTTATTGTGACTGAACCTGTGTTTTGTAGTCAGCAGGGAATCCTTGAAAATACATGTTTTAAACATTAAGAAGAATTTTATTGAACTTACTTCGTAAAATAAATATGTGTAAAGACTTTTCTAACAAGTAAAAAAATAAAGATAATATTGCACAGCCGTATGACAAATACTTGTATTTGAATACTGCTACCCTCTATTTAAAAATAAACGATCTCCGAAGTAAGTCAAAAATGGTCTGTTAGTGTCATTTGCTGGGTAAAATGAAATATGAAAAAAAAAACATGTGCATAAGAATTGAAATGTTCTTTTATCTTTCTGGCGTATAACATTTGAACACTCTTGCCCGGAAATATGACCGGCACGAGAAATAGAGGTAGAAAGTATAAGTGATTTTAACGGGAGCAAGGCTGAAGGGGATAAGTGAAGCAATCAGCTATGTATCTTTCTAAATCCTGTAAATTTTCTTTAAAATCATGTCAGATAAATTAATGAACTTTTAAAGATGTCCAAAAATAGTTGCTTTGAAAATAAAATATAAAGTTCACCGGCGGCATCAGCGCCCACCAGTGTCACCGTCTGCTTCTAATTCACGACTTTTTTGACTCCTACGTTGTGATGGTAGTCTATGTGACCTAGAGACATATGTGCGACGACTTAGAAGGGAAATGAGTTGTTTTTTTTTTTGTGATTTTTTGCTGTCAGAACTCTTTGAATTTTTGCTTTTTTTTGGTGTTTGGCACCGGTATTCCCACTCTTCTGCCCTGTTGTAAAGTTTAGACAGTAACATAAAAAACCTCATTGTATCTTGTAAGTGATTTATCGTATGTGTATATATAAATCTGTATGTATGTATGTATGTACGAGTATGTATGTACATAAGTCGACATCGTTGTGTACATGTGTGTACAGTGACCTATTACATATCCTTCATAGGCGAATTGTGTAAAGTCCCGTCACGTGGAATATTAAGATGATGATATAGGTCTCTCACACTGTTAAGCGCAACTTTGAATTTTCTCTTTCAGCTATAAGCGAAAATAAGTAAGCGCAACTTTGAATTTTCTCTTTCAGCTATAAGCGAAAATAAGCAGAGCATTTCACAAATATTGTCATACAGATGTACTTTTCTCCGTCGTCCTTGTAAGGTGTTAACCCTTTGAGGCGCAACCCTTTCCCAATGCTGGAAAAAGGGCAGCCGTTGCCATCGCTCGACTTAACTACCAGAAAGATGGCGGACAATCGAAACGTTCATCGCGTGCCACAGATCTAGAGACCTTTTTTGACGACAGCTGGCTGTGCGCCGCACAGCCAGCTGTCGTCAAAAAAGGTCTCTAGATCTGTGGCACGCGATGAACGTTTCGATCGTCCGCCATCTTTCTGGTAGTTAAGTCGAGCGATGGCAACGGCTGCCCTTTTTCCAGCATTGGGCAATTTATCCAGCTGTTCTGGCCAAATATTTGGTACAGCCTGGCTCCAGTTATCTACCAAGAGCTCGTAGCATCCATTCCCGGCGAGTTACAGCTGTTTTGAAGGCCAAAGGAAGCGCACCGTGTTATTGAGTAAGTGGTCATAACCCAGGTAGCAGAAACAAGTTGTCAAAACGTGATTACCACGTCTTACATTGTGCAAAACGCGTTCTGGTTCGGCTAATTGAGCTTCACGTTTTACTGTAGTACTCTGAAGTATCTACTATCAAAGATTTTCTTATTGGGACTGCTTAACGTGCAGACAACAGAATTTACAATGCGTTCTATAATCTACGCACGCTACCCCATACTAAAGAGGTTCAGTGTAGTACAAATCGACGACGAAAATACCCGCTAGAGGGCCACTACCGAAATTAGCCCCATGATTTAAACCAGCGAGAAGAAGTTCAAGGGCACCTCAACCAAATCAGAGCCGTTTGCTGCCATCGCCTTATGGTTGGATATTTTGCTGTTCTGTATCTTAACATAGTAAGTGCAAGTTACACAAGCAATGTTGTAATATATTAATAATTCAAAGTATGATTTATAATTTGAAAATTTTAATAAGCAACACCAATCCTATTAATTAGTCGTCCATTCAAATAAACAACGATACACATTCAAAAAAAGCTGTAGAATATCGGTTATTTACTTAATTTTATAGTACGTCCTGCATAATTAGCCATACAACGTTTTAAGTACGTGTGGACAACATTGAATTGGACCCAGATTTTGACGAGCATTGTACGTGCCTTGTCCGGACATTCTGACGTAAGCGACACTGTAAATCTGTACGGGATGGTAACGTGCTATCTGAACGGAGAAATTACGGCCTTTTAACATGTTTGTTCGACCTGGGAATGTTTTGGCTCTTCAGTGTATGTGGCGACTTCTAAGAAAAGAAACCGTTTTCTTATTTAATTATTGTTGCTAGCAAACTCTTAGAAGTTTTGCTCTGGATCTTCCATTGGAATCTTCTGAATCCATTTGAGTCTTGCCCAGTCTAGCTTCAATTTTAGAGAAGCAAAAGGTTTATTTTTATACAAGCATTTTCTTATATGCAACAAATTGCTTGTAATACTACTCCCATTCTCATTATTTCCCACTACTTCACAGACATACATATAGCATAATACATTCAATGATTAAATACTGACACTCGGAAAATTCTGTATAATTTACAAATGATGATTCAATATTTTGTGTTAAAAATGTATCAAAATAGATCCTCTTGAAACAATATGTACATGAATAACACGTATAAGAAATGTGTATAAAATGCGAAAACGCATTAAATATACTGCTATTCTAAAAACACAAAAACCATATTACATTTTATTTATTCAGCAATCATCTCAAAAGCACTACTTACGAGGGATATATTTTTAGTATCGGACTTGTTAGACATCTAATACTCTCAGCGTATTTTTAGTAATATTTCCCTTACTAGGAAAATAGCCATAATATGGGTTACAACGAAGCATCCATAGACACACGCCAGAAAGCAAAGGAAACCACACCAGGGGAAAATGCTCCCATTCAGCTTTAACCCTTTCCCAATGCTGAAAAAATTGCAGCTGGCTATGCCGCACAGCCAGCTGTCGTCAAAAAAGGGTCTCTAAATCTGTGGCACGCGATGAACGTTTCGATCGTCCGCCATCTTGCTGGTCGTTAAGTCGAGCGATGGCAATGGCTGCCCTTTTTTCAGCATTGGGCAATCTATCCAGCTTTTCTCGCATTCTTCCCTTTTTCAGCAGATGTCAGTGCTGTTACAGAGAATCGTGACCCTTTTTTGACGGGAAATGACTTGCTAAAAAGTAAAGGATTCTCGTGGAGCTATGTCAACCGCAACTATTTTTATAGAAATCAAAGCTATTCTTCGTGACTGGCAACAGTCAAAACGTAAGAGTTAGGTGTTCCCAAATCGGGAACACTGCGTGTTAAAGGGTTAAAAACAAACGAATGATCATAAACACTGACAAAACTAATGCTTTCTTTTCACAAACTGTACTATGCGCTTTTCTGCAAACAGTGAAACTATATATTTCTTGAACATTCAGCAAAAATCCTGCATCTGAAAAGTTGCCTTGCGAAAATATAGCTAATGAGAGGGAAAGTTTGAATGTTTATATAAGATTTTTTTCCTGAATATTTCATAACTACTTGTAAAGGGACATAGTGCATCTCAGGTAGACACATTCTAAGTTCTTTTCGAGTCTCTAAGGCGTAATTCTCTGAAGCGTCTCTCAAAATTTGCGCTATTTATAACATGAACATATCCTGCCGACTAATAACTCCTTTCTGGTCACGTGTGAAGATTATGTGTTCCCGAGATGAATGTTTTGACGCCTCAGCAAAAGACAACCGTGATAAATGTACCTGGAATACCCCCCCTCCCCACCTCCATCACCAACTATGCCTGAAATTTTAATACCGCCGGAGGACTGAGACTTTTGAAAGGGGGGGGGGTGTGAAAGGGGATAAGGGGGTACATTATACGCGCATTCATTACGCACATTACATACGCCCTTCTCCGGCGGAGCTCTCAGAAATTCGAATTAATAACTTTAATTTCGAATCCGTTTTCCGTGCTGAAGGATTCACATGCCGTGAAATATACACGCTGCGTGTGCGCAACATAACTCTGAGTTCCAAAGGATCCTTGGATGTTTTAAATACAAACATAAATTATGTCTGGGAACGTGTTTTCGAAATTTATTTTAGGGTTTGAACACGGTTTATTCAGACGCAGTGCATAAAACCTGAGGGAATATAGTTATAATGAAATATTTCAAACTAAATTTTTAACAAGTATAATATTCTGAATATTTCAAATGTAAAGCAAAAGAAGAATTTAAAAAAAAAGTCGTAACAAGCATAATAAAATTCTCTTTAATACAATTGTTGTATTTAGACAACACCTAACCAACCCCCCCCACACCACCTCCACCAAAAACTAAATAGATAAAATAATGATATAAACCAAGGCATCAAGTAGTCATTTGGCCTAAAAAAAAGGAGTTTAGGCATAAATTTGTGGTTTAATATTTTCTATGTGGATTTTTTGAGAAGTAATCTACATAGTATTTATTTTGCACGAAACTTTCGCGTTTTAAATACATCTGTTGTTTTTTATGGGATTGTTTGACTTATTGAGGTTCGTTATCCTATATACCAAATTTCATTGTTCTAGTGAGGGAAAAGCCCCCACTACGGCCAGGTGTATAAGACACTCAAAATAGTAGACGGCTGATGTGTGGAGGTCCAGGGTTCAGGCACCATCGCGCGGCCGTCCATCTAACGGTGTAATGAAATGGCGATTCCAATACACCGAAATGGTATTTTTTTTTAAGGAAAATTACGCTGTTTGCATTTCACTGCATCGTAACACTTTATGCAGAAAAAGTAGTTTTACAGGCAAAGGAAAAAAGTTATTGGTTAAATAACTGCTCCAGGGATAAGCGCAATCAGCGATTGAAATCTGATCCTATTGGTTATAAAAGTATAGTAATTCAGACTATAAGAGTACACTTATAAATATCCGGAGTTTTTCACCGTTATCCAGGATTTCAGTTTTCGAAGCATACTCAGTCCCGACAATCTTGGAACCGAGCATGCTTCTGGGATGCACGGTAATATTTAGGCAATTCAAATACACCGAATTGAAATAAATGAAAACTTTGTGAAAAAACACACATAAAATGATACTTATAACAAGATACCATCGTATCATTTTATGTATGTTTTTTTCACAAAGTTTTTATTTATTTTAACCTTTAACACCAGTATTTTGAGTGTTTATTTTTTTTTTTTCCCACATCGAATTGTTTTTGTTTTTTTTAAAGAAACTTACGCTGTTTGCATTTTACTGCATTTTAGCTCTTAATGCAGAAAAAGTTGTTTTACAGGCAAAGGAAAGGCGTTCGTAGAAACTCCAGGGAGGAACGATAGATGAGCGATATCGGTAATAAAACTGTAGTGATTGAGACTATAAGTAAGCATTTATAAATATACCGATATAAAAATAATGTAAATGAGTGTACATGGTTAAAAAAAAAGAAAATTTGAAATTTCCGTTATAAACAAATGTTAAAAAAAAACATTTATTTATTTATGAATTTTTAATCAATATTGGCTAGACAAATGTTTTATTAAACAAAATTTAACAAACAAAAATAAATTGTATAGTTCACAGTAGGGAAGTTAACAATTTTCACACAGCGAACGGCACACTTTATTTTTTTTAGCTTAAAAAAGATAACATATGACATGATGGCAGATGTTGTCTGTGTTATCAGACATGAAATTATTAAAAATTAAATAAATAAAGTCTGAATAAACATTTTCGTTTTTACACATGTCATTCGTTATATAACGAATATTATAAATGTCCTATATAAGTTTTTATTATTGCAGCCGTTCCATAAATTAACCAAAAATATGATAAATACGGGTAAAAAAAAATGTAATTTGGGCAATTGATTCCCACTTATCGTAACGTATCAGAACAATATTGTGCGCTTTTTTTAAATAACTGTTGATGCTATACACACACCCATATAAATGATATCTATATATTTCAATAAGGTTCTCAATATAGCGCAACACATAAACAAAATATGAAAATTTCCCAGCGATTTACACGAATTTACATTTTCTTGTTCGTAGGAAGAATTAAATACAATTAAAATAGCTTTGACTGTCATTACTATATTGAGAATTAACATTTACTTTCAAAAAAAAAATTAAATAAATGTAAAAAATAAAGGAGCAGACATTCTCGTCAAAATATTTTAGATTTTGCCATACTTTCGGACAGACGAAGGACATTATTAGATAAATAATTTTATAAAAATGCTCTTCCAAAAAATGGAATAAAATTTAAAACTTTTCACTCGTTATTTTCAGCCATAGATCCTTTTTTTTTCCTTTCCGTTTTTTTTTTTTTTTTGCGTTCATTTTTAAACCCAAGTGTAAAAAAAGGAAATAAACGTAGAAGAGGGGGATGGCGTATGTCTGAAATGAAATTGGCATCAAAGTTCAGTAACCGAAACGTCACGTTTGCTTTTTTTGTATTTATAAATTTAAAAAGGTTTTCTAGCTTCAGTTTAAAAATATTTGAGAAAGTAAATGAAAGTGGCAGGCATATATATATATAAATATTTTTATTTTTATATTTCTTTAAGTATCACGAATCAATTTTATGAAATATAAAAAGGTTTGGCTCACATTTATGAAGTCAACTTTCAAGAATTTCATGCTAGATGTATTTATTTTTTAGGGAAAAGAGTTTATTGAAATTCGCATTAATCATTAGCCGTAGTTTTAAAATTAGGTACGAAAATAAAAATGGCACAAGGCGAGAAAAAAAAACTATATTATGTATATAGATATTTAGTTAGTTAGTTAGTTAGTTTTTTCACCTTGTTCTGAGCCAAACGACATTAATTTAGATTAATCAAAATTTATGAAAATATTTTACTCAGATACTTGATTGCATATTCATTACATGAGAAGAAACCTTTAATGGAAACTGACAAAAAATTTTATTTGGTACTTTTTTTGACTTAAGGTGTTACTTTTTTCTTAATTAGAACGTTTGTATGTGGGCACAAAGTTATGGACGAATTTGTAGATCTTTTTCCACTTTGTAACCTAAAATTAGCAGTGCTTTTTCTCCTCCTAACATAAAAAGTGCCGGTTATTTTGTTAAATGTTCAATCATTTACCACACTGCACTAAACACATGATAACGCACGCACATCACACGGTTGCACGGTTCACCACATTTACCGTTAAATACAGGATCGAAGGGGGCGATTACATAGAACGAAAAATAATGCCAAAAGTATCAATTATGAAAAACTTTCCAACACAGCAGTCTTTCTTTGTGCCAAATTTGGCGCTTTTGGAGTTATCGAACTTTCGGTGATTTCGGAGATAACCTCAAAAATTCTGCACATTGCTATTACTGTAATTTTACAAGACTATAAAAGAAGTTAAATATTATTTACGTGTTCTAAATGAACAATAAAGTTTCGCACGCTTTTATATACTTACTGTGTTGTATATCAAATGAATGAATGTCCCTAAACTATAATAGGCTGTAATTTATTGGAATTATCTTGAGTATTCCAGTGAAAGATAAATTCCACGCATACTTTTTTTGACGGGCAGCTTTATTTTGTAATACTTTAAAACATGTATCAATTTTGATTTGTTTGAAAAAGATGAATATCTCTAAAATACGGTTTAAACAATGGCTGTCCTTATAAAACTGTATATATTGGAATTCCTATGGTTACTTCTGAAAAAGAACTGTAAATGACAATTACACCAGTTTAAGTATCGTATAGGGTACATAACAGGTCTAATATTCATGCATTTTATATTAATGTGAATATTTATGGAAGTTAGAGCATGTACGGGCAGAAAGACGGGCATACAGATAGACATACTGCAATCATAAGCAATTTTTCGAGCCTATAGCTCTCTCAACTGGGAGATTGGAGGTGCCTAGTTCAAACCCAGCGTCTGATGGTGCGTCGTTGACCTAGCCTTCGGAGTTTTCGATGGCTTTCTCCAAAACAGCGTAAATTCGAGTTAGGATACCTTAGAAAGACCTTTTCGGAGGGCACACCCCTTCGGTCTGTTGCTGCAAACAGTGGTAATTTTGAAAAACAAAAGTTTTAGTTTTTCCTAGTCAGCAGCGCCATCTGTTTATGAACTTTATAAATAATTTTGAAAATTGGAAAGAATAAATGCCCTGGTTGTTTAAGCAGAAAGCAGCAAACCGTACACTTCTATCGCCTTTCCTTTTTTTTTTTATTTAATTTTTTAAATTGCCGTACATTTTTGGTACACCATCAGACTTTTAAATTTTTTGAAAAGTATCGTAAAACTTTGCGGCTTTTTTTTTTTTTTTTTCATTCTCTTCAGTTTGACTTGTACAGTGTGATTTCGATCTTAATTTAGTGTAAAGATTGGACATCGTAGCATGCCGAAAAAAATGTTTAATGATATACTCAGAAATGAAATCTTATGACACATTTTTAAAAATCCAATTTTCTCGTTTACAGGAAGAGTTAATGTCAAAACATCAAAACACGGAATTTAAACTAAAAAAAAAAAAAATCCCAATAAACAATTCCTCTTCTAAGCAAATTCAACATGTACATTTTCTCCATTAAGAAAACAAACACGAACATTGAAAAATCATTTACTTACGATTTTGAGTAAAATGTAAGGGTAAATTAGCGCATTAAGTTGTTGTTTTTATTGCGATGGTTATTTATCAGGACAGATCAGTTCCTCTAGTGGCATTGTATTTTTTTTGTATTGCTTAACAGCAAAAGACAGCTTTAATTATGTGGTGGTTTTTACTATTTAGTTTTTCCTTATGATACAGAAGCGCAAATATTACAAATTGTTGTTGTCATTTTCGACAGATATAATTTGGACTGTCACTC
The DNA here is from genome assembly GCA_038373885.1 of Cheiracanthium punctorium. Taxonomy (NCBI): domain Eukaryota; kingdom Metazoa; phylum Arthropoda; class Arachnida; order Araneae; family Cheiracanthiidae; genus Cheiracanthium; species Cheiracanthium punctorium. The sequence goes on along the minus strand of JAWZYV010011933.1, from coordinate 374,073 downwards.
ACCTAAAAATTCTTAATGGCATGTTTGCACTTCTATACTATTAAAATCTGTGCGCGTCTGTCTGTGTGTGTGTGTGTGTGTGTGTGTGTAGCATCATCTCCTCCTAAACGGCTGGGAGTTGAGTTTCGATCGAGGTATCCACGAATTCGGAAAATTTCGAGAAAGAACCTCCGCTAATTTAAATTTCGAAATTCAAATTAGTTCAGGAGATATTGATAAAAAACCCCATCAAAAACGCTAATTTTTGATCTCCGCAATTCCGTGATTGTAACCCCTGTAGTCAAAAAAGTGAGAAATAAGCATCGAGGTTGCCATGTTTGGCTATTTTATTAAATTATTTAGACTCCTGCAGTAAAAATAAAAGAATAATGATTTTTTTCTGTTTAGATTATTTACAAAGTTATTTTTTAATTAAAATATTGCGTTCATGTTAAATCAAAGCTGGAATTCATTGTTTTTTATGTGTAAAAGAATAAGGGATTGAGAGATTACCGAGACTAATATGTAAATTTTTTAGTTTGGCTGAAAAAAAAGGCTCATTTGGCGATTTTGAGAAAGTAGTAGATTCTACCGATTTGTACAGTTTTGGGCTTGGCGCAAATTACTGAAAGCATAACGAAATAGTATTTTTAATAACAAGTATAAATTTTACGGCTCTATACTTCGATTTTTCATACAGAAATAATGCAGTTATTAAGGCGATTTTAAACGATCTATAGAATTTTCACCAAATTAAGTAAACTGATTTAAGTTAGAGGAATTCCGCCAAATTTCAGAAAATTTAAATTCTCGCATTTTGTACATGGTAGTTAACGGTGATTAAAACCCGCTATAGTTAATAATTTAAATAACTGCTGCTTATCAATTATATGCCTGCATTAAATTTTGGCGATCGAACCATATAAATGATAGATAACTATTTCCCATTTTGATTGCTGCTAAATCAATGTTTCGAATGATTCCTGAAAACAAAAAAATCTTGCAAAATGGTGTATATTGGCATTTTGGCGATCGAAGTACTGTGTAATAAATAATTGATTCTTATTTGTTAGAGCAGCGCTACGGAAGTTTCTTTTACTAGAAGCTGTTAGAAAGGCGTAATTAATACTGTCTAATATATTTTTCGTTTTACGAATTGAAATGTTTGTTAATTCCTACTTTAGTACATTTCTTAGCAAAATTAGCGAAAAATATTCAAATGTAGTGCAACTCTGTACATATTATTAATTCCATTCCGCAATTGAGATGAGCCGATGTCACTAGCGTATGCATAGATATTTTTTTTTTTTAATTCCGCCAAACAGAGTATTGCGTATTGCCTTTAGTGTCAAGTTTAATTTGTGGTTTGAGCCATTTGTCATCGATTGGCAGTGTTAATTTCGCCAATATGGCAGTTCTAGCAAAGAAAACATGAATAACTCATTCCATGTTCTATTTTTAACATTGCTATAGTTTCCGTAGCAACGGAATCCATTGTTGCCACTTAAGTTGTTAAATTTTACAATTAAGTGAAACCACCCATTTCTAAAGCTTTTAAGAATCGAAAAAGTGAAAACGCATCAAATGTGAAACAAATAGAACTGTCACAGACTTGCACCTTAAAAATAATCGAAGTTATTATGCAATTCTACATACCTTTAATTTTATTTCCTTCGAGTGTGGATGTCATTTTTTTACGTCACTTTTGCTGTTTTGCTGGCAGATTATCCGGAGCAGCACATACCCTACCTATTTGCTCCTTCGGAAGCAAGAGCGTATGTCCGGCGCGTATTTGTGTAACCCCATTGTGTTAATCAGAATTTTCTGGTGTCACATTTTTTAGACCATTTTTTTACCGCGGAGATTCCGATCCTGAAGTATATTGATTAAGCAGGAGTAGCCAGAAATTTTTCATGGGAATGTTACGACTACTGCAACTCACATATATGTACACGTGTGTGCGATAAGGGAGTGAAGAATATATATTTTGTATGGCAAAAAACTCCGCTTGGGGGATTGTGACCCCCTATCCCCTCCTTGGCTGCGCCACTGTACGTAAGCGTAAGTTGTCACGTCATGAAAAAACGTCATATATTGCAAGAAAAGTTGTTTTGAGGGTTATACATAATAAAAATTTCTTTTTTTAGTAAAGTTTACTTTTGATATAGTTCGGATATTTGGTTTTAATACATTTCGGCCACCAAGGTGAGATGAAATATTAGTAAATACGGCAACCCAGAATTTTCTTAACTATTGAATTTGACACTATGCAACTACAGTAGATTCCCTATAACACGGTAGATACGTTCCGTGTTATAGGAATCCGTGTTGTACGGGTCCTGCGCTATACTCCACCTGGAGTGCAGACTGCGCGGTATAATCGCGGCAAAACTTATTTGCGCTCCGTAAAAATACAATGATGTTTGGTGTTGCCATTCAAAAGTTATGTTAATTACAGGAGCTAAAGCGTCATAATATCAGAACATATGTCTCATTTTACCGTGCTGTACAAGTCTCTTTTAACGTGTTACACGAAAACGGTCGTAATGTTTTCGCCGTGTTCTAAGAATTCGTGTTGTAGATCCATGTTATAAAGGGTTCAGCTGTAATCTGTAAAGAATGAAATTAGTTATTTATTTAAAGCGAATTGACAGTGATATCAACGTCAGTTTTATGTAACAAGTGTGATACTGCATTAAGAGTTCAATAAGGGTAATAAGCTTTTTCTCAGAAGTTACATCACGAACGTTTTCATTTACAAAAGCGACATGATTTTCACGGGAGCAGGGTGAATTTTTGTCTTTTATGTTTCATGTAGGTTTGTTAATTTAGGTGAAATTCAATAAAGTCCTCTGCAAAATAACTGCGCTAATGCATTGTCCACGCTTTGCAAAATGCAAGATAAAATTGTTGTCAACATCATGTGATGTTATTTATAAGGTATATACAATATATTAATGCTATTAATTAAACCTCACAAAGAGAATTATATGATGAAGAAATAGGCATTCTTCGAAAGAGAAAAGTTCTGTCTGCATACCGTAAAGTTTTTAATTTTCTAATCGCCAGTACGATGACGTAGTTTTTGTGTCATCAAGTTGCAATCGTCTGAAATTTCCACTCATGCAGTCAGCTTTTCGTCAGAATTCCAGCAATTTTTCACTACTAGAGATTCCGCATTACTGTGTTTAATTTGACTTATATGTGTTAGGAAAATATTCGTTTCCCACCGTGCGGAGAACGGGCAAACAGCTAGTGAATTATGACATTTTGATTTACACTCTGGAGAGTATAAAAATTACCCAAATAAGATGTTGCGTACTTTTCTCTGTGGTTATTAGAAACATTCTTAACCCTTAAACGCTCGTTGTTTGCTTCTTTAAACTACCTTATTTGAGCTCTTTCACTGTTAGTCGCAAAAAAAATAAAGTTTGTTACAGGGTCCCAACGCTGAGAAAGCACAGATGTTACCATCCATCCATTTAAGTACCAACAATATGGTGGTCGAAAGAATCGCCCATCTGACGCCACAAAGCCGAAGAAGTTTCCTGATAAAGCTGGCTGCTCGGCCACACAGCCAGCTGTGTCAGGCTGTGCCGTCAGATGGAGTATTCTATCGGCCGCCGTGTTGTTGATAGTTAGCCTCTTAACGCGCAGTGTTCCCGTTCTGGGAACACCAAACTCTGATGTTTTGACTGTTGCCAGTCACGAAGAATAGATTTGATTCCTATAAAAAATTCGTTGCGGTTGACATAGCTCCACGAGAATCCTTTACTTTTTAGCACGTCATTTCCCGTAAAAAAATGGTCACGATTCTTTTTAGCAGCACTAACAGCTTCTGAAAAATGGAAGAATGCGAGAACGGCTGGATAGATTGCCCAATGCTGAAAAAAGGGCAGCCGTTGCCATCGCTCGAGTTAACTACCAGCAAGACGGCGGACGATCCAAACGTTCATCGCGTGCCACAGCTCTAGAGACCCTTTTTTGACGCAGCTGGCTGTGCCGCACAGTCAGCTGTCGTCAAAAAAAGGTCTCTAGATCTGTGGCACGCGATGAACGTTTCGATTGTCCGCCATCTTGCTGGTAGTTAAGTGGAGCGATGGCAACGACTGTCCTTTTTTCAGCTTTGGGAAAGGGTTGCGCTTCAAGTATTTAAAATGATAGAAGTACATTAATAAAGCTTTATATTATCATCAACTATAAATTTAAAGTGAACTTTACAAGCAATTATTCTAGTACGTAATTCCTTGAAACATCATAAAACTGGCTCTTTATAGTAATTCCCCTCTGGAACATTTAAAATCCTTGCATGAATTTTCCACCATTAACTAGCTGCACACAACTCCAGTGAGATTCCCAAATACACTACCTTAGAAGTAAGCACGTAGCCTCATAGTACCTCGCAAATAGAGCTGAAATCCTTTTAAAAGAACATCAGGTAATGAACATTTGAAATTTTGCAATGAGTTTTAATGATAGATTGGAGATAATTAATCATTTTCAGACTCGTGTGGTTTGATTCGGGATTCTAGATAATGAAATTAGAATTTTTTCTTTTATGTCAAATTTTATGCATTTCAGCGTAGAACTATTTTTCTACATAACGGTTCAGTGAAAAGAAAGTATTTTTCCTAATGTTGTAAATTTCAGTATCATTCAGCTGTGAAATAGCTGGGCGAACTAATCAGAATGATCTGACTGAACTAGCCTAACTATGGCACAGTGGCTATGCCAATGAAATTGGTAGACGGCCGAAGTGTGAAGGTCAAGGGTTCGGGTCCCATCGAGCTAAAGGTCTGAAGTTTTGGTAGGTTTTCTCCAGATGTAACGTGAATACGTGTTAGAATCCCTCAGAAATTCTAACGCTTAGAAAGTCCTCCTGACAAGGCAACCTCCATCCTTGGCAGATGGTCCTAGCGTAGCATTGCCATAATTACACAAACAAACTGACTGAACTAATCTGGGTTTCTTCTATTGCACAAAAAGGGGCACAAACTATAACTGCAAACAAACTAGAATGTGCTACTAAATATTTTAAAGATTTTTTGTAAATGAATATTTATTACCGTTAGCTAATATTTATTTTTTTTTATTTACTTCCTTTACTTATTTGCTATATTGTTCATAAGGGGTATTTGAGTTAGAAAGTCTTATTTTTGTACATTTGCTTGTGTCGTTATCAACAGAGATATTTTTCCATTCAGTTCAAAAATAAATAACTTTGCACATTAGAGCCCTACGATGTCAGACTTAATTTAAATTGAATCAATGGAAAGATTGTTCAGTGTGACGTTATATAATCTACAAGTAGGTGTTACAAAAGTATTTAGCGTATAAACCTGCCAAACGTAAACCCGTGATTAATTTGCAGGACAAATATTAAGCCGCTTTCGTGTATCATTTCTAGTGAACGGATATCCAAATGCAACTTCCCTTCATCACTGATTTCAGAAGCTAGCATCGTAATAGTTACAATGTCAGGCTGATCGAATATTTTTTATAATCTGTTCAAAAATTCTGCGAGAGAGACTGTATAAAATTAATTGTTGTGTCGTGTCTAATACCCTATGGCAAACTGCGTAGAGGTGCCAAATAGAACGACGATGGCCAAAATTGTGCGTGTTCTATTTAATTGAGCCCCAGTGGTGGGAAGACCGACTTAGCCACGGCTATCTCGGACAATAGGGCTCTGGCGCAGTATTTGTGACGTCACGATAGCAGTGCTAGGGAAGGAAAAACCTGCTTGAGGAGCACCTGTTCACTTATACACCTGTTAGTACCTGCTAGGTGCTAGAGTTGATAGTAGGAACATGCTTTTATCCACGTGGTTGCTAAAGTCTTGATTTTCATTAAATATTATTATTTTACGTTTATATTTTGCTATTTTTTTACAAGAAGTGTGCAGTTTTGGATACCATTTGGAGGTAAGACGCAATTTTCAAAATGCCTAATATGTGTGTTGTTACTAACTGCACATCGAATTATCGCAGTAGCAAAGAAAGAATATCGTGTTTCTCGTTTCCAAAGGACCCCATTTTAAGAGCCAAATGGTTAAAAAATATTCCCAGAAAAGATTATAATCCAGGAAAATGTGCCGTAGTTTGTGAAAAACATTTTGATCCAAACGATAATTCGTAATGACAGCATCAAAAAAGATGATGGGACTATAATAGACGCAATATTGCATTTTGTATTCATGTAATGTTCTTTCGTGGAAGTCCAGATAAACCCGCACTGGTGCTGTGACGTCATTAGCCATGAGCGGGAGAAGCGCCATAGCCTTTTAGTTGAGGTAGCCGTGACTTAGCTCAGTGTCGGCTCATTTCGAACACATTCCACCTGGATCGTCACCCCAAAAGCAATCGTTTGAATGTGGAGGGCATTGGAGATACGAACAGATTTTACGTATACCAGCCGATTGAACGCGCAGTCCAACCGAGAGAGGTTGTCACCCTCTCAATCGCTGACCAAGGACAGCCGCCTCAAAAAAATTGAAATATGGGAAATACAATATAAGTCCTTCGATCTAATATAGCGTATGTAGCGTATACAGGTTTTTTACAAGACAATTTAAGAGTTTCAACACTTATGGACTATGGCAGTTCACATGCATTTATCTATTAAAAGCACAATACATAAAGAATATAGACGTTTATAAAGCTTACCTTTCCGTTTAAAGGGTGAGAATAATATTTAAAATTCTTTTATAGGTTCATGCAAAATTACATTAATACTGATTTATTTTCTTTAATGCACCCTATTACTTTCATCTGTAAGTCTGCGTGAATGTAATGAATATTGTAAATATGTTTTCACTCACTTCCAGACATCCGCTTAGCTTAAAATTTTGTAGATATGTAAAGAAATGATAACAATACTATAATTGAAAATGATATATCGTATTTTAGAGGAGCGCGTAAAAGTTATCCAGTGGATTACCCTCTACCGCTTATAGGTAGTCTTTGTTTAGCGTGTATTTTAGACATTCATCTATTTCAAACCATGCAAAATGGATATATGTCGTTAAGAATTGTAAGATAAGGTCTTCTACCAAAAAGTAGTGTGTGTAGTTTTTATAGTTTTTGCAGGAGCATTCAAAATAAATCCAATACAATGCGGTTAAAAACGTTTTGATGCATTGATCTATTTCAAGCACAATAATAAGTATATGAATGTTTGTACGAGTTATCTTTCAGTTAAAAGATGGAACTAGAACTTAAATTTATTTTACAGGGTCTGATAAAATTACATTACTAGTGACATATAAGTCCTTCAAAATTATCTCCAAAATCAACCATCCCCAAAATCTCCCTATTTTTAAGCAAAAGATATCGCCAAATTTGGCGCATAAATGTCAATTGTGTTTGAAAATATTTTACAATTCATGCTTTTGGCATAAATTACCTTTCTGGTTGAATTTAATGTAGAGAGCCTAACTTTTACCTCTTAATTCAGTTTTTAAGACTAAAAAAATGAAAATAAATTATAGTTTAAATTTGTTTTTCTTTTTTGTCAATCACTTTATTCTTATTTTAAACTTATTCAAAGTGTTAAATTTTAGCGAATTGTGGGACATCATACTGCTTTTGAACAAAATCTGTACATTTAAAGATTATTATTTTTCTTTTTAGTTCATATTACTTTAAAAATGGTTTTTTTTTAAAACAATTTATTCCTTTTACCTGTATGTATGTATGTACCAGTGTAAGGGAATCTTGCAATTCAATTTTTACCCAGATATCCAATTAACTTGAAATTTTGCAAGCCCATATAGAATCGATGGCAATACAATATCATTTAAAATGCTATTTTTTACAGGTACTATTTTTTACAGGTTTCAAGAGAATACCAAAGCATTACGCGTTATGGAAATAAATTGCTTAAGGCGTATTTTAGAGGCCTTCGTCTGGCAGATGATTGTCAAATGATTCGTAGCTCCAATGTCCTCCCTGTTCATACGATATCTGATTCTGTTCATACGATAGTGAAAATGAAGTCTGGGTCTTTCATCTCAAATTGTTTCGAAGTTGGGAGATCCTGTAGGGGGCGATGCTGAGTTGAAACCCCCCCCCATAATAAAGGGGCTTGCACTCCTGGATGTTTCGTCACCAATGCTTACCCGTGGCTGACGAGAAATCCATGCTGCGGCGCTGACATTTTGGTCACATCCTATTGCAGACCGTCATGAGAATTAGGGAAAGTGTCTATTTTAGTCCGAGATATCCACAGTGAGATGGCCGCACCCCCTAGGTCACATGACTCTCAGTCTGCAAAAGAGTGTGACCGAAACGTCAGCACCGGAGCCTGGTTTTCTCGTCAACCTCGCCTACACAATCCAAAAGAATTATTCTTATAACTTCTCTGTGAGGTTTATGAATATTTAAAAGATTCTCCAGCCCTGTTTATTTGACGGGTTTACTGTTGTTCTTATGTTTTGCATCTTCAACTTTTGGGAAACATGTAACCTGTTTCTCTTGTGAAGGTGACATGGCTGTGTTGTGTGTACTTTATTTTATTTGCGTGCTTCAGCTTCAAAATATAACTAAACATTTATTGCTTTTGAAATGGAAGGGAGATAATGACGTTCTGGGGCTAAAACGCACGAGACTAAAAGGATCACTGTGTTATTTCAACCGAACTTAATTTTAATAGTCTAAAAAGGTGGTATCATGCTTTAATTCCTTATCTGTTAGAGATATGGTGAATGTGAATTTAAAAAATATTCAAAGTAAAGTAGGAAAGAAAACAGAATTATAAAGAAAAAATTCCTCTTGTAAATTTTCAGAAAATGGCCCTTTTTAAATCTGATAGCAGGGGGTTATAAACTTTAGAACGGATGTACTGATATTAAGAAATATATTAGTGTGTTTTATTATTAAAGTTGATAGTTTAAAGTTAAAATTTTGAAGGAAAAAAATAATTAGTTTTTTCCTGTTTTTTTTTCCCCAAGCGGAATTTTTCGAAAAGCAAAAATTTTTTAAAAAAACGGGTTTTCTCGGTAGGGCAAAACTATATCAACCTTGTTTTTATACGAATCTTTGTATTGTCACCAAAAACTGACCATCATGCTCAGTTTCAGAGCTTGTGTAAGTGAACATGGTGAACTTTCAAAAAGCGCGACACACAGCAGCAAAATTTGACTTCGAAAAATTAAAAAGAAAAAGAAAATGTTTTTTTAGCATGAAACTGATTTTACAATATTACAATTAAATCAAACATTCCAGGTGTTCTCTAAGCCTCGAATACAAACCACACTTAAATAGAGAAACAGATAAATAGCATATCGTATTCCTTGTACTGGCTGTGACAAAACTAAACTTAATGTACCAGTGGCTTTTATTTTCTTTTTTTTTTTTTTTTTTTTTTTTTACCTGACACGATCGTATTATGAAACATTCTGTTACATTATATGAGATTTTTTTTTCCTTTGGACTTTTTATCTTTTTTTCTCTCCTCGCAATTTCACTTCACAAAAGGGCAAAAAAGGTGCTCGGATGAAAAGCTCGTTACGATAACTCTGACGTAATTTCCTCCGCTTACAGATCTCGTTTGTCAGATGCTGATGCTCGTTTTTATGAAAGTTGAAAATGGCAGCAGCCAGAGCATTTTTTTTTTTCCTTCCCGTTCCACTGCAACAGAAAAAAATAACTGAGTGCGTTTCGTTGTCCCTTTTGGCGGGGATATACATCGTAAAAAGATGTTTGTTGAAAAAACAAATGGCTGGAGTTGGATTTTTATGAAGTGGTACATTGCAGATATGAAAATTCTGAGTTACATTTGAAGCCCCCCCTTTCCTACACTGTTTAATGTTCGATTAAACATTTTAAGTGTTTTTTTTTTTTTGTGAGTGCACAATAATCTGAATTGTATTCATAGATTTACTATAGGTTCTAGAAAAACGCAATTTTATTACTTTATGCAGGGCCGGCAACAAGATTTTTGGGCAGATATTTACGACCCCCTTCCCGTCCAAAAAGAAATATTCCATTTTTTTTATCAGGAAAAGTTTTTTAAACACTTTAGGATTAGTATATTGTAAATTTACCGTTGACCATATATACAAAATATTGTACATGATAAAACTTCTATCAAAAAAGCAAGCATTTTATCAGTATTATTTTAAAATGATGTACATATAATTCTGAAGTTCTTTCTTAATGTATACAGTGAATCGCTTAATACAATTAAATCCAAGACTTTTTTAAATGTTGAATACTCGTAGTTTGAAAAGTAAAGCAGAGAGTTATTATAAAATTCGTAGCCGTACGAATAATGCGGAAAGAAAAATGTTAGCAAGCACGAATGAAAGTTAAAGCCGCAGGCCGACTTCGGTAAGTATGACTTACCAACATCAGTGCAAAAATATATTCTCGCACTGATAATGATAAGTCATATTTCCATTAAGTTCCACCGAATGCAGATGCTTGAGCGAAAAAAATGTTTAGGGAGGCATAAATAGTTTATTTTCCTGCGGGATTTCTACGCTAAAAATTCATAACGTACGTTCTCCAGGCTCAGGCCGTGGGGCAATTGTCCCCCCCCCTCTCGGTGGGCCTACTTTATGTATGTATGTATATATATATTTAAAAAATCAAGCGTAACACAACTAAAGATTAACTTATCTAATCTTTATATTTGACATATTTAAAAAATAATTTCAGGATTCATTAGAAATTTAAGTAATTTTTAAGTAGTAACTAGCTGAAGTACCCGTTCTTCGCACGGGAATGAATGGACTTTTTGACATTAATATTTGTTGTGATTACTATTTATTGTAATAAAGAGATATAGCAAAATGGATATCGCGTTATATTGTGTTCAATAATCATGCATACTGAATTTCAAGGCAATCGTTTTTATGGTGCAGAAGGCGATGCGGCGTAGCGCAATCTAGTGGCGAGTTTTAGCAAAACGGATGCGGCGAAAATATTCTTCGCATTCAGATATCGATGCATACGAATTTTCATGACGATCGGCTGAATAGTCCAGAAGTTCATGTGTTGACGCGACATCTAGTGTCAAGTTATAGGAAAATGGATCGTGCCAAACTCTTCCCCGTGTTCAAATATCTATGTAAACCTATTTCCATAGCGATCATTCGCACAGTCAAGAAGTGATACACTGGAGGGCCATCTAGTGGTTAATTAAAGTAATGATTTGCTACAGCGCCGTCATGTGGCGAGTTATAGCAAAATGGATAACGCCAAAATATTCTCATTGTTCAAATAGCTATGTGTACTGATTTTCATAGCCACCGTTTGAATGATCAAAAATATGGCTTGCTGCGGCGTCATCTAGTGGCGAGTTAAAATAATAATGCATTGCAGTGCCATCTAATGGTGAGTAACACCAAAAGGAACACAGTTAGAATATATTCTTCGCGCTCAAATGTGTAAGTATAAAAAATTTTATGCCGATCGATCGAACGGTATAGAAGTTGATGCGTTGCAGCGCTATTTAGCGGTAAGTTACAGCAAATGGATAGTGAAAAATATTCTCCGTGTTCTAATATCCGCGTGTACCAAATTTCATCGAAATTGGTTGGACGATATTCGCATAGCAAACGGCTAAACGGAATAGAATTCGACGTTCTGCTGCGCCACCTAGTGGCAAGTTAGAGGAAAACGGATAGCATAAAAACCTTCTCCATGATAAAAGACTTAGGTGAACCAAATTTCATGGTGATCGGTGAAACGGTGCTGAGTTTTTCAACCTCCTACACACATACCAACATTCATTTTTATCTATAACCAGTCTTATTATATATACCAGTCTCAAGTAAAATCCAGTTTCAAATCTAAGCCTCGCCAAAGTGCCAACATACGCCATTTTGCAAGAGTTTTTTCAGGGAATCATTCGAAGCATTGACTTAGCAGCAATCAAAATGGGAAATGGTTCGACCGCCAGGCATTTTTTTTGAAAAGTGCAATCCCTTAATAGAGCCTCATTTTTTAAATTATCAACTATAACATGTTTTATTCATCGTTACCTCGATGTACTAAATGCGAAGATTTCAATTTTCTGAAATTTGGCGGATTTCCCCAAAGTTAAATCTATGTACTCAATTGGCGAGAATTCTGAAGCTACATCGCTTGAAATGCCCTAATAACTGCATTATTTCTGAACGGATAGATAAAATTTAATGCTGTATTCTAAGAAAACCTATACACTTGTTTTCAAAAATGCTATTCCCTTAAGCTCTCAGTAAATTGCGCCAAAAAGCCTAAAACTGTGCAAATCGCTAGAACTCACTTTCTAAAAATCGGCCAATCAGCCATTTTATTTTTCGCCAAACTAAAAAAATTTACATATTAGTCTCGGAAATCTTCGATCCTCATTGTTTTGCGTATAAAAACATTTCATTCCTGCTCTCATTTCTTATGTGCACACGATATTATAATTAAAAAAAAATAACCTTACAAATATAAACTAAAAAAATCATTATTATTCTTTTATTTTCACTTTAAGAATTTAAAACATTTTATTCGGCAAAATTGCCACACATGGCAACCAAGATGCTTATTTCACACACTTTTTTCACTGCTGGGGTTACAATTACATAAAGCTTTCTGCGTGGAGAACATAAAATCTCTTAAATTCCGGGAACGGATGGACTTTCAAAGTTTTAAAGTGGACTATCATTTATTCTATATTATTTTACATATATCTGTGTAAAATTTCAGGCTGACAGGTCCATTTTTGTGGAATTGTATACTACCCAAATCAACAAATTGACAAACAGAATTTCATTTTTATTTATAAGATTACCTACGCTTGTTTTTAAAAAATACCCTCTCATTCAATTGCGCCAAGCGCTAGAATCATAGAAAATCTGACATACTTTCAGATTTTAAATACGCACTAAAGTGCTATATATAAAAAGAGTTATAATCCATGGGTCTTCCCTATTTTCGTCCTTTCTTTTATTAAGTTGGAAAGTGTATCATTATTCATGAGTGTGATTAAACAAAATAAAAATTGATATTTCTAACATCCTTTTTTCTGGATGTAATATATTAGAAATAGATGCAGAAAAGCTGCTCAGAAAAACGCACAATTCCAACTGAATGAAAATTTCAAAAACTTATACGAAGGTGTATTCATAACCCAAATAGCAGACGATTAAATTACGATAAATAGCGCCAAGCGTTAGAATCCTCCTCAAAATCGCATATCAACCTCTTTTATTTTTCGCCCAATTAAAAAGTTGCACATTTATTTTCGGAAAATTTCCAAATTCTATTTTTCTTTTGAGTATAAATCATTTCATTCCTGCTCTGATTTCACATGCACACGATATTTTAATTTAAAAACCTTACAAATAATCTAGTCAAAATAAAAAAAATCGTTATTCTTTTAATTTTACTTCAAGAGTCTGAATCATTTAATGAACTGCCGAATGTGGCAACCTAGATAAACTTAATTGTCGCTTAATGCACTGTGGGGTTACAATTACGAAATGGCGGAAAGCAAAAATTAGCTTTTTGCGATACGTTTTTATCGATATTTCCTAAAATAGTTCGAATTTTGAAAAAATCGCTTCGAGGTGTGTCGGGACCTGTCATGGAGAATTTCCGTTCAAAATTTGGTAGGTCTACGATCCCCCGTTTGCGAGCTACGCGAGACACAGACAAACAAACAGTTTACACACATTGTTTTATTAATATAGATACCAGTCTCAAATAAAATCCAGTTTCAAATCTAAGCCTCGCCAAAGTGCCAACATACGCCATTTTGCAAGTTTTTTCAGGGAATCATTTGAAGCATTGACTTAGCAGCAATCAAAATGGGAAATGGTTCGACCGCCAGGCATTTTTTTGAAAAGTGGAATCCCTTAATACAGCCTCGATTTTTAAATTATCAACTATAACATGTTTTATTCATCGCTACCTCGATGTACTAAATACGAAGATTTCAATTTTCTGAAATTTGGCGGATTTCCCCCAACTAAAATCAATGCACTCAATTGGCGAGAATGCTGAAGATAGATCGCTTGAAATCCCTTAATAACTGCATTATTTCCGCACGGATCATTAAAATTTAACGCTGTATTCTAATAAAACCTTTGCACTTGTTTTCAAAAATCCGTTTCCTTAAGCTCTCAGTAAATTGCGCCAAGCCGGGAACAGTGTAAACCGCTAGAACTCACTTTCTCGGCATTTGAGCCATTTTATTTTTTCGCCAAACTAAAAAATTTTAAGATATTAGCCTCGGAAATCTTCAATTCTTATTGTTTTGCGTATAAAACATTTCATTCCTGCTCCGATTTCCCATGCACACGATATTATAATTTTAAAAAAATAACCTTACGAATATAAACTAACAAAAAAATATCATTATTATTCTTTTATTTTTATTTTGAGAATTTAAAACATTTTTTTCGGCAAAATCGCGACACATGGCAACCACGATCCTCATTTCACACTTTTTTCACTACAGGGGTTACAATTATGGAAAGGTTTTTGCGTGGAGGACATAAAAAATCTTTTAAATTCCGGGAACGGGTGGACTTTCAAAGTTTAAAAGTGGACTATCATTTATTCTATATTATTTTACATATCTGTGCAAAATTTCAGGCTGATAGGTCCATTTTTGTGGATTTGTATACGAATCAAATCCACAAACAAACAAACAAACAAGCAAACAAACAAACAAACAAACAAACAGAATTTCATTTTTATTTATAAGGATATGAAATCAGTCACGAACTATTCTATTATAAGTTTGATTTTATTTTTTCTCGCAATATTAAAAACGTTAAAAACGGTAACGGTAGAAAAAATCAAAAACAAATAATTTTTTAGGCATACAAATAGGAAGTGAATTAAACAGTGCGAAAGATCAACACATGTTCAGCAGCAAAAATCACCAATCCACAAACGGGCAAGAAGGTGAATAATGAGGTAAGAACTAGTACGTACAGGCAAGCAGCGAAACTAGTTAGTACGTGCGAACTAAATTATTTCTGTATGGGATTGAACAAACCTTTAATTTATCAATGTCTTCCCCAGAACTCCTTACCATAGGGTGTCCCAAAATTTAAATAAGATTCGAATTAAACACAAAACACAGTTTTTTCAATGGTTTTTTTTTCTTTATTGAAACATACAGTACATAAGACAGGGTTATGTGTGGAATACCACATCAAGCAAATGACTTCCACGGCTTTGCTGGCCCATACGCATTCTTTTGCCGAAGTTTTCCGGGACCATTTCAAATAAATGTGGCTGAATTTCAATGATGCAGCGTTGAGTCCTAAGCACATCCTCCTTGAATGCACGGGTAGATCTGGAATTGTCGACACAGACCTTTCACTTCAAATAACCCCAAAGAAAGAAATCCAATGATGTTAAATTACATGATCTTTCTCATCATTCATCACCAAAATCATCATGAATCAAGCTTTCATTATGTTTGAAATGTTGTTCAACAATGAAAACTCACTGTGCTTTTGTATAGTGGTGTATTTTTACTAATCCTAAAATGTCAGGTGTCAAAATGTTTTCCTTTTTTGGTTGCCAGCACTAAATTAATTAATTTTCCGTTTAATTCAAATGTTGCGTAAATTTTGAGTCACCCTATATAACTGATTTTTCGTAAGATATCATTCGTGCCGAATAGGCCCGATAGTCAGCCGATAGGCAGAAATTGCCCTATAGGCGATAGGCAGATGGATATGCAGCTACTGATAAACACTTTTCAACGTTGAAGAAAAATCAAAGTAATCTGCTACTGTCTAGTTACTTCCAATTTCTTAAATGAAAATCCCTTTAATAAAATATCTGTTTATGCTTGAGCTCTTTCTGTAAGATCATTAAAACTCGAATCTCTGAATGCTCTGTTACCTACAAAAGTAAATGAATAAATGCATAAATAAATAAATCTTGCTGTCGGAGTTCCGTACGAATTCCAAATTCTCAAAAAACAAAGTGCGAAAATTCTTGTGGAAGTCCTTCAAGGACTGGAGAAGTTTTGGGGAAAGATGAAAAATAATTCTTCCACTTTCTGAAAACTCTCAATGGCATCTGGCATTCAAGGCATCTCTCTTTTCATTAAGTTCCTGGGGAATTTTAAAATCAAATGTTTATAGTGCCAGGGAGATAATTGGAGTAGAGCCTTAGAAAATTGCTTACTGAGAACATTATTTTAATTCCTGTGGGAGGAATGAAATAAGGAAAAGAAAGATTGTGTAATGAAATGAAACTGTTTTGTTAGTAATAGTTTTACAATATCGTGCGTATTAATTGAATCCAACGGATATTCGCGAAGAAATGGCTTATTAGCGCCCCAGTGGGAGGAAGTCCGACTTCAGCCTGGTGGTCCCCTAATTTTGAACTCATTCCAGAGGAGGGAACTCTGAAATCAGCACCCCCAGAGGTATCGTTTAACAACTTGGAGGACACTGGAGCCACGACGGATTTTAAGCGCATCAGCTCCCAGTAGCGCACACGGTCTCGCAGCAGTCCAGCCGAGAGAGAGTTGACCCTCTCGAGCACTGGCCAAGCCGGATGCTGCTTCACATGGCGTGTCCTTATGGGAGAGTTTAGCGTCAGACTACTGCGGGACAATATTAATAGGTATCAATCATAATCAATATTGAATATGCCCTTTTCTTCGCTTCTAGAGCCACTTTTAAGCGTTGTGGCACAACCACCATGCTTCCGTAATCATTGATAATTCATCTATCTATATACCATATTTGAATAATCGAACAAATGAAGCTAATTTTGTGTTGCAATACATTTTTGAGAGTCTTTGCTTACAGATAGCCCATAGATAATCGATGGGATTTAGATCCGTAATTTAAGTAAAGGTATTAAGTTTGAAGGGGGAGGGAGTGTATCAAGAAAGCTGTGTTAAAATTTATGCAAATGGCTATTTTTATGGTCCTTTATCCAGTTCCCCACTCATGATATAAATACAACTTCTAATTCAAAAAATCAAGTCATTTTTTAAAGATATCTGCTAAATTTTTCCAGTCAATATTGGTAAAATCTAATTTTTCAATACATTTTTAGTTTGATGTTCCCAATTCGAAACATCGGCCTGTAAAAGGTTAAAACTCTGAATTATACAAGCGATTAATCTGCCCTCTAAACTTTATGATGGAACACGCTAACGCTCCCAGAAACGTTTTCTGATTCTTTGGGGGGGCCACCTTTTCGACTTCTGCAAACAATTCTAAGTTCTATCGATTTCTCCCCAAACGAGATTGGGAGACATTGACTTGCTAAAAACGAGGGGTCTTCGTGAGGCAATCGGATGGTCACGTGAAGGGGGTGGGATCCCATCCGCTTGATGGATGTCCTCTTGTCAGAATAAATGAGCTCGGAGATTAATGAGGCTTCTTTTAATGAACACTGTGGTTGTTTCTAGTAAATGATGGCTGAGAACAAGAAAGAGCAACTTTCGTAACTGTTTTTGTTTTCTCTTAAAATACAGCAGAAGCCCGTTCATTCGAACTAGGTTTATCCGAACCCATGTAAAAAATTCCCAACAAAAAACTGGTGTTAAAAGAGTTTAAGAGTTCTGACTTTTCAACTTGTACGGATGGAGGAATTTTTTTTTTTTTTTTTAGAAATTGAAGAATTATGGGTCTTTTCTACCTGCCGAAACGATGTTATTAATCAATATATTTGGTACTTACGAATTATATCACCGACCGTTCTTTTTTTTTCTAACGGCCCGGCGCTTGGTAACATCATGCCTTAGTCGACTACTGAAACCAGTAGTATTGGACACTTGGTTAATCCTCTTGGTTGGTCCACACCTAATAGGTGGACCAACGTCGGCTTCTATGAAAGGTCGAATGAAATAGCATCTAAGCTCATGTCGGGAATCGAACCCCTTGTGTGGTAGAATGGTTCTTCGTCAAAAAAATTTTTCCCAGAATGCAATTGTTCTTTTTGTTGTTTCTAATGCCTTCTGGCAACGACAGAAGTGCCAGATCCTCCATAAGGGACGGTGAAGTGCGAAGAGTACGGTTTCCATTAGAGTGTGCCCCAATGGGAGGAAAACCCTCTAAAATCCCCTGATTTTGAGCCAATTCCAGAGGAGGGACCAACCCCCTGAAATCGACACCCCCAGAGGTCGCGTTAAACCCGGAGGACATTGGAGCCACGACGGATTTTACGTTCACCAGCTCCCATTACCGTACACGGTTCCACAGCAGTCGAGCCGAGAGGGAGTTGACCCTCCCAAGCACTGGAAAAGTCGGATGCTGCTTCACCCACCGTGTTCTTGTGGGAATGGAATTTAGCGGTCATACCACTGCGGTACATCTATGCGATTCAGCGCCAATAACGTTAAACAATTGAGCAATTCTCTGTTAGTGGTATCGATAACTCCATTATATTCTAATCGATAGTCGTTTACTTATTTGATACTTTTTTCCATCTCGCCAGTAGTTAAGTGTTTGTACTACCAAAATGATTCAAATCAATTTCGTGCGGTCGGCGATATTAAACGCAAGTACCGTTTCTCTTGTTTGTTATCTTACAAAGTTTTACATCAATTTTGATCTGCAAGTGCCAAGAAGCTTTTATCGAAAGGGATGTTAAGAATAGGTCATTTATTCAAAACGAAATTTATCAATTCAATTAACCCATTTATGCCTATTGTCCCTTTTTCGGGACGGCATTTAAGTCATCAGTCGAAAAGGTTATTTATTTTTACCCAGTAGGATGTTGACATTTCAATTTTTGTACATGATTTTAAAAGAAATCGTCCCTTTTTCAAGAATTTGATATCAGAAATTTATCTATTATTGCTGGTATTAGCAAAAATCGAAGCAAAAGTCGCAAAAATATCCAAGCACAACTGGGTTAATTAGACATTCTATAAAATGCTTCATGTTCGGCAGCAGATCGGTCGACGAAACTCGGTTCCCATAAGAGTGCCAAAAGTGAAGCAGCAGCGGCTGGAGCAGTGCTTGCGAGGGCGAACTCCTCTCTCAAGAGAATTTGCTGTGGACCGTGTACGCTTAGACGAGCTGGTGCACGTAAAATCTATCATGGCTCCATATGTCCTCCATGCTCAAACGATACCTCTGGGTAGGCCAATCCAGGTGCTAGGTCTTACCTGGATTGGCACACCCAGATGGTCATTTGGAATGGTTTCAAAATTAAGAACCCACTTCAGCGGGTAACGGTGATTTGCCTACAAGACGGTCCCATGTCGGTCAAGCCTACAAGTCAAGCCCACAAGTTGCCCGCTGACCGGACCAATAGAAAATAAAACGAAGCAACATGAACTTCCTTACATTACTAGTTTCTAATAATTATACCTCACACATTCTAATAACACATTTTGGTAAAGCATCTAATTTAAAAAAATACATTGTCTAATTCCCTTGACGAATACGCGGAGAAAAAAAATACTCTCTGATCTAGAATAGATGGTTGTTTTCTGTGTCCCAAAACCAGAAGAATAGATCGTAGAATGATGTGTATAGGTAACACACACAACTAGTACAAACAAGATGATCAAGTATTTTTAGTCAGTAGTATTCTGGCTAATCATATCAGAATGACTTTGTGTAACGAGAAATTATCGATCGATTTTTGGAACACATGAATCACCGTTTGCTAGTCTAGCCGCTAGCGTACGCGGCGATTAACACAAATTTTCATCTGTACGCAAGCACCAGATTATACAGGGGAGATCTAGAAATTGGATAAGTGGGTACAGAAGTGTCTCGTTCTGTGATTTAAAATTTATAGGGAGTACATAGACTCATAAATTCTAGTTCCACCAATTATATCCTAGATGTCAGTGGCATATTTTTTTTTACAGTGTGTGCAACTTTTAACCCCCGAATCTTCAATTGAATAATGATTTCATTTGAATAGCACGTGCCAACACTTGTATATGTGCGGTATTTACCTAGCACACTGATAGCTGTAGTCAATAGTAGTTATTTTTTATGCACATTACACGAACCTGTCGAAACCCTTATTAGGCTTAAGTAGCCGTTGAAATCAGCTACTTTTTTTAAATATCTACATATATTCCCATAAAGACCCTCTATATTTATTCAGAGACCCATGTCTGCCGTATGAGGTAGTACACTAAACAAAGCCGCTTTGCAATATACAGAATATAAAACAGCAATATTTTACCACTATTTTCTTAGATCTAAATAATATTTCGGTTACCTTAAAGCAAAAGTAATCAGTTTAACTTAAAGCAAAAGTAATCATAATTCATTTCCTTTTCCATGAATTCTCGTATGAAGTTAATCTACCTGAGCTTAAGTGAAGAACACCTACCTTGATATCGAACGATATTATTGGACTGTCGGTGAAGATTATGAAGCATCAGCTCACGTAAATAAAGCGATTCCTCAGTTTTATAAGTCTGGCAGTGGTCTAGTGACTAAGCTGGGTTCCCATTGGAATGTGGAAAATGAAGCGACCGCACAGCCGGCTGTGTTAGAAAGTTTCTTTTGCTCTATGGTACGGGATTCGCCATTCGCTCGACCGCCATGTTTTTGGTAGTTAAACGGGTCGATGGCAACGGTTGCACTTTTTCAGCGTTGGGACCATTTAGCCCTATTTTTCTTGCGACCAGTAGTGAAAGCGATGAAATAAGATGGTTTTACGACGTAACCACCATGCGTCAAACAAGGGTTAAACGCGTGCGTTTAACCCTTTAACGCACAGTGTTCCCGCTCTGGAAACACGAAACTCTGTCGTTTTGACTGTTGCCAGTCACGAAGAATAGATTGGATTTCTATAAAAATAGTTGCGGGTGACATAGCTCCACGAGAATCCTTTACTTTTTAGCACGTCATTTCCCGCAAAAAAATTGTCACGATTATTTTTAGCAGCACTGACATCTGCTGCAAAATGGAAGAATGCGAGAACAGCTGGATAGATTACCCAATGCTGAAAAAAGGGCAGCCGTTGCCATCGCTCGACTTAACGACCAGCAAGAAAGATGGCGGACGATCGAAACATTCAACTCGTGCCACAGTGACCCTTTTTTGACGACATATATATATATATATATATATATATGTATACATATATATATACATATATATGTATGGTGTATACATATATATGTATACGCAGGTGGCTGTGCCGAACAGCCAGCTGTCGTCAAAAAAGGGTCTCTAGATCTGTGGCACGCGATGAATGTTTTGATCGTCCGCCATCTTTCTTGCTGGAGTTAAGTCGAGCGATGGCAACGGCTGCCCTTTTTTCAGCATTTGGAAAAAGGGGTGCGATAGGGTTGCGTCTCAAAGGGTTAAGATACTTTTTTGTCCAATCAGATCTTTCCCTAATACACTGGAACAAGCTACAGCTTTTCTGTGCAAAGCTCTAGTGGTATTTACACCTATCAGATCTTCTTTTGTGCTATCTGAAACGTTATGAGGAAATAACAACTGGCCTTCGCGAGAAAAAGGGCACCTTCCGCAGTTTAACAATGTCTTAACTAACAAGTACTGAAAAGGAAGGAATTTTATAACGAGCGCTTCTTAACACCCCATCCTCTGCAAAAATCTCAACTTCAACAGCGAACAAAAGAAAAGATCTTTTGAAGTCTTAAAAAGATTTTAGCAGAAGGAAAAAAAAAAAAATACGCTAAAAGTATTACAGATAACTCGTAAAAAAGAAAGATTCTTTCTGTTTCAAACTTGTAAATCTGATCGTACCGGACATGACGTTATTTAAAGCTTTAAATTGCGGAAATAGAAACAAAAATTCAGTGCTGATTTCTTCGATAGAAGAAAGGGGGGAAAATGAGTGAAAAAAAAAAAATGTTTTTTAACAAGTTTTCTGAAGTTTCTGCTTAAAGTTTTAAATTCTTAACATTTGAAGTACACGATTAAAAAAGAAATATAAATGCATGGTGCCCGAGCATTGTTGGACACTTTATAAAATTAAATAAAATAAATTCTAAACACAGTAGTATTAAAAGATAATTACTAACTAATAATTGCATGCGTAACAAAATTAATAGCTTTCAATGTGAGGTTCTTTAGTGGTTCGTACTACATTCTGAATGATATCGGATTTCATTCCAAGTACAGTCAACTAGCGATTTTGCGACCCTTTCCAAATTAACAACCTTCTGATGAAGTCCTCACAGTTTTCCAATACCTTGTATGAACTTCCGATTCAACGACCGTTTGATTGAACGTCCTACTCGCCGAGGTCTCATGGGTGTCGTTAAATCGCGAGTCGACTGGATTTGAAAAGATCTGGGGACTTGTGGAATGTAGTCTGCTGTGATTGGCTACTTGAGTTCTAGTGCATTAGGACGTGTAGTCCTGTCCCAGACAGCACATAAGCTTAAATCAAGCTTGACATTTCTTTGAATTTGACGTATTAATGCAAGCTTGACAGTTCAATTCATTTTAAGCTTGCAGCAAGCTTGGAGAAGTCATTTGAACTGTCAAGCTTGAATACAACTTGACAGTACTGCTTGATTTGGAAAGCCACATCCACATAACAAATAATTTATCATCAGTCATAAATGTACTTGACCATAGAATTAAAAAAAAAGATTCTATATTTCCAAATATTGAAATTCTTCAAAATAAAATACAATTATACTACGAAATTGATTTCAAAATCAGTCGTTTGTCTCGATTTTGGCCAGTATTGCCCAACATGAGTGTCGCGATATTGAAAGTTTTAAAACGTGTGCTCCTTTTAAGTTTATATTATGCTTATTTCCCTATTAGTAGAGTCTCTAAATCACACATAACATAATTTTAATTTTGATTCATCCCATGGAAAAATAAAAGAAACAAATCAACACATCAGCCACTGATCGATCTCGCCAGAAAACGGCGTGATAACCCTAACAGTCACTTCAAACTTTAGTCATATCTGAGCAACTCAGGTTGGCCGAGTGGTTAGGACGCTGGCTTCCCGACCCTTATGTCCCGTGTTCGATCCCAGCCGCGGACGCTTGATGGTAACAGATTAAAATAACTTGAAATTTCAGCGTAGAGGGGGAAATGCGTGGAAAAGTATAATATGTGGGGCAAGTTCGCCGACGGGCGCCCCGTGTATTTAGGATTATTTTTTTTAGGAATTTTTTTTAAGCTTGAATCTAAGCTTGCTATGTCAAGCTTAATTCAAGCTGGGCAAGTGTAAACTAGAACACTTGATTCAAGCTTGCATTAAGCTTACACGCTTGAAATTTTCAAGCTTAATTCAAGCTTATTGACGTGATAAATCAAGCTTGCTGCAAGTTTGATGCAAGTTTGCTGTGCTGTCTGGGGTAAACAGTACTCTTGAGGTAACCCCACATGAAAAGAACCAAGGGGTTAAATCCGGCGATCAAGATGGCAACTGAATTGGACCACTGCGGAGTATTCAATGTTGATTGAGGCAATAGCGCACAGGCGTTGAATCATGCGGACGTGAGACTAGAGCTCCTTTAATACAGGCTGAATCATTCTCGCTTTGTTTCCTAACCAAGTGGTCTCATCTAAAAGAAACCATGCGGCGATATATACTTAGCGTGATTACCGTCTGAAAGTATTGCTGCCTCATTGTTTCGTGTAGCTAAAACCAAGTAGTAAGGGAAAAAAACAAAGCAGTCATGAGCCAGCTCGATTTATAGTAGCCTTAAGAGAGACGTTCTGTTGAAAAATAACATCACAAAATCTTTGTCACAGTCGCCATGTCCACTACGCTATACAGAATCTCTTGGCAAAATACTTGACAATTAACTTCATCTATCGCCCTTCTTTTTTTTGTACAAAATTATAGGAAACGAAAATACAGCACTTTTGTAGGTAACCCATGATTCAAAAACCTAGTTGTTATGTACATTATTTTTTTTTTTTTTTTTTAATGTGTCTAAAAGTTTCTAAGGTTTCTAAAAATTCTCTGGCACCTATTTAATAGTTCTAAAAGTGTTGGACTAAATTGGAATCATTAAAATTTTAGTTAGAATAAAGCCTACCTCACTTTAGCAGAAAGACTTTTTTTACACCACTTCCCAAACTATGTTTCTAAACTTTAAAATATGAATGCAGTTCAAAAAGAAAGATGTTTCGAAATTAAGTGAATGAATAATTAAGCAGTACTTCTGCAGATCTATTGTCGAATCTAAATCATTTATGAAAAATTTACGAAGAACAGAAAGCTGCAGTCAGTGTTACTAAATGTTTTAGACTAAACTCGCTGAATTCCTTTTTTTGAAAATTGCTGTAAAAGTCGCCAAAAAAAAAAAATCATACGATCCTTCAAAAAAGTATTTTTGCATGCATAAAACCACGTTTCTTCAAAATAAGTCAAATATAGAATATTCCGCAGCTTATTGTTAATGTTCTTTACAACTAACTCTTAACACGTGAAGTGGTTACGCCGTGAAACCGCATAATTCCAGCGCTTTCTCGACATGTTGAATGGTAAAATGGTCCCAATGCTGAAGTAAGTGTAGCTGTTGCCATCGCTTGATTTAACTAACAGCAACATGGAGCTAGATTGAATAGCCAGTGGCGTACCACAGAGTCAAGTGTATGTAAAAAGTTCCTGCTCTGTGCTACCAGACTAACGATTCACTCTACCGCCATGTTGCTGGTAGTTAAATCGAGCGGTGGCAACGGATTTTTTCCTTCAGCAATTCTTTTGTGTGTTCCTTTATAAGAGCTATAAAAGTCACATGCACAATTTTCGATGGAGAATATTGCTTTAATATCCTTAATAGCATATATAAATTTCGTTTCGTTTCAAATAGGAAACACGCTTTACGCAATGACTGTCCATGGATATTAATGTATTGGAATTCTTTTGAGCGCTCCTGTAAAACAACTATAAATGCTATATATACATCATTTACACTAGGGTACGTTGCTCAGTATGTAGGGAAATAACATATATAGGTTTCTTAGTAAGCAATGTATATTTGTGGCAGTTAGAACAATAGCGGAGAGACATACATTCCAATATCATGAACACTTTGCAGGAAAACCTTAAAAACGCCGTCCACATTATTTGTTCTTTTATCCCTTTGAGGCGCAACACTTTCCCAATGCTGCAATGCTTGAATGACAGCTGGCTGTGCCGGGCACAGCCAGCTGCGTCAAAAAAAGAGTCTCTAGATCGTTGGCACGCGATGAACGTTTCGATCGTCCGCCATCTCGCTGGTAGTTAAGTCGAGCGATGGCAACGGCTTCCCTTTTTTCAGCATTGGGCAATCTATCCAGCTGTTCTCGCATTCTTCCATTTATCAGCAGATGCCAGTGCTGTTAAAAAGTAATCGTGACCATTTTTTACGGGGCTATGACGTGCTGAAAAGTAAAAGATTCTCGCGGAGCTAGGTCACCCGCAACTATTTTTATAGAAATCCAATCTATTCTTCGTGACTGGCAACAGTCAAAGCGTCAGAGTTGGATGTTCCCAGAACGGGAACACTGCGCGTTAAAGGGTTATACGGAAATCTGAAATTCTTCCAATGCATCAGGAACTTCCGAAAAATAAAATGTTTTTATGGGCTCAATAATCGATCACCTGCTAAAAGAAGTCATGCTATTATTCCCCGTTATCTCGCGAAAAAAGAAAAACGGTTTTTGCGCATTTCGTTAAGCATGCAATGTTAACGGTGACATTACCCTGCTAATATCTAAGTGCCCTCTTTTCATCGGCGGCCGCGAGCAGAGCAGCTTTGTTCGTGAGGGGTGCATTATCGAGAGCGAACAAATACGGGCTGGATGGTGCTAGTGACCTGGGACAAAAGATTTCCCAGTTAACGGCTCACGCCATGACAAATTAACGGAGAGGCTTGCACAAGTAATCCTTTTGATGTGGCTGATAACAAATTTGAATGGCTCGAAAGCTTTGCTCGTTGGATGCAATTTATAATTGAATGAAAGTTTGACAAAAGGAGAGATTTTTATTGATATTTATTGTGTGTAGTATTTTGAGTGTATATGTACTTGTGCGAAATGATTTCAAAATCACGCAATAAGAGAATTCTTATTATTGAGTCGTTGACATTGCGTTTTTTTTTCAATGGGCGGGCATTTTCTTACTACCAAAGCTCGAATGTTTGGGTCATTTTCTTATGGTGCAAGCAGTGAACGGCTAGCGATTACCCCCAATGGATGGATGGACATAAGTAAACATCCAAGCCAAGCCGGGAATCCAACCCAGACGCAAGGTGTGATAAAATAGTTCCTAAGCCACTACGCGATCTGGGAGGCGAAATTGCATTGTAAAAGATAGCAATAAATTATAACTTATTAAAACCAGCTTTTATATACTTTTTAAAATATAGTAAGTATTTTTATGTCTTTTAGTAAATACGAAGTATTTAGTAAATGTTAGTTCTTCTATGGAGAGAAAATGAAGTAACTGTATCGTATGCGCTCCAAACGACTCTTTAACTCCGAGCCACACCCCCCAAGGCTATGCGTAGGGCTACTTCAGTTTTCTCCCCATAGAAAAGAACACAGAGGACGCAGGAAAAACCGGTTATAATTGTGGCTTCACATTTCCCTCCTCATATCTGCTCCATATTATTCTCTCCTCTAAGCTCCTTCCTGAAATTTTTCGAAACTTGGATTGAAAAAGTTTCTTCACCTAGTCTTAACTAAAGACCTAAATCCATAACTAACCTAAATCCTCGAACTAAAGACCATAATAAAAAGTCTGTGTGGAGAGTAAAACACCAGAGCAAAGCCTGTCGTATAGCTTACAGTTTCTCAGTTAAAACAGATTTTTAGAAAAAAAAAAAAACTTTCAATTGTGATTTCAAGCTTCAAGCAAAATCAATCGTTAATCGTTAATCAGTATTCAGTTGTTATCGTAAACCAATCGTTAACCGTGATTGAATGTTAATTCTTGATTTACAATCATTTATCAACTATTGAAAATTTGTGACAGAAATTAATCGTGAATATTTATCGTAAATCAATTGTTACTCGTTAATCGTGACTAAATATTAATCCTCAGTTTTAAATCGTTTATTGATATTGATTTTTCCTCAACACTGGCGTCAAGTCGAACAAGTAAAACGTCAAACTAGTACGAAAAGTAACTCATCAGCCTGCAGTATCGTTTCCAGGAGTGATGTTTACCCATGACTGGCTTCAACGAACAACTACAGAATATTACCTACTTTCGTTTGCGTAAAGAACGTGTTTCTAATATCAGTGATGCTGATTTAGTGCCAGATATTCACCACTTTGAGATTTTTCACTTTCTTTTGCTTTTGCATATATACCTGAATTTCAACCCAGTTGTTTGCTGGAATACTTACTGCAAGATAAATGTTTTTTAAAAATTTATTTTCGTAGCTGTGCCAACTCACTCTTTAATTGTGTAATTTTTACACAATTAAAGTAAAATTGTAATTTTTTACAAATGCAAAATTTCTGGGTACCATGCGATTCCGATACACTTTCCCGTATCATCGATATCGGTGAAACAGTTTCACAACAGCCAATTTTATTGAAAGTTGACCATATTTTTCACTCATACTCAGTAAACAGTATTTTTAAGCATTCATCTTTTATCATACATCCCATGCTTTAACTTTCAAGTTCAGTAAAATGTGTTCTTTACGCCTTTACAATTTTTCTGTATGCTTTGTTATATTTGGTGCAAAATTCTGCAATTTATTTATTTATTTATATCTGCCATAACAATAAACAATCTTTGAAAACTTTTTAAAGCATTTATGTTTTCCTAATTGTAGGTGTTGTTTTTGATAAAAGTCAAGAAAACATTACTAATATAATTCTTTTTGCAAAAGTTGCAAGCTACAGGGTTATAAAGAAAAAAATCTGGAGTAACTCCACTCGACTTTCCGAACACTTACGATTAAGATCATTACCAAGCATTTAAATAAATTTTAATCGATGAATAATTCAAATGTATATACCAAATTGAAGCTCAATCGAATGCGCCGTTTAAACGCTAGCGCAATTTCAAGAATTTCGTTCCATAGGCCGTAATGTAAAAGAAATCTTTGTCGTAGCCCTGTAGAAAAACAATAAGTCCTATACACACCAAAATCAATACAGGTCTTGTGACGGTGGTTTATAATATATATACCCAATTTGAGCTCAATCGAATGTACCGTTTAAACGCTAGCGCACTTTCAAGAATTTCTCCCCATAGGCCATAATGTAAAAGAAATCTTTGTTTTAGCCCTGTAGAAAAACTATAAGTCCTATACACATCAAAATCAATACTTGTCTTACGATGGTGGTTTATAACATCTATACCTAATTTGAGCTCAATCGAATGCACTGTTTAAACGCTAGCGCACTTTCCAGAATTTTCCCCCATATTCCATAATGTAAAAGAAATCTTTGTTTTAGCCCTGTAGAAAAACTATAAGTCCTATACACACCCAAATCAATACCGGTCTTGCGACGGTGGTTTATAACATATATACCCAATTTGAGCTCAATCGCATGCCCCGTTCAGGAGCTATCGTGTTCACTCACACATACACACACACACACACACACACACACACACACACACACACACACATACATACATACATCTCGTAAAAATAGCATAAATGATTTCAGAAGACCTCAAAACGTGTAAATACACCAAAATCTCGAATTCGAATTTTTTCATGATTACAATACTTTCCTTACATGGTACATGTTCGGAAAGTAAAAATACATACATTTTTTTAAAATTTGTTCGTTATCTTCTAAACGTGCAAATAAGCGAAACACGTTACTAGAAAGTGACTAGTTGAAATATATTCTTTCCGCATGACCAAAATAACAACACAATTTTTCGTTTAAAGTAACTGTCAAGAAATTGCGAAAATAAAATTGACACTCTGATCACCTTTTAAGACTTTTGTACACTCAGATTAATGCAGTTAGTAGGAGCTCCAGCACTATCCGCGCTTTTACGATGATATTAAGGTAGTACACAGTCATACTTGCTGTAAATTCGGTCAACTTGCCAACTTCAGTCAATCCTTATGACTGTACCATAATTTTCCAAGCAATAAAAAATTGTTGCAGACAAAATCCCAAATTTTGTTTTTCAAAAACTGGATATACAGCAATATTTTAAAGGCAAAAAATTGTACTTCCGTGAAACAGTGTGACTACATATCCCCTATGACAAAAGAACTGGGTGGAATTTTTTTTCTTTTAATAGTAATTGAAATTTTTCTGATATATTTCTTATGTTACGACGAACAAAAGGACATTTAAAAATCTATATCATTAAGGCTGACATTAAGAAATGATAACTTTTAAAAACTAAAAAGTTTCAAAGGAATATATAGACTACTCACATATTTATTTCCCTAGTATAAACTACTGGCCTAAAGTATTTCAAGTTTGAGAAATCTAACCATTGTTTCAAGAATAAGCCCAGAAAAAAATGGACCGGAAATTTGCCAGATTTAAATACTTTTCAGAATTTATGCAGTATAATTGGAAAAAAATACATCTGAAAATCACCGTAAACATTACGAGAGTTCAGGAACCAATGATTTAAATTGCCACCATGAAACACCGAAGGAAGTTTGTAAAACATTCGGAATTTCATATCTAAAAGAGTGGCTGTTGTGATCCAAGTCAAGGCTGTGCTCAGGAACATAATAAATGATCTTTAGTTCAATTTCATTTATTTATTATCCTCTTTTTGCAGAATAACTTGAAATGAATTCTTTATTTAATTTTATTCCGGCGAGCCAAAATGGATTATGATTTCTATAATAACCTATGTATTTTTATGCTGTTTTTTCAATAAATTAATTAATTATTTTTGTTCTTTAACTTAAGGGGTATGGGGTAGTCAGAGGCGTGAAAAAATGCCATTTTTTATTAATTGTTTTTTACTAGTAATTAAGTTTATTTCACATAAGTAAAAACATAGTATCATTTCATCATACTTTAACATTACTTCACTTAAATTTCAAAAAAAAATAATAATTATTTTACAAGTTATGGCGGTCTATGAACAGGTTTTAATAATGGGTCCTTGCGGTGACCATTACAGCTCCTTGGAGATTCATCTAAAATCAATGAAACAAAAAAGATTATTTTTATGGATAGATAATCTTGTGCCTGATCGAAGCTTTTTTTTCTTTTTTCAAAATTAACAAAATGGCGGTCTCTGGAAGTTTTTTTACAGATTTTCGGGAAAAAACCAACAATTAATTGTTTATAAAAATTCGAAGTTTAAAAAAAAAAGAAAATCCTTCGATCAGGCACTAGCTTTTTATGTTTTCTAAAAGCTGTATAAGTTTCATTCAAATCTATCGAGCGGTTTTTGAGTTACAGTGGTCACCAGTTCAAAAAACATAGTTTTGAGAAAAACGCATTTAAAGTTTTACAGTCGATTGATGTACAGTAATACGAATAATTTCAATACTTACACTGAGTCATCTATTCCTGGACTATATAAGAGTTCTTCAGCCGTTGTAGAACTTTCTAAAACATCAATTTGTTGTTGTCTACGTCGCATTCTACCTTCGCGAGTGCTGTCGTTAGCGCGCTGATCAGCTACTTTTACACGTGCACTATCGTTTTTTTCAGTATACCGATGCGAATTAGGCCCACAACTAAGTCCCAGTGTGTTCATTATTACTAATAATGACTTTGTCCCTTCATTAAATATACTCATAGCTACGTATACAGCAATTTGAACAATGGTAAAACTAGTATTGATAGTTTTGGGGCATATTTTGCACACTAGTTGGTTGAAGCTCTCATTATTATTTTGATTAAATCCACCTACACATCTTGAAAGTAAATTTTCATTATCATTCAAGATCTTCATAAATAGGCTTGATTGCTTTTAAAACATCAGGAGGTAAGGGAGAATTATGCCGCTAGCTAATTGTTCTCGGAAATATTAGACCGCTCGAGAGCCTTTTATTCTTCGCTAAATAACTCGAAAGATATTTGTCGGATTCACTTCAAACTTTCAGAGAATATTTTTAAGATACTATACTTTAAGAAAATGCAAAAAAAAAAAAAAAAAAAAACCAATTTTTTGAAAATTCTGACTACCCCTAACCCCTTAATTCTATCTTGTCTTTGAAGTCATTAATTTAACATGGTGACATTAAAAAAAATATCAATTATACTGATTTTTAATTTTGACGGGAGAGAGGAGGCTTAATCTTGAAAAGGGATAGATTTCTTAAAATTGCAATACTTGTGGCCAGTAGTGTATATTTTACAAGCTGTGTGCTAAAAGATAGCAAACAAACAAACAAAAAATAGCAAACGAATTCTGTCAGTCTGTTTAATAAACTTAACCAGTATGAAGTCTGAGATAATCCACTAACAAATAGCCGCATCCGCCCCGTTATTAAATCAAATCACTTGCCTGTCGCTGGAGATTAGGAAGCGTGTACCTCGCGAAGATAAAGGAATTAATTAGTGTTACATGCTTGCATTCGACTCCGGGATCCGTGACACGTAATGGAGTATTTCGATCGACCCGTAAACGCGGACTGCTTGCAACACGTGCATTCAATCTGGAATCTGTAATGAAGCGAGGGCTACATTGTATGTGGAACAACGTAAATACGGGAGGATCGATTTAACCCTTGGAGGCGCAACCCTTTCCCAATGCTGGAAAAAGGGCAGCCGTTGCCATCGCTCGACTTAACTACCAGCAAGAGGGCGGACGATCGAAACGTTCATCGCGTGCCACAGATCTAGGGACCCCTTTTTTGACGACAGCTGGCTGGCTGGCACGCCAACAAAATAACTTCGAACATCAAAAATAACTTCGGTTTTTTTCCAAACATTTATAAATGTTACATATACCACTTGAAGATCAGCTCGATTATCTCCATGTGCTTACTTCTCAATTTAACCATTTAAGGGCAAACATCTTGGAATCATTCAATTCTTCCTTGGCTTAAGCGCGAAGATGCTCGGGGCTTTAAAAAAAATTCTGATTAAGCTTAACTCCTGAAAAAATTTCAGAAATTTTAAATTTAGGATAAATCTCGACTAAATAATGCAAGTATCACAATTTTCTTCCTACTTGTAGAGATCTGTCACATTTACTGGAAAAATAGCAGTGATTTCAAGAGAAAATAAATGACCCAACAGTTTAGCATGCTCCATCAAGTTGGCGTGACACCGACGTGTCAGCTAGTAGCTAAAAGTCACAAGGACACGCAAGTATTTGTGACAGTCGAGAGGGAATGTGAAAAATCCGCTGGCACGCCTAAGGGACAGTCACTTTAAAAGGATTAAACACCTACTGCAGAAAGATCTTAATGAATCAACCAGGTAAAGTTTTCCATGTCTTTAAATTCCTTCATAAAAACTATATCATTGGCACTATTATAGACCAGATTCCGAGATAAAAAATAAATGCTGGACATCGTAGATAACTTTGCATTGGCTGATAACAAGAAATAATCATTGAAATAATTAACACTGAAGCAATATTATCATTCTGCATATACGTGTGCCGCTACAATGGCAGCCATTTGAAGGCATCTGTTTTCTCCCGTTATGCTTAATCGTGTTTTTAATATCTAAATCTATGAGTGCAACTAGAAATACTTTTCAAAAAAGATGACCTGGCAACACTACAAAAAATATTGAATATAACAAATTATCGATGTCCCAATAGAAATCGAGTGTCTATTTGTCAATTTCAATCATCGATGTCAAAACATCTAAATTTTTTTATCTTAAAATATTGATATTTCGATACCCATGCATAGATTGTGTTCATTTTGTCTAGCAAGATGATTGACTCAGAATGCAGGACGTTTTATAGGGCAAAGGCAAAAATAAAGATACTTTACTTAATTTGGTACGTAATGCAGCTTGCTGGACAAGGCGTAGAAAAAAAGATTGTCCTGCGAAATGCAGGACGTCTAGTCACCCTAATTATAGAAGTATCATGTACTAGTATGCATGTAGAGTATCCATGTTCATTTTAACTTAGGTTTACGTTCCCCCATAACGGCCCTATTTAAAGGGAAAAAAATTAAGCATCGTCGCAAGTTACAGTTACTTAAAATCTTGCCATCGCAAAGTCAGGAACCAGATAGTGTTTATTTAATCAGGAACCAGACCACATGTGATCATGTGATAGGTATTAAAAATCCCGAGAAAAAAATAAAGGATGTCAGTCAGTTGGTACAAATTTCGAAATTCGAATTATTTTAGAAGATTAGGGGTAAAAAACTTTTTAAAAGAAAAACGTCATGGTTACCATACTTGACAATTTTCGGACGCACAAAAGGATTTAGGTTCTTGAATCTTAAGTAATAGACAGAAACTCCATAGGTATAAACTATTGAATAATCTTGAATCCTCATTATTTTAAAACAAAATATCGTCTGGATGCGACAGCAGAATGTAAAATAATCGTTTTAGTTAAAGAAATAAGAATTTATTACAAAAAATATACCTAATACATACCTGCTAATTATTCCGGCATATAACAAACCACTTTTTATAAAAAGTAAAGTATTATTTCAAAATATTATATCCTCACCCGTTCAGCGTCAAAATTCTACTACATTCTAAGATAAAAATTTGTGTTTAAAAAAAGTGCTTAGTGATATTCCAGAAAGTTGGCAGCTATGCTATTACATAGTTTAACTAACAAATAAAGGCCCTGATTTGTCAAGTTTAAATATTTTAATCAGGGGGGACATGTGGGAGTGTGAAAAAAAAAAAAACAGGTAAGCAACGATAAGTAATTCTACGTTAATAAATATTAGGGGAGTTTCAACATAAAATACTACTTGAAGGTTTTGTTTTTTCTTTCTTTCTTTTTTACTGAGTTCTATTATCCGTCTAGTTCATCGCGACTGCAATAAACGTCCCACAGTTTAAACGGACACAGAATTTTCTTGCGTGTCTCTATTTTGGAAGAGACGCAAATCACATCACTTTTATGTCACTCATATTCCTGCATGATCAGAGCTCGTTTACACAAACGAAAAACGAAGTTATTACACCCATAGTGATAGAAAACTGCATTGCACATAACGGAACACATAAAGTCAACGACCTATAGAAAATCGTCAATGGTTTGAATACTGTCCAAACCTGCCTGAATAATCAATGTGCTTCAATTTACTTCGTTCTTCCCAAAACAATAGACAGTTGGGGGAGGGGGGGGGAGGCAATGAGGGTCTTGTCAACTGCCAGGAGATAAAATAATTTTATTACTCACGCGGTGAATGTACTCAGGGGCGTTGTTCACCCAGCTCGTAAATGTAGAACCGAAGTTTGATTGAAGACATGCATTCCACTGCTTTAACAAAAGATAATATATGATGGCGGTGGAAGGAAATAGCAAGGAAATATTGCCAAGACGGTTCATAAGATAATACGAGAGTCATCATTACTCCTTTTTCAATAAATAAATCGATGCATGGAGGGACAAGAATGGGAAATCATTCTTCAGGAATTGATTACGGAACAATTTCGGATTGAAATTATTCGTAATTAAGTCATTTTCTTTATTCCAGAAAAAAACTCATACGGTTTTGAAATAATTCTGATTTAACCTCGTCGTTCCAGAGATTTGTGGAAATTTTCGTTTCCGCTGTTAAAACGATTCGTTAAGATTCTTTTGTAGTTCTGAATTCACGTACATATGCGTCATTGCTTTAACTTGCGATAAAAGAATTTAACACATGGGAGTGGGTAAATCCTACACACTAACACACATTTCTTTTTATTTGCCGTTATTTTAACATTGTTTGCCGTTTCACAAAAGAATATCCGAACGTCATTGAAATTTCCTAAGTTGTGTTTGTGAATATATATTTTTTATTTAAAAAGCTGAAAAGAACTTGCAGGACACCATTTATCTTTAAAGGTGTCTTGATAGTCTTCGTTTATGGGTGATAGTAACATTTTACTACTGAAATAGAGATTAGGAATTAGGCGTTTTTTCGAAAAATTATTTGAAAACAAGCTTGCTACCTGTCATTTTCAGTAACGTCACATGACGTCACTGAAATTTTTTTGGGTCAATTCGGATATTTAGAGATACAAAGCCACGTTTTCGGCCAATGATCATTCTCAAATGAACGAATGTTTAACCGAAGAAAAGTTGGTTACTAAGGTGTGACGTAGTGATAATGACGTAGGTGAGAGAGCTCCATAAGTTTAAAAAAAAAAAAATTATGAGATAACTTTTTAATTTGACATGTGAAATCTGTCGGGCGTGAAGAGGTTAACGAAGTTCCGTTACCAAAAGAACACGGAAATTGAGGCAGCGGCTGCTTGGACAGTGCTTGGGAGGGTGGAAAGCTCTCTCGGCTGGGCTGTGTACGCTAATGGGAGCTGGTGCACGTAAAATCTGTTCGTAGCTCCAAAGTCCCTCATGTTCACATCACACCTCTAGGGGTGCCGATTTCAGATGCTAGGTCTCTCATCTAGAATAGGTTCAAAATTAGGAGAAAGCTTATAAGGGGCAGTGTTGGTCTGTCAATAAGGCGACCCCATCATAAAATGACCAACTCTGCGACTTTTGCAACGGTCAAGTCGCTTTCTCCAATAAAGAAATAAAAAAAAAGTGGACAGAAATCTCTCCGAAGTCGACAACCATGTCACATTGAAAAAAAAAGGAAAGTGCTTTCCATGTTACAAACACAACGGAATGTCTTCGAAAAAAATAGAACAAAATATCTTCCAAATCAGACAAAATGTCTCATCCAGAGAAGTCATATTTCAATTTGTACATCGCGGCTATTACATACTGTTCGGTGGGATGTCAAAGATATTATTTTTTTTTTCCTTCATAACGCAAGAAAATGCTCCTCTAAGAAACTTACAAGGTTTTTCTCTCCGTAGTAAATAAAAAAGAGAAAACGGAGTAACCTGACTCCGCAGCTAGTGGAAGCAGATAAGAAACAGCCAGCGAGAGGAGTTGACAGATCCGTATAGCAATACTCTATTCCTTTTTTTTTTTGTGCTTTTCTTGGAGAGGATTATAACGTATTTTGAACTTGTGTCTTATCGATTAACCCTTTGCCAATGCTGAAAAAAGGGCAGCCGTTGCCATCGCTCGACTTAACTACCAGCAAGATGGCGGACGATCGAAACGTTCTTCGCGTGCAGCAGATCTAGAGTCCCCTTTTTTGACGACAGCTCGCTGCGCGGCACAGCCAGCTGTCGTCAAAAAAGAGGTCTCTAGATCTGTGGCACGCGATGAACGTTTCGATCGTCCGCCATCTTGGTGGTAGTTAAGTCGAGTGATGGCAACGGCTGCCCTTGCACAGCCAGCTGTCGTCAAAAAGAGGTCTCTAGATCTGTGGCACGCGATGAACGTTTCGATCGTCCGCCATCTTGCTGGTAGTTAAGTCGAGCAATGGCAACGGCTGCCCTTTTTTTCAGCATTGGGAAATCTGTCCAGCTGTTCTCGCATTCTTCCATTTTTCAGCAGATGTCAGTGCTGTTTAAAAATAATCGTGACCCTTTTTTTACGGGAAATGACGTTCTAAAAAGTAAAGGATTCTCGTGGAGCTAGGTCACCTCCCAACTTTTTTTATAGAAGTCAAATCTATTCTTCGTGACAGGCAATAGTCAAAACATCAGAGTTGGGTGTTCCCAGAGCGGGAACGCTGCGCGTTAAGGGATTAAGAGTCTATATCTTTACTGTGGTGATATATATATATATAGGGTCTCAAAAGCCCCTGACATAGGCTTTTGTTTCATAATTATTGATTATACTGAAAATTGACTAAGTAAATACATGTGCGTGATTACTTCACATAAAAGATAGGGAAAACAGGGAATAATGTATGTTTCGTATCTGTAACAATATCTTTTGTTTCAGCAGGCATCGCAGGATAATTTATTACCTTGATTCGAATAATTATGTTTAGTTAGTCGCTGTGTTTATATTGAACTTTTTCTACGTTGCGTGATTTTTAGCTGTTTAATCCTTTCACCCGCAACCATTCCCACATCTATATAGAAGACTAACTTTATATAGAGCCCAAAGCTAAAACGTACCACACAGCCGGCTGTGCCCAAAAAAAAGGAATCTTGCTCTGTAGCTCGCGATGAGCGATTCGATCGAACACGAATGTAAACGCCATGTTGATGGTAGTTAACTCGAGAGATGGCAACGGATGTACTTTCCGCTTTAGGACCATTTAACCTTATTTTTTCGACTAGTAGTTGGAAACATTTCAAAGAGGTGGATTCAAGGCGCGACCACCGCACGTTAAAGGGTTAAAATGATTTTGATTTGCTTCAATCAAATTTAATGAATGCGTGTTTTGAATACAAAATGTGCCATAAATTTTATTTTATTCGTCGTAAAAGGAAAGCGTTATTGCAGTATCGCATCTTTTTACTTCTACAGCTATCAAGAAGTTGAACACCAAATTTTCATACTTAAATAAAACATCACAAAATGTTTGGAAAAGCAGACACACACACATATAGTGTAGAAAATACGAAAATAAATATCCTAAAACGAGATACCTTGAAATCTAACTGCAGCAAAAATAAGCTGCTTTCATCTATGCTTATGGTTGAATTATTTATTCATTTCTACGTAAATGGTAACTCTTTGAAGATCTTTAATATTACTATGGAACATTCGGCAGGACTGATAAAACAACTCATTTCATTGTCTGACATTTGTATAATCCGAATTTTTTGTTAGAGGAATTAAGTTAGGATGTGCCAAATTAACACAACATAATCTATATAAATAAAGCAATCTGTAAACTGTCCGTTTGTCTGTCTGTCTGTGTCTCGCGTAGCTCCGAAACGGGTGATCGCAGACCTACCAAATTTTGTAACGGTAATTCTCCAAGACGGATCTCGACACACCTCGAAGCGATTTTTTCGAAATTCGAATTATTTTAGGAGATATCGATAAAAAACGTGTCGCAAAATGATCATTTTTTTTTCTCGCCATTTCGCAATTGTAACCCTGCAGTGGAAAGAGGGAGAATTTAGCTGTCTAGGTTGCCATGTTTGGCGAATTTATTAAATGATTCAGACTCTTGAAATAAAAATAAAAGAATAACGATTTTTAGATTAAATTATTTGTGAAGTTATTTTTTAATTAAATTACCGTGTGCATGTGAAATCAGACCAGGATTGAAATGTTTTATACTCTTAAAGAAAAATAGAATTTGGAAATTTTCCGAAAATAAATGTGCAACTTTTTAATTTGGTGAAAAATAAAAGGGTTGATGTTGATGTGCGATTTTGAGAAGATGGGATTCTAGCGCCGTGCGCTATTTATCTCTCTGCTTTTGCTACTTGAATTATGAATACACCTGAATGAGTTTTTAAACTTTATTTCAGTTCGAATTGTACATTTTTCTACGCAGCTTT
Source organism: Cheiracanthium punctorium (assembly GCA_038373885.1). Lineage (NCBI taxonomy): Eukaryota > Metazoa > Arthropoda > Arachnida > Araneae > Cheiracanthiidae > Cheiracanthium > Cheiracanthium punctorium. The sequence continues at coordinate 335,825 of JAWZYV010011933.1, read as the reverse complement.
TTACCATCGTTCTAATGTATTACATCCAGAAAGAAAATTGTTAGAAATATCAATTTTAATTGTGTTTAATCACACTCATGAATAATGATATACTTTCCAACTTAATGGAATAAGAAAATAGGGAAGGCACATGGATTATGATACGCTTTGAATACATAGCACTTTAGTCCGTATTTAAAATCTGAAAGTGTTTCAGATTTTCATAGTTTTTTTTTCCTTCCCATTTTTGATAAAGGCCAATATATCCAGATGTTCTTCAGAATTAATATAGGACGAAAATAATATGTTCCTTTTTGTAGGTTTTTATCATTTAACCATCTTATTTTTGTAACCAGGGGCGGCCCGACACGGTAAGCATTGCATCGGGGCGCCGGCTTCGAAGGGCCGTCATTCGAACTCAAAAACTAAGTAGAGCATAAAAGGGGCGTCGTTTTTGCATTAGAAGGGGCGCCACATACCCTAGGGCAGCTCCTATTTGTAACCATCTTAATTTTAAATTCCATTCAGAATCTGAGAGATTTCAGTGCCAAGGAAGCCCGTGGGGAACAGGATTTTCTCAGAACAAGATTTATTTAAATGGCGAACCAACTGGTCGCCGGAGGCGGCTAGTTAATAATATTATTAAAGTTATAATTGACATTTTGGGTGTGTGTAAAGGAACTCACACACTAACCGCGCTGGTAATCGCAAAACCTGAACTGTTACACTCCGTCATCGTTCATGATACAAAATGTATGGTAAACCATTCTGCATGTTCCTGCAAAATATCCATAGATTCTATAGTTTACGATTTCCTTAAGAAAAATTGCTATAATGATCAATATTCGGCAGAAGAAATAGTTTTCTTTTTTAACTGGACGTTAGCTTATTTATTTTAGTAAGATTATAAATGGCACACTATTCTGGAAAGTGCGGTGGTCCACTGTGTTAAGAAAAAACGACGAGAGGTATCTGCCTAGGTCAGGTTGCTTGCACGAGGACTTTTTAAAATCCGTATTAAGCGTATTCACGTTACATCTGGAGAAAACCACCTAAACATTCAGACGGTCAGATCGACAGTCGTGTGATAGGCAAACCCCTGGACCTTCAGATTTAATCCATCAACCATGATCATAGCATTATTCACTACGATAGGGTGGAGTATCTTTGTAAACGCTAATTGACTGTATTAGTTTTAAATGAAATCATAATTTTAAACAGCCTAAAGTACAGAATGTCTTTATGAACCCCAACTTCAAAAGTTAAACTAGCAGTAAAACTTTTCGCAGACACTATAATATTCTACATTTCGAAACAATATTACAATCTATTACATTTGTTTTAAGTTAAATAATACCATTATTCTAACTATTAAGTTCACTATTCCATCATAATACACCCCTTAAAACAAAAATTACCAATACTTAAAATATGTATTTCCTATTGACGTTATCGCATAAGGCGCAAGCTCTCAGTGTGGGGGTGGATAAAATACCCTGTTTTGAATACAAAATGTGGCATAAAGTTTATTTTATTCGCCGTAAAAGGAAAGCGTTATTGCAGTATCGCATCTTTTTACTTCTGCAGCTATCAAGAAGTTGAACATCAAATTTTCATACTTAAATAAAACATCACAAAAATGTTTCGAGATATCAGTATCAAGAAGAACATAAGAGGGGAAAAAAATAGTTTGAAATAAACAGGGAATAGGGAAAAAAACCTTACGTAAGTAACTGTTGTTGCGTGATAGCTACTTATAAGACACAATAAAAAACGGACTTTTTTTCTGTTGAAGATATGAAGAGTTTTTTTCCTTATACACTCATTTATCCCTCATTTTTCAACGAACATTTTCCGTACTCTATGAAAACATAATATTTCCGTGAATCTTTATCTATATAAATAAAATTAGACTTTTGTCTGTACATTTCTTGGAATTCAAAAATTTTGCGATTTCTATCCGTTTCAAGCACCCGGGAATCCGATGCGACCCTCAAAAAAAAGTTTGTCTGTCTGTCATTCTGTCATTCTGTCCGTGACGCTTTTTTTGTTTAAGCATCACGTAAAAACGACTGAAACGAATGATATGAAATTGGGTGTCATGATAGGTGGTCACTCAACTTAAAACATAGGCGTCGAATTTTTAAAAAATCTTGATTAGATTTTCAGATTTTGCGAAAATCGTTTCAAACTGCGTAAACTTGTGTTCAAGCATCACGCAAAAACGACAGAAGCGAATGATATGAAATTGGGTGTCATGATAGGTGGTCACTCAACTTAAAACATAGGCGTCGAATTTTTAAAAAATCTTGATTGGATTTTCAGATTTTGCGAAAATCGTTTCAAACTGCGTAAATTTGTGTTCAAGCATCACGCAAAAACGACAGAAGCGAATGATATGAAATTGGGTGTCATGATAGGTGGTCACTCAATTTAAAACATAGGCGTCCAATTTTTAAAAAATCTTGATTGGATTTTGAGATTTTGCGAAAATCCTTTCAAACTGCGTAAATTTGTGTTCAAGCATCACGTAAAAACGACTGAAGCGAATGATATGAAATTGGGTGTCATGATAGGTGCTCACTCAACGTAAAACATAGGCGTCGAATTAAAAAAAAATCTTGACTAGATTTTGAAATTTTGCGAAAATCATTTCAAACTGCGTAAATTTGTGTTCGCACATCACGTAATAACGTAATAAATAGGTTTAACTTCTTCCCTTGCGTGCAAAGATGTCACCGTAAAGATATTCTATGGCAGGAATGGATATCTTTCTGATGTGAAAAAGCTTTTGCTATTAATGCGAAAATTCAAGTGTCCGGACGGGATTTCACCCTATTCATTGCACAGTCTATGATTTCATGCATTGCACTTTCCATAAATCTACAGTTGTCGCAAGTCTGGCAATGTGCCTTAAGATACGCTCAATAAAACTTAATTTTAAAAATCGATGTTTTTTATAGCCGACAAGGCGGCCTCCTTCATACCTTACTGTTCTTTATACTCAGTGCAGTGTTGATTCAATTTCTGGACTCATTTCAATGAAAGTGATGCTTCTTTGTTTTAACCCTTTGAGGCGCAACCCTTTCCCAATGCTGAAAAAAGAGCAGCCGTTGCCATCGCTCGACTTAACTACCAGCAAGAGGGCGGACGATCGAAACGTTCATCGCGTGCCACAGATCTAGAGACCCCTATTCTGACGACAGCTGGCTGTGGCGCGTCAGAAAAGAGTCTCTGGATCTGTGGCACGCGATGAACATTTCGATCTTCTACCATCTTGCTGGTAGTTAAGTCGAGCGATGGCAACGGCTGCCCTTTTTTCAGCATTGGGCAATCGATCCAGCTGTTCTCGCATTCTACCATTTTTCAGCAGATGTAAGTGGTGCTTAAAAAATAATCGTGACCATTTTTTGACGGGAAATGTTGCGCTAAAAAGTAAAGGATTCTCGTGGAGCTAGGTCGCCCGCAACTATTTTTATACAATCAGATCTATTCTTCGCTTCTTTGTTTTAACCCTTTGAGGCAAAACCCTTTCTCAATGCTGAAAAAAGAGCAGCCGTTGCCATCGCTCGACTTAACTACCAGCAAGAGGGCGGACGATCGAAACGTTCATCGCTTGCCACAGATCTAGAGACCCATTTTCTGACGACAGCTGGCTGTGGCGCGTCAAAAAAGAGTCTCTAGATCTGTGGCACGCGAGGAACATTTCGATCTTCTACCATCTTGCTGGTAGTTAAGTCGAGCAATGGCAACGGCTGCCCTTTTTTCAGCATTGGGCAATCGATCCAGCTGTTCTCGCATTCTACCATTTTTCAGCAGATGTAAGTGTTGCTTAAAAAATAATCGTGACCACTTTTTGACGGGAAATGTTGTGCTAAAAAGTAAAGGATTCTCGTGGAGCTAGGTCGCCCGCAACTATTTTTATACAATCAGATCTATTCTTCGTGACTGGCAACAGTCAAAACGTCCGAGTTGGATGTTCCCAGAGCGGGAACACTGCGCGTTAAAGGGTTAAACAACGACGTCTGTCTTATTATATCTCGTTTAACAGTATTCGTCATTCAATTTATTTACGTTAGGGTTGCTACACATTTAGGGTTTCGTCATAAAAGCCGATGTTGAAACAGCCAATGGATAAAATGTGCTTTAGACCAATGCATGGTGACATTTTACAGATGGGCGATAAATGCGCCAAGTATTCTCCATTCCGTATTTTTAAGCTGTGGAAAAGTCCGAAAGATCTTGCATTGCTAATTTTGGGCTTTTTGAATTACGTTTTTTTATAAAGAAAAAAAGCCCATTCTCCCGGGCAAAGAACGATCATTTAGCTAGTTTCCAAAAAGTGAAGAAGAGGAAAAAATTCGTCGAAGAAGTTTTCTCAGTTGACAAGAAGGATAAAGAAATAGATATTCCTCAAATAACGGAAATATTTTGGCAGCACTGTTGTGTAAAATATCCGTGAATTGGAGAAATAAATTTTGAGAAAGCAGTTAAAAATTATCGTTAATTTGCTTAAAGAACTGCGCCTTTGTAAACAAACATTCACCGAACAAAACTTTAACGTTGCCATGCTTTTTTTAAAAACCTTTACCGCGCAGTGTTCCGATCTGGGAACACCAAACTCTGACGTTTTGACTGTTGCCAGTCACGAATAATAGACTTGATTTCTATAAAAATAGTTGTGGGTGACATAGCTCCATGAGAATCCTTTAACTTCTTAGCACGTCATTTCCCGAAAAAAAATGGTCACGATTATTTTTAACAGCACTGACATCTGCTGAAAAATGGAAGAATGCTCGAACAGCTGGATAGATGGCCCAATGCATAAAAAAGGCAGCCGTTGCCATCGTTCGACTTAACTACCAGCAAGAGGGCGGACGATCGAAACGTTCATCGCGTGCCACAGATCTAGAGACCCTTTTTTGACGACAGCTGGCTGTGCTGCACAGCCAACTTTCCTCAAACAAGGGTCTCTAGATCTGTGGCACGCGATGAACGTTTCGATCGTCCACCATCTTGCTGGTAGTTAAGTGGAGCGATGGCAACTTCTGCCCTTTTTTCAGCATTGGGAAAGGATTGCGCCTCAAAGAGTTAAGTTAACAAAAACTAATTGTTACTTTTGAATGCCCCCTAGTAGCACAACTAGTTCAAAAAACGTTCAAATTACGTTGGAAACACGTTTTTTGACGTTAAAAAACGTGTTTAAAACGTCTTTTGGACTAATTGTGCTACTAGGGCCTATTATGGCCAGTCAGCTTAGTATATAAACTGCTGTATAAAAGATGAAATTTTTTCTCCAACATTAACAAACTGAAAACGAGCAGAGTTTTGTATCCATAAAAACTGTTAGTATGGGTGTCAATTACTACATTGTTATTTCTGTTGCTATTCGTGAATGCCCTATTTACAAGTTCTTCAGCTTAACAAAAACGAATTAAAATGTCTTCTATAGAAGACCTGAATTGTTAACCCTCTGGGCTTCTCGCAAACAGGCATATAATGTAAAGTTGTTTTCGTGGTCCAATTTTTATACACCTTTAAAATTACAAAAATGAAAGAAAGTTTGGTATGGACATTTGTAATTAGAAAAAATAAGCCAGCAATATTACAAGCTTGAAAATTAAAATATATTTTCTGATACCTGTGTGTTTTAAATAATATACATTGTAGTTGCATTCCAGTGAAAACAGGAATTATGTAAACGTAAATTTGCGTCACATCCAGTTGGAGGGTTTAAATTGGAATAAGATACCGTTGTCTGCGCTTCTTAAGCTATTTAAAACAATTTCAACTAATATCTTCAACATTAGTTAATTTTTTTTTTTTTTTTACATTGCATGATAAAAGTCTCAACAATCCTTCATTATTCCCAGTTTTAAATACATCCAGAAAAGCAAGCAAAATTTTAAAATAGTTAAATTTTAACGTCCTTTGCATACTGGGGAACTCAATCAGCCACTGCATCAGTGGCAATCTACAAATTTTCATTTTTCAAGAAGTATAAGACCAAAGTATTTTTTTCAGGATTGTTATTGAATTTTATATAGCAACTGATTGTAGTGCAATTCCCACTCCATTAACTTTTCCACTTATAAAAGAGAATCTGCAGCCTGGAGAAATGCAGGTAAAATTTTGGCTTCGTTTCTCAGATGCGCGCCCTAATGTTATTTCCAGTAACGAGTTTTAAAGTAATGAATTTTTTGTTGGTGGTGTGCTCTTGGGAGATATTATCAGTAGAGAACGGTGCACTAGTGCGATCTGAACTGCATTAGCGGAGATTGGCTGAATTCGTTTGTTCATTTTGTTAAAGTCTCTCAATCTTAAAAAAAGCGCAAGATTAAAATCTAAAAATATTATCTTCGAATTTTGTGTAGTTTTATTTAAATTTAAAGATATTATAATCATGGACTTGAGTATTTTTTAGGCAGAAAATTAAACTCAAGGCTGATTTTAAACTGATTTTTTATATATTTTTTTTTTAATCTGAAAAACCCTATTAAGCAAATGGTCTATTATTTTGCCTCAAAACTTGAAAGGGCTAATTTTAAAGAAGGCAGGGAAATTTTACCTTATAAAGTATTAAAATATTGAAAACCGAAACTCTATAAGAAACGCAATAAATTCCATTTTTCCATTTTTAAAACAAAGTTTGAATTTTCTATTTGCAATTTTTACAGTTAAAATTATGAACCAAACAGACTTCAAAACGATTAAAATCATTAAAATCTGCAGTTTTTCAAATAAAATAGAAAAGTTAGTTAGTTATAGATAAAGATAAGGTATAGAGTGGTGTGGTTCATTCCCTTGAAACGTTCTCGAGCACTAAAAGCATATCTTTAATTTTGTTAGAAGTTTCATTTCATAGCATTTTTTCTGCAGATTTTGAGCCTAAAATTTAAAAGATTAAGAAATATGGGGAGAGTCGGGAAGGATGATACGTTTTTAAGAAAAATATTTCTTTCAAATGATTTTCTATTTGTACAACTTCGCAAATTTCAAAATAACATCTTCAAATATTTCAACATACTTTTAATATATAAATTTGATGTTAATTATTAAAATTTTAGTTATATAGGTAAGTTAAAATAGCAAAAAAATTCTCATCCCTCCATTACATGAAGGAAAGATGGGACATGTTTTTAAATTTTTAAATTTACGCAAAATTTTCACAAATATTCATAAAAAATGACAGTGTATAATTTATGTTCTTAAGATTCATGGCATATTATAATATGGATCTATCAAACATAATGTTCAAATTGAATGAAAAATATGATTGCGCATGACTAGTTATTCTGTCAATCGTCTTGCAGTCTAATTGTCAATCGTTGGGTGCAGTTTTATGGTAATATCTTTTTCAATGATGGAGCAGTCAGTTTCTTGTGGGAAGATAAAATTTTATTTTTTCATCATCATTTTTCCTTCCTAAGTTAAAGTGCCTTATCCCTTCCTTTACAAAACATATAATTAAAATAAATTATTCCTAAAATTATGCACTCAATTGTTCATTTATAAAAGTTATGTTCTTAGGTGTACAAAACATTAAGAAGAATTTTTTTAGTGACACTGTTTTTAATATATAAATTTGAGAATGAACTGAATAAGACCATAAACTTGCATTTAAAGGAGTTATTACATTTGGTATTGGAAAACAGCTCTTTTGTCAGATAACCTCACAAAAAAATTGAACCTGGAGAGATTTATATTAATAATTATGATGCTATGGCTACTAGGCGAGATGAAAAAATCAGTAATTAAAAATACTATTTTCCTAAGGAATAATTGATGGTGTCCCCAAAACTTTCCACTTTCCCTTAAATATTTTTTAACGTCTAATTAATACTTTTTTATGTTTCCTAGGTAATTTTGAAAAGGTTTCATTTTAAAAGGTTATGTTCCCAGGTAATTTTTAAAAATATTAAAAGCAAAATCTCGTTCGGAAGTAGGCGGTCAACTTTATATTTTCCATTGATCGCAAAATTATCCGTCTGGTCCTTTTATAATATCATTTTAAAGAACCCTGCACACTCTCGTACGTCTACAATAGAGGTTAAATTATCAGCGGCAGTTCCAATATTTTTAATTTTGTAGTTTCGTTTTTTTACTAAAACACCTGGTTTTATAATTTCTAGGTATTTCTGATTTATGAGAATACAGTGGACTCGCCCTACAACGCGACCTGTTTACGGAAAGGGGGCATTACCCGAGTTTTTCAAGAATAGCGAATCTCAGAGCAAAACCAGATATTTGCCAGCAGTAAAAAACTCAAACCAGAAGTGCTGGTTAGGTATTGTCTTCGTGATTGGCTACTGAAGAAGAGACCCAATCAGCGAACGGTATTAAATCTCTCGTAGAATCACTTTAGGCGAAAGAGAAAATCTGTGCCAGTCTAAAACTGGCGAAATTCCTTACTTTATTCGGGGAAGTGGTAGTACAAAGTTAGGAAATGGTTTAAAACGCTTTGAGGGGTACTTATAAATGTCTTAAATAATTGCATAAATGTTCCAATATGTCGTATATGTACCCTATTTCACTAAGTGAAATTTCCATGTACGGGAGAGATTGATAACGCATCCCTTGCATCAAGAATCCACTGCATTCTATTTATGTCATATAAGCAATTCCTTACGTAACTACATCTTATTTCTTTAGTAAAAGTTCTATTTACATTCAATGAACATCTTGAAAATAATCTTCGCATTTGTTGGGGCCACAATCTTTGATATAATCACAGTCTTTATTCGGAACATGCTCACTACACATAATTTTCGATGTTGTTGGAGTTTTCTATTATGATGTCCATTCTCTGATTTGAGTTTCAACGTTTGCGATTGTCTATTCTTTCGGTTACATTGTGAGCTCCCAGATGTTCTCTGTAGGGGTGAGCTGCCCACAGAGGAACTCTGGCATACTTAACCCTTTAACACGCACTATTGCCGCTCTGGGAAAACCAAACTCTGACATTTTGACGGTTGCCAGTCACGAAGAATAGATTTGATTTCTATAAAAATAGTTGCGGGTGACAGAGCTCCACGAGAATCCTTTACTTTTTAGCACGTCATTTCCCGTCAAAAAATGGTCTCGATTTTTTTTAACAGCACTGACATCTTCTGAAAAATGGAAGAGTGCGAGAACAGCTGGATGGATTGCCTAATGCTGAAAAAAGGGCAGCCGTTGCCATCGCTCGACTTAACTACCAGCATGAGGGCGGACGATCGAAACGTTCATCGCGTGCCACAGATCTAGAGACCCTTTTTCGGCGGCAGCTCGCACAGCCAGCTGTCGTCAAAAAAGGGTCTCTAGATCGGTGGCACGAGATGAATGTTTCGATCGTCCGCCCTCTTGCTGGTAGTTAAGTCGAGCGATGGCAAAGGCTTCCCCTTTTTCAGCATTGGGAAAGGGTTAATACGCAAGAGGCGACGCAGTGTTTACACTTATCATAAGTTAATTAACCGCAAAAATTAATCATACCAGCCGGAAAAAGCAAGCAAACGAAAAAAAAAAAAACTTAATGAGGACAAATTTATGCTAGAAAAAAATCCTTCAAATATTCTTTATTTAATCTGAAACACTTTCATTGTTTAAATTCACGATGAAGTTCTATATATTAAAAGCGTATCATAATCCATCCGTCGTCCCTAATTTTCTCGTTTACTCCATTAAGTTGGAACGTGTATCATTTTTCATGAGTGTGTCGTATTTTTCTTCCTTGTTCCATAATGCGCTTCTTCGGAATGGAAATCTATATTAAAATTGCCTATTAAACTGCTCTACAATATTCAACAAGTATATTCTAACTATATACTTCACCTTTATAAATACTGTTTGGGATGGGCATCATAATCGATGAGTGTACCGTTTTCATCTTTCTTGTTCCATCAAACACTTTTCAGAATTGAAATTTATAGTACAAGTGCCTGCTAAAACTGCTTTACAATCTTCGTCAGGCATATTCTGACTATATTTCTCCTTTGTTATAAACCGCAGCATTTGCCAGTTGCTCTCCTAAATATGGGAGCTATCGCCAAGCTAGTTTTAGCTTTGAAGAGTTAATTTTGTCGCCAAACTTATCAATAAATCATCAGAAATTGCAAACAATGGATACTTTCAGCAGTTTATTCTCCGCTACTCCCTCCTCGTGTTATATGGCAACCCTGTTGAAAAAAGGGCAACGGAAAAATAAAACAAGAACTTGAGTAATGTCTCTAATAATTCTGCCACCTTCTGTATAGTTTTTAAATTTTTTACATAAATTCTCAGAAGAGAAAAAAGGGATATTTGATTACTAATTGTTTCAAAAGTAATCAAACGGCCTCGTAAATTAAAAAAAAAACGTTCAACAGAACAGCGATAAAAAAGCCAAATCGAGCCACGCGGTTCTGGAGAACGAGTTACCGTGCCAAGGGACAGCTGCAGTCGTAAAACTAGTTTTACAGGAGGAGGAACCATGTTTAAGTGCTAACCAGCTTCTTGCAGGAACGTCCGAGACGGACAGTTTTTATTACATCAGTCGTTACAGGAGCAAGTAATGCACATTTCAGATATATTCGACCCTTAAAAAATGAAGTTTCGTTGCAAATTATTTTTGCTGAATGCAAATAGTTCGAAGCAATGTGTTTTGAACTTTAATAATGCTGTCCTAAAATTGCGTGTGTGTGAAAAAATCGATATACTGAAAACAAAAAGGCTGTCATTTTTTTAATGCTTTTTAATATACAATTTTTACTTTAAACACAAATGTATTTTGTAAATTGAATCTCTTGTTTCACTTTCGGACTATAATTTCTTCTAATTTGCTAAAAAAGTAGTTTTGTATTGATAATAATATTATTGATAGAACATCAATTTACACCAGAAGAACCACTGCTAGATTTATAATTGTCTCTTCATGTACAATTTTTCATCGCTCATTATCCGTTTACATTAATTTGTTTTTTTATGTAATTACACAATTTGTAAAAAAAGGAAAATAAAAAAAATAATTAAATTAAATTCTAGAATACTATTGAACAAATAGTGCCAATTAGCAAAGATTCAAACTCGTGATATTTTGTGTTTTATTTGTCCTAAGGGGCATGTAAACTGTTGAAATTTTAATAATTTTATGTTTTAATACAAAAATTAATTTTTTTTTTTTGAGGTACGATTTACATTTTTACTTAACTTTCCAGTAAGAATATAAATATCGTTTTTCGGGAGCTGTCAAAATAACAGTTGAGCTGGATTACATTGTTACACTTTTGATATATTACATTTAAAATGAAATCAGAGTGAAGACCGTTTCGTTACATTTTTCATCAACTCTGTACTCTTGATGAAATCGTCGGTTCGCGGAAAGGCTCTTTCATCAAAAGTTAATTGGTTGTTAAATTGTTTCATCACTCATCTATAGTGCACACAACGAATATAACAAAAAATGAAAGACAGTCTACACTTATCACTTTTGCATGATTCCTCCAAGAGGAAAATTCAAAGCGATAAGTGTAAATGAGCCTTTAAGTGGAAGTTGCAGTGCAGAGTCAATTCATCCCGAGTGATCATCGTTGTCTAGATATTTTCATCCAGTTCGGCGGTTTTGCCTTACGTGACCTTTCACTATATTACATGTATAAGCACTCATAACCACGAGACTCCTAATTAAATAGTTAATGGGGTGAAGGCAATAAACGGATCGTTTGTTTACATTTTCCATCAAGCCTTCAATGTGGATAAATCAACTGTTCGAGGAATTTCATCGGAAATTGATCGGAGGATCAAATCGTTTCATATCTCATCTTTTATCGTTTACTTTGTATGAAGCATCAATGAAATGCAATCTACACTTATCATTTTTGGATGATTGCTCCAAGATGAACATCCAGAGTGGTAAGTGTTTATGAGCTTTTAGCCAAAAAACAGTCAAATTCGGTTAATGGAATATCAGTTAAAGTAATATTCCGGTTTATCATTTTTGGGTGACTACTCGAAGATGAACATCCAGAGTGATAAGTGTAACTGAGCATTTAGCCGAAAATATAGTCGAATCCTGTTAATGGAATATTGGTTAAAGGAATATCCCGGTTTATCATTTTTGGGTGATTGCTCCAAGATGAACATCCAAAGTGATAAGTGTAAATGAGCATTTAGCCGAAAATATAGTCGAACCCCGTTAATAGAATATTGGTTAAAGGAATATCCCGGTTTAGCATTTTTGGGTGCCTTCTCCAAGATGAACAACCAGAGTGATAAGTGTAAATGAGCTTTTAACCGAAAATATAGTCAAACTCGGTTAATGGAATATCGGTTAAACTAATATAACGGTTTATCATTTTTGGATGATTGCCCCAAGATGGACATCCAGAGTGATAAGTGTAAATGAGCCTTTAGCCGAAAATATAGTCGAACCCTCTTCATGGAATATTGGTTAAAGTAATATCGTAATATCCCGGTTTATCATTTTCGTATTATTGCTTCAAGATGAACATCCAAAGTGATAAGTGTAAATGAGCTTTTATCCGAAAATATAGTCGAACCCTGTTAATGGAATATTGGTTAAAGGAATATCCCGGTTTATCATTTTTGGGCGATTGCTCCAAGATGGACATCCAGAGGGATAAGTGTAAATGAGCATTTAGCCGAAATAATCGTATAGTCGAACCCTGTTAATGGAATATCGGTTAAAGGAATATCCAAGTTACTGTAAAAAATTATCAATGTATCACATCGTAATAAATAGTCAATGATCCTGGTTACTGGAATATCCCGCTTATCAGAATAATTTTTCGGGGTAGATTGTCTATGCCATTGAGAGAGTTCGACCGTATAGAAATGCTCACAAATAATTGATAAATCGATTATTTTAAATGCACGATTGTTATCTTACGCACGCTTAATTCATAACTAAAAAAGCCAAGGTAGGGAAATTTAATGTGTCATTAAAAAGACGGTTGAATTCTTCAGTAACAGAACGGTCAAAATGACCGCTTCTGTAATTCTACTGTCAAACTTATCATGCGCACAGCAAGTTGCCTGACTCGAACTAAATCAAAATATTGGCTTACTGTATACTGGAACTCCATCTTCATAGCTTCCGGTCCACCATCTCCATGGAAACCACGCAGCCATTCAAAAAGCCTTGAAGAAAAACTACTACTGTAGCATCAAAGTACACTTTGCAGGTACATCAAAGTACAATTTTTCAAAAGGAAAAGAAGTAGATGCGCTTTTAAAATAGACACTCAGTGAGCAACTCAAATGCCTTCATGAATCGTATGAAGAACTGCGTGCAGTTTATAAAGCGAATAAACTCTCAAAAGTTCGTTTGGCTTCTTTTTTTAGAAATTTCCCCAAATAAAAGTTATTGAGATATAGAGTTGTGTTGTGTATAGCGATGAGAGGTATCTTGTAAATAGTTATTTTCGATCACTTATATCACGCTTGTCAATTATCAATCGTCCATTCATACGCAATTTTGCATAGATAATCCGTCAATCTTTCTTATGATTTGAGAAATGTGAAGATCATGCAGAGTTTTAAATATCTAACGCAGAGTATGGTGTATGAAGATGATGAACTAAAATTTTTTACACAAACATTATAAAAAACGACATTCTTGTGTTAATATCGATTGAGCAAACTCGGAAAAAATAATTCACAGTTGTCTCTAAATGAATGCTGACATTTATAATTACGCACGCAATTGAAGAGATCTGACATTTACGAATGTAAGCAAGCTTTCTCGGTGTTTCAGTGTCATAAAGCAGCCTGAAACAGAGCGTGAAAATTATGTATAGATTAAACAAACAAATATGCTTTGAAATCGGCACCTTTACAGAAAAATGCAGCGATAGTTTTGATTAGAAAAATACTGTTTCAAGGAACTGGAACCTTGAGCACGTGTTCAGAAGGTAGTTTTTTTCTTTTAACTATCTATCAAAAGTCTCCCTACTTTTCAACTTTACAAGCTATCAAAATTGCATAGTTACTTTTCATTTGTACAGTTCATGTCGCTAGCCGAGACCCTCAGGATGCTTAAACGTTGTTAGGTGGCATAGGAGGTGATTCTCAGTATTTAACAAACTGCAACTGTAGAAATCCTGATTTATGGTTGCTTTTTCTTTAGAAGCCATGTCTCTTCTACCGTAAGCTTTTACATATAATATTAAAATATCTTTTAATATAGCATAGTGTATAATTTTACTAAATTGAATAAAAGGAATCGATGCAAAAAACAAAAAATAAAGTAAATTAAATACAAATTCAAATGGTTAATTTATGCATTTTAGAATTAATTTCTGGAGGAAAATTATGCCTAATTGTATTTTCTAAATAATATTTCAATTTATTTTAATAAAGGCATTAAAGAAGCCTTCAAAATTTTAGTGATCTGCTAGTTAATGGTTAAAATTCGGCCATGTTTACTCGGTGAATAATAATTTATTTTTCCCAAAATTTAAGCTGCTAAAAATTATCAATTTTTTATTTAAAGTTGTAAGTATTTTAAGTATTTAAATAATAATAAGAAGAAGAATAGTACAACTCAAAAGTTAGAGTTTAGCATTATGAAAAATTTTAAATAAAGTTCTTGGCAAAATTAATTTACTTTCGTTAGTGCAACTTTCTTTAAATGAATATCATAGTTTTTGTTGTACCGTTTATCTGTTGACACGTTTTCTTTCATGACAACTTAGTATTCTAAAAGCAAATATAGATTAACATATTAAATACGATGGCTCAAACGGGTTTTATTAATTTAATAATATTTATTATGAACATTTAGTTTAGCTTACTCAACATTCTTTTGGCGTTTATAAGTTATGTTGGAAATAAATTATTAAATTTTTCAATCTATCCAAGAAGAATCATTTTATGTTTAAATGTTCCAAGCCTTGAGCAACTTTTTAGCATAAAATAAAATAAATAAATGAAAACAGCTTATTAAATACAACGGTAAGAAAAAGAAATTAGAATATTAATCCTCTTTCCAAATTCATAATTTTCCTTTTGCGTTTATAGTGGCTGTAAAAATTGCCGAGCAAAAATTACATCTCTCAGATATTTCTACACGGATGGAAAATTCCCTGACAGCACACAGTTCCACTGCTTCCACAACAAAAATATCTCGAACCACGTGTTCTCGGCATAGCATCAGCCGCCGATGTTCTTGCGACCGGTCGTCTCTACAAGTTGCGAGCGAGCGAACGTCGACTGCATTTCAACACGGGGAAACAGCGGCAGTAGCGACAGCAACAACAACACTGCAGGAGGAGGCATCAGCTCTAAGAAACGACGACGACGAAAGCGGGTTTTAATCCTTGCAGACGACAACAACAACGCTTAAGCCAGATTTGACACTTGCCAACCGCACTGCAGCGTTGGCACCGAGACTGGAAATCCAGTGGAGGTCCCGAGTGTAAAGCTGGACATGTTAGTAGCTGGCGCAAGGGCGAAAATTGATTTCTCTTACATAGCGGAGAGAGAAAGAGTCGGTGGTGCTTTTTGGAAAACGTTCTGGATAGAACGTACGGAAGCTTTATGAGCTTTATTCCCTCTTTTCTCTTCGCTGTGCCAGCCGAAGCATGTACTTGGCGAAGGGTTGGTTGCCAAGGTCTCGCCGTGCGAGGAGAATCCTCGCCAAGGCGCCCAAGAATCGATGAGAGGATATAACGTAATACATTCTGGACAGTGATAAGCGCCTATGAAACTACGCTTCTTTGCTGGAGATTGATTTGGGGATTTCGTGCGCAAATGAATACTTTTCACGCGTCCATTAATGATGAAGTTGTCTTGCTTGCTTTTCGGGGTCCATCCATTCCAGAGGCAGTAAAAATGCTCCAGTAGAATGTTTAATTATCAAGACCCTGTAATAATTTGCTTAGAGAAAGCAAAGATTTCTTCTATTTTTTATTTGACGTACTTGTCAAAGTGAAATAATGTAATATGGATGTTTTATATTCTTTGTACTTTTTTTTTCTGTAAGAGTTCTTAATTTTTCCACTGTACAGAGTAGTTATTCTTAAACTTGACCTATAAACAGAGTTCTACAACTAAAACGGGCGGACGGTTTATAATCCAGTTTTATAGACTAGATGGCCACAAGGAATTTTTTTTTATTACTTCTCCATTAGGGGCCGCTTTTCGCAGAAAAACATTCCATTTCATAAAAATAAATGACCAACACGGAAAATATAATCAGATCGATCAGCTGGTCAGCGGACTGCATTAAATAAAGAATAGGTAATAAATAACTATTTCTGCTCCACCATGGTCAAGTGAATAAGAAACTGAACATGGTAAATAGTTGAAGTGTGAAGGTCCAGCGTTCTGGACGCCTCGCTACTGTCTGGAGTTTTGAACAGTTTTCTCCAGATGTAACGTGAATACGCGTTAGTAACCCCTTACAAAGTGTGTACAGAGCTTGCGTCATTTTTTTAGATTCAGTTACGGGCATTTGCCATGCAGGCATCAATATCAAGTCCAGATGTGTGGGGAAGTGTAATAATAAGGGCACCCAACAGGTAAGGACAACTTTGTCCATTTCTAGGTCTACTAATTTTGAATCCATTCCAGGTAAGAGACCTGCAGCTGGATCTGTACTCCCCAAGGTGTGGTTCCAACATGGAGAACATTGGAGCCACGATAGATTTTACTCGTACCAGCTTCCATTAGCGTGCACAATCCCACAACAGTCTAGCCGAGAGAGGAATTCACCCTCCCAAGCACTGGCCGAGCCAGATGCTGATTCACTTTCCGTGTTCTTACGAGAACGGAGTTTACTAGACTACTGCGAGACTTCAAAACTACTCCCTAATACACATAATTTTCAGCGATTATGCAATTTTGCAATCGGAATTTTTATTCTGATTGAGAGATAGAATCTCAAAATCAGTCTGTAGAAACAGTTCTGGGATTTTTTTTTTAAATTGCTCAGTCATACTGATACACACGCTGAATAGACATTAAAGTAGGAGCACGCAAATATTACTAACTAAGAAAAAAGTGTTCTACTTATTACATTCCAGAATTTTGGCAAAAGACCAAAATGCTACTACACGTAATTCCAGAAGCGTTAATGCTGTATGAAAACTTTGTAACGCTTTTATTTGAAAAGTTGAAACACCATTACATTCATTGCCGTCTAAAGAATGTGCATTTTTTAAGTAAAATTTAGACTACTTTAATAACAACGTACAAAGCGAAATATACAGCACTAAAATAAAGCAATATGAAACATTTATAGGTAAGCTGTTATGGATTTTTTAAGCGACAGTAAAGTTCATTTTATATTCGTTTCTTTTTTATGTTATTTTAATTAGATTTCAGAAATATCTCCTATTTTTCTTGGATTTCTGAATTCAACAACTTACGTGGCAACACTGAATTTTGTTGCTATGATAATGGTGATATTAAAAATGGAATATGAAATTACTTATTTATTATTGACTATGTCATTTTACCTCTTATTGAAAATTGTCCGAAAAATGTATCCCAAAAAAGCGACATAATTTTACATATATTTAAATACTATTAGTTCACAACAGCTTTAATCTATTGTTACACTATTTCATAAGCTGTAGAATAGGCATCCCATGTATTTTTCTATGAATAGGTTAGAATCATAAAAATTTCAACATAGGGTTGCCAGGCAAAATACACGCAAGATGGGAGATAAAATGACGTAGTCAATTAATATCGTGTTAATATGGCAATAATGAAACAAAAAATTTAGGGGGGGGGATTCAAGGGGAGTCTCCCCCTGGAAAGGCTCGAACAGCCCAGTTTTTTTTTAAATAAATGATGATATTTAATCAAAGTAATCCAATTATCTGAAATGATCTCAGAATCTCAGATTTCGGGTTTATAAATTTGAGACGAGAAAGATAAACCATGCCCACAATTCGACTGTAAGGTATTTACCAACAGAGATCGTTCTTCCTCTCTGTTTCAGTTCTGAGATTAACTAGAACTCTGAAGTACATATTTAATCACTTCCACTAGAATCAGAAAATATTGGAAAATGTAAGTGTGTAAAAATATTGGAAATGCATCTTCACATATGGCTCATTCACAAAATATATCACAAATTCTCCGTTCAATAAGTGTTAATTATATTTTTACTTTCCGAACATGTGCCATGTAAGGAAAGTATTGTAATCATGAAAAAATTCGAATTCGAGATTTTGGTGTATTTACACGTTTTGAGGTCTTCTGAATTCATTTATGCTATTTTTACGAGATGTATGTATGTATGTGTGTATGTGTGTGTGTGTGTGTGTGTATGTGTGTTTGTGTGTATGTGAGTGAACACGATAGTTCCTGAACAGGGCATGCGATTGAGCTCAAATTGGGTATATATGTTATAAACCACCGTCGCAAGACCGGTATTGATTTTGGTGTATATAGGATTTACAGTTTTTCTACAGGGCTACGACAAAGATTTCTTTTACATTATGGCCTATGGAGGAAAATTCTGGAAAGTGCTCTAGCGTTTAAACGGTACATTCGATTGAGCTCAAATTGGGTATACATGTTATAAACCACCATTGTAAGACCGGTATTGATTTTTATGTTTATAGGACTTATAGTTTTTCTACAGGGCTACGACAAAGATTTCTTTTACATTATGGCCTATGGGGAGACATTCTTGAAAGTGCGCTAGCGTTTAAACGGTACATTCGATCGAGCTTCAATTTGGTATATATGTTTGAATGATTCATCGATTAAAATTTATTTAAATGCTTGGTAATGATCTTAATAGTAAGTGTTCGGAAAGTCGAGTGGAGTCACTCCAGATTTTTTTCTTTTTTTATACAAATTTTAATTCTTATTAGCCGCAAAACGAATTTGTATTTCTTAAAAAAATAAATAAAACAAAGTAATTAGTATTCTAAATCTTACACTCTTAAATTGGCAGGCAACAAGCATCATAAATGCCCACTTTTTTAAAATATGCTTCTTCAAATTAACTATTAAATATTTTCACTGTGTTGCGTTCTATCTAGGCAGTGCATTTTTTTTTCTGGATAAAAAAAAAAATATAGTTACTTTACAAATATAAATTTATTGTGCTCTTAGTGTTACTAGATTTTAATGATGTATGTATGTCTTAAGTATCTCCTTACAAAAGCTGAAATATAGTTTAATCTAAACTCTTGAGAGCATGCGGTAACAGAGTGGACAGGCAGCAGAATGAACAAGAACACTTGACTTGAGGATTACTCATTTCTTTTATTCTATTTCATCTGAAGTTTCATTTATTTAAATTAGCCTTTTTCAATTAAAATTAATAAATTTTAAATTTCTTTCTCATACAATTATCTTGTTGAGTCTGTTATTTCTTAATAAACATATATCTTTTTCATATAGGGTCTCCGGGTCTCCCCCTCAAAAAGCTCAATAAATAAACAAAATAAAATAAATGAATATCCTAAAAATACGGCTGACCACCTTCTTTATATTTCTTGTTTTGAACCCTTATTTTTTAACGCTTGTTTTTTAACCCTCTGTTTTTTAACCTTTGCAGTGTTCCCGCTCTGGGAATACCGAACTCTGACGTTTTGACTGTTGCCAGTCACAAAGAATAGATTTCATTTCTATAAAAATAGTTGCGAGTGACATAGTTCCACGAGAATCCTTTACATTAGCACTTCCTTTCCCGTCAAAATAGGGTCTCGATTATTTTTTAACAGCACTGACATCTTCTGAAAAATTGGAAGAATGCGAGAACAGCTGGATAGATGGCCCAATGCTGAAAAAAGGGCTGCCGTTGCCATCGCTCGACTTAACGACCAGCAAGAGTGCGGACGATCGAAACGTCTGTGCGGCACAGCCAGCTGCGTCAAAAAAGGGTCTCTAGATCTGTGGCACGCGACGAACGTTTCGATCGTCCGCCCTCTTGCTGGTCGTTAAGTCGAGCGATGGCAACGGCTGCCCCTTTTTCAGCATTGGGAAAGGGTTGCGACTCAAAGGGTTAAAGTGTCGTTATACGATTCACGTCGCGTTTGATGGAAGAGTAATGAAAAAGAAAGAAATAGGTAATTTAAAAAAAAAAGAAATAGGTGTCAACCGACTGCACACATTTTCGCAAAATTATGTTCAAATCAAAAACCCGCCAAGAAAGGAGATCAACAAAATTCACGGACAACCCCGCTCCCAAGTTTGAGACGACGCCAGCAAAGAGGAAAGCGCCATCTCTAGCTCTCTTATGAGGAACGAGCTCAGGAGGAAAAAGGAAAAAAGGAAACTAAGAATCATAGTTAATGGTTTGTGTTGAAGTTAGTACAGTGATGTGAGCCACTAACTAAGAGGTGGGGCGTACTTAAGAGCTGGCTCACCATTTCTTTTAGTATTAAATCCCCTTTTTTTTATCATTTTGCATTCCTTTAGTTGTTATTTTTTTTTTCTTAGCACTTACAAGATTTCAGCTTCCTCGCAGAAAGCATCCGCTGAAACGTGGAATAAAGTCGAAGAACTCTTTTTATCCCCGCTCTTGTTTTTGTTCAGAAAAAGTAACTTTATTTCTCTCTCTGTTCCAATTACGGGAAGAAACAAGAAAATTCAGTCATGCCGAATGCCCGTAATAAAATAATTTTCAAAGAGATTGTTTTGCCCACCTACACTACTACTTAGCGCACAGTTAACCTGTTTGCTCCCGTAGTTGTTCGAAACTGGGTGTAAATGCGCATGCGAAGGAGTCATTTAAACAATTAGGGATGGACGCGAGACGACTTTTTTGCGAGACGAGACAAAGATTTACAGCTTTTTTGCGAGACACACATTTTTAACATTACGATATAGGGATTTTTGCGAGACGAGACAAGCTTTTAGGCTATTTTGCGAGACGCGAGACGCATATTTTTCGTCCCGCGTCCATCCCTATAAACAATCCTGACGGGAAGCAATGATGGCCGCAGAACAAGGAGTCGGTGGGTCAAATCCTTTCATCAATGGGAGCTAACAGGTTAAAGTGTTTAAACATTAATCGCCTTAATTATTGCCCTGAGGGTCTTTAAAAGTTGATACTGTAAAACACTGAATTAACGGGGTCTCTTAGACTGCAGAAAACTCCAGGTGAGAGACCTGCACCTAGACTGACACCTCCTGAGATATATATCACTTGGACAGAATGACTCCGAGACACTGAAGCATCGAAGAGCTTTTTTGCGTTCACCATCTCCGTTTATCATGCATTGTCCACAGCAATCCAGTCGACAGAGTTTTGTCACCCTCAGAAGCACTGACTAGAGCCAGCGCAGCTTCAGTGCGCCGTTCTTACAAGAACAAAACTTCCAATAGCAGGGTCACTGCAGGCTTTTCAAAACACCAATAAAGTTCGTTCTCTTAAATTATATGAAAATATTTACGCACGCTGCAAAATATGCAAGTGTGTCTACTAGTGATACTAGTCATATTTATTCGTAACCTCTTAAAAGCCAGTAGGCTCCATATGGCTTATTTCACTGCTATTCCGTACTATTCAATACGTAACTGCAACTAGGGAGCGTTAGGCTTCAGGCGTGTCCTTTAAAGCGTTAGGCGTGCAGCTTTTAAAACAAACTAAGCAGGTTAAGCACTCGAAAACTGCAATTGCTATTTACTTCTGCAGTAGATTTAATAATATCAACTGTAGTCTCTTTCAGATTATATATCTCTTTCGAAACAGATATATTAATTAATGTCGTTAAATAATGTCTTGATAGTCAACCTATATGTCTCAACTTTCCAACAAAAAACCATAAGCCATGAAATCGACTTCAAAAATGGACCGAAGTGTTATATGTTTAGAAAAATATTGTGAAGATATTGTATATTTTAGCGTTTCTTTTTTCCTAGGTATTTCGTAACTCTTATAGTTATATTGTTTGTAAAAGTTCACAGTACAATTGTAGAGCGACATTCTAAATTTTTTCGAGACTCCGCCGCAATTTAATTCTTCAAAAAGCTGTTCAAATAAAGTTTCGCGACTTCCTAAAAGAACAGGATTAATCAAGGAAAACTGTCATTGGTAGTGCTAGACACCTATCGGCTACCGAAATATGAGTAGCAAATGAAACATGATTCGGAGTATTGTGGAACAATTCAACAGACCTATGCGACAATACTATTGCACGCATAAATCGCATATAAATCGTTATGATATAACTGCAGAGGATTGTACTAAAATGCTGTAAAATGCACAACGTGACCTACAAGCCGTGGAAATTGATTCATCAAAAATGAACCGTTAGGTCGTTATATGTTTAAAAAAATATTCGTGAAGATCGATTTTATATTTTAGCGTTTCTTTTTCTCCTAAGTGTTTCGTAACTCTTCGATAAGTTATATTGTTTGTAAAAGTTCACAGTACAGTTGTTGAGAGACATTCTAAACTTTTTCGAGACTCCGCCGCAATCTAATTCTTCAGAGAAAGCGATGTTTCGGATAACGTATCGCGACTTCCTAAAAGAACAGGATTAATCAAGGAAAACTGTTTTGGTAGTTCTGCCACCTATCGGCTCCCGTATGAAGTAGAAATGAACTTTTCGGGAGTTTGTGGTAGAAATGAACACCCTTGGCAGGTGCTGCCGCTATCGATCTAATCTAGATTTGTGGGCTGGTACAAAATGCTGTAAAAGCACAAGTGCCTAGGCCCCCATAATCCATTAAAACAAAAACAGAAAAACAAGACAGACAGGCAGAAGACAGGAGTAAAACCGTTCAAGAGCTTTAGATTGAGGCACTTACATAAATGACCACTCACCGTTGTCGCTGTTTCCGCCTTCTTCACAGGAGCAGGAGTCCGAGCAGCTGGAGTCGTAGGAGGAGCATCCGGCCGAGTTGCGGACATACTCCGTGGCGGAGTCGTCCGACGGTGTCCACTGGGTGAAGCCCTCCCTCAGAGTCGACTCAGTGACGTTGAGGGTGCTGATCAGCACGGAACCGTTCTTCTTGAAGTTTTCCACGAAGTTCTCGATCTGGGTCTCGATTTGGTTGTGGTACGATATCAGAGGCATCTTCTTAGGACCTCATTCCGCCCGCACCTTTAAAGTTATCTTCTCTGCGCAGGACATGTCACTGAGTTTGCAACTCCTTTAACGTTATCTTCTCTGCACGGGAGTTCCAATGAGTTGACGCTTTTAAATTTGTCTTCTCAGCACAGCCATACCAATCTTTTGCTTCCTTTAAAGTTATCTTCTTTGCAACTCCTTTAAAGTTATCTTATGAGCACGGGATTTCCGCTGAGTTGACCCTTTTAAATTTGTCTTCTCAGCACGTCCATTCCAATCTTTTGCTTCCTTTAAAGTTATCTTCTTTGCAACTCCTTTAAAGTTATCTTATGAGCACGGGAGTTCCGCTGAATTGACCCTTTAAAATTTGTCTTTTCAGCACGGCCATACCAATCATTTGCTCCCTTTAAAGTTATGTTATCTGTACAGGCGTAGCACTCAGTTGCCTCCTTTAGAGCTATATGCACGGGAGTTCCACTGAGTTGACGCTTTTAAAGTTGTCTTCTCAGCACGGCCATACCAATCTTTTGCAACCCTTTAAAGTTATTTTCTCTGTACGGGCATAGCACTCATTTGCAACTCCTTTAAAGTTATCTTATGAGCACGGGAGTTCCGCTGAGTTGACGCTTTTAAAGTTGTCTTCTCAGCACGGCCATACCAATCATTTGCTCCTTTTAAAGTTATCTTATCTGTACGGGCATAGCACTCAGTTGCAACTCCTTTAAAGTTATCTTATGAGCGCGGGAGTTCCTCTGAGTTGACGATTTTAAAGTTGTCTTCTCAGCCCGGCCATACCAATCTTTTGCTTCCTTTAAAGTTATCTTCTCTTCACGGGTATTCCACTGAACATCGCACGTATCGTAGGCTGTTTTTAGTTTAAGTCCTGGTTCGAGTACTTATGTTCTAAAAAGTTAGACCCTGTATTCAGACATCGCGGCAGTTGTGGTCCGTTAAGTTCTATTTTTCAGTTACTTGGTGTTTTGATCAAGAGTTTCTAATCCACTGTCTAACTGTAGTATTTGTAGGCATACGAAAAGCTGTAAGTATTCTTTAAGCCTTAGAAAAAGCTAAGCTAATTAGTAGTGCAACTTTACTTTGTAATTCATCTTTGCCGTTACCTAACTTCAACGTGCTGCATAAAATATCTGATGGTTCAGCAAGAGATCGCGCTTATGTTTAAGCTTTTGAGCATGCCTTAAAAATCACAAAATTTTGAGCAAAATCTTTTCTTTTTTCTGTCCACTGTGCAAGGTATATATGAGCTCGAATGTAACTATAACCGCATGCTATTACTCTACGTGCAGTGTTCGCTTGGTAAATACTTTGTGCAATGAGATATGACAAACAGGTAAGAATACTGAGCTACAATCTAACATATTTTGTCTTTTTTTTAGGTAGTAAAATACGTTCTTTCGAAACAGCGAAACAAGAACCTCTTAAAATATACCTCGATCTTAAAACTTCAGATGCATCATCATAAATCAGTCGAGGCTTTCATCAGCTCTAGGTTTGCAAGCATAGCGTGCAGTCCAATCAGAAAAGCGAGGAGGCGTTAAAAAGCAGAGGAGGTCCTTTGCAACAGCAGGAGTGCTCTAAGATTTGAACTTTGAATTCAGAGATTGTCTGACGTTTAAAGCAGGGGCGTTTGCAAACAGTGAGAATCATCTGAAAGAGAAGAAAAAGAATATTTCTCTTGAGAATTAATTTCATGAAATCTAGTTTTGTATTGTTTTTTGTAACAAAAAATTCTAGACATTTGTTGTTTCGTTGTTGTTCTTATTAACCCTTTAACGCGCAGTGTTCCCGCTCTGGGAACACCAAACTCTGACGTTTTGACTGTTGCCAGTCACGAAGAACAGATTGGATTTCTATAAAAATAGTTGCGGGTGACACAGCTCCAAGAGAATCTTATACTTTTTAGCACGTCATTTCCCGTAAAAAAATGGTCACGATTATTTTTAACAGCACTCACATCTGCTGAAAAATGGAATGTGAGAACAGCTGGATAGATTGCCCAATGCTGAAGAAAGGGCAGCCGTTACCATCGCTCGACTTAACGACCAGCAAGATGGCGGACGATCGAAACGTTCATCGCGTGCCACAGATCTAGAGACCCCTTTTTTGATGACAGCTGGCTGTGCAGCCGCGTTAAAAAAGGGTCTCTAGATCTGTGGCACGCGATGAACGTTTCGACTGTCCGCCATCTTGCTGATAGTTAAGTCGAGCGATGCCAACGGCTGCCCTTTTTTCAGCATCGGGAAAGGGTTAATGCCTTCTGGCAACAGCATATTCTCCGTACCCCTAGTAACACAACTAGCTCAAAAAAACGTTCAAAGCAAGTTCAAAACTCGTTTCAGAAACTAATCACTGAACATCATTGAACTAGTTGTGCTACTAGAGATAGGACGGCAAAGGAGAATGATTTTCCTTTCAATGAACATCAGAGGGAAGAAGTCCGATTTAGTTCAGTAAAGTCCAATTTTGAACCAATTCCAGACGAGATACTTAGCACCTGGATTGGCGTCCCCAGAGATATCGTTTGAATGTGAGCCATAGACATAATGCCGTAGACGAAGCATCCTGCAACCCGTCATGTCCAAAAAGATAACTATCACTTCAGTCAAATAGTCACGTGATACACCCCTCTTACTGTGCTACATACGTGTTGGATATTGGATGCTATGTACACCTCAGTATATGCCCATGTACCACACGTAAAAGAAGGCATGAAACCTAATCCTATATCATTTCCCCCCCCCCGGGAGCTTGAACTTGTAAACCGTTCTGCGGTCGGCTCTCCTGGTGGGGGGGGGGCGGAGCCCCCGGGAAGGGAGGGGGAGAGTAGACAATTACAAGGCGAGCCTGGGTACTGAACGCGTGGAGGTGTTGTGACGTCACAAGAGAGGATGGACTTTTCTCTGTTAAAAGCATTAGAATCATAAGGAAAAGTTGAAGAAACTAAGATGTTTTGTGCCTTTTTTGGATACTAATGGTAAGTCAGCAATCTCTATTCTTAATACGACATACTTGATAATAGTTATTAAGCTATAGAGTACATAAAAATATAAAATTGCCGTATTTTGCGTTAGTTTTATTGATTTCTGTTCTTTTGTTCTAGCAATCACTATGCTTCCGTTTGCTGCGTCCCAAGCTGTAAGTAAAGCTAATTACAAAAGAGGAGAAAATGTAAATGTTTTCACTTTTCCCAAAAATATTCCAAGAAAAAATTGGTCCCCAGGAAAAAATACGTATGTTTGTATTGAGCATTTCCAAGATGAAGATCTTTTAAAAGACGATGCTATTTTAAAATCAGATGGAGCACTTTTAACTGTAAAAAGAAAGCATTATAAATTAAAACTGAATGCTATCCCGTGCATTTTTTCGAGCTTACCAGCCTATATATCCGATATTACCAAAAAACAAGAAATAACTGATCCTACTAAACGAAGAGAAAACGTTTAGGAAAAAGATATTGAGGAAACCGAAAAAAATAATGCAAAGGAAAATATAAATTCTTTTGAAATTAAGAAATGTATCAAGAGTTTCATGGCAATTCTATGTTAAGAAAATTTCACCATTAATTATAAATTAAACGCAGATCCCCTTCCCCTGCACATACCAAGTAGCTTAAAGTTCAATGCGGATCTCATGGTTGATTTATTTATTTTTTTTAAAAAAAGAGAGAGAGAGAGAGAAATCTATTTGCCGGATACTTAGAAAAACAAAAATATAGAAGGTATTTATTAAAGAAATATTTCCAACTAAACGGTTTACCGGAATTTGTTGAAAATTCTGAAATTAAGTATGAACACAGATTTGGAAATTAACTCAAAAAAGAAAATGTATTACTGCAATGCTAACAACAATAACAAAAAAGTATATGTATTACTGTAACATATTTTACATGAAAATCCCTGAGAGCATTTAGGCAGTTTTACATATTCAAGAGTTATACTCACTAATTTTTAAAAATATTTATTATGTATATTTCATATGTCTCAATGTGATATTTGAAAGTCTTATCTAGAAAAAACTAAAGCAAACACTTGTAGTGCTTTCATGAAAAATTTATAGTATTTGTAAGGTTTGGGTAATAAAAGCTTTTACTTTTTATTTTCTTGTTTTTTGTGCTTTAATTGCTTCTAATAAAATTTGACATTAGGAGTCTGTATAACATAATTATATATAGAATGTATTGTACAAGTTTTTAAAATATTAATTGTGGAAATTTCTGATTATATTCCTCGTGCTACTAGTGTTTATTGACATTATTAATCAGATTTCTTCCATAGAATTCAATACAAACTCTTTGAAATCCCATCCTCTCTTGTGACTTCTCGAAATGGCTTGAGATGACTAATTATGAATCTGGATATTTTTAACATCAATTCTTTCAAAAAGCTTATTAAAACGAAGCAAAACTAAATAATGTATTTCAGTTTTTAAGTAAAATTAATAAAAATTATTATTTCTACTTAAAAATATATTTACTTTTACTTACTTAAAAATATGACTTTACGCTTATACAACGTATAAATTTAATCCATATACATATTATTTTAGATAAATGATAACATTGAGTAACCATTATATTATTTAGAATGTATTTGCTAGCCCGAAATGCAAAACATACTGCATACAATGCTGAAACTGCTTTAAATTCAGTACCAATTTATTTCATTAATTTCTGACAAAAAATATTGTTGATTCACTATTATTTAAGAACAAAGTGTTGTAAAACGAAAATGCTTTTTAAATGCGTCATAAAAAATTAAGCTACTCGTATTTATTGGCATTATAAATTCCATTTCTTCCATTGAACTCAATGCAAACTGTTCCAAATCCCATCCTTTCTTGTGACGTCACAAAAACCAGTACCCAGACCCCCTCTTGCTTTCTCCTCTCTCTTCAGTCGCGGCGACCCCGGGGGGGGTCCACAAATCCCCTGTATTCTTAAACCTAGGTTTAGCCGGTACATTATTTCTTGCGCACTGCTGTTACGAAAACCCAAAGGTGAGGATTCCTCTTCTGCTAGTAGTCGATCAGTTTCCTGAACAGTGAAGCCCAGCTGCCAAATTTGAGTTGTAAAACTTAATATAACACATCTTATATGATATTTATAAAATATAATATGTTTCGTAGATACTTTTAAGTTCAAAATTTCTATGGGGCATAAAAGCAGCTTTTTTGACAACTTCAAATGAATTTTAAAAAGGAATGTTGAACGTTTTGTAAAAGCTATCATTTTATAGCTGTCTATTCATCTTCTTTCATCCTAATATCATCCCTTTTTGAATCAACGGGGTATACTTTCATATTAATTTTTTTTAACCAATATCAAAGTAAATTTCGTTCAAATTTTGCCATATAACGCATATTCCTAAATTTGCCCCCAAAAACTTTTAAACCAGCTCCAAGTGTACATCAGAATTAAGAAAAGTATAATATATCTTCATGTCAATGCTATTGATAAAAATTTCATATATACACGGCATTTGCATAATTTTATGTATCATAACTGGAAGAGCTTTTCATGTTTGGTAGCTTTTTTTTTATATTAATAAATTCTCCTAAGCTCGACGCAGAAATTTAAATTTTGGCATGCGCTGCTGGAAAAGGTCCAAGAAATCAATGTTCACATCAAAAACTTTTATTTAAGCATGGTTTGTTTAAAAAGAGTTTCAACAAACACGTCATTTTCGACATTTATTTTTGAACTAGCTAAAATGATTATGTCGTTTTACTGGCAGAGATTTTACATCATATTCATAATGCATCATTGAAAAAAAGGCGAGTTCTGGCATAACAGCATACTGGCGGCGAATCATTATTTACTGTTTAATGAATATCCAATATATGTGAATTTCAAACAGCTTTAGCCAAAACTGAACATACCCATCCATGAGATAAAAACTAGAGAACTAATTCAAATAGAATTAATTTTCCTCATCAAAATTCTTCTTAGTATTATTTGTATTTATACTAGAATGGTTACAATTACATAAATATCCCCATAAACAGCGTTCAGCAACAGAAACGGCTGACCCGACATCCACCCAATTCGGTGCATCGACTATGCACGCTTGTTCAAGGAGTTTTTACTTTCCGTACATGTGCCATGTAAGGAAAGTATTGTAATCATGAAAAAATTCGACTTCGAGATTTTGGTATACTGACACGTTTTGAGGTCTTCTGAATTCATTTATGCTATTTTTACGAGATGTATGTATGTGTGTGTGTGTGTGTGTGTGTGTGATTTAACACGACAGCTCCTAAACGGGGCATTCGATTGAGCTCAAATTGGGTATACATGTTATAAACCACCTTCGCAAGACCGGTATTGATTTGGGTTTGTATAGGACTTATAGTTTTCTACAGGGCTACGACAAAGATTTCTTTTATATTATGGCCTATGGGGGAAAATTCATGAAAGTGTGCTAGCGTTTAAACGGTACATTCGATTGAGCTCAAATTGGGTATATATGTTATAAACCACCATTGTAATACCGGTATTGATTTTGATGTGTAGAGGACTTATAGTTTTTCTACAGGGCTACCACAAAGATTTCTTTTACATTATGGCCTATAGGGGTTGGGTGGAATTCTTGAAAGTGCGCTAGCGTTTAAACGGTACATTCGATTGAGTTCAAATTGGGAATACATGTTATAAACCACAGTCGCAAGACCGGTATTGATTTTGGCGTGTATAGGACTTATAGCTTTTCTACAGGGCTACTACAAAGATTTATTTTACAGTATGGAGTATGGGGGGGGGGGGAATTCTTGAAAGTGCGCTAGCGTTTAAACGTACATTCGATTCAGTTCAAATTGGGTATGCATGTTATAAATCACCATCGTAAGATGGGTATTGATTTTCATGTGTAGAGAACTTACTACGGGGCTACGACAAAGATTTATTTTACACTATGGCCTATGGGGAGAAATTCTTGAAGTGCGCTAGCGTTTAAACGGCGCATTCGATTGAACTCCAATTTGGTATATATGTATGAATTATTCATCAATTAAAATTTATTTAAATGGTTGGTAATGATCTTAATCGTAAGTGTTCGGAAAGTCGAGTGGAGTCACTCCAAATTTTTTTTCTTTTTTGTATAAAGTTTAATTCCAAAAACGTCCACTAGTTTACATTCAGCTCCAAAAATGGTCCAAATCAGTTGACGAATTCTCAAAAATTATTGAATAAACGTCTGAAATGTTTGTCTATTTCGTAGCACCCATTTTCATTGTTAAATTTGTTGTTTTCTCACGAAAGGTGCCACCTAGCAGACATTTTCTGAACTAATTTCCTTTTTCTGAATTTTTTTGGGCGTACCTAAAGTGCAGTCTAAACCAAACTTGGTTGTAATCCCTTCCTCCGTTTTAGATGTGCAACCCATCTATAAGGGAAGTGTAATTATAACCACCCTTAACCCTTTGTGGCGCAACCCTTTCCCAATGCTGATAAAAGGGCAGCCGTGGCCATCGCTCGACTTAACTACCAGCAAGAGGGCGGACGATCGAAACGTTCGTCGAGTGCCACAGATCTGGAGACACTTATTTTGACGACAGCTGGCTGTGCGCGGGCACAGCCAGCTGCGTCAAAAAAAGGGTCTCTAGATCTGTGGCACGCGATGAACGTTTCGATCGTCCGCCCTCTTGCTGGTAGTTAAGTCGAGCGATGGCAACGGCTGCCCTTTTTTCAGCATTGGGACATCTATCCAGCTGTTCTCGTCATTCTTCCATTTTTCAGCAGATGTCAGTGCTGTTAAAAATAATCTTTTTATGGGAAATGACGAGCTAAAAAGTAGAGGATTCTCGTGGAGCTAGGTCACCCGCAACTATTTTTATAGAAATTAAATCTATTCTTAGTGACTGGCAACAGTCAAAGCGTCAGAGTTTGGTGTTCCCAGAGCGGGAACACTTCGCGTTAAAGGGTTAAACCAACTGCAAGAGTGCATCAGAATTAAAAATAGTACAATATATCTTCATGTAAATGCGATTGATAAAAATTACAAATATATACGGCATTTGCATAATTTTATGTATCATAACTGGAAGAGCTTTTCATGTTTGGTAGCTTTTTTTTTAATAAATTCTCCTAAGCTCGAAGCAGAAATTTAAATTTTGGCATGCGCTGCTGGAAAAGGTCCAAGAAATCAATGTTCACATCAAAAACTTTTATTTAAGCATGGTTTGTTTAAAAAGAGTTTCAACAAACACGTCATTTTCGACATTTATTTTTGAACTAGCTAAAATGATTATACCGTTTTGCTGGCAGAGATTTTACATCATATTTATAACGCATCATGGAAAAAAGGCGAGGTCTGGCATAACAGCATACTGGCGGTGAATCATTATTTACTGTGTAATGAATATCCAATATATGTTAATTTCTAAAAGCGTTAGCCAAACTGATTATACTCATCCTTGAGATAAAACTAGAGAGAAAACCAATTCAAATAGTATTAATTTTCCTCCAACGGTTTCCAACCCAGTAATATTTTTTACCCTAACTCTGTGAATGTATTGTCTTCAAATCTATCAAGACCTTGTAGATATCCTTTAAAAAAAACTGTATATCACTGTTAATGTAATTTTGCGGTACCCTGTAAAAAAGTTTAAAAGTAATTTCCATATTTTAACTAGAAATGTGTATATATTAACTGAAACATTTATATATAAACTGTACTGAGCTTGAAATCTATGAATGTTTATAAACTGCCACTAATTTTCATGTATTGGAATTTTTTTTTTAGTGTTCCTATAAAAGAATACGAATGCTACATAACACGCTATATTTTTCAAAGTTATTAAACACTAAGAAAACCAAAATCTCTTGATTCATCTTATGTCTTCCCTAATAAATCATACTTCAACAAATTTTGGATCACCAATTTCGCGTTGAGAAATTTTAAACTATTTTAGTCTTCCGGACGTAATATTTTATTTTTATTTTAACCACACGCTAGGTAACATGTGTTGCGACATTTTTTTTCAGCGAATAGCTGTAAGAACATTTTTCTTTCTTCAAGTTTCCAAATTTATCAATATTTAACGTCTCAATTTAGCGTCTCGAAACAAGAAAAAAAAATTATACAAACTCGCATTTTGAGAGCAAGAATTTTTCCCTAGACGTTCGACTACGGCAAATTAATTTAGCTGAACTAGCAAAAAGAAAATTTTGCTTACCATTTGCAGTAAATGAGAAAAAACATGAAAGTTCAGATGAAAAGGTATTTTTAATAACTTACTTATCTTACACAAAGGTGCAAAAAAATTCCTTTTAAAAACTTATACTTAACCCGTTTCTAGTAAAAAGGATCTAGTCAGTAAACGTTACGATTTAAAAAGATTTCGAGTTTTTTTTTGTTTTTTTTTTAATGCGAAGACACCAAAATAACTTTATAAAGTTACAAGATAAATACATCACCGCACGAAGATATAATTTTGCTAGCAATGTTATAAATAAAAGTACCTGAAATCAGAAAGCTGTATCTTCTAAAACACCCCTTCGGATATTTGTTTTTAATTAATTAAGAATGTGTGTGTGTGTGTGTGTGTGTGTGTTTGTGTGTTGTCCTAGTTTTCTTTAATTTTTCTAAAATCATTCATCCTATCATACAGCAACGAAAGTAAAACTTCTTTTAAAGATGATTTAAATAGTTTATTTCCCTCATCCTTTTCCATGAAAGGAATCATATGCAGAAAAATTCTTTTAATTACACAAATTAACTTTTTGTATTAAAGAGAAACCTTAATTTATCCGAACAATTATGCGAAACTGAAAAAAAAATCGTTATTGCAAGAGCCAACTACTTAGTCTAGCTTGCTTTTTGATTTTTTAATCCAGTTTTTGCATTTATGGTTTGATACTTATAGCATTACATTAAGAATTGAAGAAGAGGGAAAAATTGTAGTTTCTAAAGTATAAGTAGAATTGAAATTATAAAAATTATCTTGATAGAGAATTACGTTCATTAATTATTATTATTATCATCCTCCTTGTGTGTTCAGAATGTTTCAGAAATTTCTATTAAATTGAATGCTCTTTTGAATAGTTTAAGTTTCTCATTTAATGCTGATCCACAATTTTTTTGCTTTAAATACGGTACATCAAGCAAGCGCTATGAAATTCGTATACAAAAATTCTAAAGGTACTAGACTAATATCGTTATAGCAAAAATCCACTTAACCGTCTCTATGGCAAAAGCCGGAAAACATTCTATCAATCACATTATAAGTATGTAAAGGGTGCCTCAAAAGGCGGTGACACTCTTTAATGTACGGAGAAATAAAATTAAAAAAAAATACTGCTCCCATCCAGAAGGAATAGATTTCTGTTTTCTGCGTCCCAAAACTAGGTATCGACGAAATGGTCAAGAATTTCTAGTCCGTATACTGGCTAATCACAGCAGAATGACTAGTTTGCGTACGAGAAATTATCGTTCGATTTTTGGAGTACTAGAATGACTGTTTTTGAGTCTACCCGCCAGCGTATGCTTGGCGGGTAGACTCAAAAACCCTATCTATTTACAGATATATTCACCTGGGTACAATCACCAGATTATAGAAGAGAGATCTAAAAAGTGGATAAGTGGGTTCAGAAGTGTCTTGTCTATGATCTAGTATTTATGAGAGTACATAAACTCATAAATAGGGATTGCAAGCCAGAAAATCGGATCCGGCATCATCAGGTGTCCACCGGATCCGGAAACTACTTAAAAAATAAAAGACTAAATATGAAAATGAAGGGGTTCGAGTACAATAATTGTCTTAAATTCATGACTATTTGTTGACAAATAAAACCGACATGTGTAGAAGCTGAAAAGGCCTTTTCAGCTGCTGGCTGAAGTCGACTTGCAGATATCCCGATTAACACTATTTGTTTCCTGTGATTCTTTTTTAGAAGCGAAACTTGATTTTTTTATAATCGATATACCCAAAATTAGTGTTTAAAGGATATTTATTGAAACATACTCGATATTATGATACCTGTCATCATTATTAAGACTGCTTAGCGTGACGAAATGACATATTTATTGTGAACATAGTTGATTAAGTTAGATTTAGGTTATATAAGAAACTTACATAATGTAACGTAAGTTACAAGATAATTTTCCTTGATATCATTTGGGAACTCTATTAAGACTGAACTTAAACACTATCATACTAAATAATCCTTATAAATAAAAATGAAATTCTGTTTGTTTGTTTGTTTGTTTGTTTATTTGTTTGTGGATTTGATTCGTATACAAATCCACAAAAATGGACCTATCAGCTTGAAATTTTGCACAGATATGTAAAATAATATAGAATAAATGATAGTCCACTTTAAAACTTTGAAAGTCCACCCGTTCCCGGAATTTAAGAGATTTTTTATGTTCTCCACGCAAAAAGCTTTCCGTAATTGTAACCCCTGTAGTGAAAAAAGTGTGAAATAAGGATCGTGGTTGCCATGTGTGGCGATTTTGCCGAATAAAATGTTTTAAATTCTCAAAGTAAAAATAAAAGAATAATAATGATTTTTTTTTGTTAGTTTATATTCGTAAGGTTATTTTTTTTTAAATTATAATATTGTGTGCATGGAAAATCGGAGCAGGAATGAAATGTTTTATACGCAAAACAATAAGAATTGAAGATTTCCGAGGCTAA
This sequence comes from Cheiracanthium punctorium, assembly GCA_038373885.1. Taxonomy (NCBI): domain Eukaryota; kingdom Metazoa; phylum Arthropoda; class Arachnida; order Araneae; family Cheiracanthiidae; genus Cheiracanthium; species Cheiracanthium punctorium. The sequence goes on along the minus strand of JAWZYV010011933.1, from coordinate 301,230 downwards.
TATGTTAAAATTTTTTAGTTTGGCGAAAAAATAAAATGGCTCAAATGCCGAGAAAGTGAGTTCTAGCGGTTTGCACTGTTTCCGGCTTGGAATTTACTGTGAGCTTAAGGAAACGGATTTTTGAAAACAAGTGCAAAGGTTTTATTAGAATACAGCATTAAATTTTAATGATCCGTGCGGAAATAATGCAGTTATTAAGGGATTTCATGCGATCTATCTTCAGCATTCTCGCCAATTGAGTGCATTGATTTTAGTTGGGGGAATTCCGCCAAATTTCAGATAATTGAAATCTTCGCATATAGTACATCGGAGTAACGATGAATAAAACATGTTATAGTTGATAATTTAAAAAATGAGGCTGTATTAAGGGATTCCACTTTTCAAAAAAAAATGCCTGGCGGTCGCACCATTTCCCATTTTGATTGCTGATAAGTCAATGCTTCGAATGATTCCCTGAAAAAACTCTTGCAAAATGGCGTATATTGGCACTTTGGCGAGGCTTAGATTTGAAACTGGATTTTATTTGAGACTGGTATCTATATTAATAAAATAATGTGTCTAAACTGTTTGTTTGTCTGTGTCTCGCGTAGCTCGCAAACGGGTGATCGGAGACCTACCAATTTTTGAACGGAAATTCTCCATGACAGGTCCCGACACACCTCGAAGCGATTTTTTCAAAATTCGAACTATTTTAGGAAATATCGATATAAACGTATCGCAAAAGGCTAATTTTTGCTTTCCGCCATTTCGTAATTGTAACCCCACAGTGCATTAAGCGACAATTAAGCTTATCTAGGTTGCCACATTCGGCAGTTCATTAAATGATTCAGACTCTTGAAGTAAAAATAAAAGAATAACGATATTTTTTTTTTTTTACTAGATTATATGTAAGGTTGTTTTTAAATTAAAATATCGTGTGCATGTGAAATCAGAGCGGGAATGAAATGATTTATACTCAAAAGAAAAATAGAATTTGGAAATTTTCCGAAAATAAATGTGCAACTTTTTAATTGGGCGAAAAATAAAAGGGGTTGATGTGCGATTTTGAGGAGGATTCTAACGCTTGGCGCTATTTATCGTAATTTAATAGTCTGCTGTTTGGGTTATGAATACACCTGCGTATAAGTTTTTGAAATTTTCATTCAGTTGGAATTGTGCATTTTTCTGAGCAGCTTTATTGCATCTATTTCTAATATATTACATCCAGAAAAAAGGATGTTAGAAATATCAATTTTAATTTTGTTTAATCACACTCATGAATAATGATACACTTTTCAACTTAATAAAATAAGGAACGAAAATAGGGAAGACCTATGAATTATAACTCTTTTTATATATAGCACTTTAGTGCGTATTTAAAATCTGAAAGTGTGTCAGATTTTCTATGATTCTAGAGCTTGGCGCAATTTAATGAGAGGGTATTTTTAAAAACAAGCGTAGGTTATCTTATAAATAAAAATGAAATTCTGTTTGTCAATTTGTTGATTTGGGTAGTATACAATTCCACAAAAATGGACCTGTCAGCCTGAAATTTTACACAGATATATGTAAAATAATATAGAATAAATGATAGTCCACTTTAAAACTTTGAAAGTCCACCCGTTCCCGGAATTTAACGGAATTTAAGAGATTTTTTATGTTCTCCACGCAGAAAGCTTTATGTAATTGTAACCCCTGTAGTGAAAGTGTGAAATAAGCATCTTGGTTGATATGTGTGGCGATTTTGCCGAATAAAATGTTTTAAATTCTTAAAGTGAAAATAAAAGAATAAAAATGATTTTTTTAGTTTATATTTGTAAGGTTATTTTTTTAATTATAATATCGTGTGCGCATAAGAAATGAGAGCAGGAATGAAATGTTTTATAAGCAAAACAATGAGGATCGAAGATTTCCGAGACTAATATGTAAATTTTTTTTAGTTTGGCGAAAAATAAAATGGCTGATAGGCCGATTTTTAGAAAGTGAGTTCTAGCGGTTTGCACAGTTTTAGGCGTTTTGGCGCAATTTACTGAGAGCTTAAGGGAATAGCATTTTTGAAAACAAGTGTATAGGATTTCTTAGAATACAGCATTAAATTTTAACTATCCGTGCAGAAATAATGCAGTTATTAAGGCATTTCAAGCGATGTAGCTTCAGAATTCTCGCCAATTGAGTACACTGATTTAACTTGGGAAATCCGTCAAATTTCAGAAAATTGAAATCTTCGCATTTAGTACATCGAGGTAACGATGAATAAAGCATGTTATAGTTGATAATTTAAAAAATGAGGCTGTATTAAGGGATTCCACTTTTCAAAAAATTGTCTTTCAATCGAACCATTTCCCATTTTGATTGCTGCTAATTCAATGCTTCGAAGGATTCCCTGAAAAAACTCTTGCAAAATGGCGTATGCTGGCACTTTGGCGAGGCTTAGATTTGAAACTGGATTTTACTTGAGACTGGTATATATAATAAGACTGGTGATAGATAAAAATGAATGTTGGTATGTGTGTAGGAGGTTGAAAAACTCAGCACCGTTTCACCGATTACCATGAAATTTGGTTCACCTAAGTCTTTTATCATGGAGAAGGTTTTTATGCTATACGTTTTCCTCTAACTTTCCACTAGGTGGCGCAGCAGAACGTCGAATTCTATTCCGTTTAGCCGTTTGCTATGCGAATATCGTCCAACCAATTTCGATGAAATTCTGTACACGCGGATATTAGAACACGGAGAATATTTTTCACTATCCATTTTGCTGTAACTTGCCGTTAAGTGACACTGCAACGCATCAACCTCTATACCATTGGACTGATCGGCATAAAATTTTTTACACTTACACATTTGAGCACAAAAAATATATTCTAACTGTGTTCCTTTTGATGTTACTCACCATTAGATGGCACTGCAATGCATTATTGTTTTAACTCGGCACTAGATGACCCTGCAGCAGGCCAAATTCCTGACCATTCAAACGGTCGCTATGAAAATCAGTATACATAGCTATTTCAACAATGAGAATATTTTGGCGTTATCTATTTTGCTACATCTCGCCACTTGACGGCGCTGTAGCAAATCATTACTTTAATTAATCACTAGATGGTTAACTGACCACTAGATGGTAACTGATCGCTATGAAAATAGGTATACATAGATATTTGAACACGGGGATGAGTTTGGCGCTATCCATTTTCCTATAACTTGCCACTCGATGTTGCGTCCACACATGAACTTCAGGACTATTCAGCCGATCGTCATGAAAATTCGTATACATCGATATCTGAATGCGAAGAATATTTTCGCCGTATCCGTTTTGCTAAAACTCGCCACTAGATTGCGCTACGTCGCATCGCCTTCTGCACCGTACAAACGATTGCCTTGAAATTCGGTATGCATGATTATTGAACACAATATAACGCGATATCAATTTTGCTATATCTGTTTATTACAATGAATAGTAATCACCACAAATCGTAATATCAAAAAGTCCATTCATTCCCGTGCGAAGAACGGGTACTTCAGCTAGTATGTCTATAAATATAATTATCAATATAATATTTATAATTAAGTGTAATTATAAGTATGTTATATTATTATATGGTATATAATAACGCAAATATTATCTCATGATAATCACTGTTTTATTTTGATTACAAATAAATTTTTGTTACTATATTATATCTAATAATAATAATAATAATATATAATATAATGTATAATAACTTAGATCTAGTGTTATATTATAAGGTTAAAATTTAACTATTTATATTAGATACTATTTTTAATTGTTCGTTTTATTCGTAACTGATGCTTGATTATATATAATACAGTTGATAATAAATTGATTTCCTAAGAAATAAACTGTCTTCTTTATAAACTTTATGATACACTCACTTAAACATCTTTTGTACAGTTAGTTTTGGAACGAAAGATACGTCGTTTTGATGTGGCCAATCCGACCGGATTAAAACTGCTATCGGATTACGATCTCTACTGATAATGTCTAGTACCAAATATTATTTTCTAGATGAAGATTTTTATTAATATACGTTTACACTTTAAGAAATAAAAGCGACAAAATAGCTTGCATAGACATTTTTTTAAATAGATGAAACTGGCATTTAATTTTCTGACTTTCTCCATAGAAAAGGTTTGAGTAGCTATAACGATGTTTGTCTGGTACCTTCAAAATTTTTGCATACGTTTTTCAGAGTACTATAGCTTCATGAACCTTATTTAAAATAAGAAAATTGTGTATCAGTATTAATTGAGAAATTTCCTGCAAAATTAAAATAGTCAAAAGAACATTAAAGTTAATAAAAATTTTCCACTAAAGCAAATAAATAACTGATTTGAAAATATTGATGATAAAGCAAATTTGAACATAAATATGTTTAAATGAACATAGTTTGCTATCAACATTTTTTTTTATGGTTTCAATTATACTTATACTAAAAATTATACTGTTAGTTCTCCACTGGTTTTTTTTCTCTTCTGTCATTCATAATGCTATGCTATAACTATAAATACAAAACTTTGATTTTTTTTTTAAACTAAGTAAGCGGTATCTACAATAACATATTTTTCAATTCTTCTTATAATCTGATAGGATAAATTAATTTTTTTTTCTTAATACAAAATCATAATTTTGTGAAATTAATAGAACTTTTTCATTACATATGATTCCTTTTTTAGAGAAGGATGGGAGGATTATTTTAATGTCTTTCAAATGTTTTCAAAAGAAGTTTTACTTTGGATACAAATCAATTTAGAAATAGAAAACTTGAACTACATAAACATACATTCTTAAGTAATTAAAAGCAAATACCCAAAATGGTGTTTTAGAAGATCCAACCTTTGGATTTAATACACATTTATTTATATCTTTACTAGTAAAATTATTTCTTCTTTTGGATACGTATTTATCTTATAACTGTATAAAGTTATTTTAGTGGCTGCGCATTTTTTTAATCGAAATCTTTTTAAATTGTAACGTTTACTCACTTGATCCCTTTTACTAGAAACGTGTTAAGTATAAGTTTTTAAAAGGAATTTTTTTGCACTGTCGTGAAACATAAGTACGCTATTAAAAATACCTTTTCAGTTTAACTTTCATGTTTTTTTTCTCTCACTTACTGCAAAAGGGGAAAGAAGGAGTAATTAATAAGAAATTTTTATTTCTGCCAGTTCAGCTAAATTAATTTGCAGGCTTAATTTGATGTCTGGGGAAAAACTCAATATGTGAATTTGCATAATTTTTTTTTTCTTGTTCCGATACGCTAAATTAAGACCTTAAATATTGATAAATTTGGAAATTTGAGGAGGAAAAAAAATACTCCCAAATCTGTTCAATGAAAAAAATGTCGCAACACATGTTACAAAACTTTTGATTAAAGTAAGAACAAAATATTACGTCAGACTAAAATAGTTTAAAATTTATCAAAAGGAAATTAATGATCCGAAATTTGTTGAAATTTGACTTATTTAGGAAGATATTACAAGACAAATTAAGAGTTTCTTTTCTTCGCGTTTCATAACTTTGAAAAACGTCTCGTGCCTTGTAGATGCTACAAAATTTCTTTGTATTTGGATAATTTATGTTTTAAAGACAACTTTTTTCCTCTTAATATATACGCTGGTATTCAGAATTAAGGTTACAAACAGAAAATCTATAATAGCTGAAGAAGTACTTGGTTTAATGTAGCAAATTTGACACAGAAATATACGTATTACTATAGGAGGAAGTATACAACAAAATAAAGGTGGATTGTCAGTTACATCAAAACTAGCTTTATCAAAATAACATCCTCTAAATAATATACACTCTTAAAAATAGGGAGCGGTGATCAATGCGTATTGCTTCTTCTTGTTCTTCTTTTTCTTTGGGTTTGTGTGGGGTACCCTTAGTAGCACAACGAGTTCAAAAAACGTTCAAACACGTACGTTTGAACACGTGAAAACACAAACGTTTAAAACACGTTTTCCGACGTTAAAAAACGTTTTTTAAACGTCTTTTGGACTAATTGTGCTACTAGGGACTGTGCAGCTCCGCTTAGGTTAGCATTTTGTGCCAATACTTCCTAGTTCCATTTATTTGGTTCGCCCACTTTGTCTATAAAGTCAGACAAGCCATTTATGGAACTAAGTTGCAACTCTTTAGTACCTAATGATGATTCCTAAAGTAGTGAAGCGAATGAGTTCAAAGACATAATACTCATAAATGATCTAATGTGCCGTTGATTCATTTTTCATGCGTATTGGGTCCTGTTGAAAAAGTTTTGAAAATTGTATGAAGATTTGCAGGAGGGAAGGTATGCAAAGGCATTGCATTCATAAACGATGTGATGTGCCGTGTCTTTGTAGCATTTCCTGCATATAGGGTCCTAATGCAAAAGTCTCACTGTATAAAGATTTTTTTTTCAGAAATAAAAGTGTTCTGTGATGACGCCGGCAATAGTTCGCAACATCAACATTGAACATCTAAGAATTTCAGAAGCAATATTTGCCGATGATTTAATGGCCATACTTTTTAGAATGTTTTTGCCAGAAAAATCGCACCAAGTTTTATTCATCTCCTGTTTTTCCCATTTGATAAGCACGTCTTCTATGGTCTTCATATGGATGCCACAAAAAGGTTCCGCATATTATTAGAAGACGGTCCCTATTTTACCAATTCATCCACCTTTCCATTACCTTCGATTCCCTGATGTCTTTGCAATCATTAAAGAGTTACCTCGTTTCTGATTGCCAGTTCCCTTAGAAGATTTCTACATTCCAGGACAATCCTTCATTTAACTTGGAATGAATTAAGATAATTTAAGGCCACTTGATGGTCACTAAAAATCAGAATCCGCTTAACATGGTAGCCTTTTGTAAAATTTATCATTAGACAGTCAGTAATGACATGAACGATACGTATTTACGGCAGCTAGAACTCGGACAGACAGGCAAACCTAATCCAAAATACAGTTCAACTTGGCCCGGAAAATGTTTATGATTGCGTTCGTTAAAATCTTGGCTTAACCCTTTAACGAGAGCAGTGTTCCCGCTCTGGGAACACCAAACTCTGACGTTTTGACTGTTGCCAGTCACGAAGAACAGATTGGATTTCTATAAAAATAGTTGCGGGTGACCTAGCTCCACGAGAATCCTTTACTTTTTAGCACGTCATTTCCCATAAAAAAATGGTCACGATTCTTTTTAACAGCACTGACATCTGCTGAAAAAAGAGAAGAATGCGAGAACAGCTGGATAGATTGCCCAATGCTGAAAAATGGGCAGCCGTTGCCATCGTTCGACTTAACGACCAGCAAGATGGCGGACGATCGAAACGTTCATCGCGTGCCACAGATCTAAGAGACCCTTTTTTGACGCAGCTGGCTGTGCCGCACAGCCAGCTGTCATCAAAAAAGAGTCTTTAGATCTGTGGCACGCAGGGGCGTAGCCAAGGGGAGGGTCATAACCCCCCCCATGAGAAATTTTTTGCCATACAAAATGTATATTCTTCACTCTTTTATCACACACACGTATACATATACATGAGTTGTAGTAGTCGTAACCCCCCCCCATGAAAAATTTCTGGCTACGCCCTTGGTGGCACGCGATGAACGTTTCGATCGTCCGCCATTTTGCTGTTAGTTAAGTCGAGCGATGGCAACGGCTGCCCTTTTTTCAGCATTGGGAAAGGGGTTGCACCTCAAAGGGTTAAATGATTTTTGAAAAGATCGATTCCACAATTCCTATCGATATAACCGAGGCTCTGCCGCATGCATAAAATAAACAAACCTACGTAATACTGAATTCCTGCACCATAGTTTTCTGGCGGTCAAATAAAACCAACTCCAAAGTGGACATTCATCTTTCAGTGCTCGGAAAATGTTATTTAATGCTTCACACCCGGCTGCAGTTAGTTCCCTTCGGCCGTACATCATGAGGCAAGACTCCGACTGAGTTAAAGAGTGTTATGCGTAACTCCTCCCCGGTGTTTCCATCACCGCGTAACATAAATTGCTGCAGCCAGAGCATTCAAATGAGGCTTCAGCCTTGCATTAATGTATTCCGTGAGGAGAAAAATCTTTTTAATATCGTGTAACGTTTAATAGCGCTCTTATCGCTACTGTTACCACCGAAGCACCCACCAAGGATGTACAAGCGAAATTTTCAGTGACCTTGAGAATTGCAAAGATGCTAATCGATGTTGTTTTTTATAACCAAAATTTTAATTGCGTTACATTGTAATCAACGGTTTCTTAAATTTTTACGCAATTCGTCTTACACTGAGCCAAAACACAGAGAATTCCAAAGATGTTAACGACTGCTGTTTTTATAACCAAAATTTTAATTGTGGTACATTGTAATCAACGGTTTCGTAAATTTTTACGCAATTCGTGTTACACTGAGCTAAAACGCAGAGAATTCCAAAGATGTTAACGAATGCTGGTTTTTTAACCAAAATTTTAATACTGTTATATTGTAATCTACGGGTTCGTAAATTTTTACACAATTCGTGTTACATCGAGCCAAAACACAAGCTTATTCAACGTTTTCCATTTACAGTTACCGCAACAGCGTAAACTTTATGACCACTTCACCAACAAATGCGGCCCTACCATGGGCGACTGGATAAGACACTGAACATGACAGATGACTGAAATATGAAGGTCCAGGGTTCTGTCCCATCACGCGGCAGTCGATCGAATTGTCTGGAGTTTCGGGTGGTTTTCTCCGGATCTAAAGTTAATGCTTCTTAAAACTTCTTAAAAATTTCTTCACCCAAAGTACTCCCTCCAAGGCAGATACCCATCGTGCAGGTTTGTCTTAATGCAATCACTAACAAACATAACTACTTCACGATACAGTCCAAGTTATTAGATAAAGACACAATTGCAGTAACTCGGATACTTTCTTATTGTTCAAATTTCAGGCAATAATATATCCCGAACTTAAGGTGCGGGCAACTTTATATGCCAGTGACTGTGAACCTACAGCACGCGTGCCACTAGGTGTCACACGTCAGGTATTTCAGTGGCACGCTACAGGCGATTAAAATTACTTTTATCCACTTACATTTACTGAAAACAACATTTCATTAGGATACGGCAAGTGCCCGCCATTAGTGGAGGAAAAAACATCTCATTAGAATAATTTACCGTATTTTTAAATAATGTTAATTCAACTTATATTTAATCTATATAAATAAAACACGCTGTAAAATGTCAGTTGGTTGGTTAGTTAGTTAGTTTGTCTGCGTCTCGCGTAGCTCCGAAACGGGTGATCGTAGACCTACCAAATTTTGCATGGAAATTCTCCAGGACGGGTCCCGACATACCTCGAAGCGATTTTTTCGAAATTCGAATTATTTTAGGAGATATCGATAAAAAACCTGTCGCAAAAGGCTACTTTTTGCTCCGCCATCTCGCAGTTGTAACTTCGTAGTGGAAAAAGAGAGAATGTAGCATATCTAGGTTGCCATATTTGGCAAGTTTATTAAATGATTCTGACTCTTTAAGTAAAAATAAAAGAATAACGATTTTTTTGTTTAGATTATTTGTAAGGTTGTTTTTTAACCCGTAAGCAGGCGCGTCTACTTTTGTAACTTAGGCACTCGCGTGGGGTAAATCTTACCCCATTTTGTCTTCTTGGGGTAAGATTTACCCCACGCGAGTGCTATTTACGTATTTTGACTAAAAACGTTTGAAAAACAAATTTGCGGACTTATAGCGTAAAATACATCAGTTCTATTACGTTTCATGGTAGAAAATCTTGCTTTTCTATTTATTTAGAATTTTTCTAGCTGTTCCTTTAAATATCATGATTTCCGAAAAGAAAATTTCATAGGATATGCTTTATACCTAAAAACACTCATTACTTTAATAATAGGATATTAATTACAACTAATAGCCTTTTGTCAGTACATACCAGTAGTGTAACATCAATTTACATCTAATTTACATTTAGTTTATATTCAGTTTACGTTAACAACGTAATGAAACGTTGTTAGTCGCGCGGGAGTATTGAATCCCCAAGTGGAATTTTCTTCCCTTCCGGATAACAAAGAAACTGCATTTTTTTACCCACCCCAACTAGACCTTGACCTTGAAAGGTACAAGACGGGACAAACTTGTTCTCAAAAAATTTCTCACATTTTACAATGAAAAAGTGTCACTGGGGTGAAATTTACCCCAGCGCGCGGGCTTACGGGTTAATTAAAATATCGTGTGCTTGTGAAATCAGAGCAGGAATGAAATGTTCTATACTCAAAAGAAAAATAGGATTTGGAAATTTTCCGAGATTAAAAAGTGAAACTTTTTAATTTGGTGAAAAATTAAAAACGCTGATGTGTGATTTTGATGAGATGATTCTAACGCTTGGCGCTATTTATCTTAATTTTATCGTCAGCAACTTGAGTTATGAATACACCTGAGAATAATTTTTTGAAATTTTCATTCAGTTGGAATTGTGCATTTTTCTGAGCAGCTTTACCCCATCTATTTCTAATGTATTACAACCAGAAAAAGGATGTTAGAAATATCAATTTTAATTGTGTTTAATCACACTCATCAATAATGATATACTTTCCAACTTAATGGAATATGGAAAGAAAATAGGGAAGACCCATGGGGATTATAATACACTTTTAATATATAGCACTTGAGTGCGTATTTAAAATCTGAAAGTGTTTCAGATTTTCTTTCCTTTCCGTTTTTTGATAAAGGCCAGTATATCCAGAAGCTCTTCGGAATTAATATAGGACGATAGGTGAAAATAATTTATTCCTTTTTGTAGGTTTTTGTCATTTAACCATCTTATTTTTGTAACCAGGGGCGGCCCGTCACAGTAAGCATCGCATCTGGAAGCCGGCTTCGAAGGAGCGTCATTTCGAACATAAAAACTAAGTAGAGCATAAAAGGGGGCGTCTTTTTACTTTCCGAACATGTAAGGAAAGTATTGTAATCATGAAAAAATTCGAATTCGAGATTTTGGTGTATTGACACGTTTTGAGGTCTTCTGAATTCATTTATGCTATTTTTACGAGATGTGTGTATGTGTGTGTGTGTGTGTGTGTGTGTGTGTGTTTGTGTGTATGTGAGTGAACACGATAGCTCCTGAACGGGGCATGCGATTGAGCTCAAATTGGGTAAATATGTTATAAACCACCGTCGCAAGACCAGTATTGATTTTGATGTGTATAGGACTTATAGTTTTTCTACAAGGATAAAACAAAGATTTCTTTTACATTATGGCCTATGGGGAGAAATTCTTGAAAGTGCGCTAGCGTTTAAACGGTACATTCGATTGAGCTCAAATTGGATATATATGTTATAAACCACCGTCGCAAGACCTGCATTGATTTTGGTGTGTATAGGACTTATAGTGTTTCTACAGGGCTACGACAAATATTTCTTTTACATTATGGCCTATGGGGGAAAATTCTGGAAAATGCACTAGCGTTTAAACGGTCCATTCGATTGAGCTCAAATTGGGTATATATATTATAAACCACCGTCGCAAGACCTGTATTGATTTTGGTGTGTATAGGACTTATTGTTTTTCTACAGGGCTACGACAAAGATTTCTTTTACATTACGGCCTATGGGAAAAATTCTTGAAATTGCGCTAGCGTTTAAACGGTGCATTCGATTGAGCTTCAATTTGGTATATATATTTGAATTATTCATCGATTAAAATTTATTTCAATGCTTGGTAATGATCTTAATCGTAAGTGTTCGGAAAGTCGAGTGGAGTCACTCCAGATTTTTTATATTAGCAGGGGGCGACACTTACTGTAAGGCCACTCCTGTTTGTAACCATCTTAATTTTAAATTCCATTCAGAATCTGAGAGATTTCAGTGCCGAGGAAGCCGGTGAGGAATAGCATTCTCTCCGAACAAGATTTATTAAAATGGCGAACCAACTGACCGCCGGAAGCGGCTAGTAGTAATATGAATCAAACGTTATTTTCTACAATAAACTTTTCGTATTCAAAATGAAGTAAAAGTCGTATATTTAGTCTCATTCTTGTTCATTGAGCGCCGTGTACTGAACTCACCTTTCCAACCGATCATTATTTTAAAGATACATCGTAACATTTTCTATTTTAAATGAGTTCAAATAACGATCCAGAAGGTTCGGTGCATTATTTTTCAACCCTGTGGGTGTGGTTAGCGTTGAATGAAAAATTGCTATAGCTGTTCAGAAAAGGGAAAATTTATAGAGGAAAGATATTTCATGCATTTATTAGGTGAAAAATATGCACTTATCTTTTTTCTTACTACACTCCAGAGCAAGATTGTGCATTAAAAATGTTACTTATAAATATTTTACGAATAGGGGTTATAGCGCCACAAATACTTTCCTTCGGCGTTGTTATCAGCTTGGATTTACTTGAAATTGCTTTTTCTCAAAATTACAGTACATAAAGTATCATTTCAAGAAGGAGGGGTATTAGCTTATCCATTGATAAGTTCCAGAGTAAGCTAGGGCAGTTACTACCAACATACTATATAAAACCCGCTATTTTAATGTGTCGCTAAATTGCACGTGCTTTAGACAAAATGTATTACGCTGAGTTTCTTTTATCTCAATTATACTACTTTCCTGAATTTTTTGCATTGCATATCGTTCTAGAATTTCAAAGGAATTTTGTTTGAAGTGTTTAATTTATGATTATTACTAAGACACTCGCAGATTTTCAGTTGGCTTAAAAATGCATTTGTTTTACTTTAATTTATAATCTTATGAAATATTAAAGAAAAACGGATTTAAATTGCTAGAAGGGGGGGGGTTGCTTTTGCATATCATGAGACAAAGTTTTACATAGTTCAGATGCGCTGTGCAACTCAAACGAATTTTTTACTTCCTTACATTCACAGGTAGAGTTGTAAAATATGACTAGGGGAGAAGAAGTAATAAAGTGTGAGCAGGAGATTGAAATTGTTGTTCTGGTGAATTCCAGGACTTTATTTTTCGTAGGGAATCAGATTGTACGATTTTGTATGACAGCGTATTTTGGAATGTACTAATGCTTCTTTTTGATATAGCATCATAAATTATAATACCTATTTCCCGCACAATACTATTTCGAAAGTCTTCAATCTCCAGAAAACAATATGTGGCCACAAAAATGAGATTCGCCACTTGAAATCATCTAATGCGCCAATTTTGGAGCATGCGCAAAGATTTTGCCAACCCTGATCTAGATCTATAGATATACTGACGATTATTTAGCTCTATAGATAAATAGATATCTAAAATATCTAGATTTATAGACTCACCCACCGTCTGTCAGTTAAATATAAAAGTTACTTATTTTATTTTAATCGATTACCCTATGGTAATATAAAAACCTCATTTAAATATCTAGATATTTAAATGTAACAGAGTACTACTGAAGTCCTAACGGCGATACCCGTTATTTCAAAGTATTTTTATATATCCTTTCTGTGGAATCAAAGAAATTTTCTTTTATGATCGCTAACAGATGTTTCGCTATTCGTGTAAATTATTTAATTATTATGTAACTCTGTTATAACGGCAAAGAAAAGATCATTATTAATGACGTTATAACCGAATGATATTGCAAGCGATTGAATAAGCAGGGCAAAATATTTTGAAACCATAAAGGAACTTTCGCTGTAAACAAATTCACTTAAAGTGAGCTCAATCTATGTTTCACTAATGCTCATAAATTATTTCATGATAATGTATTCTAATTTCATTGAAACGATCAAATTATTTATGACACCACAACCGTAAGACGGTATAGGCAGGTTTCTCTTCCTCACTCAAATTATTGAATGGAACAAAATATTCTGGTGCTACACAAGTAATTTGATACTGTGAACGATTTCACCGTAACAGAGTTCAACTGTAATACCTAAAACTCTTTTCGTAGTCTAAAACACAGCAGTTTTTCAAGAGAAAACAGCTCCGAACTATTCCCAGTGGAACAGAATATACTTGTACAGTCATAAACAGTGCTTTATCGAAATATATGTGAGGGGGAAAAAGCAACTTGGTAGTTCAAACAGAGCTTCTCCGCAAAACGGTGCATACTCAAATATCGACAAGAGGAGTCGTAGGGGATTACATTTTATGTCAGTGTGAAAATATGTATATTTCATTGGTAAATAAGAAGTTCTTAGATCAGAATATATTATGTTAGTTTTAAAAGAATATTTTATGTGGTTTGTCATTTAAAACGTTTGAAGATAGAGTAAAATACTTTCGAGAATTTTTTTAAAATTATACTACATTAAAATAAAAACACACATTTATAAAATTTTCTATAAAAGTTTTTGCTGACAGTAATATATTTGATTCCGTACATTCTAAGCCAGCGAAATATGTGTGCAATAATGTATAAGACACTAAAACTCTTTAATTTCTTTATTTTAAATATTTAAAATACATGCAAATGAAAGGCAAGTTGTATATATCTGATGGTTATTTTTCATGTTGTGTTACCATGTTTTTGAAGCACACACATTGAGTGTATTAGTATATCAATGTTTCGGAGCTTCCGATGTGTTGCTGTTGTATTTGGAGCATTTATTTTTGGACTTGTCTGCTTGGTTTCGAGAACCCCATTATGAATTCTTGCCAAGGAAAATGCACAAAACAAAGAAAGTTTTTACTAGTATTTAGAAAGGAAATTTGAAGGTCATTGTGATGGAGATCACATATCTAATTTAATAATCATTTACTTTGGCTTTCTTTAATGTAATCTATCCAAATTCAAGAATTCTAAATCACTTCTGTTTTCATTTTTCTGCCATTTCGGCTTTTACATCTGTATTTTCGCTTTTCCCGCATGCATTATTCTTATTTGTTTGTCTCTCGAAATGAGACCCGGTGGCGTTATGAGCTAAAAATAGATTATATTACGTCCGTTTGCAAAATCAACGTACTTTCTGCTTCCCCTCTTGGCATCCTGCTGGCGTAAGTTAGTATTTGTTGCCCTTCCGATGTCTTAAAAATGATTTGCTCGCGATTACGTCATTTTAATTTTATTGGATTAACTGTTAGGGTTGCTCTGGAATGGGCGTTATTGATCTCGACCAAGTTATTGTTCTCGCCAATGTGTAATTCTGTGCTGGCGTCATTTTTAAGTCATTCCATCTTAATTGCACTGTCCATATAGAACGTCATTTTATTTTCGCTGAGCCACCACCGCCCGTTATAATAATGTTTCAATAGTGTATGTTTAATAAAATAGTTTTTCAGTATTTAACGTCTTTTTATTATATTGCAATTAAGTGTATCGAACCTGGTTTCTGCATTATCTCACAACGCAACTTAATAATTTAAAACAGCCTAACCAAATAATTTCGTCACAGTCATAGGACTAAACGCAAGCAATCATGGGTTAAATGGGAATCGAACCCAAATCCGTACGCTTAAACCGTTAGAGGAGAGAAGGGTTTACCCTTAACCACTCGGTCACTGATTCCCGCCTTCGGTATCAGTTGAAAGGAAAATGCATTTCTTTGCATTTCACTGCATCCTAAGTCTTGATACAGAGAAAAGAGTTTTACAGGCAAAGAGAAAAACTGCTGTTCACGAAATATGTGTACAAAAGACATACGCGCAATCAGAAACTGAAATCCATCGGCCATATATCTTCTGTTATTGAGACATCAAGTGAACATTTATAAGCATACTATCCGAAGTACCCGTTCTTCGTACGGAATGCATATTGTTAAACAAACAAATAAAAATGGAAAATAAATTATATCTTGAATATATTTTTTATCCAACGAAATTTTAGAAAATTACAGCTAATAGTAGCTTAAAATTTAAAATAAAATATTTATGATAAACCGTTTATTGTAAAAGTTTAGCAACATTGTCAGAGTTGTATGGGAACTTATGTGTGTATTATCTCCATCCTTTCTTCCTGCCAGGACCGCCGAGAGAGAAGGACAGGAGAGGAAATTGCCCCAGAGCCCGGGCTTTGGGGGAGGGGGGGGGGGACTGAATGGAAATTTTTATCATGCATGGGTTATGCTCTAAATAAGTCGAATGTAAGAATTACTAGCAATCCTAAAATTTAGCTCTTTCAGTATGAAACTGAGTACATTCAAATGGTACTCAACTCTCATTTTGTCATTTTTGAGTAACATAATTGCATAAATAAAGTTTAGTTTCGACGTATAAAATAGTTACCGTAGTTATTTCCCATATTTACAGGTTAAATTTTATTCTAAAAAGAGTACAGGTAAGCAATAATAGTGCAATTTTAATGAAGGACACGGCTGCAAAAAAAAAAAAAAAAAAAAAAAAAAAAGCGGTGACCCTCTCTGATCCTGTGTCCAGAGCCCGTAATCGAACATGGGGGCCATCATTATACTGCATTTTTTCTTTTTGTTAAATCTTATTCTTTGACTTACTAAAATTGCATTTGTAAACATCAGTCAAATTGCATTGATTTAATAATACAATTTTAAACACATGATGTAAAAAAAAAAATGATGTCAAGAGCAATAGCGGCAAATTTGAAAATTTCCTTTATTCGGATAGTACAATGTATGCCTACATTTCACTCTATTTACATGCGTTATAGTACTTCAGATAGGAAAGGCTCTTTTACCGAAAATTCATGCATTTTTGAGCGAGAAACTAGGTTAAAGCGTTGCAATTCTTCATGAAGACTGAAGTAAAATATCTGTAAAGGTAAGCAAATTTGATCAACTAAAATTCAAAAGCTAAGACACAAACAATGAAATTGTTTTTCTAAAAGAAGGGCAACTTCAGCCAAGAGCAACAGTGAAAAGGATGCAGTAGTTCGGCAACCCTGTAAGTAGCAAGTTACGTCAGGAATCAGTAAACCAGAGTGGTGAAATCTGGGCAACGGACCTTTGCCTTTGACCCTGATATCGATGGATCAGTGAACAATGCGATTTTGCCGTGAAGGCTATTTACAAAAAACAACCAACAGCTACGTGACCTCGCAGGAGATTTTGCTCGGATGTATATCTGCAGGTTATTCAGAAGTAGACCTGCAGTTTATTTAGAAGTAGACCTGCAGTTTATTCAGAAATATATCTGCAGGTTTTTCTGAAATAGATCTGCAGGTTATTCAGAAGGAGTCTTACGGGCAAAAATCAGGGGCTTGCAAATACCAATTGATGGTATTTGAAAGAGAAAGCCACTAATTACACTGTCTTTACATAACTCGTTATGCAGGAAAATGAGTTTTACTCGCAAGCAAATATCAGTGGCTTGCAAATACCATATGATGACAATTAGAAGAGCAAGCCACTGTTTACAAATCACTGCGTTATAAATCTTTATGGAGAAAAGGGTGTTTTACAGGCAAGCAAGTGCCAGTAAAAAGTTCTGGCTTGCATTTTTCAATGGATATCATTCAGAAGCGAAAGCCACTGTTGACATTTCTCTGCATTATAACTCTTTTTCCAGCAAAGTTTTACGGGCAAGCAAATATCACTGGCTTGTAAATATCAACGGATGACATTTGAAATAAAAATTCACTGTTTACACATCACTGCGTTATAACTCTTTATAGAGAAAAATGTGTTTTACAGGCAAACAAGTACCAGTAAAAAGTGCAGGCTTGCAATTATCAAATGATGCCATTCCGAAGAGATTGCCACAATTGAGATTTCACTGCATTATAACTCTTTATGCAACAAAAGGTGTTTTACAGGCGAGGAAAGGTTATAAAATCATCTTGATAGAATACTCCTGCAATAGCCGCGTAAAATATTCTGTAAGCGTTTCCCTAAATATTTTGCGAATCAAACAAAGGGGAAAAAATTATATAGTACATTATTTTATTCTAATGGGCTGGCACTTGCTGTCACAAGCCTTTACCACTACTAAGGCCCGAACTACTGGCCATTTCAGTATGGGGGCACGCAGCGGCCAGCGTTACCCCCTGTAAAAATACAGTGTATGTTAGATATGGCACAGTAATAATTTATTCTAGAAAGTTTATTCACTGGTATTTATAATTTTTTTAGGTTTGATTTATAAAAGGTTGACATTTTTTTAGATAAAACTTTTAAGTATTATTTTTTAAAAAGGAAAGAAACACTGGTACTATTTATTAAGCATTAAAATAATTGTACTTTCTTTATAAATTTCAAATTTGTCGAATTTTCATTTGAATGTTAACTTAACAATGAGCATTTATTTTTGCATATGCCAACACCAGCTTTAATCCTGTATTGACAATCTCATTTCTTTCCTTACACCGATTAAGATTTAAACTTACTACCTAAGGATAAGTATTAAATCTCTCAAAAGGGTTAGGGCCCCGCAATACTTTACGCTGCTGCCTCTACTAGGAGTAGAATGCATATGCGCATGAGCGGATCAGAACAGTTTTGAAAAATATGTTGCCACACATGCGAAGAAAATAAAATGCAAAATGCACACTGCCCACCTAAAAGAACGGAAGTAAGATTTGTAGCGCTTTTACATGTTCATACGGAATTACCTGAGTACTGATACAGCTTTTGGAGACTATGTTCAAACTGTTGCCAAAGGTTCGCTTAGTTAAGCGTCTATTAACAATACATCGCCAAAAGTTAAAGCCAAGAAAAGTTTCCAAAGTTCCAATTTACCTGCAACACGATGCAAATTTTGGCTATTTCTCTAGTAGACTATTAATTTTAGCGTAAATTAAAATTGATAATAGCAGACTTGCAAATGTGTAATCAGAGATTAGGATCTAATAGCGTTGATAGATAGAAAATATAAGGTTGTAACGAAAGTTTCCCGCCACCGCAAACTTCGTCAGCACATGGTTCTCGTTGGCGTATTTGCTCCTATTTTGTCAAACGATTTTTGGCATTTGAAAGAAAGAGGTTTACTTTATAACACTGTGTTGTGAAATCTGTAAAAAATATAGTTATCATTAAGTATAAGGTGTCTCAAATAGAACTATCACTCTAGAGGATTAGAGCCATCATTTACTTCTAGTTGTGTTGCAAAAAGTCAGCTAAATAATATCAACGAATTATAAGTACAGCTTTAAGTACTATTGTTGTATCATGTGACACTGTGCAGGTTTGGTACCGAAAGTTCAAAAACAGTTATCTAAGGAGTTAGAAGTTAGTATTTCAGGCAGATATGGCGGAAAACTTTCGTTACAACCTGATAGTTTAGCGAAACTGTTTTCGAAATGTTGTTTTGCAGCTATACAGTGTCATTCAGAACTCTTGTAAAAAAATATGTAAGGAGGGGTAGAGGAAACCAAAACAGTTCAAACCACATAGCAATGTGGCGTCGAAAACGTCGTTTCCGTTTCACTGTTACTAATCACCTTAATCATCCATTTGATAGTCAATACATAACTCCTACTCTAATAATCTATTCTGACAATAATAAATTTTAGTGAATCAATTCCTGTGACGAACATTAGTTCCTGACGACCCATGTTCGGAAATTTCACTATTATTTTAAAGTAATTATTAGCATGCACATGAAGATGACGTTTCTGATCCCAGATTGCTATGTTATTCTTGACCGTTCTGGTTCCTTCTACCACCCCTTGCATGATCTTTAAGAAAGTTCCGAATCAACCAGCATGTGAACATAATGAAAATTGTATTGGAAACTGTATTATAATAAATCAATTTGGCATGATTTATATTATTTTTCTTTAACAAGTGGAGAGGGGGGAGCGTCTACCCACCCGCGCGTTTAGAAATTCGGGAATCTTCGAACATTAATCCCTGCAGGCGATAGATTAACCTCACTCGATGAAATGACGTCTAAATTTAATCTTACTTTTTCAACCCTTTAACGCGCAGTGTTCCCGCTCTGGGAACACCCAACTCTGGCCTTTCGACTGTTACCAGTCACGAAGAATAGATTTTATTTCTATAAAAATAGATGCGGGTGACCTAGCTCCACGAGAATCCTTTAATTTTTAGCACGTCATTTCCCGTAAAAAATATATTGTCCCGATTATTCTTAATAGCCCTGACATCTGCCGAAAAATGGAAGAATGCGAGAACAGCCGGACAGATTGCCCCATGCTGAAAAAAGGGCATTGCTCGACTTAACTACCAGCAAGAGGGCGGACGATCGAAACGTTCAACGCGTGCCGCAGATCTAGAGAGAAACGTTCAACGCGTGCCACAGATCGAGAGACCCTTTTTTGAAGGCAGCTGGCTGTGCTGTACAGCCAGCTGTCGTCAAGAAAGGGTCTCTAGATCTGTGGCACGCGTTGAAAGTTTCGATCGTCCGCCCTCTTGCTGGTAGTTAAGTCGAGCGATGGCAACGGCTGCCCTGAGCATTGGGAAAGGGCATTGGGAAGCATTGGGAAAGGGTTGCGAGTCAGAGGGTTAAGAAACTCCGCCACTGATACCCCGATGAACATGTTTCTCCAAAACGCAATGAAGCTCGATAATTGGTCTGGAACGGGTCGCGTGCCCGAGCAGCGAATTGGGCGTGGTCTGTTTAAAGAGTGAGGTCACGAAAAGGAAAAGTACGGAATCCGTGAAATCGAAATAAAAACGCACGAGCACTTTTTACTCTCGCTCAGTCGAAAGTCGCATTCCTTCCGCTAAGTTAATGTCATTCATGGGAGCAACTACGCATTCATGAAAATATTCCAATTTTTTCTTCTGTCTAAATGATAATATTGTTATTAAACAAAAGAAATTAACCAGCGTAAAAGGAAACCAATTTCACGTAAACCGTAAATTAAGACAAAAATCCGGGAACGTTCAAGGGCGGATTAAAGGGGGGGGGCGATCACCCCCTCCACCCCCCTCTCCCCGAGAAAAAAAGGAATTATTGTAAAAGATCCTATTTTACTTCCATAAAATGGATGTCAATCTTCTAACCAACCAACCCCACCGACAAACTAGCCGCCCCCCACCCAGACAAACTTGCATTAATCCGCCAATGAATGCGTTCCTTGGAAATAAGGGACAGCTGAGGTGCCCTAGAATTCCAAGGAACGTTCCATAAAAATTCCAGGAACTTTATTTAAACAACATTCATTAAATTGTATTGCACACGATAAGTTTTTCATTAATGTTCCTGGTATTTCCATGTAAAGTTCCTTGAAATTTTGAGGCAATTCAGCTGCCTATGATTTCTAAGGAACATTCCTGGATTTATTTATTTATTTTTTACTGTCTGGGTCATTTTTGAGTGATCTGCGCGTTTTTAACCCTTTAACGCGCAGTAATCCCGCTCTGGGAACATCCAACTCGGACGTTTTGACTGTTGCCAGTCACGAAGAATAGATTGGATTTCTATAAAAATAATTGCGGGTGACCTAGCTCCACGAGAATCCTTTACTTTTTAGCACGTCATTTCCCGTAAAAAAAAGGGTCGCGATTATTTTTAACAACTCTGCCATCTGCTGAAAAATAGAAGAATGCGAGAACAGCTGAATCGATTGCCCAATGCTTGAGAAAGGACATCCGTTGCCATCGCTCGACTTATAACTACCAGCAAGATGGCGGACGATCGAAACGTGCATCGTCCGACTTATCTTGCTGGAAGTTAAGTCGAGCGATGGCAACGGATGCCCTTTTTTCAGCGTTGAGAAAGGCTTGCGCCTCAAAGGGTTAAAACAACATTCCAATTGCTTCGTCAGTCGAAACAATAATATTGTTAATGAACGGAATCAGATTAAAAATAATCCGATTTTATATACATTTTTTCTATGGCCGTGTAATATTAAGCTATAGTAACCTATAATAATACTTATAACATAAAATAATAAAAATCTTTCTAAAGTAACACCATAAAGTGTACTTCAACGGCCAGACGGCTGTTTCGAGCAAAAACTTGTTTGCCCTTCTTCAGTGACAAACACCTGAAGATAGCCCGTTGAAGTAAAGTTCATGGTGCTAATTTACAAAGCTTTTTATTGTTTTACTAGCAGTTCCGCACGGCGTTGCCTGTGAACCCCTTAAATTATGCGATTTACAAAATCTGACATGTAAACTGCAGCTCCAGGTTAGTACTCTAGGCCGCAGTTGTATAACAGAATGTGCAGATAATGGTTCCAGATTTTCAGGTACGTACTTACAAACGCACCACCACAGACAACTCACTGCCGTGGCCGTCACATATTTCCCCCAGAAATATCGTGTCATTTGCATTAAAATTGCTGGAGTTATTAAATATTTCATCCAATTAAGCAAATTATCTTGTAAAATCCACAATTTTTGATTTAAATTTCTTAAAATTAGGAAATAATAGGTCATTAAACGTATTAAATACTATAAAAAGTACCATAAAAAAATTTATGAAAAGGTCCCATTAGGAAAAACGTGCTAAATGACAGAAAAATCGTCAAACTTGGCGAGTTTTGGCGAAATATCGCCAAAATTGGCGCCAAAAATAAGTCCCCAAAAATTAGGTTTTCGAAGACCTACGACCCATAGAACCCGAGATTTCCAGATCATTCCATATTGATGCAACAAAAAGCAAAATTTAACTATTGAACGCGTAGAATACGAATTTTAAACTGTTTTAAACCCCAGAACAGCGGGTTGCTCCCAAAATTCGTAACACAGGGTAAGAAAATCTCCGTTTTAGAACAGTTTTTAATTAATAATTAAAAAAGAGATTAAAATTTTAAAATTCTGATTCTCAGGTGCACATTATCGGACTCATGGGATTATATATTCAAATTTTCAGTGTTCTGGGTGCAGTAGGTTTGTCTGGAGACCGCACACATACAGACAGACAGATTTACAAACATTCATTTTTACTTTCCGAACATGTACCATGTAAGGAAAGTATTGTAATCATGAAAAAATTCGACTTCGAGATTTTGGTGTTTTAACACGTTTCGGGGGCTTCTGAATCCATTTATGCTATTTTTACGAGATGTATGTATCTATGTGTGTATGTGTGTGTGTGTTTGTGTGTATGTGAGTGAACACGATAGCTCCTGAACGGAGCATTCGATTGAGCTCAAATTGGATATATATGTCATAAATCACCGTCGCAAGACCGGTATTGATTTGGGTGTGTATAGGACTTATAGTTTTTCTACAGGGCTACGACAAAGATTTCTTTTACATTATGGCCTATGGGGGGAATTTCTTGAAAGTGCGCTAGCGTTTAAACGATACATTCGATTGAGCTCAAATTGAGTATACATGTTATAAACCACCGTTGCAAGACCGGTATTGATTTTGGTGTGTATAGGACTTATAGTTTTTCTACAGGGCTACGACAAAGATTTCTTTTACATTATGGCCTATGGGGGGAATTTCTTGAAAGTGCGCTAGCGTTTAAACGATACATTCGATTGAGCTCAAATTCGGTATACATGTTATAAACCACCATCCTAAGACCGGTATTGATTTTGGTGTGTATAGGACTTATAGTTCTCCTAAAGGGCTACGACAAAGCTTTCTTTTATGTTATGGCATAATGGCATATGGGGAGAAATTCTTGAAAGTGCGCAAGCGTTTAAACGGTGCATTCAATTGAGTTTCAATTTGGTATATATGTTTGAATGATTCATCGATTAAAATTTATTTAAGTGCTTGGTAATGATCTTAATCGTAAGTGTTCGGAAAGTCGAGTGGAGTCACTCCAGATTTTTATTATTATAGATATTTTAAACACCAGTTATTTAGAGTTATTTTAATCCTTATAATAGTTACCTATTGAAAAGGATTAATATAGAATGAATAGGGGATTTTTTGTTGTTGTTCTTTTTTTTACAACAAAGCCTAAAAGATTGTCAACACAAATTCTAATTGGCCTTCGTTTCCATCACTTTCGCAGAAACATAAGGTCACGTTTATTTATCTATTTATTTATTTTATTAGCACAAGGGGGCTATTTCGTTCACTCGCATTTTACCGTCCACATAATTTGTGGTCTTTTCTGTGGACATATGCATTTGTCATAGGGTTGAAAGGTAGCGTGAGGGGAGGGCAGAGTAAAATGTTGAAAGTTGCCCAGGTTTGCAACTGCTGGTGATTTATCGCCACGTTTGGCGCCAGAAAATAAATCCCCAAAACTAATCCTGGATACCTTCGATATTTGATGAGACACAACAAACTGTATAGCTACAGTCTATTATGTACATAAGAGAAGTCTAGTTAGAATGTGCCTGGCTAAGATTGTAAAAGAGTTTTAGTATGCAATTTCAATACACATTTCAATTCTAAAAAGTGTTTTACGGAACAAGAAAGACAAACAAGGCACACTCATTGGCGGAGATTGTAAAAACAGTTTTAGAAGGCGAATTTAATATAAATTTCGATTCCAAAGAAGGGTCTCATGGAACAAGGACAAAAAATAAAACACGCTCATTAATAATGACACACTTTCCAACTGAATGAAACAAGGAAGATAATAGGGACGACGCGTTGATCATGATCCGCTTTTAGTGTATGGAACTTTAAAGCGTATTTAAAATAAGAAAACCTTTCAGACTTTTACATTATTTGTGCTTATTTATTTATTTATCTTCCAATTTTGCAACAAGCTCTCATTTTCTAAGATTCAGCCAGCTTTATCCACAGGACGCTTAATTTGATCGTTTCGATCTTCTTAACCCTTTAAGGCGCAGTGATCCCGCTCTGGGAACACCCAACTCTGACGTTTTGACTGTTGCCAGTCACGAAGAATAGATTGGATTTCTATAAAAATAATTGCGGGTGACCTAGCTCAACGAAAATCAATTTTTAGCACGTCATTTCCCGTAAAAAAAGGGTCACGATTATTTTCAACAGCACTGACATCTGCTGAGAAATGGAAGAATGCAAGAACGGCTAGACAGATTGCCCAATGCTGAAAAAAGGGCAGCCGTTGCCATCGCTCGACTTAACTACCAGCAAGATGGCGGACGAACGAAACGTTCATCGCGTGCCACAGATCTAGAGAGCCTTTTTTGACGCAGCTGGCTATCGCTCGACTTAACGATTGGTCGTTAAGTCGAGCGATGGCAACGGCTGCCCTTTTTTCAGCATTGGGAAAGGGTTGCGCCTCAAAGGGTTAATACAACTTCCGAGCAAGTCGTATTTTCTCCATTAAGAGCAAAGTGTGCGCATTAAAAAACAATTCCTGCGCCCGCAATCGCTACTATCGAAAATCTCCCACCTTCCCCCGTTCAGGGGCAGAACAACTCATCTTCACTCATCTAATCGTTAAAAAATGTACTAACACTGGTTTCAATTAATGCCTGATGCATTATCGTCGATGCTGTCTTCAAAATCATCCTCCGCGTACAATGACCGTTGGCACTATCTTCCTTGGACGCCGGCCAAGCAATCAGTCTCCGGGACGTCTGTGCCCCCCCCCTCGGATCTCGCCCCCACCCCCAATGGGAGATTGGGGAGGAGAAGAGATAAAAACGCATCCATGTCTTATTTTTTGTTGTATCAAAAATCACGGAAAATGCATTGTTAGACATTGTTATTAATGCAGTCTGGTGTAGCTTTTGTGGTGGGCATAAAGACATCGAGAAGCGCCAGTTCTTGGAAGTGGCGTGCCAAAGTAGAAGCAAGTGAGGTAAACCATTAGGATGCATTGACTGTTAACCCTTTCAGACCAGGCGTCCGCAATGGTGGACACGCATTTTGTTAGAATATTACGAAGAAAATACTGAAAATTTTTAAATTGAAAACGGTTTGGTGTGCATTTTACCAGTATTTAATAATCGGGATTTTTTTTTCTTCAAATTTAACCTTTATTCTCATAAGAATAGTGTTCCTATACACGATAATCAGTTTAAAAGAGCGCTAGTGATCTGCAAACACTCTACACATTAACTTCTATTCTTTTTTTTTACTTTGTATTAAAATAAAGAACATTTGTGCTTTTTAACTAAATAATGCGTTTCATTATCCAATCAAAATTCTATTTCAGTTTTAGGTAGCCGTTTATGTTCGGTGATAGTCACATACTAGTATAAAATGTGCTACTATTGGCAAGCCGCGAACAATAAAAAAATTGAACAGATGTATCAAAATATATCGTTCATACATTTTAATCAGCTCCATTTCAGTAATAGTCCCGCAGTGACCTAGTCGTTAAGCTCCGTTCCCATAAGAACACGGAAAGTGAAGCAACACCGGCTTCCACATTGCTTGGGAAGGTGAAAACCTCTCTCGACTGGGCAGCTGTGGAACTGTGCACGCTAATGGGAGCGGGTGCACGTAAAATCTGTTCGTGGCTTCACTGTGCTGAGTGTTCAAACGACACCTCTGGGGGTGCCGATTTCAGGTGCTAGGTCTTTCATCGGTAATTCTTTGAAAATTAGAAGACCAATTATAAGGCGCAACGTTGGGACACATAATATACGCCCCCGTAATGAAATGAACATCTGCGACTCTCGTAGCGGTCAAGCCTGAACTAGGCAGCTGACCCAGCCATTAGAAAAGAAAAAAAAATTCAGTACTGTGACAGACTAGATTCTGTGATAAAAAAAATAGTTTTCAAGTGTATCTTCAGAAATTTTAAAAACGTTAAACATAATTTAACCCTTTGAGGCGCAAACCTTTCGCAATGCTGAAAAAAGGGCAGCCGTTGTCATCGCTCAACTTAACGAGCTAGAGACCCACACAGAGCTAGAGACCCTTTTTTGACGCTGTCGTCAAAAAAGGGGTCTCTAGCTCTGTGGCGCGCGATGAACGTTTCGATCGTCCGCCCTCTTACTGGTCGTTAAGTTGAGCGATGGCAACGGCTGCCCTTTTTTCAGCATTGGGCAATCTGTCCAGCTGATCTCGCATTCTTCCTTTTTCCAGCAGATGTCAGTGCTGTTAAAAAGAATCGTGACCATTTTTTGACGGAAAGTGACGTGCTAAAAAGTAAAGGATTGTCGTGGAGTGGACGAAGATTGTAAAATAGTTTTAGTAGGCGATTTTGAGATAGATTTCGATTCCAACGAAGGGTTTTATGGAACAAGGTAGAAAAATACCGCACACTTATGAATAATGATACACTTTCCAACTTAATGGAATAAGGAAGAAAAATAGGGACTACGCATAAATTATTATACACTTTTAATATATAGAATTTTAGTGCGTATTTAAAATCTGAAAGTGTTTCAGATTTTCTTACTTTTCTTGTACGAAATGAAAGTAGAGGAAGAATATCTAAATTAATCCTAAAAACAGGCCTGAAAATGGTCTACTTTCGATTCTCTGCATATACACCTACAACAGTGAACGGGGTAAACCATCATGATTTTTGCCCAACTTTAATTTTTAGCTTAAACTTTCGCAAGCTATGGCATACTCACCCCTTTATGAGTACACAGCAATTTTCAGTAAAATCTTCGTTCGCTGTGATAACGACGTGTGTTGCTATGTCACCCGCAACTATTTTTATAGAAATCAAATCTTTTCTTCGTGACTGGCAACAGTCAAAACGTCAGAGTTGGGTGTTCCCAGAGTGGGAACACTGCGCGTTAAAGGGTTAAACAAAATTATTTTAATCAGAATTCCATCGGGCTTATTTGGTTCGGAAAAAGTAAAAACAAACTGAGACTTCTCCTAGAGAGACCAAAAACAGATTTCATATTTATCCGGCAGGAAACTGGACTTTTATATCTACGGCCGATAAGCACCGGGATGTTAAATGGCCGATCCCGGCCTGTCAGGAGTAATGAGTGATCATTTACCTCTCCCTCGCTTTCTTGACAAGTCAGACAGCGGGTGTTTTGCTTGAAGGATGGAAGGAACCGTGGCTGATCCGGGGAGAGTGATCCGAATCGCGAGTATTAGTTTCTTTTTATAGATCTGTGAACGAATCTCTTCTCAAAGAGCCATTAAGCTGATGACTCCAACAGGCGAGTTAAGCCCGAAAAGAAAAGCTCTGATATACGGAGTTATTTCACGCGTTGAGTAACATTTTCTTTTTCTTTCGGTTTTCCCTGCGAACGAAGATTTTACTGAAAATTGCTGTGTACTCATAAAGGGGTGAGTATGCCATAGCTTGCGAAAGTTTAAGCTAAAAATTAAGCTAATTATTAAGCTAAAAATTATTAAGCTAAAAATTAAGCTAATTAAAATTAAGCTAAATTATTAAGCTAATTATTAAGCTAATTTA
Source organism: Cheiracanthium punctorium (assembly GCA_038373885.1). Taxonomy (NCBI): domain Eukaryota; kingdom Metazoa; phylum Arthropoda; class Arachnida; order Araneae; family Cheiracanthiidae; genus Cheiracanthium; species Cheiracanthium punctorium. The sequence continues at coordinate 273,234 of JAWZYV010011933.1, read as the reverse complement.
TTAAGCTAAATTATTAAGCTAATTTAAGCTAAATTATTAAGCTAATTTATTAAACTAAATTATTAAGCTAATTATTAAGCTAAAAATTAAAGTAATTAAAATTAAGCTAAAAATTAAAGTTGGGCAAAAATCATGATGGTTTACCCCGTTCACTGTTGTAGGTGTATATGCAGAGAATCGAAAGTAGACCATTTTCAGGCCTGTTTTTAGGATTAATTTAGATATTCTTCATCTACTTTCATTTCGTACAAGAAAAGTAAGAAAAAAGGAAGAAAATCTGAAACACTTTCATATTTTAAATACGCACTAAAATTCTATATATTAAAAGTGTATAATAATTTATGCGTAGTCCCTATTTTTCTTCCTTATTCCATTAAGTTGGAATCAAAACGCCGATTTGGAACAACCTGTAAGTACAGCATTCCGTTACATTTTTGTTTATTTTAGGTTGCCAATGAATGTCGTTTTAATAATTAAGTATCTTCAAATTCCTTAACTGGTGCGTTTATTGCTAATTTATGTTCACTTTAATTTTCTTCTAGTTCTTTTTTGGGCGTGCATAACTCCTAGAGACCCGTGACTGCAGAGCTCGCCAAAGTGCTGGGATTTTTTACGTTGGCGACATGGGGGGGGGCGTTAAAATAGGAATCAACTCTTTCTTGTACCATAAAACACATCTTTGGAATCGAAATCTATCTTAAAATCGCCTACTGAAACTGTTTTACAATCTACGCCAAGCATATTTCAACTGTATCGCGTAGACATTTTAAATAATGTTTGGAATGGGCATCCTAATCCATGAATATACCGTGTTTTCCTTCCTTGTTCCATAAAACACTTCTTCGGAATAGATATCTATATTAAAATCGTCTACCAAACCTGTTTGAATATTTTCGTCTGGCATAGTCAAACTATACTTCACCTGTATAAATACCATTTGGAAAGTGTGTAGTAATCTATGAGTTTACTGTATTTGTCTTCTCTGTTCTATAAAACACTTCTTCGGAATCAAAATCCATATTTAAATCGCCTACTAAAACTATTTTACAATATTTGCCCGGCGTTTTCTAACTATACTCAAAGTTTATTTACAAAAATTGAAAAGTGACACGACGCGCTAATTGTAGGAAAATCGTGTCTACACAAAAACCGTGATCGAGCGAAATAGCACTCAAGTGCTAAAAAAAAGGGTGCTGATGTTGTTCTTCTTACTTACGCCCTTTGGCGACCGCGAAGCGATGGCAGATCCTCCAAATAGGACGGCGGGGGGCGAAAGAGGACTGCTTCCATTTTAAGGGTGTCGTTCGAAGAAATAAAATCTTCCTCACGGTCTAAGTACACAAATTAAACTAAGCTTATTACACCACGGACTCGAAAATATTCAGGATGATTCTTTCTAAATTGTACTATCCACCACAATAATTGAAATTATCAGTGCCTTTTATAAAACTTTCTGAAAAAATTCTTCAGCAGGGAATTGCACAGCAAAAATTTTCGAAAGGTGATTCATCCTGCTCAATTTCGATTTTTAAGAATTTTTTCTGAAGTTTTTGCTATTGATACAGATATATCGCTTATTGTAGTGTATAGTACAGCTTGTAAAGAGACCTAAAAATTTTGAGGGGCATGACATAATTAATTTATTTCTACTTACGTACCAACACATGATTTTTTCGAACTACATCATTAAGGAGCCCCAGTGGGAGGAAGTCCTACTTTTCTGCGAATTTTGATCCAATCCCAGATGAGAGACCTAGGACTTGAAATTGACACCCCCAAAGGTTATCGTTTGAACGTGGAAGAGCTACGAGCAGATTTTAAGTGAGCCTGCTGTCATTAGCGTACACGGCTGCACAGCAGCCCAGCCAAGAGAGCTTTTCACAATCATAGGGACTGGCCAAGCCGGTTCTACTACACTTTCCTTGTTCGTGTGGGAATGAAGCTTAGCAACTAAGCCACTGCGGAAATGAAAATAAGTACTAATAAAACATTCGAATTTTGCAGGAGAATAACTACATTATTCACAAAATAAAAGTTGGAAAACAAACTATTGTTTGCGCGAGAAATGAGACTCAAAAATTTATAACCTAAAGTGAAATTACCGTTGCTCATTTTTCGAATAAGTTTGGGATTTTTTTTTTTTTAGTAAAATACAAATTAAGGTAAAGTTCATAAATTAAGTATAACTAGAAGATTTTTATATTGTAAAACAACTTATCCAATATTACGGAACAGAAATCCGAAAATTAACTAGTGATTATAGATTTCTATAACACCAGTCAACAAAAAAAGTTTGGGGGGGGTACTGTTCTCATGCTTAAATTCTAATTCTAGACATTGAAAAACACTTAAATTTTCATTTTTAGTTCTTAAAGTTTGCTTTTGTCTGATTTACGTCGATAAGTATATTTTAATTTATTTCATAAACTAAAGATGGCAGCACTTTCATTAACCCGAAAGTAAACTGTATTATTATTTGTAACTCTGAAGTATTGCTTGTAGTATTATTTGTAGTATTATTAGTAATATTATTATTTGTTTGTATTATTATTTGCTCATACGAACATAAAAGAAATACGAAAAATATTCACTTTTAGATATTAATTTCTTATTATTTTACATTTATATGTTATTGTTTATCACAAATCTTGAATAAAAAAGACTTTTATATCCAGCAAAAACTTTTCTGATCATAATTTAGAGTAGAATTATAAAAAAATATCAGTGATTTGTGCCAAAAAAAAAATTGAAAACTTGCTTTAATTTCTACAAAAGCAAACTTTCATTTAAAAAAAAAAATTATTTTCCTTAGTTTTGGCGTAGGAGAAACTAAAATTTAACATGTAGAAGTCAGACCCAAAAATCGTGTTGACCGGTGTTATTGGTGAAGTGTCAAATGCTGGTGCACCTACCCTAGTTTTTTAATTATGAAAGTGAGAAGATACAGACATTTTTGTTACAGTCTACTTTTCTGGAGTATGATTATAAAGACGTTTCAAGTCAAAAGAACCGACGTATGAAGTGAATATCATTAAGTACACTGTTATAAATTTGGCACAAGATTTCACCAAAATATGGAACTATAAAAATTGGGTCCTTAAGATGACGAAATCTTGTTCCAATATTTGTTACTCAACTCAAACCATAAACTTACATATCATCGTTCCCAAATGAATATCTGCTATGTGCACTTTTTGGAGATTACGACATTTTAACTACGATGACTAGTTTACAAACCAAATTTTCTAATAAAGAGACTTCTATGAAACTCAGCATTATAAGGTGAACTGCGGTCGCTAAAATTATATACCATGTGAGTCAGCCAGAATGTTGTCAAATAATAACTGTTAATAAAAACTGGTTATAATAAATAAACTTTTTGCACAAAGCAGATATTGGTTTGAAAACGACGATATGTCGAATCATAAAGTGGAAATAAAATTAAACCACAAAATTCGGCACAACAATACATTGGAAAAATATTGTGCCAATAAGTGGTAAATATCCTAAAAATGGCATTAAGTGGTAAATATCCTAAATACCAATGGCAATAGGATTAATTTCCAATGACAAGGATTTACCTTGATCGCATTTTTAGCAAACTGCTAAGTGTGAGCGTGGCAACAACGGAGTGGAACTTGGGGTTGATACGTGAACAGTGCAACTTGACCCGAAAAGTTGCTGCTTAGAAGCTCATAGAAGTAGCGTCATCAACGACGGCATCGTTCCACTCTTTGCTACAAATAGCTGTAAAATACTGCAATTTGTTGGTGAAAAATTGTTTTTTCCCAGTGTTAGGGCATTTGGTTATCTTTAAAATGTACAAGTTTAGTTTAAAAAGAGAAAAAAAATCCTTATGCTCAAGCACGGAAATAATTTCATAAAGTTAATAATACAAAATGTACTCTCGTAGCAAACAGAGCAGTTATGAAAGTCCAAAATGAAAACAAATGAAGTAAAAGAGAGGAAGCAGTGCAGTGCTGATAAAATCACATATATGCATTCTTCAGTAAGAATATAGCATTTCCTTTGCAGAAAAATTTCATATTTTCTCAGATTTCTTAATGTTACTTTATGGAATAGCAATGTTTTTATCCAAATGTGGCACGTTTTGTAAAGAACTCGCCCATTCTCTTCTCATTTCAAACAAGGAATATTTAACTGAGATTAATGATGTTTCAAAATCGAAAAAAGTTCTTTTGAAAAGCGAAATTATAATCAACTTTCTAGCAGATGTATTAATAGCTACCCACGGAGAAAGATACAAATGGAATTTTTTTTATAATTATTTAATGGAAAAATTCGCAAAGCAGATATATTTTTCTAATTTACGGATATGTAGCTTATTTTTAACGAAGGTCTTTTTTAACAATTTGCAATAAATAAGATTTCGGTTTGCCTGTGCTTTAACTGCCTCAAATATGTATCGATTACTACGAAATTTATGTATGTTATTCTGTGTAGAGTACCATGTACCCTCTTGAAAATGGTTTCGTAAAATTCGTAGTTTTTTTACAGGAGCACTCAAAGGAATTCCAATACATTATGGCTTATCCTCTTCAGACCCAACATATACTTCACATCATGAATTAAAGAACAATCTCATGGTTGTTTTTAAAAAAACCTATTGCACTTAAAACCGACAAATGGAAAGCTTATTTTCAAATAATTTTTTGGAATAAACGCCTTATTCCCAATCTCGGTTTCAGTAGCAAAGAATTGTTACCACCTGCAAACGAACACTGTCAAGAATCTTTTAAAGGTAAATGATATCCTACAAGTTCTTTTTGGTTACATGAATTTTTATAAAAACAAAAAATATTCACAAACCCAACTTAGGAAATTTCAATAACATTCAAATATTTCTTTTGTGTAACGGCAAACAAAAATAAAATCCGTGCGTCAATGTGCAGAATTTACAGATTCACGTAAGTTAAAATCATTTAATTCAAAATTAACGCATTCACACATATGCTCGTCATTTCAGAACTATAAAAATTTTTAACAGAAATCGTAAGGTCAACAAATGTAGAGCTCTGGAGCGAACAGGTTATGTTATAACTATCATTAATATTGAATCATGCTTTTAATTGATCATTTCTGGTTCTTTTCGAAAATCCGGAAATTTTGCTAATCCGGACAAGGTCATGATACAATTCATTCGGGTTATCAGCGCCCTACTGCACTGTCAATTCCCCGATGTTCTGACACCCATAAAAAAGTTACCTTGTTTCTAGTTGCCGAGGTTTCTACATTCCAGGACAATTCCTGATTTAAATTGGAATGAAATAAGAGCCTTTAAGGCATGCTTTACTTTCACTAAAAATCAGAATCCACGTAACATGGTAGCCTTTTTTAATATTTATCATTAGACAGTCAATAATGACAAGAACGATATCTATTTACGGCAGCTAGAGATCTAACGGACAAACGGAACAACCGAATCTTAAATATTGTTCAACTTGGCTCAACGATAAGGCAGCTTAGAGACATGATTTTTCTAAAAACACCGTTAATACTTTTGTGTGATGGCCACGTTGCATTTTAGTGCTCGTGTACAGTTATAATTTAACCCTTTGAAGAGCTCCGGTAAATATACTTGCCGGTTTACGATCTGTTGATAATTGGCACTGTGTCCGATAATTTATTATAATAAGCTTTTATTTCAGAACTGTTATCAAATGGTGCTATTTAGTACCTATTTAGACATTTGTCTTCAATTTTATGCAATTTTCTTTTACCTGCACAGGGCTGTACTTATCAGAAATTGGGATTTAAAATTGAGTGCTAAAAAAAGTCTAGCTGACTTAAACCTGAAATTAAGATTAGTTCATCCTCAACCTGTTCCAATTTGAAGCACATTTCTTTTTAGAAATCAATATGATCTGAATTATATTAGATAATAGTACACAAAGTAAATACATAGAGTTTTTTAATAAATAAATTTATTTACTTATTTAAGATGGGGTTGTCAATTATTGGGTAAGGAAAAATGGATTTCACCAGTAATTGACACTTATGTTTATTACTGGTGTTTCAGCCAAGTTCATGATAATTTCATACAATTTCTAGTAAATATAGTAAATAACTATTTAGAAGGTTATCTTTAGATAATTTTTAATATACAGGGTATCCCAAAAAGGTGGTAACACACTTTAATTCTTTATCTAATAGAACTTTTATCAAATGATGCTATTGGTAACAATTTAAACATTTATCTTCATTTTTTAACATTTTTTTTAATCTCCAGGGTGTTTTAGGTATCGAAATTTGAGATTTTAAACTCAGTGCTAAATTGTGATTATCAGTGCCTGGCTTAAGGGGTAAGGTACCTTTGAGCGTTGAAAATCTCCACAAAAATTGACCAAAACTGCATTTGCCATAGCTCTACAAGTAATAATTCTGTAAACTTGCCATTTTTACCAGTTATGTATAAATATTTTATGAACCTTTTACAGCTCTTGAAATAGTTCTAGATATTAAATTAAATTTTGTATAACTAAAAATATTCGAGCTTATTTTTTGCTTATTTACACTCTTGCGCGCAGCATTTCATAAAATATATGTATCACAGTAGAATAAAAATTTCAGTACATAAAGAAAAATATCCTTAAATCAAAATGACGAAAAAGAATTTTGCTGGGAGTCTTCTTTCCTGTTAAAAAAAGAGTAATTGTAATTTTTATAACTATCATTTGCATAATTATGCAAATAAATGCAAAAATTATAACGTTACATGCATCGTAACAAAATTATTTTTCGTCATTTTGATTTAAGGATATTTTTCTTTATGTATTGAAATTTTTAAGCTACTGTGATACATATATTTTATGAAATGCTGCGCGCAAGAGTGTAAATAAGCAAAAAATAAGCTCGAATATTTTTAGTTATATAAAATTTAATTTAATATGTAGAACTATTCCAAGAGCTGTAAAAGGTTCATAAAAGATTTCTAAATAACTGGTAAAAATTGCAAGTTTACAAAATTGTTACTTGCAGAGCTATGGCAAATGCAGTTTTGGTCAATTTTCGTGAAGATTTTCAACCCTCAAAGGTACCTGACCCCTTAAAGCTGAAATTAAAGTAAGTTCATTATCAAATTGTTTCTCTTTAAAGCATATTCCTTTTTAGAAATTACTTTAAATTGAATAGCATCAGATAACTAGCGGAAGTACCCGTTGTTCAGGTTAGTGTCTAATGCAGATTTCCAAAAAGCCTACTCTTCGTCAGTGTTATAGGAGTAAAAAGAGCAGAAGTAGCGTATTGACAAAAGTATAAAAAGCAAACTAAACTTTTTGTTTTAGCTGAAAAGCTTTCAATGCCAATACATTCCTGTCCTGTAACTAAATTTAGTTTGATTCACTACAGATATTTTAATATTATGCCTCTAGGAAACTGCATAAATGTAAAAAATTGAAGAAATAGTTAACTAATCTATTAAAACTGGACTCCTTATAGCGATTCTATTTTTCTTTTAAATGCAATTTTGCAAAGTTTTAAAATTTATTCAAACTCAAAAAATAAAATAACGTAAAACCTTCAAAATAAAATAAAAAGACATTTATTGTGTTAGTCGTTGCTGATCATCACGTTACTAAATTTCATTCCATGCTCTAAAGCTGTTTTTGAGGGATACAAGAACAAACATTTACACAAAATCTCAAAATCTTTGAAGGAATTTTGGCATCTATAGTCCACACATGAACTTGCCAAATAACGTAATTCCATTACAATTTTTCAGGAATGGAACAAGCATTTTTTCTACTTTCGAAAAATTTAAAAAAAAATTGAAATACTTTGACACCTGTAGTTTAAGTGACCACCTATGATTATCCTAAATTTTACCTCATTTCCTTCAAAGGTTTATATGTGATAGATACTCAAATACTTTTTAAGTAAGTTTTCACAAAATCACGAAAACTAATCCGAATTTACAAAAAATTGGAAGGTTATAGTTTAAGCTGCATGTTCATCTATTATGTCATCAAATTTGATTTCGTTCACTTTAGTCGTTTTTACGTGATGTGTGAAAAAAAAAATTGCCTATTTTAAGATGATTTTCAAAAAATCTCAAAATCAAATAAAATTTTTTGAAAAATTCGTTGCCTATAGTTTAAGTTGAGTGACCACCTATCATGCCACTAATTTTCATTTCATTCGCTTTAGTCGTTATTGCATGATACGCAAACAAATATATACGCTGTTTGAAACGATTAGCGCAAAATCTCAATCTAATCAAAACTTTAAAAAAAAAATTGACGCCTATAGTTTAAGTTTAGTGATCAACTATCATGTCACCAATTCCAATTCATTCGCCTTAGTCATTACTACGTGATGCACGAACAAAACCTTACGCAGTTTGATACAATTTTCGCAAAATCTAAAATCTCATCATTTTTTTTTTAATTTGACTCCTATAGTTAAGTTGAGTGACCCTCTATCATGTCACTAAATTTCACTTCATTCAGTCATTTTTACGTCATTGCATTAAAACATTGCATGTTTTTCAACTCATTTCTTTGGTGTCAATTACTGGATCAGGAAGTGTCAATCACTGGAACCAAAATTTTGAAATAAATTATACCTTATATGAATTTTCAAAGTTCATTTAAGTTTTGAAAAAAAAAATTCTAGATAGTTTTAGTAATTAGCAATTACTAGTTAAAGATGATCATTGCTCTTCTAGTGTCAATCACTGTTGCCCAGTGGCGTAGCCAAAGGGGGGCGATAGGTGGGTCACAACCCCCCATGAGAAATTTTTTGCCATACAAAATTTATATTCTTCACTCCCTTATCGCACACACGTATGCATTTACGTAAGTTGCAGTAGTCGTAACCACCCCCCCCCATGAAAAATTTCTGGCTACGCCACTGCTGCTACACATACCCTATTAGAAACAAAAATCCAATGCCATTATTTAGCTTTTATTGTCAGATCGCTGCTATGACCTTGAATTCGCGTCGAAGCAGGGCGGGGTGGCAAGGTATAATAGGTACTGCGGAGAATGTCCGAAACAGGCGCTCTGGCTCCTTTCTACTCAGTGTAACTCCCGACTCAGACGTGATGATGCGGTGATTTTTTTGTGTGCGTGTGTTTATTTAGACTTAAAGATTCAAATAAAAGTAAATGTAATTTGGACAATATTTACAGATATGACCAGCCAGAAAGTGTATAAAAAATATATAATTCAACATATCAACCTCAGCCTTTGTTAGAACCAGTCGGAAATATAAATCAGGGCTATTTTCGGAAAGAGGAAGGTATGAACTACGCACAGGTACCCCAATGTCCGGCGCCGACCGAGCGAGGCGGTTTCAGGAGCATCTTAAATCTGACAAGGCACAAACGACACCTACTCCGCAAGCAGATCTACTTTTGTACATTTCAATCTTTAAAACTAGAAGCGACTAGATGACAGACGATTCACTTTAAATCAACGACCGTGTGTTCCGACAGAGCCCTAAACTTTTGTTGTTGTTAATGAAGCTTGGTTTACGCTTGCTCTGAAATAATAAATAATATCGAAACAACCAGAATGGAATGGTTAAATCACGCATAAGAAGCTCCATTTTCTGAATCTGAGACGAAATTTTGAAGCTCATCCGACTGGAATTTCAAATAAAATGCGGCCCTTTCCTGAGAGAAGGCTTTTATTTATGGACCCAAGAAACTTTCCTTTCATGAAAAATGTTTGTTTAATGTGGGAACGGATGACGAAATTTATGTTAAGAGTTCCTGATCATAGCTGACGATTAATTACACGGAGAAACGTTTATCGCTTTTTAGGGAGCCCGGGCTTCATGAAAATTCGATTTTGAGGTAATCTAAGCCCCCGTTAGAAAAGAGAAAAAAACTTGAGTCATAAATAAAAGTTTCCTCTCAGTACGTGATACTGCATGGAAGAGAAAATGTTTTATCGCTTATTTTTTTTCTGGTAACTTATGCCGCTCTTCTTGGGTGCATTTCTTAACAAAGTTTAATGGAAATATTTTTAAAATAGCAAGAAAATGTTCAGTTTAACGATTACGCATATCTTTTAATTTGCTGTGACATTTTTGCTAAAGAAATATTTGATACAGAGCAGTAAAAACGGTAAAGTACTAAGAGTTTTAAAGTCTTTACTTTTATTTTTATTTACTTTTTGAAGTTTCAACGATTTATGCACTGACTGCATGCAGCTTCTGAGAGACATCAAACATTAGAAGCTTGTTAAACGGCCTTTAAAAAGTAATTCTTAAAAATCAAAATTTCAAATAACTTTAAGAGTAATTCTCAAATAAATGTTACTATTTCCCTGCTCAATGTGTTTATTTTTTATTTTACTAAAACTTTTATTAATTATTTGCCAGAAAACTTGTTCTAATAAAATGTATCAAACATACATTTTGCTCTATGTAATTAGCACAAATTTGTTTTAATTATATTTTCATTTTTTATTATATTTTTATCTATTTATTATTATTATTATTATTAGCAAAGAACAGCGGTTCCAACCGATGGGATGAGATCTCCTTGGGGAGCACAAAGTGTTTTTTTGGTCGTTTTTTTTTGGGGGGGGGGGGAATAGAAAAAGAGATAAAGAGCAAGTGGTAACTCCTGTTTTAAAAAATCATCTTATTCATTCTTACTTTTACTCCAAAACACGTCTATTTGAACTTTACAGATAACAATATTTAGTATAAAAGGCGACTAAATGTTCATTGTTTAAGAATAATAAACTGTGTATATGTAGAGGAATGTGAGGGGGGCGCCTTCATAAATTATCTTCTGTTGGGAGGGGGAGAGGGCAGAATGCTAAAATTTGGGAACCGCTGGATTAAAAGGTAGATGAAAAATGTCTACTATGTTAAGACCATTAAATTTTTAAAACATTAAAATAAGAAATCATTTTAATGCGTATACACATAATTTGACATTTAAAAAATATGAATGTCTCATTATATTTAAATAAATGTCACTCTTCAAATTATCCATTAATATATTTTCACTCTGTTATTTACATTAAACGCAAACAGTATACATTTTCTTAAGAAAAAAGAAATATTATTATTTTACAAATATAAATTTATTGTGTTCCTAGTTACCAAATTTTTACAATTCACGTATGCCTTAAATGTCTCGATGTAAAAGTTAAACGAATTTAACTTAAACTCTTGGTGACAGAAGGGGCAAAGACTTTTAAGTTTGTGTTTACTCATTTATTTATTTTATTTACACTTAACTTTTATCTCACTATCATGAAGCCCCATAAGGTTTTAGAAAGGATTTAAATTTAGCCTTAACTGCATAGCAGTTTAACGTAAAGAAGGTGGAATAGTGGACATTGAATTAATATACTCACCTTAATATTTTAATCGATATATTTTCTTACAAAAGAGAACCATTCCAATGCAGTTGGCAGCCTTGTAAAAAATTAATAACAATATAAGGCAACTATTTAATAAGACAGCTATATGTTGGTGATTTCAGATATGAAAGTTTGGTAACATAGTGAACACTAAAATAAATGCAACTGTGTGAGGAAAATATAATAAACAACAGGGAAAAAAAAAGTTTATCAGTAAATTTAGTTGTTTATAGTGTATAACAGAAGCAGAAATATAATATTTCCTTAGATGCCCCAGTAATAGAAAATAGTTTTATTTTTTATAACTTTATCGCTGTTTGTTTTTTAATGTTGCTTATTTGGAAATCATGCAACTTTTGAGTAGCTTTTTATGAAATTTAACAGCTGTAGAGACCCGGAAAATTTTTAAATGTCTCTTTGCAAGCTGTACTGTCAACTGTTATAAGCAATGAACCTTTAGGAGTTACGATGTACTCAGTAAAAAAATTTCAAACGCACCGAATTTGGCAGTATTTCCAAAAACGAGTAACTTCTTGGCCTATTCTCGAAGGCAACTTTTGAGCATCAGATTTCTTTTCTGAAAGTTGCATGAGACATACAGCTTTACTGTCAGTGACGGCAATCGCCAAGGATTTGCACAAAAAGAGTAAGTGCTCTAACAGTCGATGTATTTGGCACTGGATTGTTCATTCTCTTAAATGTATTCACCTGCTAAAAGTTACTAAAAATACGAATAGTTAAAATTTCTATTTTAAAGCTTTTACAACAGATGATAATGAAATCTGATCGTTCTCTTATAAAGAGAAAAATGCACGCATATAAAAAAATAAAACAAAAAGATAGCCAAGCGCATAGACAAGCATTCTTTTTTCTTTAAATATTTCGAAGAACAACAGAAATGAAGTTCTTTAATTGCATTTTTGATTTAGGAAGGAAAGGGGGGGGAGGGGGGGGGATGAAGAAAGGAATCAGAGAACGAATAAATGAGGATTGCTGATCAGTTGGAGGAAAAAAAAAAGTTTAACGTCGGCACACTCTTTTGTTATTACTTCTTTTTTTCCATTCATATTTTTTTGTTTAATTTACTGCACTCGAGATTTATTGATTCATTAAATTTGTGAACATGATTTCAAAAGAAAATATGAATAATAAATTGGAATATCTTTAATTACATTTTTGAATAAAACTTTACAATGTTAGGATCAATTCTTGAAAAAAAAAAAAGAAAAAGGTGGGGGGAGGCAGAAACGAATTAAACAAAAAATATCTTTTAAAAAACAATAGCGTATGTGCAAGATTATGTATGTTGTAAGAATTTTTTTTCCTTGAATGTAACTGCTAAAGTTTTGTTCATTTAAATACAATAAGATTTTCATTGGTCTTTCTATCCCTGTTTAAAATACGCTTTAAACAAAATTCTGCATTATAGTGCTAATACCCCCCCCCTCAATGAAGTTTATAAGTACTTTGCGAATCATAAACACAATTTAAACTATAGTCTTCTACTTAATACCACGTCGTGCATTTGTAAATTTTCAAACACACCTTCAATCTTTGCTTTACGAAATGCATAAAAACTGTTTCTGTTAAAGTACAAAACTTTATAAAATGTTTTCAACTACTCTACGAAATACATTATTTATTAGCACTACAGTGCTATTAAAATCGGGTAGCGTCGACATAACTTGTCGCGTCGAATCACTTTTAAGATATGCCAGATAACAAGGAGGTAGGGGTGTTAAAATGTTGAATGTCGTACAAGGTTTTCAATTTTTGACGATCGCTAAGTTTAGTGCCAAAAATAAGTCTTCACAGCTTGGTGATATCTTCCAAATTTGGCTAGAAACTGACAAACGCGACAGTTTCAGAGGAACACTGTAGTTAGAATAGGACAACACAAATGAAGAGTATAGTTAGAATATGTCTGGCGAAAATTGTAAAATAATTTTAGTAGGCCACTTTGATACAGATTTCAATTCCGAAAAGTGTTTTATAGAACAGGGAAGACGAATATGGTAAACTCATAGATTATGATGCCCATTCCAAACAGTATTTGAAACAGTTAAGTATAATTGTAATATGCTTGTCGAAGATTGTAAAACAGTTTTAGTAGGTGATTTTAAGATAGATTTCGATTCCAAAGATGTGTTTTATGGAACAAGGGAGAAAAATACGGCACACTCATGAATAATGAAACACTTTCCAACTTAATGGAAAAAGAAAGGGAAATAGGGAAGACGCATGGATTATGATACGCTTTTAATACATAGCAATTTAGTGCATATTTAAAATATGAAAGTGTTTCACATTTTTATTTTTAGTTTCCCTCGACATTTGTCCGACATTTTTATTCTAGTATCATTAAAATGTTGGAGTCTCATTTATATTGAAAATTCATTTAAAAAACACTCAGTGCGAATATTTTTACAAAGCTTAAAATTAAGTGTACCTTTAAACACCGTTTTTTAATTGAGTATTCTTGTCATTTCTATTTAGCCACTTCATAGTGCTAAAATAAGTAAATTTTTCAAGTAGCGAAATCTCACTGAACTCATATTTCATTTTTCCAGAAATCTAAAAACAAAAGAATATTGACTGAATTTTCTTTAAAATACATTTTTTTTCTAATGAAGCACCTTCATCATATGTAATACTTTTAAATAGACTAATTTCTACATTTTGTGATTGTCTTTATCTGTCTGATAGTACAATAATACACATAAAACCATGCGACCTATAACTGGCAAACCAATTAAAATTTACCCAAAACAATTCATCTCTGATAAACTGCAAGATGCACTATACACTAAAAGCATTTTTTGCAATTATTTTGACTTTTCGGCTTTTTCCTATCTCTTTTTAGGCTGTTAGTGTGTTATAAGTAAAAATTACACCGGTCACAAAAAAAAAAATTGGAGGGGGGTATGTCCTCATGCTTAGATTTTGATTCTAGACATTGAAAAACACTTAAATTTTCATTTTTAGTTCTTAAAGTTTGCTTTTGTCTGATTTACGTCGATAAGTATATTTTAATTTATTTCATAAACGAAAGATGGCAACACTTAGATTAACCCGAAAGTAAACTGTATTATCATTTGTAACTCTGTAGTATTGCTTTAGTATTATTTGTAGTATTATTTGTTTGTATTATTATTTGCTGATACGAACATAAAAGAAATACGAAAAATAATCACTTTTAGACATTAATTTATTATTATTTTACATTTATATGTAATTGTTTATCACAAATCTTGAATAAAAAAGACTTTCATATCCAGCAAAACCTTTTCTGATCATAATTTAGAGTGGAATTATGAAAAAAAATATAAAGAACGGTGATTTTTGCCAAAAAAAAATTGAAAAATTTCTTTAATTTCTACAAAAGCAAACTTTCATTTAAAAAAAAATTATTACTTCCTTGTACGTAGTATAAGGAAGTAATGTGATCCCGAAAAATTTTGGGGGCCGAATTTCGACAAAAAATCCGATTTTGACTACCTCTAAATTTAATTTTAAGAATTTTTTCGATGCATCTCATCGTAGGCTAGCATGCACGATCCTATTAACGCGTCTGCAACTCATTTTGACCAGTGGCGAGTCTACTGTGGCCAGTTTTTCCAGGCGTCTGTACGTACGTACGTATGTATGTAATTCGCATATCTCAAAAACTATGGGTTGTAGAATGTTGAGATTTGATATTTAGGATTGTTCTATGATCTAGTTGTGCACCTCCCCTTTTGGTCGCAATCGAATGAATAGTTTATGTACAGGACCGCACAAAAGATTCGAAATACATTACGCTCTATGGGCCGAAATTCATTAAACTCGCATATCTCAAAAACTATTCGTCGTAGAATGTCGAAACTTCATATTTTGGATAGTTGTAACATCTAGTTGTGCACCTCCCCTTTTGGTTCCATTCGATTGGATAGTTTATCTACAGCACCGCCCAAAACATTCGAAATACATTACGCTCAATGGGCCGAAATTCATCAAAGCGCTTTTTAGAGGTATTGGGCTATTTCAAACGACTCAGAAGTAATATATACTGTAAAGAGTTAGAAAATGAATTTCTCCATTAAAAAAAGTGTCTTTATCATTTACAGTTCTGCTACAGGAACACTCAAAAGATTTCCAATACATTACGGTCAATGGCAATTTTAGGAGATTCATCCATTTCAAGCACAATACCGTCCTACCACATAAGTTAGGTAATGGTCCGACCACGGTCACGTGCCTCCCTCAAGAACTATGCCAAAAGTCGCCAAGCTTGGCGACTTTTTTGTGTACGTGTGTGCATGTTTAACTCTCAAATCTCAAAAACTATTATGAAATTTCATATATAAGATTGTTGTAACATCTAGTTGTGCATCTCGATTTTTGGTTAAAATCTACTGGAGAGTTTATTTACAGGACCACCGAAAAGAATTTCAGTACTTTAATGTCTATGGACATCTTCAATATAATACAATTGTTGACAGTCATTGTTTGGTACATGCCCAAAATCTCGCCGTCTGTCCTCGACCTTGGCGAGTTTTGCTGAAATGTCGCCAAATTTGGCGATAGTCAGTCATTTGGTCCATGCCCAAAGTATCGCCATTTGTCATCGTTCTTGGCGAGTTTTGGCGAAATATCGCCAAATTTGGCGATAATCTGTCATTGTTGGTCCATGCTTAATATCTCGCCAAATGCCGTTGACATTGACGAGTTTCGCCGAAATATCGCCAAATTTGGCGCCAAAAATTATCTCGTATTTTGTATAACTCTAAAACTTTAACCCGTAGAATTTTGAACTTTTGTATTTAGAACTATCTTATAATATCTAACGGTTTTCAATATCTTTTTTGACAGCAATCGACTGGGAATTTATTTACAGGGTGAGCCAAATGACTTTAAATACATTAAGGTGTATGGATGCATTCAATTCATTGAAAGTCTGTGGTCAATGACTACTTTGGCTATCCTCAAAATCTCGCAAACTATTTCAAGTTTGTCGGCTTTTGGTGAAATATCGCCAAATAAAGTGTCAGAAAGAAATCTTTCAAATTGAACTCAGCTTGGCGATATCGAAATGTTTGGCTAGAAATCGCTATATCTTACTGTTATTGATATTTTATATCTTTCAAACAAATAAGTTTAGAGGAAGTGCGTAAAAAACATTTTTGATTTAATAGACGTGCAAGGAAGTCATGTGTTGGACACATCAGATTTTTTTCCTTAGTTTTCGCGTAGGAGAAACTAAAATTTAACCTGTAGAAGTCAGACCCAAAAGTCGTGTTGACCGGTGTTATTTATCACATATTGACTTTTTATCTACTTCTAAATTTATCGGTGTATATGTATGTATGCATATAGATAGATAGATAGATAGGTACAGGGTGATTCAAAATTAGAGCGACAAACTTTTAGGTGGGGTAGGACACACCAAGACGGTTCCAAATACTATAGCAACCGTCTAAATGTGCCTGTTAATAATCACTTTGGAAGAAGTGTTGTAGTGTGCTTCTAATTTCTTACTTTCATAAACATTGGCTCTCCTACGACAATTTCATCAATGCAATGAAAAAAAAATCTGAATTAACTATTTTTAACAAGTTTAACCTGTGAAAAATGCATTAGTTTTTGGAAAACCGTGTTCGGAAAGTTCACTATTACTTGAATACTTCTTCTAAAGAGATTATTAACAGGTAAGTAAAGACCCCACATCTATATGTAATTTTGAATCACCATATATATATATGTGTGTGTGTGTGTGTGTGTGTGTGTGTGTGTGTGTGTGTGTGTGTGTGTGTTCAGTGCGGTAAAAGTATTAAACAGTTAATTAATATCCCGTTTATTTGAAGTTCAGTCATACAATTACTAAAAAAACTGTTTATTGGCTATGTACGTTTGGAAAAATAAAAGCTCTCTTTTTACGATAAAACATGTTTGTAATTACAAAAACATAAATGAATTCTTTTATTGTTATAAATAAAATCGTGCTTCTTCCATTAAAACACAATCTTGCAAGAAATTTCTCTTAATGATCTTTCAAGATAAAAAGAAGAAGAAGCTTTTATCTCTAAAAGGTTCTTTAAGTCTTTCAGCAAATTTACCGATGCATTTGGAATTGAAGATTTTTATGGAGTTTTTTTTTTTTTTTTCGTGACTTTACAACAAAGCTGAGAGTGTTTATGATTTCGGTTTGTCTGTCTATGCTCTAACTGCCGCAAATATACATCGATTGTTACAAAATTTACCCAGGATGTCCCAAAAACACTGGCTTAAGCTTTAATTTCTTAAAAATATATCATAGACAGATACAATAAATCACAAATTTAAGTAAAGAAAGGTACAAATTTTATAGTATCGATTAAAATTTTCATTAGATTCAATCAAAATAAATGCAAAATTTAAATTTTTATATGGTCCCCGTACAATAAAATTCCATGTTCTTTAAATGTGCCCCATTCATTAATTAGTTGATGTTCAAAACTTAAGGATTTTATGTCTAAAAGTGGAGATATGAAAATGTGTATATTCTGACTTAACCACTTTTCAAAGGCTCTTGAAGGGAAGAAATCACGTCAAATCATCGCATTTTAAAGGTCGTGCATAAATTACGCAAGAAAACAATGATTGATTAAGTACTCAATACTTCTTATTATTAGTACTTTATAGCCACTTAATAATTTCGTTTAAACATGACTTAGCCTTTATAGTACGATGAAGGGCAAAAACCTTCTTCATCACCTCAATAACGTATGAGACACATTTTGACGAATACGGTATTTTTTGTACGGGGGCCATATAAAAATGTAATTTAAGTATTTATTCAGATTTCATCTCTTAAAAATTTTAATCAGTACCAGAAAATTCTGCACCTTCATTTACGCAATTTTGTAATTTATTTTATGTGTCTGTGAGGAATGAAACCCTAGGTTGCTTGTGGGGAACACTCTGCATATGTTTTTGTTATAATCTATAGAGTATAGACTACTGAAAAAGGTGCATGCGTGAATAGTTTCATTACAAGTTCATTCAAAAGATTATCAATACATTGCTCTTCAGTGGCGCACCCAGGATTTTAGTTTAGGGGGGGCTGAGCTGAAAATACTGCTGAACTCGGTTATAGTGAGATCGATCATAGTTACAGCCCTCTTATAACGTCAAAATATTCTGTACCACTCGATTTGCCCATACAACACAAGCCCACAAGCAAAAACTCATTATAGAGTCATAAATAATTATCTGATCTTTTCAGTGATATTGTAACCGACTTTAATAGTGTTTCATAAACTCTCTGTAAGTATTTATTTAAAAACTGACATCTTCTTAGGTAAAAAATACTTTAGAAATAATTTGAAGACAATAAATAATAATAATAGTAATAATTCATTAGTGACAATTTTCATTTTTTTAAGTTTTTCACTTCAAACTTTCCACTAGGGGGGGCTACAGCCCCCATAGCCCCCCCGTGGGTGCGCCTATGTTGCTCTTTATGGTGAGTCATTGATTAAAGTATACTGTGGCGATGTAAATAAACTTTAAACAAGAAGTAAATTGATATACGAAGACTGTTTTTTTATTAAGTCTCGGCCGATTGATAAAGAATAGAAAAAAAAGAAGAATAAAAGAAATTTATAACCCAAAATTAGGGGCATATGCGCTACTTTTTGAGATACAAGTTATGAAGATTCGAGCATTTGTCGAATCTGTAAATTATTTTTTTTCCTTCTCATCAAGAAACGTTATGGATGCGACCATGGGCATGAACGTCCGTCCCAAACCACGAAAATATAGAGCGGACCAGCATAATACTCATTTTGGATGGTCCGTCGGACCAATAACTTTTCATACGGACCATCCAAAATGAGTCTCCTGCTGGTCCGCTCTATATTTCTGCGATCTGGAGCAAGCAGACCAGCGTTAGTTTGGAGCCTTGGTTTTTCGGTAAATCTTGATTGGTCCGGAAGGTTTGGCTTCTTAACCAGCTCTTCAATTCAGGTAAAAGATAGAAATCCCACAATGCGAAGACTTTAACCCCAAACAAAAGATCAATAAATAGTTTCAAAGCAACGATGATACGAAATGCACGGAGATGTCTATCTAACTGACACGCGCTTTATTGAGGATGTTCCTTTGCAAAAGGAATCTATGTCACAAGATTTTTAAACAGATTTACAAACAAACAAATCGGAGTAACTCTTGCGCCCAATAGACCCCATATTTTTTAACTAACTGGTACCACGGTACCCGCATTCAATATTTGCGCTCTCCGTTTCTTTCATCACCTGTTACCGATTTTATAATCCAGTAATAACTTACTGCACGACTCACATAATAAATAGTAACAAGAATAAATAATTTATAGTATTAATTATTATTGTGATTGCGTTTGCTTATATTTGTTATAATAATCATTTACAATCTGTAGGTACAAAACCTACAATAATGGGTATCTGAGTACCTGGATTTTGAGGAATGTTAAAGCATAAAGTATAACGCATGAAACTCAACAATAATTTCTCCCAGAAGGGGTTAATGTTATATGTATAGTTAAGATTCATGTAAATAACGAGGATTAACCCTTTGAGGCGCAATCCTTTCCCAATGCTGAAAAAAGGGCAGCCGTTGCCATCGCTCGACTTAACTACCAGCAAGAGGGCGAATGATCAAAACGTTCATCGCGTGCCACAGATCTAGAGACAGCTGGCTGTGCGGCACAGCCAGATGCCGTCAAAAAAGGGCCTCTAGATCTGCGGCACGCGATGAATGTTTCGATCGTCCACCATCTTGCTGGTCGTTAAGTCGAGCGATGGCAACGGCTGCCCTTTTTTCAGCATTGGGCAATCTATCCGGCTGTTCTATCATTATTCCATTTTTCAGCAGATGTCAATTCTGTTAAAAATAATCTTTTTATGGGAAATGACGAGCTAAAAAGTAAAGGATTCTCGTGGAGCTATGTCACCCGCAACTATTTTTAAAGAAATCCAATCTATTCTTCGTGACTGGCAACAGTCAAAACGTCAGAGTTCGGTGTTCCCAGAGCGGGAACACTGCGCGTTAAAGGGTTAAAAGTGATTTTACATCGGCTTATTTAGAAATAATTAAATGACCATGACCACACCCCCAAAACGTACCCGGGTACCCGGTCATTGACGCAAGGGTTAAATGCTCGAAAATTCTTCTACACTAAACTGCATTACGAACTAACATTAACAGTCGACCAAGATGTCTCATTCAACTTTCAGAAAAATTTCATAAGCACGAAAATTGCCTTCAAACATCGGCCAAAGTGTCATCTGCTTCGTTGGCCCCATTATCGCCGAGTGGATAAGACACTCGAAATGGTAGACGGTTGAAGTGTGAAGGTTCCATCGCGCGGTTTTCTATCCAGAGTTTTGATCGGTTTTCTCCAGATGTAACGTGAATACGCATTAGAATCCCTTAGAAAGTCTTCCAACCAAGGCAACCCCATTCAAGGCAAATATCACTCGTTCAGGGTTGTTTTAATACGCACAACAATAATAACAACAACAATCTCCTTAGTTTCAAAATTCCGCATGTTTAGCATTTTTTTCCTGAGTATTTCGTAAATCGTGTAAGTTCGTTGTTTATAATAATTCACAGTAAACTTTAGAAAGACATTCTAAATTTTTTTTTTTTTAGCTTTCAGCGCGACTGAATCTTTCAAAAAAACTTCATAAGTTGCATGATTTCCTTAAAGAACAGTCTTAAGACTACAAATTTCGATAAAATTCGGCATGGGTTAATACAGTCCAAGTTGTAAGAGATTTTATTTCGGAGTGTTTTAACATAAAACGGGGGGAAATAAGAGGGTATGCGATAAAAAAAAGCTTGAAGTCATAAAATAAGGATTCTCTACAGAACATTCACTCAAAAAAAATCTCTTTTCTATGAAATAGATTTTTTTTTTATAGCTACTTGCCGAGTAGACATTGACCACTACAAAGGCCCGGTTGTATTGACCTCTTTCTTATGAGGACACCGAATCCAATAGGCGGACCCACGTCACCTGTAACGGGGTTCTCTTAAAACTGAACCCGTTTCATAGGAGAGACCTGTGCCTGGACTGGTGCCCCAACGATATCACTTTAAAGTGCAGGACATTGAAACCACGTCACGTTTTACGTACATCAGCTCCTTTAAGAGGACACGGTCCCACTGCAGTCCCGTCGAGACTGTCACCCTCCCAAGCGCTGATCCATGTGGGCGCTGCTTCGGTTGACTGATGGGAACCGGACCTCGCAACCTACGGCCCGCTGCTTGAAACAGATAAGCATCTCTCAAATGCAATTTAAAGACAAGAACATATATAATTCCCAAGGGCCGGCGTGCGCATGCGTCACAAATCACCCGTCACTCCTGCCGATTCGAAACTGGGCTGCAAAAGAAATGATATATCCTCAAACCGTGCCGTGATATTTATACTCTCGAAGAACGTGCGAACTCTTCCACGAGAAAGATGTCCTCCACAACAGCTTTTCACTCAATAAAACGGAATAAATTGGGGAACGGCTATTCTCTTTCATTTCCTCTCCACCTACACCGTCCATTTATTATCATTCAATCAGTTTTTACTCGCGGGACGCAATGACCACACGCCCTCTCTCTCTCTCTCTCCCTTGGCCCTTGTCCAAATTCAATCCCTCCCTCCAGCACGTGCCAGAAGTCGGGAAAGCGGGAAACCTTCTTGAATGCGCTTAACCCTTCGAAGTGGCGTGCCAGCTGCGCTTGAAACCTTCTAATTGCAGCGTTTTCGCTGCTAGTCGCCAAAAATATATACAGGGAGGTCCTAAACTAATGTTCCTAACAATATGTCAAGAACATTGGTCCTATACTATATTGGTCCTATAACAATATGTCAAAATTGCTAAGGTTGGTAAAAGGGGACGGACAAGACGGTTCGGAATTAGATAGAAATGTGGGGTCGGGAATGTCTTCGTGAGCCTGTTAACCCTTTAACGCGCAGTGTTCCCGTTCTGGGAACACCCAACTCGGACGTTTCGACTGTTGCCAGTCACGAAGAATAGATTGGATTTCTATAAAAATAGTTGCGGATGGCAGAGCTGCACGAGATTCCTTTACTTTTGAGCACGTCATTTCCCGTAAAAAAAAGGGTCACGATTCTTTTGAACAGCACTGACATCTGCTGAAAAATGGAAGAATGCGAGAACCGCTGGATAGATGGCCCCATGCTGAAAAAAGGGCATCCGTTGCCATCGCTCGACTGAACGACCAGCAAGAGGGCGGACGATTGATGCGTTCATCGCGTGCAACAGATCTAGAGACCCTTTTTTGACGCAGCAGCTGTCGTCGAAAAAGGGTCTCGGGATCTGTGGCGCGCGATGAACGTTTAGATCGTCCGCCATGTTGCTGGTAGATAAGTCGAGCGATGGTAACGGCTGCCTTTTTTCAGCACTGGGAAAGGGTTGCGCCTCAAAGGGTTAATAATCACTTTGGAAGAACGGTTGAAGTAAGAGTGAACTTTCCGATTATCGTTTGTTAAAAACGAACGCATTTTTACAGAGAGCACTTAACTATATCGGATAGTTTACTAATTCTATTTCGTTTCGTGGATGAAAGTCTCTGAGAAAAGCTCATTGTTTATGGGACTTGATTAAGAATTTAGACCGACAGTTCTTCCAGAGTGATTATTAAGAGGTACATGAAGGCGACATTTCCGATTCCACATTGCTGTCTGATTCTAAACCGTTTTCCCCTCTACCACCCTTTGTATTTTTGCCACCCTATGTATTTTCATTGTTACGAGATTTTATTGTACTGTAAAATCTAATGACAATGACCTCCACTTTTACGAATACTTTAGATTGAAGAATAAAATATTTGTATTCAAAAGAAAATTCTATCGTATACATAGTTCTAATGAACTTCTTCGAATACTTCAAAATAACGAATTTTATCTTCGATCCCTTTAAATTCGTTAGACCGAGATTTTATTGTATTCAGATTTTTTACGGAAAAAAAAGAACATTTTGTCCATCCCTAAATTTACACTCATGTCCATAAATTAAGGATAATGAAGTTCAGGCAAAGAAAGAGAAAGAAGCAAAACAAATTTGACTTATTTGTAAAGTCTATTTATTAAACAAAAAGTAAAGAGCAAAAAAGATGCTATATGTTTGACATAATTAATAAAAATTGCAAGTTTTACTCCCTTGAACAAATTTCAAAAAAGAACCTATTTACAAAAAACAGTATAACATGGTTAGTAGGATGGTTAATATGGAGTATGTCTCCCGGACGATGCAATACAGGCCTGACAACGCCTAGGCATGCTGAGTATCAAATGATCAATCTGAACTTGGGGAATATTACACCACTCTTCGAGCAATGCACTCCGAAGTTCCGGTAGACAGGTGGGAGGGGGTTGACGGGCTGCAATTCGTCGGCCAGGCATATCGCACACGTGCTCTATTGGATTCAAGTCCGGTGAGTATGCTGGCCAATGCATACGGGTGATATCCTCCGATTGAAGGCATTCGTCAACAATGTTTGCACGGTGAGGACGGGCGTTGTCATCCATAAACACAAATTCAGCACCCATGGCGCCCCGAAACAAACGTACATGTTGTTCCAGAATGACATCCCGATAGATGTGGCCTGTCATCGTTACACTTTGAACATGCAGGTCAGTTCTGGAACCAAGGATAATTCCTCCCCAAACGAGCCATCCTGCACCACCGTAACGGTGTCTTTCAATGGTGTTCTCTTGGTGGTGACGGGTACCTGGCACTCTCCAGATGAATGTCCGGCGAGAATCAGACTCCAAACTAAACCTGGACTCGTCGGAAAACATCACACAAGACCACTGTTGCGGTGTCCACAATGCATGCTCTCTACTCCAGGTTAATCGCAGGCGACAGTGAGTTGCGGTAAGTGGAACACATCTGACAGGCCTACGAGCATATAGACCAATGTGCCCTAAGCGTCTGTACACGGTCTGCCTTGAAACTGTCGTACCGGTAGCTGAAGAGAGCTGACGAGACAGGTCTGATGCTGTACTCCGTCTTGTGAACAATTTTACTTCTTTGCCACCATTCCTTATATACCCCTCTCTTACACTCTCGTCATTGTGACGTACCATCCACGCCATCTGGTGGTTTCCTGTAATTTGCATATTCTTCTTCAAGATGTGTGTGATCATTCCACAGGTGAAATTTTTATTTTAGAGATCAATTTCTGTGTGATTCTGAATTATCCTTAATTTATGGACATAAGTGTACTTTGACGAATTTCTGTTTGGCGTCTTGACGTTAGTACGTATTTATGTACGCTCTCAAAATTTATTTTTTCAATTCCCGAAAACTTTACTGTCAGCAGTGATGCCGGAATATCTTCGTTATTGGACGAATATCTCGGCTTTTTTTCCCTCCGTCAATTGAAGAAATTTTTTTCCTCTTCTTAAGATTTTCGGGAAGAATTTATGGAACTATTGCATTTCTATAGAGTGCTGAATGATTCGTTGAGAAAAGAGGAAAAAATTAGTGCATGAAGTTTTTCTGAATGTGACCCACTTATTATGGTGGGTGACTACCATGCATGGTTATACAACCACAAATCACCATTAGATCGTCTTTATATTGTCTGTATATTAACTAACAACTCATCTTTTTGTTAATGTCTATATATCGTTTCTCGTAACAATGTGTATATTTTAGTGCCAAATTTCGTTACAGTAAACCTAGTATTTCTGCAGTTTTTATACATTTTGTGTTGGTAATCTCAGTTTTGGACACCAGTGTAATTTGAAGTCCATATTTTTTGCAAAACTGTAATGTTGTTTTTCCGCATCGATGTGTGCTGCTGGAAAGTGATTTGGACATGCATTGTTGCAAGTGAAATGAGTATGTGACCCCTTGATCTTAGCAACGAACTTGGCCATCATTTTGCCGACTTGGCGAAAAGTTCGTCGACTTTGGCGACAAAAAGAAAGCTTTCAAAACTAGTGGAATTTTGGCTCTATCTCAATTAGGAAAGAAGATACTGGAAAAATCGAGAAAAATGATGTCATATCCTAGGTGACGTCACGTACGCTCGGGAATCTATAAATAGAGGAGGCACTCTCACTGTGAGTTAGTGTGTGATAGATTTTGGATATTGAGAACAAGGCGATACGATTAATGTTGCAGTTTGAATAGTGTTATTATTTTGATATTTTAATGATCCTCTGTGATATGCGCTAAAAATGCTGCATTTATTGTGAGATTTAGACTTCGTTTCGTCGAATAAGACTTTTTTATCACACCCACTGTGAAATTTTCGTAAGAGTATTCTTTCTTTTTTTATTTTAATCATTCGTTAATAACTGTATAACCTTTTATGCTTAGTAAACGCAATTATTCACCGATGCGTCTTTGCAATCGTACGTATAGAAATTTCAATCAGTTATTAATACGCTGTGTACTGACACCGGTTTTTAAACATCCAGTATCCGACTTTTACGTAACATGGAAATGCCGGTCAATGAAGATTTTCGTTCGCATTCTATTGGATAGCCGAAACCGTAACTAATTCCTCTTCTTTAATCGTGAAAAGAAATTCGAGCGGAGAAAGAAATCGAAATTTTAAAACCTTTCAAAACAATCGAAGAACTTATTTCGGATATTTCGTTTCTTTTACAGCCCTAAGCCATGTCTGATGGAAAAATTCCATCCGGTTCTGTTGAGCATTTTCAATACTTGAGTTGCATTTGTCCAAATTGAATGGTAGATGGCTGAACTTTTTTTTCTTTCTTTGTTGAAAACTGCGAGCGATATAAAATTTTATTTGGGATTTTCTATCTCAAAAATTAATTCCCTTATATAAATGAAAGTTTCTTAAGAATGAAGATTGAGAGAAACAGTATGTCAAACGTTCTTAACCCTTGAACGCGCAGTGTTGCCGCTCTGGGAATACCCAACTCTGACGTTTTGACTGTTGCCAGTCACGAAGAATAGATTGGATTCCTATAAAAATAGTTGCGGGTGACCTATCTCCACGAGAATCCTTTACTTTTTAGCGCGTCATTTCCCGTCAAAAAATGGTCACGATTATGGCACATTATGATGAAAAGGGCAGCCGTTGCCATCGCACGACTTAACTACCATCAATATGGCGGACGATCGAAACGTTCATCGCGTGCCACAGATCTAGAGACCCTTTTTTGACAGCTGGCTGTGACGCACAGACAGCTGTCGTCAAAAAAGGGGTCTGTAGATCTGTGGCACGCGATGAACGTTTCGATCGTCCGCCCTCTTGCTGGTAGTTAAGTCGAGCGATGGCAACGGCTGCCCTTTTTTCAACATTGGGAAAGAGTTGCACCTCAAAGGGTTAAAGTTCCCCCAACAGACCATTCGTGAATTTATTATACATCGTGTCCAAGAATTATTGGACACTTAAATTTAAATTGGAATATTAAATTTAAAAATATCTAAAAAAAACTATTCGTACGTAATGCTGGCCGATTTGCAAAAGTGTTAGATTTTCGTTTATTATTTTGCATCCAAAAATATGATAGACAGAGCTAGGTGACAAGAATTTTGGCAAGGGAGTCAAAAGAGGGTAGTGGACACGGAAACTGTGACAAAGATCTGGCACTGTGATTTTTCAACAGGACGGCTCACCTCCACATGGATCAACGTCTGTGCGCTATTTCCTCAATCAATTTTGCATATAGATGTATAGCTAGCGGTGGTCCAATTCAGTGGCCTCCTCAATCTCCAGATTTAACACCCTTGGATTTTTTCTTGTGGGGTTACGTCAGAGATGTTGTTTACAAGAGTACATGTCCTACTCTACAGGAACTCAGCAGCGAACCGCAGCTGCTATTCATTCTCCTCAGATGCTTTCAGATACTTGGAATGAAATCTGATATCATTTCAATGTTATACTAACCACCAAAAGATCTCATATTGAACTATATCAATTTTGCTATGTTTGCAATTAATTGGCAATTACATTTTAATGATGCCAATGATTGCTGTGATTAAAGCAAAGCTACACGAGGGTTATCTGCCTAATGAGTGATGCCTAACGCGTTCTAAAGGGTTTCTAACGCGTATTTACGTTACATTTGGAGAAAAACGTCCCAAACTCCAGACCATTACCTCGAGAGGGGCACTGTAGGCCAAAACCTTGGACCCGTACACTTCAAATGTCTACCAGTGTTCACTGTCTAGTCCTCTCGACTATTGGTGAGCCTAAATCTTGCCATTCATTATGAAACACTTTCCAATCCAACTTCATTAGTTCTTTTACAACTGCTTACCGAATGGTTAACGTACTCAATCTGATTCTTGCAAAGACGTAGAAGCAAAGATTACTTTCCTGTGCCCATCGTTTCTTCCTGACATGTGTACTTGAATGTTCCATTTATGACCCAGTGGGTTTCCCTATTGCTACAACTAGGAATTCAAAGACCATGCATAGATCAGAATGCAAGGATAGCTATCATGCACGCTAAAATTGTTTAGATGAATTTAACAAAATATATTTGCTAGTTTTGTTTTGTTTATTTAAGAAAAGTTTGTTTGGTTTAACCAAATCGATTTAACAGTCCCGTTTAACCAAATCGATTTAATTCGTCCTTTTTCAATTAACAAAATGCTTTGTTGAATTTAGAACCAATCAGAATCTTCATCAAATGCATTTACGCATGCGTCATTGTGCTATGAAAAGTACAGGAAAAGTTTGACTTTGTAAGAATAGTTCATAACGTCCATTATATTAATACGGTATGCTATGGGTGATATCAAATGCAAGACTTTAACTAATTGGTTGAGGTTTTCTGAGTTTGTCGAAAGTTTTAGAGGTAAGATTAATTAGTTTATCGTTTCATTAAAATATGCATTTTTGTTTTAATGCTTTTATGTGCATGGTTTTTAGCAAAATTAAATATAAATGTTAATTTAAATTAAATTGAAAACA
The DNA here is from genome assembly GCA_038373885.1 of Cheiracanthium punctorium. NCBI lineage: Eukaryota > Metazoa > Arthropoda > Arachnida > Araneae > Cheiracanthiidae > Cheiracanthium > Cheiracanthium punctorium. The sequence continues at coordinate 244,954 of JAWZYV010011933.1, read as the reverse complement.
AAATTCATTTAAAAATAGTTAGTGTTGCCAAAACTGTCCTGAACGCACTCCGTTTTTTGCCCAATTTTTTCGTGGTTGACTGAATTTTTCGTTATGAAATCTTCACAATATCTTAACTATTTTTAGTTATTCTACAGCGTTTTTCGATTTCGGTTTATTTTTCTGTCCGCCCGTGCTCTCAATACTGTAAATACAGAGAATGTTTGCACATTTTTAGAACAATTTTGAGGCCGTATAATTCATGTTTGAAATATAAAGACTATATTTTTCAAATATTCAGTCGGATAGCCTTTTTCTAGACTGTAAGTGTGCATTTGTGATTTCCATAATAGAAGGCTTCTTTAAAGTGTGCATTCCTCTCTCACAATTTTCTATAATTACTGTACATTTGAGTGCTCCTGTAAAAGAACTATAAATGATAGACACACCATTTCGATGGGGAGCTTTATTTTGTAATCCTTAATAACACATAGCGTTTTTGTTTCATTTGAAATGACCGAATATCTTTGAAATACGCTTTAAAGAACGACTTTTCATAGAACATAATGTATTGAATTCTTTTGGGTGCTCCTGTAAAAGAGCTAAAAAGCCTACATACACCATTTTCAACAGGGTACATGGTACAGGACGTAGGGATAATATACATAAATTTTGTAGTAATGGATGCCTATTTACTGCATTTAACTCACGGACGGACAGACAAACCGAAATCATAACACTTATCTTGCTGGAAAGTGTTAAATATTAAGTCAACCACAAAAAATAGGCAAAAAAATTGAACGTGTTCAGGACTTTTTGCCACCACTGCAATTTTATTTACACACGCAATTGGTATAAACAATAAAAAATGTGAAAGAGCTAAAAATATGCTTTCATATCACTTAAAAGACTTCTGAGGGGGGGTAAGAAAAAGATTAAAAATGCATAGCCATCGTGGAGGCACAGCCCGCCTTAGTCAAAACCTCTGGCTACGAGCCTACCCTAATAGCACGGAACGTCACAATGAGGTCGCCGTGACGTCCCTGTGAGTCACATAGGTCGCAGTCACACTGGTGACCATAAGTGACGTCAACTGGAAGTCACAGTGTGACTTGCCAGTGACAATAGCTTGTGACTTCTTTGTGACGTCAACGTGACGGATCGTTTGTGACGTCTTGCCAGATCTTGCGACTTTTCGCAATTTTTGCTACTTTTGAAAGCACCATGCGACTCAATTTTATGACTTTGCGATATTGCTACTTTCTTGCTACTTTTTTATGATTTTGTGAATTTTAAGTAATTTTGCGAATTTCTCAAAAAAAAAGTTTTTTTTCAGTTTTAAATCAGTGAACATTTAAGTCACAGTGCTGTGAATGTGACAGCGCTGTAACGTCGCATTGAAGTCACAATGTCGTGCACAAGTCACAGTGTGACTTCATGGTGACGTCACGTTGTGACGTTGCCGCAGAAGGACATTAGACAGTCAAGGCGACTTATTTGTGACTCATTCGCGACGTCCCGTGACGGTCTTGCACGTCGCAGTGACTTCACATTTAGATCACGGTGCTATTAGTGTAGGGCGACGCTGACAGCCTACTTCCATGACAAAATGTCCATCACTTCGAGGCTTAGTCGTGGCAGAATGTCTATACCGGAATTGCCGGATATTGGGGGAGAACAAGAAAAGCATCATACAAATAAGATCGTGCTGGAAAGCGTCTTATAATCGATGCATTCATCGTGACTCATCCTTCTTCTTCAGCTTCACTTCCGACGACGTTCAAATTAATTTGCCACTGTCAGGGCATTCTACCCCGTATCTATACCGAAATACTTTTGCGCCTGACAGTAATACAGATTAATGGTATCGTTCAATTCTCAAATTGATTTCCGGCCGCTGTTGTTGCATATTAATTAAACTTCGCGGAATTAAATAACGTCGTCGCCGTTTTCTCTAAATAATTCCGTCGGCCCTTTCAGCCCAACGTCTTCCATCACAAACAAACAAGCAAAAATAAATAATAATAAGTAAGAAAAGAAACTTTACATATTTGGAACAAGAATAAGCGGAATCAATAATCATTATCAGATTTGCGAGCGTGTCATCGGAATTTTTGTGCATCTCCCCTCTACGCACACACACACACACATACACACATACATTCTTCGTCGCTCTTTCTGTATGTTTCTGGGAGTTTAAGCAAATTGTTGCGTGATTTATGTTTTCCAGTAAATGGTATCTCTCAGGCACAAAAGAATAAATATTTTTCGGAAGTTTTCTAATCTTTTAATTACTCTGGGATGTTTTACGGTAAGTGTTGCATAAAAGCAACTCTTTGCAATGCATCCTATTTTTAAAAATGAAGGAATTTCGCGTTCTGGCGACAATTCGAGAATCATTTTAGTTTGTTCTCTCAAATAATAAATTTATTTATCTTTTTTTGTGTGTGTGGGGGGGGGGGGGGAGGAAGAAATGTAAATTACAAGAAATGCTGAACAGTATTAAATTTTGGTTGTGAAAGAAGAATTAGATCTAACTTATGAAACATATCTACAGTTTAATAAATCATTTAATAAATCCGTTGCCATAATACTGTTAAAGGAATAGTTTGTAATGATTTGATGCAGTCGTCCTTTTTCATCTATAAGTAGCATTTTGACAAATTAAAAACAGTTTTAGTTTTAATCGTTATAATTGACACTGTATCGGTTCTGCTTCAGAGTGGTTGAGTTTCTAAAACGTATACATTCCATGTATGATTCCAACGTGTTCGCTTTAGGCCGTCTCGCATTGAATAGTAGTCAGCACATCGCATACTACTACAATATGGACGCGGGTTCGAATCCCGGCTCCCCCCCTCCCAATTCATCTTTTTTTTTTAAAAATCAGGTTCCCGAAAGTGTGTGCACAATAACACCTCCCCTCCTAAACGGCGGCCCTGGATGCAAGCGTTATATGGTAGGACAAAAGGTACCCGTTTGAGCAAAGATTTATTGCAACAAAATAGACACAAGAATAAAGCGTCAAGTTTGACAAGTTTATCGATTTTGAACAAGTAAATTGTTATACTAAATAATGAGGTAAGTAAAGATCAGTAATCTTACGTTAATAAACCCCGCAATAGTTTTAGCAGAAGCGACTACCTGAACATTTTTTCCCTCGCAAATACACTTTGAAGTGGATGTCACATAAGTCGCAGTCTCGCTTGCAACCGATATGTGATGTCAACTAGAAGTAAGTGAATATTTCTTGTGACTTCTCGTAAAGTCATTGGAAATTCAGTACTCTACTCTTCTCCGTAGCTGACGATATGTACAGGCTACGGCTCGGACATTTTGGACGCACCGCTTTGCACTCGAAGAGTCATGTGGTCGAAGTGGTGTCACAATTTTATTATGACTAAGATGTTCACATCGTCTTGATCCCATGATTCTTCGAGTGCAAGAAGGTGTGACTAAAATGTCAGCACCGTAGCCTGTGTATCTGGTCAGCCACGATAGTTATTATGGCATCAGGATGACGTCACATCATGCCGCGAAAGCACTTTTGGCGGTTAAAGATGACTCACGGAGACGTTAGCATTCAGGTTACGGGGTGTTATTTAGGTAGTAACACTTGTGCGCCTGTTTTCTTTTTTTTTTTCGGTATCCGTGGCAGTTGCTTGTTAGTCCTTGCCTTGGTACCTTACCCAACTCTTCTTAACATCTTATCTTTCCAAAATATCAAAATGCGCAAGCCCTCAGGGAACAAAAAATGGTCATCCTTTCAATAAGAATATCTCTTATTACGTGACAAAGTTCACCCAAAATACTCCTCGGAGACATGTAAAACCGAAAAATACATCCAACACAATAGTATTTCGAACGAGTTATATGTCTTGTAGTACAGATGTTCTATTCCAAATTGCATTAGGATATATTTATTCCCCTAAAACGGTTTCGTGACATTCCACTATTAATGGAATACTTTTCGGTGAGATTAATCTGAAATTTGTTAGAGCATCAGATTGTAGGTATTTTTGTTAATTTAGAAATTTTAAAAAAAAGCTCGTGAAGGAACCCTTTGAAACGCGATCATTTTCTCGTCAGTACGGAAGACCGACTGGATAGACTGCCCAAGACTGAAAAAGTGCAGACGTAGCCATCCATCCATAAAACTACCTACAACGATCAAATCGCCCATCTGGCGCCACAGAGCTTAAGTTTTCTGACACAGCCGGCTGCTCGGCCGCGTAGGTCGTGATTGTTTATAAATAAGTAAAATACAGGAATTTTATAAAATATTTTTTTACGGATATTAATAGCGTAAAAGATTTACGTTCTGTTAAGGAACCTGCTTACCTAAGGAGAAGATATTTTTAATATTTCTAAACTTGCCAATTACATTATCTATTTACGTATTGCACTAACGTATGCGGTTCGAAAATCGACGATATTTCTACGCTCCGAATGGCGACAACTGGATGTAAACATTAGCGTGTACTTTTCCGTTTTGATAACAGCACTCATCGTCAAATATTAATTATTTGCACCTGTTGTCATTCAGTTAAACAAGATTAAAAAAGTATACATAAAATGTAGTTGAGAGGTTTCTATCAATGACAGATTTTAGCATATTTTATGATACCAATAATTTCTCATTAAATATTAGTTTGTAGAACATTTAAACATATTCTTCATTATGAATATGAGCATTTTGAAGTTTATTATAGAACTCGGCTGTTCGAGCCTCGTCAGGGAGAGACCCCCTGAACTCCCCTAATTTTTTAGTTTCATTATTGCCATATTAAAACGATATTAATGGACTATGTCATCTCACATCTTTCGTGTATTTCGCCTGGTAACCCTATGTTGAAATTTTTATTATTGTAACCTATTTATTAAAAAATACATGGGATGCATATTCTGCAGCTTACGAAATATTGTAGCAATAGATTAAAGCTATTGTGAACTAATAGTATTTAAATGTATATAAAAAAATACATGTCATGCATATTCTACGGCTTACGAAATATTGTAACAATAGATTAAAGCTGTTGTGTACTAATAGTATTTAAAAATACATGTCATGCGTATTCTACAGCTTACGAAATATCGTAACAATACATTAAAGCTGTTGTGAACTAACAGTATTTAAATATATGTAAAATTGTGTCGCATACTTTCATGCCGCATTTTTAGGACAATTTTCAATAAAGGGGGGTGAGAGATAAAATGACATAGTCATTTTTTTAAAAAATTATTTTAATATTTATCTTTCACGTATTCTTTTTTTTTAATCATGAAAAGTAACAAAAACCTTCAGTCTTCAATTGTTAAAAGTTTGTTTTAACATGTTCACGACTCCTTCAGATAAATTTATTATATACGATTAAATAAAATAGTAATCAACATTCACTGCTATAAAATGATGCCTTTCTCTTGACTAAATGTCAGTTAAAAGGAGGGGGAAATGTCGCTTGCATCGAATTTTTGGGGAGAATTTCTGTAGACTTTACTGTGCGCTAAGTCTTATTGCTGGAAAGTGAGTTTTACAGTCAAAGAGAGTACAAGTGCATTCCATGTCACAGCGAAGGCAAGAAAATCGCTCGTCTTAAATTGGACCATGCTGTGAGTGGATAGATTTTAACCCTCTAATGCCCGTGGAAGAAAAAAATGCTGATATCCTTTAAATGCTATTTTTTACAGGAAAAATGTTTCGAAAAGTAATTTTGAAGTCATAAAACCGCTAACTGCGCATTTAATTGATAATAGCAGCAGTTCGGGTCCTTGGATGAAAAATATAAAAATATTTTAAGAGCAACGTGTGTTCATAGTCGTTTGTTCGACTTGCAACATGCTCAATTATCATTTTTTTACTATTTTAATAATATTTAATATGAAGAAAAATTAATAATTGCCATTTAAATGTAAGAAAATAATATGCTTTCTCACTTGATATAATTTTTTTAATTTCATTTATAATGTTTAGAAGAGTTTTAAAATCGCATTGAATAAAACTATAGAAATAACTTTTTCGTATTTTTTCATTATACTTACGTTATTTTACTTAAAAAAAACATCTTTTTTTTTTCTTGGGAATTTCTCATAGTGTGCATTAGAGGGTTAAAACAGGTATTCTTTCTAAAAATAAAGTCTCTCAAAACCAAATACATTCTTTGAAGAAAATTTTTGAATAATTAATACTGTTAATTATTATTATGCTAATTTTATTAATTATATTATTTATTAGATCTATCGGAAAGTAATCTCCGTTTTTACATGAAATTCAATCAAATAAATTTTAGACCAGTATTGAATTACAAACAATCTGTGCCTAATGATAAGACTCATATTTTTTAATTTTAAAGCGAGAATTTTATCAATAATATATTTTTCTTTGAAGAAAAATGACCACCCTTCTCCTTTTTTTCACATTTATCCTCCTTGGAGATTATAATGGAAATACTCTGTAATCGATTTTTACATATTCGCGAGTGTTGTATTTCACAGCAAGAATTTTATGGATATCTCTTTCTTTCTTTCTTTCAGATCACGCAGGATACGTGAAAAGAACGTTCTGACTCTCTGTCCCACCCATTAGTTACAAATTTTGAAAAATGCTCTATTCTATGCATTCGTATTAATAGCTTCAGTAATTTTGGCTCGGCAAAATATTAACATACGAAAAAGGGCATTACTTTGCGATACACCTAATTATTTAATTAATTCATTATATTAATTAATATAATTATATTAATCAACACGCTATTGTACACGTCACATCAATACTTTTTGTCGACATTATCGGATCAAATACGCTACAGAGGTCTCGGGTCGTTACTGAAATAACAGAAAGTAGTATTATTATTTATGGCTGCATCACGTCAGTTTCAATCCAATTTCAATGTATTTGGTACTAAAGTGATCAGGATAACAAGTAAAAATTTTTTAGGGTGTCCCTAAATGGATATAAAATTGTTTTTTCACTCCCAGTATAGCCTATCTCTAATAAAAAACATATAATTCAATCCTATGTCAAAAATTCAATTTATTTTCAGCACGCTTTAGACAATATTACACATTATTTCTTTAACTTTTACGAAATCTTTCCTGTTAATTAAAATTCATAGATTTTCTTTTCTTACTAATTAAAATTCATAGAATTTTCTAATTATTTTATGTGGGAGTAATTTTTTTTTTCGAGTTCGTAAAATATTTAATAACACTTTAAAAGTATGAAAGCTTGAGGGCAATAAATTTCAATACTTTGTTATTTTGATTCTCTCCAAAGTATTTTTTTAACTATTTGCAAATAATAACGTTTAAAATTAAAAACTCTAGATACATTTTAATGAAGTATGAAGTTTTGTAATAAACTTGCAAAAATAGCTCCCAGCTTTTAATTTTTATGAGGAAAAAAAAATGAGCGTTATCCTAAATTTTATTTTAAAAGATATATTTTGATGTCGAACTGTACTAATCAATCATATGCACATTAAAATAAGAAAATATTATATGTTATAAATATTCTTAAAGTCTTAAATTTCGTGTACAGATTCACAATAATATCATTTTTTTAATAAAATATTTGTTATATTTTGCGTAAAATGGGGAACGGCTTAATCTTTACCGTTGTAAAGGAAATAGTGAACAATCAAGGCATAATGTTACAGAAAAGTTTTTTTTTATCATAAATACATCATAAAGTTATATTAGAATTTCGTATAATATGATCCAGAATATTTGGCATAGTATATCATTTATTAAATGATTAACACGCGTATTTATTAGTAATTACACATGTGTATACCTCGTAGCTTCAACTGCAAACTAATATTCTAAATACAACCTAGGTTTGTTGTCAGAATCTACTTTTTTATAAACGTTAGCTTCGTTAATTTGTTAACGCTGTCTTTAAAAGTTACTTAGAAAATGTACAATTTGCAATTTCCTTTAAATAGAAAGCTTGCTATCCAATCTAGGTCATTGGTCCGAAGTTAATGATACAAAAGTATGATATTGTCTGAACTGTTTTAAAGTTTAGAAATCAACTTCGTGCATGGAAAAATATGGAGTTCAGAAATCACACAAATAACTATAAAAAAAAATTAGTTTTCAAAAGTTAACGTTGCATAATCCAATTATACTATGCACATATTACTACTTGGAATATTTATTTTTACAAAGAACATATATCAACCAGTTAAACGAATACAAAGTGTAATACAAACCAGGCATTTCTCTCTGTATTAAAAACCACAATTTTTAGGGACAAGGGTGCAAAAAATTCATCCGTAAACTTTCTATGTTCATAATTTAAGCATCAAGCCCGGTAACATTTTTTAATTACTTACATGAAAGAATAATTTATTCTTGCGTATTCAATAAAAAACCCGTATTTTTATGCAATAAAAAAGAAAAGAAAAACCTCTTTAAATAACGAATTACTGAGATAATCACTCACACAAGTATTACTTTGCATTATTACTATTATTTTTTAATAACTATCGATGATTTATTAACCTCAAATTTAGTCTCGCTGTACGCTCGTCATTTAACACATACCTGTTTTAATTGTAATCAAAAAATGACTTGATCGTAAGGATTTCGAGATTGCAAAATTAGAACAAGCGAGATAATCGTAATGAATTGTGCACTCACTTGGCAGTTTCGATTACCGGTGCCTAGATCAGTCTTTCGGCTACATTTGGATTACATTTCGGGGGACAGGCATGCCAAAAATGACTAATAAATCTGTTCAAATGCAAGTAAAAAGTGTAGGCCATAATCCCTTTTTCTCTACAACATCCAGGCTTGCCTAGCAACATTGGCTCAGGTAAACGAGGAAGCACGGCGAGCGCCATCTAGTATCGGAACATTGACATACATATTTGAAAATAATCTTTCCGAGAGGATGAAAGAAAATATTTTCGCTATTCCTCATCCAAATTTCATTTCCAAGCATTTCTTAAGTATACATGTTTAATGATCTTTCAAACATATCGTATCATAGTATGAAAGTTTAAAATATCGATAAAATTTGCACTGTATGTACCAGAATACGAATCGAAAGAAATTCAGCTTACGTTTTGATAGATACAAAAGGTCTCGTTTCATTAATATAAGAAAATCAACCATACCCATGGTATCACAAAGTAGCTATTTTTAGATATTTTTTATGCGTCCAAATACGCCCTTTCACTTCTTTTCTTATACCTGTTTATTTATTATTTAGTTTGCAAGGATAACTTCCTTATAATTCTTTAATTTGGCTACACTGAAAGCAATTGCTTTCCTTGAACTGCTTAAAATTTCCAATGGTTATTCTGTCCGAGTTCGCATGGGTTCGGTTGATACTTTTCTCTTAAGGTTTGTTGATTTTTATTTTTTTTTAAGAAATTATTCAACTTTTGAGCATCTCCAGATGACGATGGAGACTTGAAAGTTTTCAGAATATCTGTTCGCAACGCACTTTTACAAACGGTCAACTTACAAGAATTATAAATCATGCGTTAGATTACTTTTACTGGTGCGGTATCCTGAAACATTTTAAGGTTAAATAGTTATAAACCACCACAATAGTGTTTAATATAAACATTCTCTCTCCATTTTTTAAACCTTTGTATCACCTCAGCAGCTACCTGTACAGGTGTAATTGGTATTTTGCAAACCTGCAAAATACTAATTAACCCTTTGAGGCGCAACCCTTTCCCAATGCTGAAAAAAGGGCATCCGTTGCCATCGCTCGACTTAACTACCAGCAAGAGGGCGGACGATAGAAACGTTCATCGCGTGCCACAGATCTAGAGACCCTTTGTTGACGACAGCTGGCTGTGCGACGTTTCGATCGTCCGCCCTCTTGCTAGTAGTTAAGTCGAGCGATGGCAACGGCTGCCCTTTTTTCAGCATTGGGCCATCTATCCAGATGTTCTCGCATTCTTCCATTTTTCAGCAGATGTCAGTGGTGTTAAAAATAATCGTGACCATTTTTTTACGGGAAATGACAAGTAAAGGACTCTCGTGGAGCTATGTCACCCGCAACTATTTTGATAGAAATCCAATCTATTCTTCGTGACTGGCAACAGTCAAAACGTCAGTGGTGTTCCCAGAGTTGGTGTTCCCAAACGTTGGTGTTCCCAGAGCGGGAACACTGCGCGTTAAAGGGTTAAATGTCTATAAATTATTCATAGTGTATTGAAAAATTTTGAAGGACTGTTTTTTCTGTATTAACGTGACCACAAAATAATTTTTTAAAAACTCGAAAGTTTGTGATTTTTAATTAATATTGCAACCGAAAACTGTATTTTCTCTTTCAGCGGTTGCATTATTGATAATTGCAACACTCATAGTGTTTTTGTTTTTGTTTTCAGGTCAGGGAAATGTTAACGATTGTTTAAAAAGTTCTCAGGTTGAATTGTTCACAAGCTCTTCAGTATCGCTTTAGTATACTACAGATATACAGGGTGAATCTAAACTTTTGGACAAAACTTTAAGAGGTGGTAGGGCACATAATAAGGAATCAGAATCACATAGCAATATGGGGTCGGCAACATCGCCTTCCTGTAGCTGTTAATAATCACTCTGGAAAAAGTGCTGAAACAACAGAGCACTTTTCGACCCCTGTTCGTCAGAAACTAATGTATTTTTCTCCGAAAACAGAAGACTAAAATTCATAGTTTAAAAACTCTATTTTATTTCACGGATTAAATGTTTGCAGACGAGCCTATTACTTATGAAACTTGGTTAAGAAATTAGACGCACACTTCAATACTTTTCACAAAGTGATTATTTCCAGGTAAGTGTAAACTGTGTTTTTGACCCCACATCACTGTGTGATTCTGATTCCTTATTATGTTCTAAATCACCCCTAACCCATTTATGCCTAGTGTCCCTATTTTGGGACGGCATTTTCACTATTAGTCGAAAACGTTATTTATATTTCCTACCCTTTATTCATGAGAATTTAGCCTCAACTCTGCAAAATATTTTAACATGACCCAGTAGGATGTTGATATTTCGATTTTTATGAATAATGATTTTAAAAGAAATCATCCCTTGTTCAAGAAGTTGACATCAGAAATTTATCTATTATTTCAGTTATCAGTAAAAATCGAAGAAAGTCGCAAAAATATCCAGGCACAAATGGGTTAAAGTTTTGCCCAAGAGTTTAGATTCACCCGGTATAGAGAGAGAGATTATTTATAATTAAACTTTCCCTATAAACATCATTCAGCAGCTAAAATGGGTGAGACAATTCCAACACAATTTGTATTATGGGCTGTACACACGATGCAGTCAAAGAAGATTTTTAAAATGTTGTTGAGTTCCAAAAATGCCTACTAGGTGGCGCATTGCACGGTGAATTGAGCTCAAAAACAATCTAAATTAGTTAATAAATGCTCAAAATTTATTGAATAAGTGTCGAATTTCTTGTACATTTCGAATTATCCATTTCCATTGTTAAATTTTGTGTCCTTTTTTTTTTTTTTCGAAATTCCTTGAACGCATTTTATGTATCGTATGTATACGAAATTCGATTACGACCGCTCGCTCTTTTAGCTGTCGAATGTTGTTTTTATGGAAAAATTAATGATAACCACCCTACAAATTTGTAAATTGTACTTTTCTTATACAGGGAGATTCAAAACTCTTTTTACAGAAACAGAAAAAAAAAAAACATATAAGGGGTGGTAGAAGGAATCAAGAGGATCAGAATCACTGAGTAGTGTGGGTACAGAAATGTCTTTTTCGTATTCTGCTAATAATCACTTTGGAAGATGTGTTGAAGTAATAATAAACGTCCCGACCATAGTTTATCAAAAAAACTAATGCTCGTTTCACAGAAAACACTTAGCTAAACTGGATAGTTTACAAATTCTATTTCATTATATTGATGAAATTCTTGGAAAAAAGCCTATTATTTATGAAATCTTTTCAAGAAATTCGATGAACACATATTCCTAAGTGATAATCAACGGAAATAGGGTGACAACTTTCCGATCCCACATTGCTAAGTGATTCTAAACCGCATTGGTTTCCTATACCACCCCTTACATATTTTCTCCAAGAGTTCTTAACCATCCTGTATAATGCAGTGCTTTTCACACTGCACGGTGTTTCAAAAGAGGTCAATCTTTAAGGGGAGGCAGGACACATAATAAGAAATCACAATCACATAGCAATGTGGGGTCGAAAACGCCGTTCTCACTGACCTGTTAATAATCACTTTGGGAGAAGTGTTGCACTAGTCGTCTAATTTCTTAACCAAGTTTTTTAAACAATGAGCTTTCCTCCAATAATTTCATGAATGAAATGAAATAGAGTTTTTAAACTATCAGTTTTAATCATATTTTTTCTGTGTAAGGTACTTTGGTTTTCGACGAACAATGATCGGAAAGTTCCCAATTATTTCAACACTCTCTCCAAAGCGACTATTAATAGCTACATGAAGACTAAGTTTCAGACCCTACAATGCGTTGTGATGCTGAATCCTTATGATTTGTCTGGCCTACTCTTAAAGTTTGCCGAGACTCTTTTGAAACATCCTGTATAAAAGAAAACTCTATTCAAATATAGTTTTTCAAATGAAAAAAAAATAAAAAATAAAAATGGAAAACACTTTTGAATATTGCAATTCCAGTTGCCATCACTGGATCTGAAAGAGTTAAGTGCATATTCATGCATATGTTAGTTGTAAATCTAAAATGGCGTGTGTTTAATGTGATGTTATTATGTTAGAGAAGCCAAATGAATTACTACGTAGTGCGTTCAAAAAGTAAGTGACCCTTGTTTTCCCGCAGATGGCATCTTTGTGAAGCAAGACCGAAATTACGCAGACGGTAATGCAGTCCCAGAGCTACCAAAGGTAGCAATTTCATTTGAAAAGCGACAATCGTTGCTACGTAATATGAGTAAAATCCTGATTCTCAAATGGAAACCTTCAAATGTTGACGTATACGGAACAATAAGAGGTTTATGCAGACTCGTAAAATCAAGAGACGTGGAAAGCAAGGCAAAGCTATTGCCCTCTTGCATGGCAATCCCAGAATCCCTATTGTGCTTGCCTTGACAAAAACAAAACAAAGCACTCACAACACAGGGTTTGCCTCGCAGTCTTGGATGGGAGATCCAGCCGCATCCACCTTACAGTCCCGAACTGGCGACGTGCGACTTTCACGTGTTAAGCGAGCTCAAATAGCATTTGTGCTCAAATAGCATTGTGGAAAACAATGTCTAACGATGACCAAGGTTCAGACAGCTGTTCTCTGATGAATTCGGAACTAGAGGAGGGAATTTTAGTGCCGACGAACGACTAGAGCAGTGGTCGACAAACTCTTCAGCACATATTGGGAAGAATGGCCATGGCTATTTTAACCTTTGGAAGTTCGAATTTGTTACGTTTGTATGTTGTTTTTAACTTTAGACGCCATTCCAGATTTTCATCATCAAAACGACTTCTTAATTGACTCTTGATGAGGTTTGTGTTCGAAAATAATTATTCGTATAACTATGTAAGACCACCCGAAAAGGGAAAGAATTTCTACCGCCAGTTTATTCAACTGATTATCTGAGTCAGGAACACTGTTCTATGTGTTACAAATCAATGTGTATTACTTCACAAGATCTTTCAAATCATTTTATTTATCGGGGAGAGGAAAATATTTTAACTTGCAATATTAACCCATTTATGCCTAGTGTCCCTTTTTTGGGACGACATTTTCGCTATTAGTCGAAAACGTTATTTATTTTTCCTAGCCTTTATTCATGAGTATTGAGCCTCAACTCTACAAAATATTTTAACATGACCCAGTAGGATGTTGATATTTCGATTTTTATGCATAATGATTTTAAAAGAAATCATCCCTTGTTCAAGAATTTGTCATCAGAAAGTTATCTATTATTTCTGTTATCTGTAAAAATCGAAGAAAGTCGCAAAAATATCCAGGCACAAATGGGTTAAACTTGGTCATTTGTGACAGAGAAACACTGAATGGCTCCAAAAGCCAAATGTGGTTCGCGAGCCACAGTTTGCCGGCCCTGGACAAGTGCAACGTTCCGACAAATGTCTGCAGAGACTGGGATGTTATATAGAAAAAAGTGCGATGCATGTGAGTCATTTTGTATTCTAGAATGTTTTGAATTGTGGAATGTTTTGTCTTGAATTGTAGAATGTAGTTTGATTTGTAGATTTGTATTGAAGAATGTTGTGTTTTGAATTTTTTACCTCTATTCTTTGAGTTCAACTCCCTATTATAAATGACAATTTATAGTTAAGAAGCGTGTACATTGTAAAATGTTTCATAATCAATCCGCTTTGCATATTATTTTCTTATGCACTTACATTTAAATAGAATAAAAATGCACTTTTGTTTCAGCATGCAGGTATTTTTAAAGCACAAACTTTATCAGCAATGCTGTATCAAATGCTCAGATACTGACCAATTATATTAGCTTTTGCTGTGATGAATGTCTAAAAAACCGAAGAACCACACATGAAAAAAGGAATGAGAAAGAAAATTGCTTTTTGTTTTTTAATTTCATATTTCTTTTTAAATACATGTTTTTAGAATGTAAGATTTTATCATTTTATTTTTTGCGTATTACTCAGATGAAATTTTGAGGGTTTTTTTTTCTCTTTCTCCAAAACATTAAGAATCTCTTCGAAATATATCTAAAACATATTTTAAACCAGTAGTTAAAATTGGCTTTTATTGTAAAAGGATTTCATGTTGAAAAGTTTCTTACTCTACCTTTGATGGCAATTATATATTTAGATACATAAGTCTCTCTTCATTTAACTTTATATTCCTTCACTTTTTCCCCCTCTGAGAATTTTTCTTACCTCAATATTGTTTCTAGGAATGATAGCCATTAACGAAAACGGCAACCACAAAAATGCATGAAAATATTGATTTCTCCTACGAAGCTACCAAGTCAGATACAGCATTAGAATGTTTCCGTTTGATATGGTTGAGCAGCTCTTTCGGCGTAGCAAAGCCTTTTATGCACCAGGAGCATTTGAATTTAAAATCTCTAGTGTGCCTTCTAGCGATGTGTTTTTCTAAATCCGAAGTCTGGAAACACCTGTAGCTACAGTGGGGGCATTGCCTCCGATTCCTGTCTTTGCAGTGAAACATCAGAATATGTTTGCGCAAGCTTGATATGCGCGAAAATTTGGACTTGCACATAACGCAAACGACGTCATCGGTTCCTCGGAGGTTGCATGTGTGTTCGTTTGGATTGCAACTTGATTTCAATACCTCTGCGCATGGAAGACAGCGAAAATGGCTGCCGCTGTCTTCAGACTTCTCCAGTATTGGCAAGCATACCTCAGGTTTAACTGAGGATGTGCTAAGTCTTAATAAAATAGGCTTACTCCGTGCCTCATTAGAAATTCTGATTCCCAAGTCTGCATTAGTATGTTGCTTAGGATCAGTTGAAGATTTGGCATCAATCATAACATCAAGTGGTTTTGATGTTGGTTGAGAAACGCTATGCTCATCCACAGGCTGTGCTGGGCTAAATTTATCAAGTAACTCACTTCCGTGTGTATTGGATTGTGCAAACCTGACTTCGGAATTCTCAAAATCCGTAACGGCCTGATCTTTAATGCTGGAAGCTGACTTGAGGATTGCAATTCTTTCATTGTCCATCGTTTGAGCTGGGATAATTCTGGTTGGCATTCTGTCTGTGCTGACATTCAGCATTTCATCGCCCGCCCTTACTTCTGCGTTCGTCTCAGTTATTTCTGCGCTGTTTTTTGTCTGTGATCTGGATACTGATTTGCAAATATCGAATTCATCTACAGCTTCATGCAGACTACCCACGGATGAATTAGATTTGCATAATTCGCCAACCTTCTTACTCTCTCCGGTGATTGGAAGAACCCAGTCCTTCACGCCAACATATAAACTGCTTAAAAGGTTGCATGTTTCATTTTTAGGCTTCCTCAGAGTTTCTTCATAATTACCATCTGATAAAGCGGATGCTGTAAACGCCGTAGTTTGATTTTGATTATCAGAGGTCTTGCTAAATTTCAGAACATCGCCTGTAGATATTTCATAAGAACCACTTACATTACTTAACGATTTTTGAGCTGGCTTCAAAGCACTGCCTTTGCCTAACGCTTGTAAAGTTAAAATTCTTGGTAGCTTCGATGTAGCCACATGTGCATTTTTGATTTGTTTTACTGGAGAAGGTTTTTGTTCGATACGAACAGGATCTCCTTTTCTACGAAGTGACGTTAAGTTATTGCTTTTACTTGGCAATAAGCGTGGACGGATTTCCGTTTGATATTTTTCCTTAAATTCAACATTAATGGTCTTGTCTTCATTTGCAATGGAAGCCTGAAATGTAGTATTAGTAGAAATCGCAGTATCGTTCCTACATACAGGAAATTCAGGCTGAAGCAAATAATGTACAGGTGACTGTAGTGGATGATTTTCTTGGGAATTCGACTCACTTAACGGCACTTCCGAGTTTTTGTGGGTTTCTTCGTGGATCTTTAATTCAGAATAATTAGGGACAGTTTCGGAGCATATTTTGCATCTAAAATCTGGTAAAATTTCTTCTGCGAAATGAGTCTCCGTTTCATCTGCTTGCTGGTGAAAATTTTCAAATTTCGTTGGATTTGCTGTTGGAACAATGACGTATAAATTTTGACCGCCTTCTGGGGCGTAAAACGGATAGGAATAATGGATTCCGTATGTATTTCGCATCGCTAAACGGTAATTTAGCATTTTAATTTGAGATTATGAAAGATTTTAGAATAAATGCAAATCTGCTTATCATTCAAGAATTAAAGAAGAGATTGTTGGCATGGGCACTAATGACTCATTACCTTTGTCATTCGTTTACTTTTTCTTAAATGCATAATTTAAGATGTTAAACTTGAATTCTTGTTAAAATGGCTCCTTTCAGAATTTCTCACTACTTTCACTGTCGTTTCTTTTTTCTTTTGATTTTTATCAAACCACACCTGTTTGATAAGAAATATGCATTAGAATTTATGATCTAGATTTCATGCCATTTTATAACGCAAATCAATATCAATAGCCAATCAGCCACTAATAATTTGCAAAATATTTGAAACATTCGCAATATAATAATTACCTGCAATATTGAACAATGCTACAAAGATACTAATACCTTTAAACAAAAATATTAAAATAATATGAAAGGACAGGACAGCTGTTTTAATCAGCTCAAACTTCTGTAAAAATACATTTTTTTAGCTTATTTTCCTCAAATCAACTGTGTCAGTAAAAACTTCAAAAATTTAACGTAACCTTCGAAATTAATTCATAAAGTTTTGAAGTTTTAGTACAAATTCTAAAAGCATTTTATTTTCATTTTATGCTACCGCTGTGTTGTTTTTGTTTTTGTTTTTGATGAATTTTGTTTTTACATTCATAAAAAATTAGAATTACTTAAAGTGGCCATCTATCAAACTCCAAGGAGTGGTCAGTCAAAATATTAAACTTTTAACTGGAAGTTCTATATACTCCCCTCATCGAAAAATAGTTGTCATCTCATCCCCACCCCTCTAGGCATGGTTGTTGAAAACTTTTGACTAGCCAAGAGGGCTGGTCCCGTGTAATCAGATTCCAGTCATTGTGAAATGATTCCGCAAATGCAGACACGAGAAAAGAGAACCCATGCATTTTCAAAAAGCATATTACCATTTTCGGAATCGGAAACGATGAGGTATTAATGAAGGTATACTCTAGCTGAAACACGCGGTATATATTCAGAAGTGCGTTTTTTGGAGATTTCACCCCTTGGCTAGAATCCTATTCGATTGGAATAACCCATAGAATAGTTTATAAATCGTTAGAAACTGTCATTAACCAACTATTAGTTTGGACTACTACTTTCTGCATACATAGTTCGAAGATAATTGATTCGATAGTCAAGCTTTCAACTTACGGGAAGGAAAAAATCTCCAGCGACATTTTGCATATTTTTCTTCCTCTAATTTGGTAAATTTTGCACGATTTCAATTTGTTTTGTTTTTGTTACCAAATACTATAAGAAAAATGTGTTTTATCTTATAGTATTTGGTAGCTGGATGGGGAGCTGCAGAAGGAAGGAGCAAGGAATAAACTTTCAACATCCGTACCAACTTGCTGACAAAAAATGAAGGAAAGCCCAAGGAAAAAGGAAAGAAAACATAGAGTTACGAAGCCGAATCAGAATCCTCAATCTTTCCTGGAGCTTTTCTCTCCCATTTGATTGCTGGCAGTGTCTCAGTCCAGCCCTTTTTAACCTTCGTTGAAGGGACCTACATTATGCTCTTGTGGTTGGCTAAATAGATTGCAAATTGACATCTAGTGAATTGATATGGCAAGTTCGTAGCTTTCTATTGTTTTCGGATTAATCTGTCAATCGACTGAGAGAGAATACAGCTCTTGCCACTGTAATCTGCACCAGTCGATTGAAAGTTCAACCACCAAAACAGTTCACAGCTATCAACTGGCCGTACCTAAGTGTCAGATATTAACTGCTTCATCCCCTATTTATAACTGGTTCAGCCAACCACAAAGAAAAATCAAGACCCTTCCTACGACGCTTTGAAGGGTGTGGTTGAGATTACCACTGTTGGTAACTATCAGCTTGGGGAGTATAGAGCAGTTGGGGAGTATCGATTGTTACATTCGAATCATTCGATATGTAACAATCGTATAATCGTAGTAATATGTAACAATCGTAGTACAATCGTCGTATGTAACAATCGTAGAACATAAGTTAATGAGCACTATTCCAATTGGTTGGGGGGAAATCGGATCAAAGCCATTTTTAGTCACCAGAAGCAGAAATCGATATTTCTGGAGATTTATTCATTTACGGGACTCCTTTGGTCGCCAAGCTTTGGCTGCCATTCTGTTAAATAGAAAGTACCCGCAAACGTTGTTATGACGCATTGATGTTTATGGTGAAAATAGAGGCTATTTTTCATAATGTAAGTGTCAAATGAGTATGATTGTTTTGAAAAAAGAAAACAGACTTAATTATTTCCCCATGATAAAATATTATCTCGGATCAGTTTGGATATCATTGGATAAAGTGAAAGAAATGTTCCAAGTAAAATAGGAAAAAAACTACATTAAGAAAAAAAAAATCCTCTCGTTAATTTTTAAAAATTTGCAATTTGTATACGACCCCACACACAAAAATCACGTCGTATGATCGTCTTTCAGGGGTCGTACAGAAATTAGGAGAAAACATAATTTTTTGTCCCAATCTAGCAGTAAGCGTTTACATACGAATCGTGTATGGCTCCTGATCATCTTTGTTTATAGATATCTCTTAAGGCCTTATAGCACGAAGAAAATTTCGGGCGATTTTGTGGCTGCAACCAGTTGCCGAAACTCCTTCCGGCAAGTCGATGAGCAAGCAGGGTTGCCATAATAAACAAACTCAGCTGTGCTCACAAACGCCTGAGATTCGCCAAATTGGCGATTGCTAGAGCATGTAATTATCGGTAGCCTATCGCCTCAGCAATCTTTTTAAATATTTAGGATCTCGACGGTTCCGTAAATGTTGACTTTCACATTTGCTTTCAATCATATCTATTTACTCATCGCTATTCCATTTGAGAGACATTTTCACTTCGCTCATCTCTACGATCGGTATCCCTGAGTCGTCCGCCATCTTTGTGACGTAGGAATAGGAAGCACTGCGATTGGCTGGCATTCCAGCAACCTGCAATATTTTCGCCTCTGAACGAAAAAGTTGGAGTTGACCGTTCCCTAGGTAACCGAGGGAAATTTCCAGGAAAGAGGTTCCCGCAACTGGTTGCAGCAACCAAATCGCCCGAAATTTTCTTCGTGTAGCAAGGACTTTAGACGTTTTTTGATGAAAGGCTGGAGACCCTCGTGGATGTGGCTGTCGACGTATTAAATAAATATTCCTGGCTTAGAACCTATGCTTGTTTTAACGGCTTTTCACACAGATTTATGCGGATACAGAGGTTATGAAAAATCAGCTCTCTCGACGGTATTGACACTTTTATTACCTAGGGTCAGATGATTCATAATCTAATCACGTGTTTTAAAAAAAGTGTACTTATTAGCTATTAAACTTCTCAGGTTTTACAGTCCCGGTAAATTCTTGAGAGCTGTGAAGACTGCAAGACGGGAGAACGAGGGAAGGTATATCAAATGCCTTTTTATTAAATTTAGATCCCGACACAAATCTTTGTTTGAAAACGAAAGCTGTTACCCCCTGTAGAATTTTGAAGGGAGCTAACAGAAAATTGGAATTCTGAGAGGATATTTATTTTTATATGTTACAGGATTCCCCCGCCCCCCACCTCGTCTGAGAACAGGCTGTCCACCAATGCATTCATTGGAAGACAGACTCACTCAGCAGAGAGAGGAAAAGGACATAGAGAGAAATTACAAAGGAAATTCTATAAAATAATAGATATCTTATAAATAAAAATGAAATTCTGTTTGTTTGTTTGTTTGTTTGTTTGTGGATTTGATTCGTATACAAATCCACAAAAATGGACCTATCGGCCTGAAATTTAGCAACAGATATGTAAAATAATATAGAATAAATCACAGTCCACTTTAAAACTTTGAAAGTCCACCCGTTCCCGGAATTTAAGAGATTTTTTATGCTCTTCACGCAAAAATCTTTCCATAATTGTAACCCCTGTAGTAAAGTGTGAAATAAGGATCGTGGTTGCCATATGTGGCGATTTTGCCGAATAAAATGTCGTTCGTATACAAATCCACAAAAATGAACCTATCGGCCTGAAATTTAGCACAGATATGTAAAATAATATAGAATAAATCGTAGTCCACTTTAAAACTTTGAAAGTCGACCCGTTCCCAGAATTTAAGAGATTTTTTATGCTCTTCACGCAAAAAGGCTTTCCGTAATTGTAACCCCTGTAGTGAAAAAAAGTGGTGAAATAAGGATCGTGGTTGCCATGTGTGGCGATTTTTGCCGAATAAAATATTTTAAATTCTCAAAGTAAAAATAAAAAGAATAATAATGATTTTTTTTTTGTTAGTTAAATTTCCGAGGCTAATGTGTAAATTTTTTTAGTTTGGCGAAAAAATAAAATGGCTGAAATATGGATTTTGAAGTAAGTGAGTTCTAGCGGTTTGCCACAGTTTTCGGCTTTGCGCAATTTATTGAGAGCTTAAGGAAATAGATTTTTGAAAACAAGTGCAAAGGTTTTTATTAGAATACAGCGTTAAATTTTAATGATCCGTGAAGAAATAATGCAGTTATTAAGGGATTTCAAGCGATCTAACTTCAGAATTCTCGCCAATTGAGTACATTGATTTTAAGTTGGGGGAATTCCGCCAAATTTCAGAAAATTGAAATCTTCTCATTTAGTACATCGGAGCTAAAAACACATTATAGTTGATAATTAAAAAAAAAAATCGGCTGTATTAAGGGATTCCAATTTTCAAATAAATGCGTGCTACTCTTTGGCGGTCGAACCATTTCCCATATTGATTGCTGCTAAGTCAATGCTTCGAATGATTCCCTGAAAAAACTCTTGCAAAATGGCGCATGTTGGCACTTTGGCGAGGCTTAGATTTGAAACTGGGTTTTATATAAGACTGGTATATATAATAACACTGGTTATATAGATAAAAATGAATGTTGGTATGTGTTTATGAGGTTGAAAAACTCCAGCACCATTGAGCACCGTTGCACGATGAAATTTGGTTCACCGAAGTCTTTTATGATGGAGAAGGTTTTTATGCTATCCGTTTTCCTTAACTTGCCACTTGGTGCCGCAGCACAACGTTAAATTCTATTCCGTTTAGCCGTTTGCTATGCGAATATCGTCCAACCGATTTCGATGAAATTTGGTACACGCGAATATTAGAACACGGAGAATATTTTTCACTATCCATTTTGCTGTAACTTGCCGCTAAATGGCGCTGCAAAGCATCAATATATATGCATCAATATATTTGCAGTCTATACCGTTCGACCGATCGGCATAAAATTTTTTATACTTACACATTTGAGCACGAAGAATATATTCTAACTGCGTTCCTTTTGATGTTACTCACCACTAGATGACACTGCAATGCATTATTATTTTAAACCTCGCCACTAGATGACGCTGCAGCAGGCCAAATTCTTGACCATTCAAAACGGTCGCTATGAAAAATCAGTATACATAGCTATTTGAAACAATGAGAATATTTTGTCGTTATCCATTTTGCTATAACTCGCCACTTGACTGCGCTGTAGCCAAATCATTACTTTATTGAACCACTAGATGGCCCCTGCAGTGCATCACTTCCTTGACTGTGCAAATAATCGCTATGAAAATAGGTATACATAGGTATTTGAACACGGGGAAGAGTTGTGGCGCTGTCCATTTTCCTATAACTTGCCACTAGATGTCGCGTCAACACATGAACTTCAGGACTGTCCAGCCGATAGTCTTGAAAATTCGTATACATCGATATCTGAATGCGAAAAATATTTTCGACGTATCCGTTTTGCTAAAACTCGCCACTAGATGCGCTACGGCCGCATGGCCTTCTGCACCGTACAAACGATTGCCTTGCAATTCGGTATGCATGATTATTGGACACAATATAACGCGATATCCACTTTGCTATATCTGTTTATTACAATGAATAGTAATCACCACAAATGGTAATATCAAAAAGTCCATTCATTCCCGTGCGAAGAACGGGTACTTCAGCTAGTTAGATATAAAAGATCTATAATAATAGATATAAAATTTAGTACTTATAGAGCATGTGCCCTGTGATAAATTAGCTACAATTCCAGAATAAAACTGAGCTAAAAAAAAAAAAAAAACATTAGAGAGCAAGAAAAATACGCTGTTTATATCAGCAGAGGTCTATTAAAAGTTTTTAGCGTCCTTGACAGAAAAAATATCACGTTCAGTATTATTCTCAATTTTATACTTATATGCATCACTCTTAATAAAACTTAAACACTGCTGGAGCAGCTATTTTTCTCACTGTTTGGCGGGATAGCATATTTGGCGTTATTAATTTCGACAATTTTTTCAGTTTCTAGCGAGCGAATCCTCCTGAACACGATTTTACTGGCACCCTTTATCGTAAATAATATCCATTATACTCATTCGTCGATAGTCAAAGAACAAAAAAAACCTTCAAAGGTTTGCAAATACCGAACCAGCACATTTATTTTTATGCATGTTGTATCTAAAAATAACGCATTCATGTACAGAAATCTGCTATAACAGCATTGGTACAGATTCTACTAAGACGGTTTACACTATAAAAATAAGTACATTGATAAACGTAGTGCAGACGGTTTTTTTTTTCTTTCATACTTTCAAATTCTAAAATTTTGCTGACTACCAAACCTTAGACAGCTTCTTGATTTGAAAAAAAGAAACTTACTTTTTTTTATATCTCTTAGCATGAATGTATTTTCTACTTCTATTTTATAAATGATAGCTCTATAACTTACTCATAAAATGTAAAATGTCCCAAAAAATTAAATTATCCAAAATGTATAAATACATGGACACCGACAAATGTTACAGAATTCTAAAAGAAGAATCACAAAAGGAAAATGTTTGTCTGCTGCCAGCACTTCAACAAAAGTTTTAATTCGTGTGACTTCGACGTCTTTCATAATGCATTTATGAATTTTAGAAATTGCAGATTTGAATTCTTTGATTATGTGACAGACTACTTTTAATCTCCTCGTGTACATAGCAAACATGAGAACTTTTAAAAAATTTCAGTTTTAATATTTTACATAAATCTTATAGCAGTTTACTATTTCTGGCAACAAGAATTAGGTGACGACAATTCTTGCAGCAGGAAGCAAGACATCTCCTTTCGGCAAGCATACTGACAATAAGAAAATTATATTTGTTAAAGCGTTCAAAAAAATTTAAGTCGTCAAAAGATCCACATCTACTAACAGCAATGGGTTTTACCTTGGGGTTAACCCTACTAATATTGCAAATTATTCCTTTATTATATTTGTCACTATCACGCTAAAACAGTTAAACGGATTTGGAAGAAATCTAGAATGATGATACAGAGAAGGAATATTTGTACGAAAGATAGAAAGATAAGCTTATACCCTGACTTAACACGTAGGGGACTTTAAAATTCTGAAAATCCACCTGTTCCCCGATTCTTAGCGGTTTCTCTTAGTTTTCAGATTTAAAAAAAAAAAAAGCGCTACTAGAGTAAACAAATTGAGCAGACTAGTGAAAACATATTAAGCAAGGGAAAAACCTTTTTTTTTTCCCCTTTAGATATTGTAAGTGATAATGAGGTCATTTTGATGTCACGAGTTAAAAAATGCACTAGAAGCCCATTTATTTTAACAGGCTTCGCCGAAAATTTGCACCTCAAGGTCGATGTTGCGACCGAAATTTAGAATCTATTAACCCTTTCAGACTCTACGTTTACAATTGAGGGCACAAAATTTACCTATAATATCATGCAGAATGGATGTCTTTTAATTTATACACATAAAGAAGAAAAAACAATTTTCCTCAAAAATTCACTAATGAGGGTTTTTAATTTCATATTTTAGCACTAGGGTGCTATTTCGTTCACGCTCAGGTTTTTGTCTACGTGACTTTGTAGACGTAATTTGTAGACAGGTTTTGTAGACATGAACTGTCACGGTGAAGATCTTTTGAAATGTGTTTGCCAGATAATATGGAGGTGGTTGGTGGGGGGATTAAAATCTTGGAAGTCGCACAAGGTTTGCAATTTTTTTATAATTGATCGCCAAGTTTTCTGCCAAAAAATAACTTCAAAACTGAACCAAGCTTGAAAAGTCTGCTTAGAATATGCTTGATGAAGATTGTAAAACAGTTTTAGTAGGCGATTTTAATATGGATTTCAATTCCGAAGATGTGTTTTATGGAACAAGAATAAGTTGATTCCTATTTTAACACCACCACCCCTCCCCGATCTCGCCAACCTAAATAATCGCCGCACTTCGGCGAGCTTTGCATTCATGGGTCTCTATGGAGTTATAAGCAAGTTTCAACGCTCCCAGAAGAACTAGATGAAAACTAGTGAACAAATCAGCGATAAATGCACCAGTTAAGGAATTTGAAGACACTTAATTATTAAAACTACAATAATTGGCAACCCAAAATAAATAAAAATGTAACGGAATGCTGTACTTACAGGTTGTTCCAAAAGGACATTTTAATTCTCAATTACGGTTGCCACAGAAATGCAAACAATGATTGTGGTAACTGCATATGTTTAATCATAGCCACCTTGGCGAGAGTCGGGGCGTTAAAGTGGAAATCCACTCAAGAAAGACAAATACGGCGGACTCATGGACTATCATGCACATTCCAAGCAGTATTTAAAATGGTGAAGTATAGTAAAATATATGCTTTGGCGAAAATTGTAAAACAGTTTTAGTAGGCGATTTTAAGATAAATTTCGATTCCAAAGATGTGTTTTGTGGAACAAGGGAGAAAAGTACCGCACACTCATGAATAATGATACACTTTCCAACTTAAAGGAATAAGGGAAAAAAACAGAGAAGACGCATGGATTTGGATACGCTTTTAAAGTATAGCACTTTAGTGCGTATTTAAAATATGAAAGTGTTTCATATTTTATTTTTTATTTTTTTAAATCTCTGGAGTGTTTCATTTGAAACACTCGAAATAATGTTCTGAAAGTATTTCAAATTTTCTTACTTTTTCTTTTTTAATTACTAATCTTTATTATCAAAAGAATAATTATTTAAATCAGAGTTAAATCATTTAATCAGTTCCCGAAAGGGTAAATATTCAAATTTTAAAATAGTAGAAATTTTTGCCAAATATTGAAGATATCGCCAGGTTGGGTTCAGTTTTGCGAACTTATTTTTCGGCAGAAAACTTGGCAACTTTTGACATATTATTACCAGCAGTGTCGCAAGAGAAGCTACTACAGATTACGTAATCCAGGGCAAGCCTTAATTTTGACGCCCCCTTCATTGGAACCAAAACGGATTTTGGCGACCCTTTCGCACGGCACCGGGGTCGTGACCCGTTCGGCCCTCTTTATTTTTGGTCCTGATTTTATTTTCAAGCCATTAAAAATAATTCAACTCATGTAAAGCATTTCGATAACTAAGATTCGCTTATTATCTTCCTGTTATATTCTGTCTAGATAAAAAGCATGAGAAACATCAGTTTGTATTATCCTTACCACTTCAAAACATAAAAATGCCTCTGAAAAATCAAAGTTACAGATTTGCTTAATCAATTCAATCCGTTACAAACATCCGAAAACTTGAATTTAGTACCTTTTTCTTGTCTTACAAAATCTAAAATCTGATGTGGACAACACGACTTCCTTGCACGTCTATTAAATCAAAAATATTTTCGGCGCACTTCACTTAACCTTATTTTGTTTGTAAGAGATAAAATACTGCAATAATACTAAGGTTTAGCTATTTCTAGCCAATTATTTCTGATATCGCTAAGCGGGGTTCAATTTGAAAGAATTGTTTTTGACACTTAATTGGGCGATATTTCGCCAAAAGCGGACAAGCTCGAATAGTTAGCGAGATTTTGGGGATAGCCATAGTAATTGACCACAGACTTTCAATGAATTGAGTACATCCATACGCCTTAATGTATTAAAGTCATTTGGGTGACCCTGTCAATAAATTACCCAGTCAATTGCAATCAAAAAAGAGATGGACAGTTAGATGTTACAATAGTTATAAATACAAAATTTCAACATTCTACGGTTAAAACTTATAGAGTTATGCGAAATTATTTTTGACACTAAATTTGGCGATATTTCGGCAAAACTCGCCAAGGTCGATGACAAATGGCGAGATTTTGGGCATGGACCAAACAATGACTGACTTCAGACGTAAAATATATTGAAGATGTCTATAGCCATTAATGTATTGAAATTATTTTGGGTGGTCTTCTAAATAAACTCTCCAGTAGATGGGAACCAAAACTCGAGAATCACGACTAGATGTTATAAAAATCTTATATGTGAAATTTCAACATTCTACGACTAATAGTTTTTTGAGATATGAGAGCTAAATACATACACACGTAAGCCAAAGGTCTCCAAGCTTGGCGACTTTGGGTTGATCGAGAAGTAATTTTTGACTTGATTGAGATGTAATTTTTAAGGAAAACACGTGGCCGTGGTCGGACCATCACCTGTGCTTGGACGGCACTGCACATGGAATGGATGAATGTTTCTAAACTGCCATTGACCGCAATGTGTTGAAATTCTTTCGAGTGTTCCTGTAGCAGAACTATAAATGATACAGACAATATTTTCGGCTGTGAGATTCATTTTGTAACCCTTACCAACATATATCACTTCTGAGTCGTTTGAAATAGCCCAATATCTCTAAAATACGCTTTAATGAATTTCTGCCCATAGAGCATAATGTATTTAAAATCTTTTGGGCGGCCCTATGCATAAACTATCCAGTAGTCGATTGGGACCAAAAGGTGAGACGACCAGCTAGATATTACAGCAATCCTAAATATAAAGTTTCAACATTCTACGGCCAACCCTAGTAGCAATAACTCATCGGTCGATGAGAGGCGGGTGAGTTAAATCCGAGGAGAAGGAGCAATGGCCGATCACGGCTTTTCATCCAAAAAAGGGGGAATTTCATCGGCAACTGGTACAAAATGTCCGCTCGGGGGACCATAAAGCCGATCATCGTTTCCCGATGACACCGATGAAATAACGAAAAGAAACCGATAAACTGTTTAAAATATATTTGTTAATAAAAAATAAACGACTGGTAGCAAAATTTTCAAAAAATGTCCGTTCTGTTTATTATATTTTCGTTTTTTGTATGCTAAATTTCCGTTTTTCTGAAAAAAAAAAAAAATCCTTCCTCCCCCAGGCCCGAACACTCAGCGTGCTGATTACGAGATAATCGCGTTACCCCTAGACCATCGAATCTTGTCATGTACACGGCAAAGTGTGAAGTAGCGGTTATTTTAGTCTCAGATTGGGACTTCGGGTGAAATTTTGACAAAGTGTTGTTCAGCTATTATTAATAATAGTCAAATTATTCGATTGGTAAGAAATTAATTTCACTTTTTACCAATGTATGTAAGTAGCGACAACATTCATAATTAATAATTAAAAAACAATATTGTCAATTGTATAGGAATTTTAGTGTGATTTTAACTTTCATATTTCTTGGATAACTTTTAAAAATTAACTGATTTCTCTTCTTGCTGTTTACATTAAAGAGGTTTCAAAAGAGTTGCTCATTGTAATCAAGTTTCCGTTTTTCTTATAATGCAGCTGACGCTCAAATAGATTTTCGTTTCTTTTTTTTAAACACTTTTTAAAAAAATTATTTAAATATTACAAACGATTTTTATATAATAAATACTTACATTTTTTGTAAATATTTCTTTTCAAATTTAAATTTTGTGGGAGGGGGTAAGGGGGGATACCCCCCGCCCCCAATACAAGAAATTTGAAGTAAATTATGCGATTAATTCAAGAATTGTTCAAAATTTCCCTTAGATTATGCAAAGCTACATCTAAATTACGCAAATATTTATAGGAATTTGGGTAAAGTGTAAACTACTGGGGACACTTGCAAGGCCCGTTGACTATAGAGCTGCAGTTTCGGATAAGATATTGTTTTTCGGTTTCCATCGGCGAAACTGCTCGTGTAGATCACTTTTATCCATGAATAAAAATTCATCTATTGCAGATTAACAAAAGTGCACTTGCCGATGACTGAATTCGACGAGTCGATGAGTTAACGATGAGTCGATGAACGACCGAGCAGAAAACAAGCAGTCATTGCTACTAGGGAATAGTTTTTGAGATATTCGAGTTACGTACGTGCAGACGTCAGGGAAAAACTGGTCAAAATGGGTTGTACATGCATTTATATGAACGTACATGCATGCATACGATGAGATGCATCGCAAAAATTCTTAAAAGTAAATTTAGAGGTAGTCAATATTGCTTTTTTCGTCGAAATCTGGCTACCGAAATTTTTCGCTATCACATTACTTCCTTATACTTCGTACAAGGATAAAAAAAATCACATTTTTACTTCCTTGGTCGAGGAGAGTATGCGCATGACCAAACTGCATCTAAAGCGTCTTCAAGAATCTGCCTCGAGCTTCCTTTGTGTTTTAAGTAAGATACATAGATAAGTAATTTATGTATTTATTGAGACAGTAGCACATTTCCTAGGGGACATGGTATGGGTAAAATGACAACTTCGTTATCAAGGACGTATTTAATGGGGGTCCAGGGGTCCGGTCACATCCTCCCCCGAAATTTTGTTATCGTCACTAAAATGAAGTGTGTAGTCTATGATGATAGTCATTTTGTGAAAAATTCTTCCCTTTTTTACCGTTTGGACCCCCCCCCCCCTCCGAAATTTTTGGACCAGCACCAAAATGCTTTTTCTGAATACGTGACTGTTCGTTATTCTTTAACTGTTGAGTAAAAGATGAATTGAAGTATTTTGTAACCTATGCATGTACAATATCATGTCTTTTTTTTTAAGCATGTACAATATTATGTCTTTTTTTGAGGTGGAGAAATGGCGGTCTGCGGCCCTAATCCAGCCCGCGATTGGTAACAGCCATCTACGTAAATACGGCCTTCTATAAACAAATTCCGTAGGTAATCATTATTTGCAAAGCGCTGTGCTTTCTGTAAGCTTTGCCACTGCTCATATGACTGGAAATAATGTCGAAATTTCGAGACTGTACTAGAGCACTCAAAGGAAACCAAACTTAACTTTGGACGATAAATATAAAAATAAATCTATGGGGCTCGCTTAAATATTTTAGTTATTTTATATGGCCCTTCCCTATATATATTTCATCATCCCTGCTTTAAGTGCGTTCTGTGTTACAGCCTGTCTATAGCAGGGGCATCTGCCTAAGGGAAGGATGTCTTGATCGGAGGACTTAAGGGATTCTAACGCGTATTCGCGTTACATCTGGAAAAAACCGCCCAAAACTCCTGACCGTTATATCGACAGCAGCGCGGCAGGCTTGAACAAGAAGTATCCACTCAACCATGGTGAGACCCATCCCTGTTTCAAAGTTATAGCATTTGTTCAAAAATTTTAATCCATAAACTATTGATTGATTCACTTATCTCTACAATCCCTTGGAAAATAAAACATATTAAAATATCTTCGGCACACAGTATAAATGTGCTTAAAAAGAAAATGCATGTAAGTTTTTTTTAGCAGATTTTTAATAAAACTTCTATGTTGTGTGTGTTCATTGTTATGTTAATTAAACAGAGAATAATTTAGATAATAATTTATTTTATAATTCACAGGAAATATATACAGACAATACACATTACAAACACGAGGCACTACAAGTGTGGAATGTTTTGCTGATATTATCACAAGAACTGTGTTAAATCAGTACGCTTTCCATACAATTTGGAGAAAATAAATACTTCAATGAACAACTCGTGAATTACAAAACAAATTTGGACATAGTCAAAGACAGCAAGTTAGTTATGTTAGGAAAAAATATTAGCACATTTACTCCTATCACTGCTAAATCCCAATAGTAGGGATATCCTTTTCATGCTCCAGCATCAAACTTCCAGCACTAGGACCCTATTCTCCCTCAGTTGTTAGAAACTAGTCGTGGTTAGCTTTAAATTTTCCATAACCAGTTGTTTGTTAGCAACTGCTCTAACTCTTCTCGTCTCATTTAACCAATCACAAGAACACTTTAATGCTCCTCCTTGAGGCTCCTCCCCAAGATGGAGCAAAATTAACAACTTAGCTTCTCAACTAATTCGGGGAGAATTGAGCCCCTGGATGCTCTTTGGTCCATTCAAAAACCAGAGCGGAAATGCCCCATTGGAGACAGAGAAATCTTTGGTCATTTGTGTTTATGCAATGACCAGATCCAATACTCTGTGATGTATAATACTTGGCATATTATAAGCTATGAATTCCATTTAATATTGGCAACTTTAGAATTGTGAATGCATGTGCTCAGCACAAAACATCTCCAGAAACATAGAAAGATTTTTCTTTTCCTTACTTTGATGCACAGAATTTTTTTTAAATAGGATGTCTTTGACCCGATTTCACTCTCGAGACCAGCTTTTATTGGAGAGGTTGGAAGAGGTGTTATAAGCTGTAATACAACAAAGAGTACTTTGGAAACCAAGTAATCCATTGACAGCTTGGTCAGAGGGAAGGAAAAAGCCTTGCCTTCCACCCCCTTTCCCAGTTTAGTTTATATACTTATGTCAATATAATAATAAATATCAAGTCCCTTTCAACATTTTTATACTGTTTAAACCCTCCCCATCCCCTAAATAACTTTCAGGCTACATCATACATTAATAGATGTAACGTTTTTAAGTGAAAATGTCTTATGTTTTGACTTTTCTTTAGTAAAAATCATTCTGCAATATTTGAGTATTTTCAGCAACTTGTGCTAAAGCGGATGTTCAGTTTAAACGTACAAACTTCCATAACCCATTTTTGGCCAA
The DNA here is from genome assembly GCA_038373885.1 of Cheiracanthium punctorium. Classification (NCBI taxonomy): domain Eukaryota; kingdom Metazoa; phylum Arthropoda; class Arachnida; order Araneae; family Cheiracanthiidae; genus Cheiracanthium; species Cheiracanthium punctorium. The sequence continues at coordinate 213,503 of JAWZYV010011933.1, read as the reverse complement.
AGGTGCATAAACGTACTATTTCAATAAATATTATTTTATTACCACTGTGACATATATTTTTCTCTAATTTTATTTTTCTGCTATTTTTAAGGGTTTTGAAGACATTTATAAAATATTAGTAATTCAACTGAAGTAAACACTTTCAGTTGAGAAATTTTCTAAATATGCCAGTTTTTCAACTTGAAATGCCTATTGACAAATTCGACTTTTGAAAGTGTCTAATTATTTCACTTGAGATTAATCATATCATACCATATAATGGATTAAAATTGCAAATTTTAAAAATTAAATTAAATTAAATGTCATAAAAAACTTAAAATTTTTTACTGAAATTTGCCCGAAAATTGGCCAATAGCGCGTATACGCACCATTTTATTTCTTATATAAAATATTATTTTTTCATTCTTGAAACTGTTTTTGTGTCTTAATGAGAGTATTTTAAGCAAATAATACCAATTCAAGCAAAATAATACCGCATTTTATAAAATTTCTATGCTTGGACTAAAATGGGTTAATTTAGATGCTGAAAACTAACATTTTTCTCTTTTCAATACATTATTTTATAAGTATTAAAAGCACTGTACATGTGAATAAACTCACACATATTCTTAGCAAAGAACAATTTTAGACCAAAAGAAAATTTAATACAATTTGTGTGTGCGTGATCAACTGTTTTTATTTTTTTAAATATTCTCTTTAGCTTAATTTTCATAGCATTAGCATTAATTAACAATGTTAGTTAATTGTCTAAGAATGGGGTAATTTATTATCACATATGCATGTACTGCATATGTGTTTATAGATTGAATACCCATCCTTAGAAAGTTCAAGTATGCTATCATAATGGCTCTTAGTCTTTTCCTACATACATTAACCTTAATGTATTTAAAAAACTTAAGGTGGTTAATTAAAGAATATAACAATGTAAAAATTTCCTAAAAAAATAGGGTTTATAAAAAGTTTTTTAAAAATAGTTAATTAAAGAATAGTTGATTAAGAATAGTTAATTAAAGAAGTTAATTAAAGAATAGTTAATTAAAGAATATAACAATGTAAAAATTTCTAAAAAATGAGGGTTTATAAAAAGTTTTTTAAAAATAAATAAAGGGGGGTTGTCTTAAGACAATTTTAAAAAGTAATGAGTAGTAATAAAATTACTGGTTCTTATATTTGTAGTAGACGTCTTTCCTCTTTTTTCATAATCATCTGGGATGATCTTAATTACACTTGTAATGTCTGTCTAACATAGGTTCCTTTAATTTCAAATGAACAATTTTTAAAAAGACTGTCTTTTCTCAACACAGTCCCATGCTATATATATTTCGAGTGAATTTAATTTTATATGAAAACAAAATTATATACTTTACAAAACAAAACAATATCTTTGAGTAAAAATTAGATAATTTTCTGTTAAGAAAACACCAGTACTAGTATGCCGAGGTTTGCAATTTTGAATCGATTTATGTTTACAATTAATCAGTGCTAATGCGATACAGTTGCAACCTCATGTCAATTTCAGATGTTTGCATCATTTAATGTGTTCATGTCAGCAGAAAATATTTGCCTGGAGACAAGAAGTGCCCTCTTAGCCCTCTCGCTGCATAATATTTTTAACAAAATAAGTTCAAAAATTGGGTTTCTTTTTTTTACATATTTCATATTGGCATAACACTTAAGAGTTAAACTATGTTAAATATAAAGTTATATCATGAAAAAGGTCATCAGAAAACTGAAATTAAAGTATAATTATATAAAAACGAAATTCTGAAAATTGTTCTTGATTAAATTTAGTTTATGAAATGCAAATGTAAAAGATATATGCTAATGAAAAATTTGCAAAATATTACAAAATTTTATTAAAAATTAAATTCAGTATTATACATTTCCAGTCTCCCAATTCATCACTATCTGAAAAGAAAATCCAAAAAATCATCGTACAATGTACTTCAAATTAGAGTCAGAACTCCTATCAGTGTTGGAAATGTCTGCAAGAACATAATTTTTATTACTCTCGAAACCTGTCCTGTGGCACATCTTTGAGCTTTCAAAAGAGTGAGCGAAATGCTTACATAACAAGCCTGTAAACTTCAGAGAAATATGGAAAACTATCCCGATCCATTAACCCAGACCTGAATTAATGATTAAGCATCACAGAAAACCTGAAATGAATTACTGAATGAGGAAAAAATGGGTTGTGCTTTTGAATAGACGGAAAAAATAATCCCTGCAGAAATAGTGGGCTGCACAAATTTTGTAACTTTTATGTTGTCTGTGGAAATTGCAGGATGCGCAGCAAGAGGGTTAACCAAAAAGTACCAAAAAATAATCACACATTATGAAATAAAAGGAATCAGGACAAGGGAACAATTTACAAAAACAGGAACTCAGAGCAAAAGTTTCAGTGGAGAGCCCCTTCTCACAAAAGCTTTTCATACACTATGAAGTAACTTTTGTATCCCACCATATAAAAAGGGATGCTATAAGAGCCTGAAAATAATTATTCAATCTAGATGAAAAGTGAAATGGAATAGTTCTGCTATATTATTTAGGATATCAATATTTTCATAAAATTATTTAATTTCACTACATATTTTTAAAATAACAAGTAACAGAGTATTTTTGTATGTTTTTATTAAAGCATTTTTTAATTATTTTTATTGTGCAGGTGACTGGCATTAAAAAAAAAAAAATGCAGAACTTGTCTTTTGTTAAAAAAAAGTATAAACAGTTTTTCAAATTAGTATGTAAATATGCAATTTGCTTAGATTATAGAAACTAAAAATAATATAGAAAAAAAATGTAGGTAGATTTAATAACTATGGATGGCTATACCAAAAAAAGTTATGAATAAAATTCTCAATTCTCTTAATGCAACATAACTTTAAAACAGAATAAATGTGCATAAATATTAATTAATTCCCAGTCTCTTGTTTTAAATTAAAATCAAAATGTGCAATACTTTTATTTTATAATTTGGGGTACACCTTTTTGTTGGGGGCCTGGGTGCTTGCTCTGAATACCCTGTCAGAAATCAAACCCTGATCAGGACTGATTTCTGAATGCATCCATAAGAAGCAAGGCTCAGTTAAATTTAATTGCAAAATTTGTACATTTATTTCACTCCTGCATCATAGGATGTATCATTTCTGCATCACAGTTTGCTAGTCTTAATTTACTTCTTACTCTGAACATGTGATGTAAAAACACTGTTGATTTTACATGCAATTAGAAACTTACAAGCTAAGAATAACCTACATACTCTCAACTCAGGACAGTACAAAATCTGATGGGACCACTAAAATGCTTTGATTTATTAAAATATCAAGTTATTTGTGAATTTGCCTACTTTCTCCTCTTTTCATGCAAAAATTTTAACTGTGATCTGATGTTTCATTAACATTAGGGTTAACGATTTCCATCCAAATATAAGAGATATCACCAAACTGAGTTCGGTTTTAAAAACTTTTTGGTGCCAAAATTGGTGAGATTTTGGTCATAAGCCAAACAGTGATTTACCATATACTACTCTTAATACATCTTCAAAATGAAATCACTGCAAGTATTTAAACACTTCATCCAACAATGATGTTGGCATACTTGGATCAATTTCACATGTTTGTGATACCAAGGCAATAAAACTAAATAAGTAATTTTAAATTTATACAGACCAAAACTTAAATACAATGAAATACATTTAACATGAAAAATCTGTTATCACAAAATGATATAGCAGTTCGAGACAGTACACTGTGCAATTTGTAATGAATCTTTTAACAAAAAAATATATTTTGGCTTCCTCAGTTTTGTGTAAAATGTTTTCCACTGTAATAGTTAAAAGGCTACAATATCACTGAAGAAAAAGAACAAAAATAAACTCACATTATAGTTGAACAACAATATATTGGAATGCCAGTATTCAAACAATAAAGAAAACTTTGATATATTATGATAAACTTGTTATCATAATATACCTTTTATAACATTTTATTTTTCCCTTTTCACAAATCATAACTATAGGTTCAATTTAATGAAATGTGGCTTGTTAAAATTAATGTAAGCATTAAACTATTAATTACTAAAGCACATGTGACTTTTCATTACAACTTTAAAAGTACTGAAACATTTAATTAAAAGTGACAATTTTAAAAATCTTGACAAGACTGTATTTTTACACAAAGACTTAGATAGGTTAAAACTGTATTGCATTTAATTATATAAAGGAAAATGTAAGAATTTAATTAAATCTTTTCCAATGCATACATTGATTTGAAATGCATAAACATATGTAAAGCATATCACATCTTCTAAAATATATCTGAACAAATCTCTTACATAAGAAACAAGAATAAAATATTATCACACATAACCCATTGTAATCAAATAGTATATTTCTGTAACAACACATACTACTGCACATATAAATAAATTAATATTTTACATAAATATGAACAACACAAAAATATGATTAAATGACTTATGGGAGATAGAAGCCTTATAAAGATATAACTTAGTCCTGGAAAACACAATAGCTAAATGAATATTGCACTAGAACTAATAATTAAATTAGTCTGAATTTGCATCTGAATTCTACCAAATAAAATAAATTGGTAGAATTTTAATAATTACATAATATTGAGAATTTAATTTTTGTCTGTTGTTAAAAAAATAGGTCAATAAACTAGTAATTAAAATGTAAATATGATCACATAAAATGTTTTGGCATCTTAACATAAGTTGTCAAATATATATATATTTCGAATGATTTCTTGCAAAAACTTATCTTGATTTACATTAAGTCATTTCTGCATTATGAGAGTAAAGTATGATAGCATAGCAATTAATTACAAAGTTGACTTAGTTTTAATAGGAAAGTAGTAAACTAAATAAATAGCATAAAGCAAGAAAGAATTCTGCATAATTTCTTATCTATCTATTTGTTTATTAATGTTTGGAAGAGAAGGGGGGAATTAATAATAGTTAATGTTTAAGAACTTTTTCCAGGAAAGAAGGCAGCTCACATAACTGATTGATCACATAACTAGATTCAAGCTATTTGAACTTTACCTGAGGGTCACTCCTCAATTTTTAAGTGTACTGAAATATTCTTCAGAGTACTGCACCACCTTTAATATTACATGTTAGATGGTAAACTTTTTCAAACGTTCATACCTATACCCAACTTACTAAACACTGGTTCCACATTTTTACTTTTTGATTTTTTATTTATTTATTTTTTTTTAGTTTAATCCATTAATTCCCAGCCATTTTCATCACATTCTCCCTTTTATGCCAGCACTGACCAATAACTTTCTGACATCAGTGGGATAAGAAGAATGTATTTCTTCTTCAAAAGAATACGAAGAAACAGTGAAACATTTTAATTTGCTATTGCTAAGCATTTTGTGGTACTCGAACTTATTATTCAGAAAATTAAAGTAAGAAAATAAATTAATGCTCAGGTATTATTGGGTGCAACAAATTTTGTGAAAATCCTCAAATAAGAGCACTGATCATTAATGGGTTAAAATGGGGCTTTATTATATTAACAAACCTTAACAATAATAACAATAGAATAATAATTTCCATTTATTCAAAAACAGTGGAGAATAATCAACTTAAATAAAATAATTTAATAAATGTAAATGCCTTTATATTTATTTATTTTTATTTAAAAAAAATTATCTTAAATGATCTACTTTTAATTTATCAAACAAAATGAGTCCATAGATTGTTTCAGTAATTAAGTCTCTTTGAAAGTTTTATCATGCTGATCAAGATATTGTCTTGATTCATAAACTCAGCCTTAGAAATATCCATTTTTTAATTTCTTTGATTCAGACTTACTTTCCTCTAGTAACAGTCTTAGGAACTGTACAGTATTATCAATTTTGAACAACTGGCTCTTGAGAATTTATATTTGCATATTCTTTGACTGATACTTCTACCAAATTTTGAGACTATGATATAGTCAAAGCAATCTTCAGATCTTGTACTACAATTTATTTACACTTCCTAGTATTATTCTGACCATTTAATGAACCAAGATAATTCTAAAACTCCCCTCTACCCATTCCTGAATTTAGACAAGTAAATGACTTAATTTTGTATTATACAAACATCTTCATTTATATCATTTACAACATTTGCAGCTAAAAATTTTCTATAATTTCCTTTAAACAATTTCATAATGTCTGTGTCCATTGGTTATGATGATTCATTAACATTCAAGGCAGGCATTTTTTGAGCAATTCATTGAAATATTTTTTGTCATCCAAGTGTCATTTCCTTATGTGTGTTTAACAGAAAGTTCAAGGCAAAAGTTTCATTTAGTTTAGGCATATCCATTTACCTTTTCTACCACAAAAAAAAAAAAAAAAAAAAAAAAAAACACTAGAACTTGGTGTTTAAAAGATCTAATAGTTAAAATTAAAACTTATTTTGTGTAAAACAATACACAAAAATGCTACTGATCATTCAAGAAGGAAGAATATTTTTTCACCCAAAACATGCATACTGAAAGATAAGTACCTTTTATATGCGATGCTTTACTAAGATTTAACCTTCTGGCTGATCATCCCGTAATTTACATGCGCAACTCAAATGTAGCAAAATTTGCTCATCCCGCGATTTTTGTGCGCAGGTGTTTTACTTCCTGTATTGAAGAGAGCATCCCACTTTTTCACCCTTTAACCAGTGAAATAAATTAGATACAGTTTTAGACATTTAATTTAGGTTTTGACCAACACATGTCGTGAGTCATCCACTAAATTGCAGCATTTGAAGGTAATACTCGGTATGTAATGCTCCAACTTCCCTTATTTGCCACCTTGTCTAATCAGAAATGGCTGGTAGAAATTGCTCAGCAATTGACAGAGTGTATATTAGGGATGATTTATGAGATTCTGAAACAAATTTTAGTTTTGATAGTGATAGTGATTTAGATTTTTTGGACTGCTCCTCAGACGGCGATGAATCTGATCATGATTCAATAAACCTGCAAAGCGTTAGGCGGTGGTGCATTTTCTTATATTATGTAATAAACGGAAATTAACTGTAATTCAATTGAAATTAAAAAAAAAAAAATTTTTTTTTTATGTAATAACATCTGAAATTGGTTTTTCTGAAGCTTAGTTTCTCATGATAAAACTCTTTACTAGAAAGAAAAAATGCACATTTCAATTCTCCAATGTATATAGATTTGAAATATGAAAAAAAAAAAATTACACAATTTTTGAAGCGATTTTGGTCCAAAAATTGAGCAGTCAGAGGGTTAATTATTCCATTTTACTTGTTTTCCCATTTTCTTTCTTTCAGCAGAGAACAAAAATGAATTATTCATAATAAACTGAGAAAATCTAAAGCCATTTTCACTTAATATTTACAAATCAAAATCTGCTGTCACAACAAATCCATAAATCCACTGATGTTAGGAAATTCATAAACAAGAAGAGGAAGGTGGAAAGGCAAATGGATATCTTCCAGAAGTAGACCCAATCAGCCTGAAAAGTGATCAACGAAAGCCTGGTTGATCACTTTTCAGGCATTTTGGACAGAAAGGGTAGGTTTCCTCATCCTCGGAAAATCAAAGACATTTCAGGTGGCCACTGGCAAGGTGTGAGAGCCTGGTACAAGTTTGTGATCACATGTAAGGATTTAAAAAAGACCTGATTTAATAGGCAGGGGAAATTAGCCAATCCGTCTCAATTTGGGATTTTTTCGGAGAAAAAAGTTCAAGGTAGGTAGGTAAGCTCTGAAGAAGAAGGGATTGAGTGACTAGAACCAACCCCTTCTCAGCAAGATTGTCAGCCATTTTGTTAAAGATCAAAGTAGGATGGAATGCACTGGAAGTAAATATCATGTTGAAGGGAAATGAGCTATAAACTCTTTAGGGACCGTATGGCCGTGTCGGCTCGCCCATATGTGTCCCCGAAACGGCCCAGCCGTATTGGAACCAGTGCTTTCCCTCCCGACTCTGGAGTTATTGATTAGGTTACACCCCTTGAGGTTTGGGAACTTAAGGAAGAGGGGAAACGGGTAATCCGCGTATCCGATCTCTAATCAATCATCATGGCAGTAGCAAGCACACTGAAAGTAACTATTCAGTGTGCAAATACCTTGTCGAAAGCACTTACAATAGATCACTACGGATTAGCACAATAGGAGGTCTTTCGCCCTAACTGCTGGTCAAGAAAGGAGGTTCTGAACTGTCAAAACTCAGTGATAAAGGATCCGCTTTCCTCCGATGGGGGAAGACATTTTTCGGCCGTTTCCTTGGGAAAGAAAGGCTAAGAGATATTCACGGGGCTGGGATCTAAAGAGTTAATCTGTGTAAAATAGAGATACTTGTTTTATCCTCTATGTGGATCCAGTATGAATGTTTAAATAAATTTTTAGGCATTTTTGCAGAAAAAGAAAATGTTGGCAAAAATGAAAGGTATTAAAGAAATACCTAGCTAGAAAGTAAAAAACAAAGAACCCATGTATGAGAGAATAAAAAATATTCAGTGCATTTTCAGCCTGCAGCTATAATTTTTGTTTCCTACCTTGAGAACATTCTTGGAATAATCTTCAGCCAACTTTTCCCATGACTTTCAGTTGTCCTCAACAATTTTAGTCACCCTAGAGAATCAACTTTCTCTAAATAAGTGAAAAGCGACTGGTGGTATTCATGTGAATGAATGACATATCAACAGACTTTTGCATTGAAAGGTACAGTAGCAGATTTGTTTTGAGAATGCATTGGCAAATAAGAAAACGGTAGCAGTTTAACTCCTACATGTTCACTATATTTATTTTTTTAAATGTTTAGATACTTCTTGCTTTTGTAGATTGCATACATATTAGTAGAAATGACTATATTATTTATTATAGTTAAAAATATGTTACTGAAGTTTAACTATGCAAATAAAAGACATTAAACAGATTTAGTTTTAATAATACAAAACCAATTATTCTGTTTTGTCATAAATTATATTTTCACTGAAATAAAATTTGCATATTATTCTGTATTTTAAAAGATTTATTTGTTCAATATTAATTTAAACTCAAATTTTTGGATATCAAAATATATAAAATGTTCGTTTAACATAGCTCACTTTAAAGATTACAAGCAAACGTAAATCATCAAGATCAATTTAAAACAATAGTAATGGCTTATAACTAAGCACTGTTTACACTTCAAATATTGCTACATATGAAATAAAAAATATATTGATGCTGATGACAAATTAAGAAATAGGAAAACAAACCCTTGATTCAAAGGTACAATACAGTATAGTAAAAATAATTACATCATATACATGAGACAGTAAATGCATACTTTCACAACCAAAATTTAATAACAAATGGAGAGCTTATCAAAATATTTAATAAAATTGTCAAATGGCTAATTATTGTTAAAACACTAAAAATGTGATTAAAAAATTGATAGATTTAACTAACTTTGTAACATTTAGTACTAAAATTTCCTAATTTAAATATGGAAGAATGTAAGAGCAGAGTTTCATTTCAATATTTTCCCCCTAATAGATATAAATCCTACAGAGTTCGTTTTTAGCACATAGTCAATTTTATTTTTAAACATGCATTGCATATCTATACAGAACTAGATAAATACACATACGGTATATAAGTTACTCATATCACTAATGGAATATACCAAGTTTCATTTAAGAGTTTCAGAAAATAATTCTGTATTTAGTCTACAGTGTAGAGATATTGCATGTAGAGAAATATATAGATATTCAAATTTACAATTAAGGCACTGAAGCTTTAAATATGAAGAAATAATGCAAAACCTAAATTCAACTGCAGTCAAACATACTTATAATGTGCATACTGCAATGTAATAGCATTGTTTCAGTTATTACAGTTATTATTTTCCTTTTAAATTGACAATTGACACACAGAAAAAACAATCTGATAGTTAATAGTGTTTGTAACTTTAACAAATTCAATGAAGCATACCAAAGCTTCTTGTGTGCCTATTTAATATCAACAGGCTAATTTTATGTGTTATCACAAGACAAAGTTCTCAGGAAAGTGATTTCAATGTTTGCAAATCAAAATATTATTTACCACAACAACGAGCTAATAAAAATTATTCCAAAATTCAGAAAAGATAAAAAAAATTGTTACAATAATTAATACACAAATACTTTTTTAAAAAATTAGTAAATTAAAAGTATCAAATAATTGTTCTTTTAATAAAAAGTAAACATATTGAAAAATTGGCAGAATAGTATAAAGTCATAAAAAAGTATTACTAAAGTAATACTATTGGAATAATAAATGTCTCATCATTTAGCATTGCAACATTGGTAAAAATCATCATAACTAAGTTTGACTGCACAAGACTGGCAAAAATTTAAATTACGATCGACATACCAAGAAAAGACTAATCTTTTAAAAAAAAAAAATTATGTGTTGAACATTTGACCCATTAAATTCAATCTGGCACTATATGGCTGAGCAGGACAAGCAAGAAGTTCATAATTATAAAACTCTTTCTCATACATATCACTAGAATTCATATACACATTATTGTCTATGGAAGAAATAATTGTACTGTTGTATTCTGGCATTTCACTAGGTTCATCTTCTAATACAGTTGAATTAAACTCAGGTTGATTGGCTTCAGTAATTTCTACTTCTTCAGAGTCAAAACCCAGTGTATTTGTACTATCAATATTTGAACTTGCAGTAACAAATTTACTGTCAGGAACATTAGAAATACTTTCAGTTTGAACTACACTAGAATAATCATTACTATTTACACTATCCATATGAGTATCAGAAATATTTTCACTAGCATACGACTCACTGTCATCAGAATAATTTTCATTCAAATCACTACCTGAATTTGGCGAACCAACAATGGCGTTTTGATCTAAATCTGATTTAATATTTTCAGATTCATTATCTTTCTTATCAAGGACTTTCGCAGTGAGACGACGTTTGCGATGCAATGAATTCTTCTTACTTCGGAATGCTTTCAAGAAGTCTTTTCTGTCCCTTATCTCAAGAATGGAATGCAAGTCCATGGTTTTTTGAAAATTGTGCAAGAGCATTTGGTGCTCGTTTTGTTTGGCACTGCAGCAGTAAACGGCCCCAATATCTATGGGATGAGCTTCTGTGTTAAAGACATATCCACCAGCACCTATAACACAGTTTCCACCAGACATCTCTATGATTTCTCCGCAAGATCCATTGTTGTGAATAAAGTTTTCAGGATCAAACAGCAAATACAAGTACTTAGTAGTCTCAGCTAAGAAAAAAGACTCCATGCGATCTTCAATTTTGTGATCCACAACATTCTTAATCTAGAATAGCAAATTTTAAAAACTTTAATTATATTCATATATAAATCATAACTGGACAGTTAAAAAAATAATACTTGTAGAAAGTAGTGCAGAAGTATAAAATTATCTAGACATGATGCACAAATGGTTCTTTGAAAAGATTATCTACATATTTTGTCACTAAATAAACCTGTCATGCAGGAAACTGCAATCGCAAATACATAAGATGTTGTACAATATGAAGTATAAAATCATAATATTTTATCATTTTAGTGAAAAGAATTGGAAAGACACTAGAATTAAAAAGTTGCTTGTAAAGTATCACTTACAGAATAAAAATTTTGGTGAAAAACACAAACCAATTTGTAATAAAAAATCTGAGAACATAAAATTTATTATATTAATTTTAAAACATAGCTTTTAATATTGGTGATCATCAAATTTATTTATTTGTTATGGGACAAACAAATGTTAGTCAAAGATTGCTTAAGCTTTGGCAAATTCCTGAATATTTCTTTTTAAATAAAATATGAAACTTACTATACTTAATGAAAATGCGGATACATTAATTATTCAATTAATTTGTTTAAAAGCTTAATTTTAAGACAAGAAGCTTAATAATGATCAAATTATCAATATAATCTAAGATAATCCCCCTCTCTCTCTTTCAAATAGTTCTTTAATAAATCATGAAAAATATAATTAAAGCTTTAAAACAATTTTTGAGCTATTAACATTTTAAAAAAGAGTTGGATGACAGATGCCATGAATAAATATACTCATTTATTCATGTTGAAACTTATTTATTCATACACTTTGTTTAGCCTTTTGATTTGAGACCAGCTGGTATAACCATCTGTACCAGAAAAGAGTTGTGCCATAACCCCACACTGTTACTCAAAGTGCACCATTGTTTTATTCCACTTTTCTTGAGATTTAGTTTATTTGTTCCCATTTGTCAACTCTATGAGAAAGGAAAATTTCATTGTAAACAACTGGCTAGAGTAGTTCAAAATGTCGCCTTTCAGATTTCCAACTATCAAACAAAAGATGAGATAAGTTCATCTTTCAATAAAAAGAGGTTAGAAAGCCTACAAAATCTGCTCGTCAGAAATTGTGTTAAAGTTTATAGATTAATCAAAGACAGTAAAGTATATTATAGATTAATCAAGTCTTAAAATTTGCCATACATGGCAAAGAAACTATTCAAAAGGTTTACAAAATGACTTGTACGGAACTTTATAGTGTTCTCAGTAAATTTTTGTAAGAAAGACAACATTATGAAGCATGGTTGTTTAAAAAAAAAAGGGGGGGGGTTATTTAAAAAAAAAAAAAAAAAGGGTTTAGAGTGAAAAATCCAATGGTTTGGGGGCAAAATTTAAATTTTTGATACTTTAACCCGAAAATTTGCACATACAGAAATGCAAACTTCAAACCACAGATAATGTTAAAAAGCTAAAATTAGAGTTTAACTCATAAAGGGAACTTAGCAAAGCCCTCTGAAAAATAAATAAATAAAAATAACTGGATGAATAAATTTGCTTCTAAAAACTTTCACAGTGTATTCTTTTGAATAAATAATTATTAGCTTAGAAAATTACAAGCAATAGAAACTTAAATGTGACATACATTAAAATATATCTCAAGCTATATATATATAAATATATATATATATAAAGAAAGCAAAACATATGGATACATTTGTTGTCTTGGACAAAATTTAAAAAATGTACATTATCCATGTATTTGCTTACCCCTCCCCTTAAAAAAAAAATGTGGTACATGTAATAATTTTAATTAAAATATACTAGACTATATAAGAAAAATAAATAAAGCTAATGTACAAAACTGTACAAACAGAATTGCACACCCTCCCATCCTCCCAAAAAAATAAGTCTAATTTCCTATATCGGTTTCATTTGTTGTGCTTTGTTCTTCATTAAAAGTGCATGATGCAACATATAACAATAATTTCGTATATTGCAAGCTGTGCGTATTTCAAAAACTAATCCGTTACTCACTAAACTAATGTGAGAAATTTAGCTTTTACTCAAATACTTTTTCAGTGGGTGCAGTAAAACAGCATAATGTTAATTTTTGTTGTCTTACACCAGGGATGCACAACCTATAGCCCACGGGCAATTTTGGCCTGTGATGCCCGTTTCATCGGCCCCAGCCAAATCATTTCGAAGTACATTTATTTGCAAAAAAAGCTTTTCTTTGATGATGCAAAAAAACTTTTCTTTGATGTCAGTCAGTCTGTTCCTAGTCCTCAACAAATTGAGGACTAGGAACAGACTGACTGACATAACCTTGCAGCCATTTTACACATTTCTACAGTGACTTTGAGACTTTCAAACCTATCAAACAAAAAGAATAGCTTCAAAAATACATTTGCAACCATTGCATTAACTATTGATGCTTTACTTCAGATTTTTTTGTGTAATTAATCTGGAGATTAATTAGGCAATCTTTGAAATAATTATATATATATATATTTGGCATCTTACTTAGTTTATAAAAATATAGATATACGAAACTGTTTATGCATGTTTTCATCAAAGTAGACTGTTTTTTTTTTAACTTATAACGTGTAAAATCTCGTGTAACGCGTAACTCGATGGTTATTAAATTTTAAATTAAAGCATTGGTATGGTATTTTTCTCCTAAATGATAAGTAAAATCTGCTCACTTGATGAGCACAGTACCCAGCCAAACAGGCTTAGGGAGAACCATGCTCTGAGAAAGTATAAAGAAATGGAACACTGAATTATGCAATGCATTTTTAAATGCTTTTCACAACATGAACAGGTAGCAAGAGTTTCATTCAACAGAATTTTATACAATAGAACAGTAACCACTTTGCTTTGAGTTGTACAGAGGTCACATGATTTCTGAATTGCCAAGTGGAGATAGCCAGAAGATGAGAGTGTCATGAAACCCTTTTGGCGTGATTTGAGTGACAGAATAAGGCCACTAAGAACAAGAGTTTTCTCCCTTATTTAGGTGCAAGAGATACGATTAATAATTTGTTTACTACGGCTAATTAATACTAGCTAAACCCATGAACTAAGCAAAGCATGTGCTTTTATTGAAACTGTTAGTGATTAATAACTATTACTCCATGACAGCTCTTGTCAGGCGAAGGGGAGATTCTTGAACAACCCACTGGGAGGAAAATTGACCACACCAGGCAACTCAAACATCAGTGACCTCTGTACAGTCTCCATACCTATTTCCCTTCTAAGTCCTATTAAAAATATATTTCATATTACAAGGGAGAAAATTAAGACAGGGTTTACAGATATAACTAGCTGCTTGCCCGTTCTCCGCACGGTAGGAAACAAATATTTTCCTTACATATATAATTCGAATTAAACCCAGTGATCGGAATCTCAAATAGTGAAAATTGATTGAATCCTAACGAAAAGCTCACCCTATGAGTGGAAATTTGAGACGACTGTAACATGATGACACAAAAATATCTCACTGTCACTGGCGATCAAAAAAGGAAGATCTTTGCGGTATGAAGGCTAAAGTTTTCTCTTTCGAAATGCCTTATTTTTTACCTCATATAATTCTGCTTTTAGGTTTAATTTATAGCATTAATACACATCACATAAATGACATTACACGATTTTGACAATCTTTTTATTTTATCTTGAATTTCGTAAAGCGTAGGCAATGCATTACCGCAGTCATGTTGCAGGTGACTTTATTCAATTTTACCTAAATTTACAAAAAAAAAATCTGCATGAAACAATCGATGCACACTGAACATTTGCAACAAGTCAAAAATGCACCCTGTTTTCAGGAAGTCCTTTTGAAAATTAAAATGTCCGTGGCATAACTTAAGCAAAAAAGCTTATTACTCTTAATACAGTGCCACACTTATTAAATAAACTGACGTTAATCTCACTGTTAATTTGCACTAAATAAGTAAATAATTTCATATTTTATTTTTAACATAGATTAATTTCATTGTGTCAAATTCAATGTTAAAGAAAATCTGAAGTCGTTGCTAGAGTTCTTGGTCTTGTAACTGGAAAATGTATGAAAAAATAAATAGAACTTTAACCATAGAAAGTCATTTCCCATAGAAAGTCATTTCTATGGAAATATTTTGAGCACATTGGATCCCGTTATTCGGAAAGATTCCACAAACGTCATTGAAAGAAAGAGCAATTAATTTCATATTGTATTTTGTATTCCTTGAGAGTGCCTTTGTTGTGTACATCATTGCAATATTATTCTCGCACACGATGCCTTGGTCTCAGGTGATTTATTTTTGATTTTCATTTCATATTCCTGACTTTTCATACTCTCGAAATTTTTGGTGCTTTGCGCATGCTAATAATCGATTATCATTTCCCCCATTACGGTTACCAATTAAATAGTTTTCCATCGCTACTTCCAGGTTAAGACGTTAATTTGCCTTTTTCTAGTTTCAAGAAAAACGCCTACAAAGTTTCATTGCTTCAATTGATACACGCGATGGGGTTACGTATATACACGCCGGACATATGCAAAATCGCGCCGGACATATACAAAAAGCATATTTAATAGTAATTTAAAGATGAAACACATTTCAATTAGGTAAGATATGTCACATTTCAAAATTATTTAACAGATTAGATAAGAAAATTCAAATAAAACAATTTCTACACTATACAAGAATAAGCGTATTTAAAGGCATAAAGCAGGAGCAGTAACAAAGCAACAGCAATTGACCCAACTTTTGATTGATTGTTCGCGATACCTTCACTTAGAAACTGATTAGACTACATCATTAATAGCGCACCAATATAGGAAATAGTTAGGATCATCACATTTATCTCTTTATCCAGATATATATATAATTATAATACCGTGGTAAGAGATGTACAAACTCTGTCTTCCATTAATGTTAAGTTAATAAATAAATTCTAAATATGTCATTTTCTGTAGCTAATTTTAACTAATATTTTCAAGAGTTACTCATGTTGTTTTAACTCTATTAGACAAAACTAGTTTGGCTCTTCCAATAATTATATTGTTTGAAGAAGTCAAGAAGATAGTTTCATATATTTTAAGTTATATTTTGCTCACCTACCCATAGCTCAAGAGAGTACACCTTGCACTGAGACACAGTTTATAAGCATAGAATACATTAAATCCCCACTGACAGCATACCCATTACAATAAGCTGGTGACACATTTTTAGGATGAAGATCATCTACACACAAAAGTTGGCCAGCCCTGATATAAAGAAATACACTTTAACAATATTTTGATGATTTCATCACAAAATAAAACATTTCTACCATTTTTCTCGCTTTCCTTCAATTTCCCTGAATTTACTCTCATATCCTTGACTTTCCCGGCCAGTACCAACCTTCTAAAAGCTTCCTTGTGAAGACAATGCAAGATTGGAATTTTTTACAAAATATTTCATTTTGCAGTACACAAATATAAAATACACATTAGTGCTTATTGTTAAGTTATTTTACTTACTGTTGCATAACCACAATCTGTTTTGGCACTGTGTTCAATAGATTCTAATATGTCTACTCCTATTTCTAACAAATGTTGATCTTTTGTGGCATAATATAAATACATGATGCTTTCAATTAGTTCTAAAAAGTAAATAAATATTAGTTCTAATTGTCGAAATTTTTATGAGAAACAATAAGAGTTCACATAAAACACAAAATATGAATAGAATTATAAGCAATTTTGCACATATGTCTAAGCATAATTTTTTTATGAATAGCAATAAAAAAATTCCCATCAAAAACTAAAATTATAAGGACTTTTTGCACTAAGTCTTAACATACCATAAAAATGAAATTAGTTTTTGACAAAAAATCATATTCATAGAAAAGCGTAAAATAATTTAATTGTTTTATTCTAAAAGTTATCAAGATATTTATAGAAAATGCATATTATAATTTTAGAAAGTAATATTAGCTAATATTCCACATTCATAAAATTGTTATATAGAAATTTGCTTTTGTTGATGCTGTTATATTGATTTCAAACAGTACATAATATAGTACAGCTTTAAAGCTTTTACAGTAGCAGCAAAATTCTAAAAGATGACTAATTATATAAATAAATTTATTATGAATGGATTATGCTACAAATCTACATTAACTATGAACAAATAAAATTAACCTAGCATTGAAAAATTTGAAAATATAATGGCATCAGTTAAAATTATAAATCAAACTTAAGTATAAAACATATCAAAATAATTTTGAGTAGAAATAAATTTGAAAATACAATATCAGAGAGGGAAAACTAATTCCTACAAACATGCCCAAACTAAAAATAAATAGCTTCAAACTTTCCTTATAATTACAAAATCAGCATTTCCTGGCACAATGCAGAAATTGATGCAATTACATTCCAAGAACTACAAAAGTATGTAAATTAATGAAGAAATGACAATTGAAATAATTAGACATTTAAAAACAATCTTTCATAATCCAAAATGTTTATGATTAAAATTAACTTTGCAAACTTTAACATCCACAAACATCACAGATGAAGCCAGAAAAAAATTTCAGAGGTTGCCCAAAAGGAGAAAAAGTAGAATTTATCACACAAAAATGCTTAATTTATTCATATTCAAATGAGAAAAATCCTAAATTTTGGACAGTGACCAAGCCCCATGTCCCGGACAGACATGCTGTATTGATAAGCATAATTTGTTATTTCCTTTAATACAACCAAAAAAGAAAAATAATATATAAAAAAAGACAGCATCTTAAATTTTAACAAAGATGTGTTAAATTAAAAGCTTTAGAAAAGTATTGCAGAACAGCAGGTATTTGTTTATTGAATTACATTTATTTCTTTACATCAAAAATTTAACTTAAAACATTACAGCACACAAATTTTAATACTGTGATAAATTATTTCAAGAGTTTTACATTGTTAATATTATTAAAACTCTAAAAATACCATAACTCTGCTGTTCAATCAGATAAAATTCCATTTTTTTAAATATAAAGAAGAAATCAAACTTTGTGAGGGTTGAAATTTTATAATACTAGTAAATCATACAATAAAAATATAAAATATATATTTTAATATCCAATTAGCAACAAAAATCAGAAATAAATAGCAGCCAAAGATATTTGTTACAACTTCTTTCTAATGGTGAAAACGTGTCATAAACTAATTTACCCCTCTCGTAACAAAGTTGCATAAAACTAGATTTATTTTAGAAAGAAATGTTAGAACAAACTAGAAAATTACAGACCTGGCCTTAAAGGATAGTTTTCTCTTTTTGCATGATTATGCGCAACATCATAAATTTCAGGCATAAAACCATACTGTTTCCAAATCTGATGATAATTGTAAAGTGTCCTCACTGCCTGTTCAATATCGCCAATCAATGTCTAATGAATACAAATTAATTAATTGAAAGTAATGAATTAAGCATATAAGAACACACATATTAAGATTTAACAAAAACTTGGATTGTAAATGTTACATGTTTATCATTTCTTAGTATCTCTAGAGTAGTCTCGATAGTTCGAGTCAAGATTTTTCGAGTTTCCCATAAATCCGAGTTAAGAAAAAATCAATTTAGCTGCCAAATCATGACTAACGGATACAAAACACATGAAGGAATTACTTTGCACCCCAAAATCCAAATACCTAGTGAACTTGGAAGGCACATCAGAAATCCCCTTCTCAATGAAAATGGGAGTATTCTTCCCATAGATGACCTCACAGACATTTCTGTGCAGTACTGACATGCTACTTTAGTGGTGGCGCAATACAACTGCATGGAAACAGGTCAAAGTGTTAATGAAATAAAACAATTGACGATTATATCCCAATATAATTAACCTGTTCTAATCATCAGTAATGTAATAATATGGGAGTAAATTTTTCATTTAAATATGTACTCAAATCGCAAAAATTGCTCTTTCCATTTATTCGTTTAGTAAATTTTATGATTTCGATCATTTGAGTTTTCAATGGTTCAAGGCAAGCCTGATTTCATCCACTTCATAATATCGAGACTCTACTGTATTTGACATCGTCTGCCAGTATGAAAATTTTGGCTGCACTGTAACATATAAAGAAAATATCTAAATATAATTGCTTGCAATTAATTATGCATGCAGTGTATGTATATTTATTTATTTGTAGACAATATTATTCTAAAGAAAATTATTCATATATAGGATTCATATATAGGATTAAGTTGGGCTAGGTAAAAAAGGTGCAATTATTTTATTTTCACCTTGATTGTTATCTTTTCTTCTAAAACTATAGTTCTTTAAAAAGGTGCACATCAGAAGATGATAATGATGTCCAGACAAGCAGACAGGACAGTTAGAAGTTACCAAAACAATACGGTTTAGTTGATAAAATAAAAAGTCATCTGATGTAGCGATATGAAAACTAGCAGTGAATATGTGACATGGAAGATCCAGAGGAGCTGGATGTTTCAGGAGGGGGCTGCAGTTCCTTCCGTTAGCTGCAACATTATGAGAGTGTTCAATTTTGCAGAGCAATTTTGAATTAGTAATCCTTATCATTGGAATAGGAATTGCAAATTCAAAATTGAGCAGTTTGTTTCATTTACTAATTATTTCAAGTAAATACTAATGAGATTCAATTTTAACATAAATTTTAAATTCAGTGTTTCCAATAAATAATAACATCTGCTTATTGTACATTGGCAGACAAATACCAGTTGAAAAAGAACTACTAGTATTGTTTAAAATTCTCATATTTAAGTTTACATTTTTAACATCTAACAGAAGCAAAACAAATTAATGTAGTGTGTATGCTATTTTTGTGGGTAGTTAAAACTTCTATTGAACATTTAAGAAATGATAAGGGTTAAAGTTCTGTGACTATAAACTAGACTTACAAGGCACAATTTCTTTTTTCCAGAAACTTTAGATTATACAGGAATCACCAATAGAAAGTACCCAAATCTCATAAAATCATAAAATGTTAAAAGTACTAAGATGGGAAAATGAGTTTTGGAACTGATTAAATTGATGTAAGATTACTGTAGAAAAGCTAATTTTTTTCTCTTTTTTTCACACCAGATGGTGCTATGTCTGTATCTGTCCTGTATGAGCGTCATGTAATATTACTGTGAATAAAAATCTTGAGTTAGAATGCAACATGCTTGGAAATGGCCACAATTATAATAAATTTGAAGTGTAAAAGATAAAATTTGCGAGCTATTAAACAATAATGCTGTGCTACAATCTTACAAAAAGGTAAAAAGTATCAAAGTGTGTTTACAGAGAATAAATATTTCATACAAACTACTGAGAACACAAATTTTGAAAAAGATGTACAGAAGTAAAAAATGAATTTTGGAAAAATGCATCTCTGCAACTCACTGTTTTAGATTTTCATACAAACGTATATTAGTGATTTAAATAAACAAAGATTTCAACATTGTTTTTGGAAAAACATAAAATTAGTTATTTTGGATAATTAAAAGAATGTTCTGTTTGAGCATGGTAGTCATCGGAGTCAAGAGGAGGAGGAGAGCGTACAATTTTGAATAATAGTTCATATTATTTAACAAAAAGTAAAAGATGTATAATTGAGATTAAAATAAATGAATCTGAGACAAGAATACAACACATATAACAGATTAAAAAGTATAATTAATATAGCAATCAACAAGAGATAAAAAGAAACCAGAGGTGAACTAAATTTTAATGGAACAGGAGAAAAATGTTATCCTATTAAAGAACACTAAAAAAACTGACGTTAATATCAGGATAAAAATACTTTTAGAAACACAGATAAATAAAAATAGGAAGGAAGCACACTTCAGGTGGTACGGAAAGTCCATCCTTCATCAGCTGCTACAATTTTAACCCATGCACAAGCAAGAAAACAAGGAAATATACCATTATTTATTCTTTAACACATCCTTATATGAATAAAATATTTGTATAATAAGCTATATAAATATTTTTCAGGGTTTACTAATTAATAGACATATAGCTAGTAAACTTGAGAGAAAGAAGTCTAGCAGTTAATTTTTATAATAAACATTAACTCAATTCATTTTTGATGTGCATCTGTATCAATAACAACACTCATTTTTCAAATTTAAAAAATTAGAACAAACTGACCTTACACAAACTTTTCAAAAGTAACACATACCAAAAGACCAGGCCAAAAAGCTTCTAAAGACTGAAAAGTTGGCATAGTCACTTGTCCACTGCTCATACTAACCCAAAAATACCAGTCATCTCTTTTCATATATTTTGATATAAGCCTTTCATATTCTGTAAAAAGAAAAGTTAAACCATTTTAAATGAATATAGTATTATATTAATATATTATTATATATTAATTGCACATACAGTACAAGAAAAATGTTTAAATACCTTTGAACATTATTAAGCAAGTTGGAGTGTATAGGCTGATTAATTTTATTTTTTACCAACTATGCGAAAAATTCCAGCACTGTGAATCAAACCCAGGACTGCTGCATAACGTGCGGCAGCTCTACCACTGAGCTACTCTGGGATGATTCCCAGATGAAATTTCTCGCATTAGAACCGTTGGCATTTATCATCTTCCTCTGCAAAGCACAGATAGAACAGATGAAACAATTAATTCGCGACAACTCCGTTACGCCGCGGAAATTATAAAATTATATTACGGTAAAAAATAAAATTAATTCATCTGGGAATCATCCCAGAGTAGCTCAGTGGTAGAGCACCCGCACGTTATGCGGCAGTCCTGGGTTCGATTCACAGCTCTGGAATTTTTCACATAGTTGGTAAAAAATAAAATTAATCAGCCTATACACTCCAACTTGCTTAATAACTTGAAAGGTTGATGGAATAACTTTGTAAAAAATACCTTTGAACATCTTCAGGTATTTAGGTTCTTGAAACAAGATTGCACCTTTTACAAGATACTCAAAATATGAATCCACACCTCCACCAATTCCAGCATCGAGAGCAGTCCATTTACCATCTTGAATATTTATATGATTACCTACCTTACATTAAAAAGAAACATACCATAAAAGTCAGTACAATAAAATTAAAGAAATCATCAAAACTCTTTATTATCAAAACTTGCTCTTAGAATGACATTTATGACAATGGCTATTATCATGCTGCAAGTCAATAACTTGCATCTACGTTCATGAAACTTTTCGGTCATCATCTTTCGAAACTAAATCTCTTTACATAGTTATCATAGCTGAGCATTAAAAGTATGACATCAAGAACAGACACACTTTTCAATAATATATGAAAAATAAATTGCAGCTTGTCATTTGATATAAAACCACTTTTGCTTATCATTTTAATGTTCCTTATTTTTTACTTAATGCAATAAATGATACAATCAGGATAAAATTGGCCTACAGTTAAAAGCCCAGAAAACTTTTTTCCTCAAAGCAGTAGAGGTAGTGGTGGTGGGTGTGGGCATTGAATTAACTACAGTGGTAGTTAGTTGGATAAGATAAAGTGGGGTAGATGGATAAAAAAAAAATGCAAAATTTTTCTGCAACATTATCATCAGCTTGCACCAAATGATAATATTAATTATGGTCTTACTTTAGAAATTTATATATATTTTTTTTAATTAAAAATATTTTAGCAAAATATAAGTAAAATTCAAAAAGTATTTGCTGTAAAATAAAAGATAACTTCATATAGTTGCATATTTTTAATAAAAAATGAAAAAATTCTAGCAACAGTGCTCGAATTTTTTGTTACCGGGTACATTTTTTCTAAAGACAGAATAAATACATAAAAAATATCTGAAGTTCCAGGATGTCTCTGAAAAGTTTCATACCTGCACAATTTACTAGGTTTTCTACAATCTTTTGCTTAGAAAAAAGTTAACACCAAATTAAAAAAAAAAATATTTAAAAAATCTGAAAGGAAAATTGCAAAAATATATTTCCTAAAATTGCTAACATGAATATATACATAGTGTCCTAAAAAATATAGTAATACACACTTTAATTCTTTATCCATTCAGCAAAAAAAAAAACACTGTAGATTGAAAAAAGTGTTCAAAAAAAGGAGGAAAAAAATCATCATTAAGAAAATTCATCTTGTGGTGGTTTCATAGTGGTTTTCAAAAAGTGATATACAACCTCCATACAAAATAATTCTCAAGGTGTAAAATGTGCCCCATGGACTAATAAGGGGATGTACAAAATTTGAGAATTATATCCTAAAAAATGTCAGAGAAATAAATATGATAACTTGAACTACTTTTCAATAGCTCTTAGAAGGTAAAAATCACATTGAATGGTCATGTTTCATTGGTTGTACAGAAAGCATAAAAAAAAATAATTTTTTGCTGTGTTCAAAGATATCTCGAAGACTTTTATGATGAAGGGCTGAAATGTTGTACATCACCTCATTAGTGCATGGGGTACATTTTACTAAATGGTAATTTCCTTGCAATGGGGTTGCACACAATTTTAAGCATGTAACTTTCTAAAGATTAACAAGAAAGTTAGCAAAGAGAGAAAAATTAGCTATTTTGAAAATATGATGAAATACGGTTCAGTTTGGTTGCTTAATAGATGTAACTAATGTAATACTGTTTCAATTAAAATGCTACATTAGTCACATTAATTAAATAAGCAATCTTTTGCTATCATTCAAAATTAAACTATTATGACCATATTCAGGATCCTATTATTATATAATATATAAGTACATCTTAAGTTTATTTTTAAACAATCTGTAATTCAAATAATCTTAATCTTTTCAACTTAACTCTTTGAAAAGCAAGCTTTTTTCATCCCATTTTCATAGATTTTGTAGGTGGCAGGGACATTCAATGAATTTTACATAAACAATTTTAATTTTTTTTTTCTAAATATACCTATAAAACTCAACTGTGGTCATTTTGTGGGAACAATACCTATTGTCCATCAACAGAGGTAGAAAAATTGACTAATCCTTAAATATTTTTATGACCAAAGCTGAAAGTACCAAAAGTTGTTGGTTTCATTGTGAAACCACCACGTGTTAAGGTTCAATGTTATGTCAGTCACAATTGATTTGTTTGTTGTTTGGTTATGACAAAGCTATATCTGCTTAAATAGGGGATGCTTTGTGCAGTGGACTTTTTGTGGGGGTTCTAACATGTATTCAGATTACATATGAAAAAACATGCTCAGAACTCCACCCCCATTAGATTAACAGCCGTGCAAGAGGCCCGAGCCCTGAACCCAATTCAACCATCTTCCTATGTTCAGTGTCTTATCCACTTGACCATGTCAGCACAGTTACAATGGATACTATAGGATACTACTTTCAGGAACGGCCTACCTATTTGGTTTAAAGCCTGTTTTAGTTCCTGAAGTGTCCTACTGTACTGCTGAACCCTAGCTTCAGGCTCAGGTCCAGCAAGCAGCGGTTTCCCTCATTTTTATTTTTATTATTATTTTTTTTTTTTTTTACAGCACAATTTTTGGATTACAATTGGTAAAATACATCAGTGTTATACAATATAAAAGCAGTTAGTTTACAATGGTTTACAATTGCTCACAATATTGTTCTTAGTAACATTTGACCATAGATACATATATTTAACACTTTTTTTTTTTTACAATTATGAAAGTTAAAAAAAAAAATAAATATCTAAAAGTAAACAATAGGCTTGAGAATGATAAACTTTAAAAGTATTTTTGAAAAATTTAAACATAAATACATACAACTAATATTCAAAAATGTGCTTTAGAAAGAAGGTTTTTTTTTTTTTTTTTTTAGATTTTGAAAGCATACATATACATATAATAATATACTGAAAAATAAATTTAGGCTTCGATATGAGAAGTGTATTTTTTAAAATCTAACAAAATAAGAGCAGCAACAGAATTTCTATGTCGGAAATAATGCCAATAAATTCATAATTAAAAAAAATTGTTCTATTTAGAGGTTTTACGAGGTTTTTATCAATTGAAATTCTTGTATTTATTTAATCTGAATCGCTTTCTGGTGTATGAGGTCTTATATCAATCGGATGAATATACTTGGGTTGATTATTTTGTAGTTCTTCAATCCCTTTTATTATTTTGTTGCATAAGTTTTTATTTTTTAATACATATGCAGCCCACTGCTCATTACTTTGTGAAGGTGATTTTAAAACTCTGTATTGCTTTAATAATTTACAATTAGTGAAATAATGTAATGAATTTCCTTGCATATTGCATTTACAATGATCGGAGGAGGCTTTGTTTATTTAAAAAAAAATATTCTGGGAATGGTCCATAATTGAGTTACAATGGAATGGCCAATAATCATTTTTAAGGAAAACTTCACTGTTGCTAAAATCAGTTACAAGCATTTTAGATAACGGTTTCAATTTTACCAGCCAGTATCCTTGCCCATATAGTACCACATAAAATATTTATTATTACAGTCTTAAATCCCAATCAAATAAATGTCAATGTATGGACTACACACTACACTGATACTTTTAGAGGTTTTAAAATTCACTCAATCTTCTTTGAATTGACAATAAATATTAAGATCTTGTCAATAAAACCACAACTCTTTTAAAAGATATCAATAACTAACCTTAAGTGTTTATTTTTGACTTTTTTCAAAAACATAATATTAAAATCCAGAAGTGAATGTAGTTTTCATTAACCTTTTTATTATTTATTTAAACTATGTCTTTTATTATTATTTTTATAGTGCTAGATTGGATAATACTCCTTGCTTATTACTACTCAGGAAACTAAATTACTTCATAATATTAAACAATGTTTCATAAACATATAAATAAAAAAAACAGAAATACTAAATCATCAATAAAATACTCACCAATCCTATTGAAGACCGGTACTTCCATAATGCATCTAATGCATTAACAGCAACATTTTCAAACACTGGATCTCCCGTTAAATGGCTCAATGTACCAAACTCAATAATAAATGTTGAAACTCCAGCTGTACAAGTTATTGGCGTTTCCCCTACTGGCACTCCATACCGTAAATTCACAGTTCCATAAGGCATGCCAGTCGAAGTATTAAATGCTATAATACAAACAAATAAACAGTTAAACAAAATATTTGGAAGCATAAAAATAATTTGAAAACTGGTTTGAAAAATCATTACAAGAAGTAAAGGTATGCAAATAACATTTTAAAAATATCTGGTTTGTTCAATGACATATCTATTCAATAGAAACCTACTTTTAATATGTAACCTACCTATTCATTAAACCTACTTTTAATATTGATGAAACCTACTTTTAATAGGAGAAATATATTAATCCACTGTGATTTCGTTTAAGATACACTTTGCCATGGGAGAAAGTTAAAAACTTTAAATGAGTTTTCATACAGCTAAAATGTATTTGATAAGATCTTTAATCTAAATACAGATGGTGTTTTCTCCTTTAAAAAAATATTTGTGTGCAAGTTAAATATTCTAGATTGAATTCACAAATAACAAAATATTTACCCTCCAAAAAAAACTGTAATCAAAATTAAATAGGATCCCTGAAATTCTGCATTAAATTGTGAGCATTTTAGAAAATATGCATAGTTTATTGATGAAACAATCATGGCAAATTCCATTGACATTTGATACATTTTTGAAAAACAGAGTAATTATATGACAAGCAGGAGTAGTCACCAATAAAAATGATAAATATATTTTAACCATATATCGGAAAATCAGCATACAACTATAGAAACCCTACTTTGGTTCTACCTCACTGATATTGTTAGTGACACCATGGTATTTGTAACAGTGGCTATTAACTTTAAGTGACTGCAAAAATTAACCTGGCTAAAAGTCACTGTAAAAATTAACTTGATGCACTAACTCGTATTAATTTGTTTAAAAATATACAGACATATTTTTCAGCTTGAGTTAATCATTTTCTTGTGCTGTGCAATAAATAGCTTTTTAATTTTTAGATAATGAATAAAAATGTGAAAGATTTAATAAAATTTACAACAATAAAAGCATTAGCCGCTCTATAAAAGCAGTCTGAAGATTATAATGAAAGTGCCATTAAAATAATTAATGTTGTAAAATACTTATAAATTAGTTCTAGAAAAGATGTAGGGATCCCAGTATTGAAAACTTACAATTTTCTTTTTTAAAAGAACAACAAATTAAAACATAATGTGTATGAATATGAAATCAGCTTCTGTAATGTTAATTCCCTGTTTCAAAGGGATACTGAAGCAATAGTACCATTTGCAGAGGTGAAAACCCATTTGACAGAATTTGATGACTGTTCACACTCAGCTTTATTGTACTCTGTGTTTTCCACACACACTTCGGATCTACATGTATCAGAAAATTAATCTAAAAATTTTAAATAAAATTCGTCGTACCTGGCAACAACTTCCGTGCCACTTTTTCTGCTAGATTTAACAATGGTCCTGAGCAAGGCCATCCAGGATCAACACTAAGACCAGCTTTCCTTGACAACAAATGAGCTGACAATAATCCACCAACAACTAAATTCAAGGAAAAAAAGAAAACTGAAGTTCTTGACAAGATTTCCAATCCACATGATTAAATTTTATTTTATAATAGATTTAATTTAGCCCAAGACTTCATTTATAACAAAATACATGCAGGAGCCTTAATCTATTGCATAGTAAAATACATCATCATTTACCTAAATTTATAACCAAATTACATATAGTTTTGCTTACCACAGTTATTATACCCAATGCAATTAAATTAATATCAACAAAATTAACCATAAAATATATTAAAACTTAAAATTTTAAGTGAACATTTACTAGAGAGTAATTAAATGAGAGTTCACATATGCTTCTGTGCAAACTAAAACCTTTATCGTGGCATACATTTCAGAAAAATGCATAAAAAATTTATGCATACATACATGTATATATATTATTAGTTTTGTTCTTCATATCAATACATGAGTTAAAAAATTGAATACTTGTATGTTATACCCTCTACTGCAGCAAATTGACCCTCGTCATTTTTGTGGTGGTCAAAATGCTTACAAATGGCAATTTTTAAAATGATGTATTAAATATCCATCTAATATAATGAATTATATTAGACACAGACAGTCATTACATAAAACATAAGTATCCATTGTTTAGTGACCTAGAATTATGTAATTATTTAGCATGGTTGGTACTTAATTGCATAGATTGGGACAAAAATATTAGTGGCAAAAATAGTCAATTTTATAATACGCAAGAACCAAAAATTGCTATTTTATATTAAATATATCTATACATATTTTAATTAATAGAAGTGTCCATATATGAAGTATAATATAACATCTATCATATGACCTAAAATGAGAACTCTGGTTATTGGGAAAACGTACTACCGTCTGACTGGGAAAAAAAAAAAAAAAAAATAAATAATAATATATTTGATGTGATACAAAAAGATTAAAAAAATTAAAAATCTTGACTAAAAATGTTGTGAAATTACATTTTTGCGATGGGGCCAGGGGGGGGAGTACTACATTGAGTTGGATTTTTTTTCAAGCAGTGAGTGCTATTTATCAAACAACTTACCTCGAATATTTGTTTCAAAAACTGACACATTGATATTCACATTGAAATCGGCCGTTTCTAAAAGGGTGTTCACCACCCGCCTGAATTCGGTATAATTTTTCATGATAGCCAATGTGTCAAGAGCATCGATGAGAGTGAGTGAAAAGCTTCCCCACGTGTCCATTCCGCGACATGAAATGGGTTGAAGTTCATCGTACGGAAAAGCGCGTAGCGGAAAAGCGCTCTTCAAGTAGCTGTCATAAGCATGATTGAACATTTTCTTAACTTTTTCCCTGAAATTGAATTAACAAAATCATATAGAAGTGCACATAGCAACAACTCGCACAATATTAGGATAGATTTCAAGAGAGGAAAGAAAAAAGCTTCAGCAAAGTGCTAAAAAAATTGGCCGTTTACTCCAAAAAATTAATGATAACTGCATTTTTTAAGTAGCTAGAAAAAAAAAATCGCTCATTTGTTGCAACACTGTCATGTTATTTTTCAGTTAATTACCATAGGGACAATTGCAACCATGTGAACTTATAACTAATATAGTGTCATTTCTAAGCTTTTAAAATTTACCAGTGGAATTTCATTCGTATCATTTTTGCGAATATGCATTTCTTCACTTTTACAGAATTTTAATGCATCTTCAGAAAATCATGATGTTTGAGTTGCAATGCTGTCAGAGGAAATGAGCAATATTAATGGGAAAAAACACAACAAATACAAGTAACAAATAATTATAGTACACCATTTTAAATACACTTCTTATCTGAAAATAACACCAATTCTTCTATAACAGTTCCATTGAAAATAAATTGGCTCTAGTTTTCTTTTTAATTGCCAATTATAAAAGCTTTGCTCCAACATGTTTTTTCGGAAGAGGCCCTTCAGTTTTATGTATGATAACAATAATAATTGTTAATATGACAAGTAGCAAATTTTATTTCATACGTCAGTTTTAATGCTGTGTGCATTTTAGCAAAATTTAGTTCTTTTGTATTTGTTGTTCTTTTAATGTGATATTTTCATTCAAACTTTTTGTACATTTGCAAAAGATGTGCCCGTTGAGAAACCCTGAGCATCCCTTAGATTCCCTGAAAATAATGTACTATTTATTAGCGCTCTCTCTATTAAGAATTGATAAGTGTGCATAAGGGTTAGCAAGTTCATGATAGATGGTATTTTTAACCGAGAAGTCAGACTTAGGTAGCTAAAATGCCAGAAACTGTCAAAGGTCTCTTAATTTTTTTTAAACATTCATTTCAAAATGACAATATCAACACTTAATTAATAGAATTATAAATATCCTCCAATTACTAAATTTAAATACTCCAAAACTATTTTTAAAACAAACTTAAAGATTAGCTTAAGAATACAAGAATGTACGCGTCGGTACGTTAATGTATTATTTTGCAGTACCTGCCCCAGATAAAATGCCAGACACATGAAATTATTGATGGATTTTGGATATTGTCAACAGTTGTCCAGCACATTTGCAAAAAAAGAGTGTTATAGTGGGTGTGTGTGATGTCAGGAGGGGGTATCTATGCGGATAAATACGCAAGTACCCCATGGTTCACCGAATCGCGATTGAGTGCTGTGAATGATCTGGAGATAAGGAGAATTGGCACAACAAATTTGTTAATTCGTTCAGTGTGCTGGCTAGGTAACGTGTCAGATTTGCCAGCTGGCTCAGTGTGCTGGCTGGCTCAGAGTGCTGGCTGGTATCAGTTTGCCAGCACATTTGGCAAAAAAATAGTTTGGTGGGAATGCTCGCCGTTTGGTGGGAATAATGCATTTGTGGTATGCTTTTTTTCATTTAATATTTTAAACTCATAAAGCAGAATTTTGGATGCTTTTGATGAATCAAGGCCATTATATAAGGAATTAAATAGATTTGAGGTAGGTGCTTTTGTTTATTTAAATAGTATAGTTGAATGATTGTTACTGTACGGTGTTTTCCGGTTGCAGATGTAATATTATTGTATTTTCTATTGTAAGCATATTTATATGAAGGTTACAGTAGTATGTTGTGTTATTTGTAATTTTATTGTGAAATTTGCTGAATAGACTTTTATGTGTCTCGATTGTACTTGAATGCGAGGGAGTCTTTTATTGATTTTACAGAAAGATGGAATTTCTCACATTTTTCTGATATATGGCGATTAATGTTCATACGGATTATGCAGAAAATGACGGTCACGAATACTTAGGCTTTAATGTGAAATCAATATGAAAGAGAGGTTTAAGGTGAGTTTTTGTGATTTCTATTCTGTTTCTCAGTAATATATAAATTTATGTGACCTTTGGAAAGATATAAAAAAACTGAGAATGAATCTCGGGAGGGGGAGGTAGTTCAGTTTATTTGAGTGTTTTTCTGATTTAATTTAGAAACTGTAGATTTTAAACATTTATATGGAGACAGAAATTTTGCTGTAATACTTTTCTCTTTTTCTGCAGAAACATGATTTTAGTAATTTTAACAATCTTTTGAAGGTTTTATTTTATTTATTTGTTTAACATACCCATAAGCGTAGAGGCAGTGCTTATGCAAGTGAGCTCGAGTCCTTCAAAAGGGGGGGGGGGGGGGGGGGGGGGGGGGGTTAAGACATAAACTTTGTTTAAAATGGCATACTATTTAAGCTAAAAAAATTGTAAATTTGGTGGACATTTTTTGCCCCCCTATTTGCATACGGCCACTGGCCCTAAGAGGCTAATAACTTTAAGTGTCATTTTGTTTGTAATTGCATTTTGAAATATGTCTTAGAAACGGTTTAATAAGGTGATTAGAAATTAAATGTATTGTAATTTGATGAGTAGGATTTAATTTTTTCTTATATAGACTACGTATGTTTATGTTATGTTTGGTGAGAAAAAAAAGTTACCAAGGTTAGACGTTGGCGACAAAAAGAAAGTCACCAACTAATAAGGCACCCGCTTGCGGTATTCCCCATATTTTTTTTTTTGTCACAAGCAGAAAACTTTGACGTGGATAAAAATTCCTTCAAATGCGACCGTGAGAAAATTTCCTTCAAATTCCAAGAGAGGGCTACTGTACCTCCAGTATGCCCTCTCAGAAATCTTGGCGATTGTTTTTATAAGTCTTGCCAAGGGGCAGTGGGTACATATGTTCAAGGGGGCTCCTGCTTATTCTTAATAGTGTGTTTTTTATTTTGAATTTACTTTTTTTATGTACCAGCGTGCCATTTTGTTTACTTTTATGCAGTGGCTCTAGGGGAAAATCAACGCAAAAATCGAGTGCACTTCCTCCATGGCTGAATTGAACAGCTTTTCGAGTGTTTATCACACATCTGGTGCCAGTTGCCAAATAAGAGGTAACAACCCAAGTGAGCGGACTTGCAAATTAACGATTGCTAATCACAAGAAAACAGCGTACGTGAGTGCCGAGGAGGAGAGAGAGACAATTTAGCAGTTTGTTGACAATCCCCAAGCAGAGAACAAAAGCACCTTTTCACCAATCTATGCTTTATGTTTACAATACAAATACATTTAGATGTAGAAACCTGTACTAGTTTTTAAACATCAATTTGAGTTTCAACATATATTTAACGCGTGCGAGTATCGATACTTAATTGAGTAGGTTTTTAACATTTTCCTGACCAAGTAAGAAGTTTGCCTACTTCGATACACTCAGTCACACACTCACACTCTCTCTCACTCGCACGATCATGCAATTTAGCAAATTAAGAAACATATATATACAATCTGTCTATACTGAAAAATTCACCGTAAAAATAATATTAAGCCAATAAAATTATTTTTAAAACTATCTGCAGTGTTGTTATTTGTTCGGCGAATTAAAATGAAATCATTTAAAGTGCAATAAATCTTATTTCATGCAAATTCAATACTGAAATATCATAAAGCAAAATCACTAAATTAAGCATTAAACTCTGAAATTTACTGTAGAGCATCGATATGCTAACCAATGCGAAACCAAAACTAAACTCCGCGGCAGCAAAACACAATGAACACTAACCTATACATTTTTACGTCGTCATTTGTGAAAGTTCGGAGGCAAAAAGATTCTGTACTTAAATAACTTAAAATTGTTATAAAAATGTAACATAGTCTACTTAAGTTAGCCATATTATCACGTTTCCATAGCAATAAGTTATTTAGTTGCCAGATATCTACTTCGTTGCCAGATATTCACAAGCACAGGAATGCCAGATCGCCGACGTGGGCCAAGTCCTGAACCAAGGAGTTAATCATATAAAGCATTTCCACAAAACGTATCCGTGATGTTAAGTGAGTGACAACTCTCCTGGCATTGTTCGGTGTTCTTACCTAAATCATGGCTCCCTATTGGCCCGTTCGAGAAATCTCCGGTCGGTTATGCCTAGGTGCTACCGGTTGCAGTCATTCTTCGGTTAAGTGACGTCACGGTTGTCACGGGTTTCGGTCATCCTCACCACATCCGATTCCAAGTCAAGAGAACAAAAATAAACATTGGCAACTTTACGCTAATTACCGGAATAACCCACCTCGCTAGCAGGGTCATTCTGGTTGCGCTCCGGTCACGCATAGCAGACAACCGCTACATGACCGAAACGTTTTCGAACGCGGTTACTTCGAGCGCTCCGACCATAAGGTGAAAAGATTTTTGAACGTAGAATCGTAGACAGTCCCCGACTTTGAAACAAAACTGGGGACGTTTTAATTAATGAAATAATTAACAGTAATTTAAATAAAAAATAATGCTATAATTAAAAATTGTTCCCAATTCCTGTTTCACATTTTGGAGAAAATTAAAAAACGTCCTGACATTGGGAACTATCCCCGGAATGTGGGGACGTTTGGTCACCTCTCCCTTAGTGTAATCCGCATAAACCATGGAGACAACGCATAAGTTTTGAAAAATCTGACCAAAAGTCTCCATTTTCCGGGGACAGTCCCCAATTTCAGGACGTTCTCCAAATTGTCCCCAAAATGTGAAAATGTGAAAAAGGAATTGGGGACAATTTTTAATTATTGCATTGTTTTTTCATTAAATTACTGTTAATTATTTAATTAATTTTAAATGTCCCCAGTTTGAAACCCCCTGATCTCAGTTTAGCATAAGGTGACCATACGTCCTCGAAATTCCAGGACAGTCCCCAAATATAGATCTTTTTTTCATTTTGTCCCCAAAAATACTTTGACTTCTTGGGAACGCGAAAAGTCCCAAAGATTTGTACTTTTTCCTTGAAAGTTTCCGTTTAGTTTATTTCTTTCAGAAAAAAACTGAAGTAAAAAACAACAACTAAAAGCCCCTTCTACTCAGAGAAACAATGAAATTCGATCTCCGAAAACGTTTGTTGTCATTGTGTGTGTAGTGTGTACAGACGTTCAATAAAGTATTCGACTAGGAGCAAAATTTCCCATTTCAGTTTTGTTAATGATAATCACTTTTCATGAAGAATCATGCATTAAGTATGAAATTAACGAAGAATTTTTTTTTTTTTTTTTTTTTGTATTCGAATACTCTCTTTACAGGGTGTACAAAGTTTCATGATAAATTATCACAAAATGAGCCAATGTAAAAAGCAATGTCTTCTGAAAAATACAAATACTATGCCAAGAGTTTAATTTTGAATAAATTGCAATATTTTCAACATGATGTTCCTTTCATAATTCTGGTTTAAATAAAAATTTATAAATGAAGGAGATACTTCCATTAATTTATTAGAAATAAGAATACACAATTGATATAAAAAGCTATTAGAGTTCATTTTTATGTACACCCTCCAAAAAAAGTATTCGAGCAAGAGAGAAATTTTGTATTTTAGATTTTCGAATAATAATTGAGTTTGAAAAACGCACGACTTGACAGAAATATGGAAAGAGGAAATTTCTCTTTTGCTCGAATACTTTTTTTGGAGGTTGTATCAAAATCAGTCCAGATTTAAAGTATGGGTATACTAGTACAGCACATAGTAATATGTTGTGACCTCTAATAAGTCCCCAAAAATATTTTCTAGTGTCCCCAAGTTTTCCTTGAATTCCAGGATAATGCTTGATTTGTCCACAAAATACTGTTTAGAAATATGGTCGCCTTAGTTTAGCATCAGAGTTATTCAAGATCCAAGTGATGAGTTTGCAACAGACAAGGCGTTAAGGGTATACCCCACTAATCAGCAAGTAAACGATCACAGTGCTGTTGTTTTGAATTTGTTCCGAAACAAGGGTGTTCGAATTTATAAAATAAAAGTACAGGACCAACTAATTGACGCCACACGAAATACTGATAATTTGAATTTAGCTAATATAATACCTACAGACATAAAAGACACTGGAGGCTCACCAACAGAACTTGAAATATTTGTCGGACAAAAGTTGTGTTACGGTCAAATTTTGACAAATCGAAAGGATTGGTAAACGGCGCTATCGGCTACATTGCTGAAATTGTTTGGCCTCAGTATCGTCGAACCCAAATGTACCAAACAGATGTACCGTCAGTTCAGATCGACTTTGAAGAGACGGCGTACACCTTATTCTCCCCAAAGCCATACGGTTTCCAGCAAAGTTCAATTATGGGACGGCTGGAAGAAGGACGTTGCCCTTAATTTTGTCATGGGCTTCCACTGTCCATAAAATACAAGACAGCACTGTATACCACGCAGTTGCGTATTTAGGCTCGAAATTGTTTGAGGAAGGACAAGCATATACGTGCACCTGAGTCGAGTAAAATCTTTGGAAGGATTATGTATTGAGGAGCTAGATTGCAACAAACTGTCAGGAAACAAACCTTGTAATAATGAGCCACTAAATGAACTAAATAGAATGAGAAGTATTAAGTAACAAAATTAAAAACTAAAAACTTGAAAAAAAATTAAGTAAAAAATTTTTTTAAGTTAAACGGTTTTTTTTTTTTTGAAAATATAGACAATGAGGGTGTAGATAATGTCTAAAAGCTAAAAAATAATTCGGTAGGTCCTAGGTACCAGTCATCTCACCACTCCTCTCATCAATCTAGGGCATTGATCAGACAAAAAAAAATCGTTCGGCGTGTGAAATTTCTATCAAGTAAATCGCTATATCTTATAAATGCTATTTACATATTTACTCAGATTACGCTACGCCCAACGATTTTATTTATTTATTTGTCTGATCAATGCCCTAGATTGATGAGGGGAGTGGTGTGATGACTGGTACCTAGGACAAGCTGAATTATTTTTAGCTTTTAGTACATTATCTACATCCTTATTATCTTTATTTTCAATAAAACCGTTTAACTTTTAATTTTCTTTTACTTTATTTACAGTTGTAAAATTAATTTAAAATTTACTATCACTTTTATAAATAAAAATGACCAGTCTATATTAATAAAAATTATTTCATCATTTGATAGTAAACCTTTTTTCATATTTTCTGATTCCTTAACAATAGGATTTAACAATGTACTACTCTTATTGATAACTTCTTTTTAGTAGAAAAATATCCTTGTTTCTGAATTTTTCTTTTAACTGAATACCATCGTTTTCTTTTTCAATGTTACTTCTACAAATTTGTGATACTTTATTTAAGTTTTTATGAACTTTGTCACTTTCTTCTGTTGAAAATCTGCATTCATTCAGATATGATAAAATACTCTCTAGTTTTGCCCTAACTGATAACAAACTTTTTTATTTACAATTGATAAAAACTACGGAACAGCTATTATCTTGATATTAATGGCGACTTTTCATTATTTGGCGTTTTACACATGCTCATAACCGATAATCATTGTTCATGTAAGGTTGCCGTTAGAACAGTTATCCATACATTCATACAGAATCCATTGCAGATTGGCTTATTTAGCCCAGCGAAACATATCATCTCGCCGCGTGGGTAAATATCTAAATGGCATAATTAATGCCGCCAAATATTTCTACGGGTGGCAAATACCCAAGCTGAACCTAACCTGCATTACTATAATACGCATGTGAATTATTTTTCATTTTCAAAATACTGGGTTCTAAAATTTTTTAACAGACGCAGTATTTAGATTCATCCTGCTTGAAACAGCGTTTTTTCAGATCATACCTAATGCCAAAATGGCGCTTTTTAAATCAGTTACAATGATTATTAGAAAAACGAATTGGCGTCAGTTTTAAACTCCTGTTATCTAAGAGAACTTACTATTGTCAACTTTGTGTAACACACTTTGACTAATTTATTTCACTTACTTTTTGGCGTAAACATGCCTCTCAATTGGTCCTATATATTTTTTAAATTCCTACCTTCATCAAAGTTTTATTTATATAGTCTAGTATTTTAAAGGTTTGATAGACGAAAGCTTAACATCTAAAAGAACATTTAACAACTGTTGTAGAAGCAGAACATTTTACTCTATTATTTATAGAGGTAGGAATTTAAAAAAAATAGGACCAATTGAGAGGCCTGAGTAAAAATGGTGTAATTCTACTTAATTTCTACTAACTTCCCACAGGAATTGCTTAATTGCAAAGGCATGAATGATTTTATGGTAGCGAAAATTGCCAAGCCTGGCAAACATTATGCTTATTTTTTCAGTTTTTTATTAATGTCTTCGAAAATAATTGGAATTTCAAAATTTAAGCCAGCTTAATGGCTTTCCCAGAATTTTCCGAATCGGTGGACATCTTTATGGAAACACATATCCCCCACGGTTTCGGAGGAGATACCAAAACAAGCTTTTGACAGCAGCGGCAGCGATTTTTTTTAGTAGAATAGAGATGTTATTTGTTAAAGTAATGATATAGTGAAATTCTAACCTTTGTAGAATGTATAACAAAGAACAGAAACATGTTAATATTTCTTTATGAATGATGAGCATACGTTGCACGAAAAACAATGAAGTATTGATTGTTGTAAATTTTTTTATTTTGTCTTAAAAAGTTATTAAAATTTAAATGGTATATATAGGTTTTTGTAATGCAACTTATGTGTATTAATGTATTCTTTCTTAGGGTAAATAAAAAAGAAATAATTTAATGTAGGTTTGTCTTTTAAAATTTTCTAAAATGGATTTTATCTTTATCAGTTCGCTTAGTTTTTATATTTTGAGTTAAGATATCTTTATATTTTGTACTCTCTCACCCCCCTTAATTACATAATTACGTTTTATTTTAGCAAATTGTCGAGTTATGAGTTCGGTACGTGATAGAAAATTAGTTGATTTTAAACTCTAGAAATTATTTATATCATCGCTTAAAATATTTCTGAAAAATCATTCATATTTGCTTTTAGTTTTTCATTATGGATAAATAACCATAATTGGATATTTAGAACCATGCTGAAGAAAATTTATTAATACCTTCATTATAAAGCATTGTCGTTTAACAGTAAATGCAATTTTTAAACGACTTAATTTTCTCTACTGTATGTATTTGTAAATACAAATATTTACAACACTTTTATAAATTTGTTTTAATTAATAGTCATACTCACACAAAGGGATCCAAATTCGCATCTGTCTTCGGCACTTTCCTGAAGGAATTTCTTTTTCTCTAACAACTTGCAAAAATGGGCTTATGACTCTTCATACTATTTTAAAAGCCGAAAAAGTACAAGTACAGTTCTGCTGCTGCCAATGTACAGCATAATTGTACAAGCACTCATTAGGCGTGAAAAAATATGAACTTCTGCATCAATTATATTCTAAAAAAAAAAAGAAAGAATGTTAAAGGAAAACAAGAATGTAAACTAATCATCACTTAGAATTTATAAATTCATAGAGCAAAATAATATACACAGCACGCAGGGGTTCCCTGGTATCCATATCTACAGCAAATAAATAGTACTATTGTCTATGGTAGAAATGCATGTGAGAGGTACAAATGTGAATATATGAAGAACAGTATACACAGAAAACTATATACAGGATGTCTACTACATAAAGCAAGCTTGATTTCTTGGCCTTTTCTTGACCATAACAAATACGAAACCCTAATATCAAAAATACATCGTTACAGGATGCAGAATATGTCCGATACGGCGATTTAGGATCGGGGGAAATTTTGCAGAAAAATATACATCTGATTTAGATTTTAGCAATGAATTACAAAACTTTTCGAGTTTATCTTTCCCCTTCCCATTTTTAAAGTGAATTTTTTTCAACTTTTTCACCGATCAGCCGTTTGCTTTCTGTTAGCTTGGACCAATTGCTAGTATTTTGTAAACATGTATGTAGCTTGTACATTGCAAATCGTTTTATATCTATGTTAATGCAAAACTTATGCAAATCCATAACATATCATAAAATTTTGGAGAAATTTTCGTATGGGATGGGGGAAATGCTGGGAGTAAAAATATGGACCCCTGCATCATGCTGACAGAATGAAGAAAAATTGTACTTTTAAACTTAACACTATTAATATATATTATTAAATATTTTTGTATAATAACATTAAGTTGCGGGAGTTACTCAATAAAACAAAATAGCATAATATAAATAAAGTATTACCTAAAAGTAATGATAATATTTAATACTTTAAAAAATAATTAATTGTCAACAATTGTAAAATTTAAAAATATTTTTAACAAATTTATTTTAAATTACTTCAATTGCAATGTACTCACTGTAATAACAGTTTGAGTACTCGAGCTTCCGAGTAGAATTACCAAAAAAATGTCTTATTTTAATTTACAATCAAGTATTAAAAAACTGCATTAAAAAGAATGTAAAAATAAAATCCGCCACTTTCTTACTCCCTCCCCCCCCCCTCTTTAGCCATGTAAACTCAGTCTAATCCAAATCTATATCAATAAAAATCGCAATCGTGATGTGATAGCTTATAAGTTTGCATACAAACTTTCAGATGCATTAAAAAATCGTGGAATTTATATTTTAAAAAAATCTAAATAAGCATTTGTGTAGATAAGGGATTTTAGTGATATAAATTATAAAGAAACTGAAGGGTAAATACTCATTTACCAAAAGGATGCAAAAATATTGAAATTATTAGCTGTGAAAGGTGGAGATCAGCGATAATTATAATTTTTAAAGTGGAATTCGAGGAATTGCTTTTAAAAAAGAAAATGCGGAAAATAATTAAAATGCGTAATTTAAAAGGGAATGGAGGGAGAAAAAAAATTACCTATGTATATCCAACTTTTTTTTATGAGGAGGGAAGATGGGTAGCTGATATACCAGGGGTTCCCAAACTTTTTTCGCCGAGGCACCTTTTTCAGGTTAAAACTTTCGCGGCAGGTTTCCGTTAAAGCAATGTGAATATGAAGGTTAGAATGAAGCAGTTTGGATGCATTTTACATTACTTTTTTTATTTTGTTTATAGGGCTAACTATCAAGAAGTACTCTCTTGGGAAAAGACAGGGACTTTTGACAGGGAGTTCCTGTAAAAGAGAGGCTACTGGACACAACTCTCTTAAACTTGACTGAAATATTTTTGTTTGAGCCCACTTGGTCATCAGCTTGGCCAACTTTTTTTTGTGGAATACCGTTTCAGAGGAAATTATTTGATTATACTCCACCAAAACACTTTTCTTGATTATCTCCACGGCACCCTTGTCAAGCTCATGGCACCCTAGGGTTCCATGGCACGCATTTTAGGAGCCTCTGTGATATGCTTTTCTCAAGTTTTGAAGATACGCACTTGTCAACCTTTATAAATTCCCAAGGTGAAAAACAGCACGCAATTGACATACCTAAATATTGTCAGTTTAGTATACAATTATTTGGCAGACATCATTTTTGATGATTTCTGCTAAATAACATGGGAATAACATTTGAAATGAATTTTATAAATAACATACAAACAGTGTTTTAATGTTTTTCCATGAAATAAACCTATGAGAGACTTAAGTTTTGTCTATTTGCAAAGTTTAAATAGTATAAAATATTAAAATTTACATAACACTCTTAATATATATTTCTTAAACAGAAAAGAAAAAATAATAATACTGGATACAAAATTTATAGGATTTTAAACACTTTAGGTAAGGGGAAAAAAAAACAGTTCTGCAGTACATAAAAGGTACTCATGTAAAATTACACCTGAAATAATTTCATTAGCATTACTGGCATTTTGTATTCGTTCATACTTGAACTGGGATTTTCAATGAAAAATTTTCTTTACTATTTTCAATTTTAAAAAGTGATCAAAATAATTTAATTTGAAATAAGAATCAATTTTATTCTTATTTAAAATTTAAATAAGAGATGGGATGGCAATTCGGTAATTTAAAAATAAACAAAACCGAGGAATTCCGCGGGAAAAAATCTCAATAATAAATTTTAAGAAATTTAAATAAAAAACTTCAGATTTCTTCAAAAATCGTAAAAAAAAACGTAAGTTTCACATAAAATCATAAAAATTGTTTAAAAAAACTTAAACTTTACAACGAAAGCGTAAAGTTGGATTAAGTTTATTTAAGCTGCTTTAATGATTCTACTCATTTCCTCATGCTTGGAAAATTGAAGTGTGGTGGTATTTGTCTTAAAATACCAATTTTTTTTCACTTAATACAATTTGCACTTTTACGAAAATTCTGCAAGACCGTCATTATGCTTTATTTCAACAGAAAACATAAAAAATAAAAGTTTTGTAATCGTAAAATAACGGAACTATAATAGTGAAAATCAGAGTGGATCTTTTGATTGGGAAGGGGGGGGGGCATTTGTAAAAGCGAAATAATCGGCATATTTAAAAAAAATTCCTTTTCGGGTGCAATTTTATTGTACTTTCATTTACAGTAAATTTTAAGAGATTTATTTAAAGCAAAATATGGGTTGTAATTTTATTAAAAAACTTCAAAATACATTAATTCGAAAGTGTGGTGGGATTTGTTTTCTAAATTACCAAATTTTTTCACTGAATTAAAATAGTATTTACAAAAGTTGTGTAATACCGCTATGTTGCTTTATTTCAACAACAACAAAAAATTAACTTTTCTGATCGCAAAATAACGGGAATTTACCGACAATTTTTTTATAATCACGCAAATTTTCGTTACCCAAAACTGACAGAAAACATTTCGTTTTAGATTCACATTTTATCGTATTCTGCGTCATCTGCAATTTTGCTGTCAAGTCAAAATGGAAAGAAGGGAGCTCCGTAACAAAGGTTTGTCCCGGGTGACGTGATCTCAAGTTTCAGCACTGCACATGCATAATATTTGGAAATAACCTGTAATAGGAACGCCAGCTTAGCCAAGACGTGTCCAAGGGGGAAAAAATGCAAGCATAAGCGTAAAGTTTTCAAAATTATTGGGGGGCCGGGCCCCACAACCACATATATCCACGTCAGTGGCGTAGCCAAGGGGGGTTAGGGGGTCATAAGCCCCCATGAGGAAATTTTTGCCATAAAAATGTATATTATTCACTCCCTTATTATACACCCGTATACATAATGTGAGTTGCAGAAGGTACCCCCCCCCCTTCAATGAAAAATTTCTGGCCCATGTTATAAGTTAAAAATAGAAGCAAAGTAAAAAATCCAAAGGAGGAAAAATTTATATATAATATATTTATTATTTTCGATGAGATAGTGCATTTTAGACACATCTGAACTTTTCTTCATTTCTTACTTTACATTGCATAATCTGATTTTAATTAACCAGAGCCTGGAGAGGGCAGCTTACAGTAACATTGTGTGTTATGTGGCGTCACAATGAATACTAAATCATGATTGAAATCAAAAGAAGAAAATTTTTAAAAGTAAAGGGTTTTTTTTAAACGTTTGTAAATGGCGTGAAATACTTTTTTTTTGTGTTAATATAAATCAGTTTTGTGTATTTAGTGGTAAATTATTAGGGATGGACGCGAGACGACTTTTTTGCGAGACGAGACAGAGATTAACAGCTTTTTTGCGAGACGAGACACACATTTTTAACATTACGATATAGGGATTTTTGCGAGACGAGACAAGCTTTTAGGCTATTTTGCGAGACGCTTATTTTTCGTCTCGCGTCCATTCCTATAAATTATTGGGTAGG
Organism: Cheiracanthium punctorium; assembly: GCA_038373885.1. Classification (NCBI taxonomy): domain Eukaryota; kingdom Metazoa; phylum Arthropoda; class Arachnida; order Araneae; family Cheiracanthiidae; genus Cheiracanthium; species Cheiracanthium punctorium. The sequence goes on along the minus strand of JAWZYV010011933.1, from coordinate 170,786 downwards.
CTCAGCCCCTATTCACAATTTATTGGGGGGGCTCGAGCCCCACGGGCCCATATAACTCTACGCCTATGAATGCAAGCACACGACATAGCTAAAAGTTTTTAAAAAAGGGGACGGGGGGGGGGGAAGAGGGACGATAGCATTTCCTAATGTGTGCGGCAGCAACGGATTATCGAAAGAGGCAAGAATTCTTAATAATTATCGATTTGTAATATTCATAATTACATAATTATAAAACAACTTCCAACACTTCAGGGATAGGAAAGTGTTTGACCCTCTTGCACAAATTCTTAATTTTCCAATCGATGAATTCAAAAAAGTCTCTATGGCCCCTTCCTTCACTGCGCATTTTCGACTGTCGATCGGGCTTTTGCTGAGCGCGTAGTACAGTGAAAATGAACAATTCCAGGGGCGCGCGCAGTCGACGAAAGACTTGCATTCTCGCAATCGTCGACGATTTCATTTTTGTGGAGCGGCCACAAAACATGTCCCCAACCCTTTCTCCATCTAAAATTGTTCTATATAGCACAGCTGTCATCAATTTGGCTCCGATGCTGACCGGGAATTCGATATTTTCAATCAGTATTTCCGGACTTTCCCGCCGTGCGAAATATTCAGGTACATTTCCCGACTGCTGGACACCCTGTCAACAGGGTGCGAACTGAACATTTTCTCCAGGGGGGGACACTTGAAAAAGAAAAGGAGGGAAGGTGCAAATGCTTTACTCACATGATGTTACTTGACAAATGCAGTCGCCGACATGTGTGGGAACTGACTTATATTCAAACTAAAGTCATAGATTGCTTGTTCTATGGAATCACAGATACACAAGCTACATACAATGTACCTGTATTGGAAACCACCCTTGAGGGGTTTTAGCTTAGAAAAGAGACGAAATTTTAAGGCAGTCGCCTTAGAGTATAGTAACAAACGATAACATACAACCTTCATTTTGAGTTCTTGACTTCAATCCCAAATCTTCACTCACCAGTTTAACATTTCTTCAGCAGGGGATAAATAGTATCCCTGGCAGGGATCCATTAACATTTCTCTAGCCAGGGATTACATTCTTCAGCCGGGGACGATCCCCGGCATCCCCCCCCCCCGTCAATTCGCACCCTGCCTGTCAATGAATCATTTTTATTACTATTATTTTGAATACATCGACGGGCAAGAGGCGGGTGGGGGTGGGGGTGTACCCATACATCCAGAACTGCCCTTGTCTTGAACCTAAAGTCTGGATGAATGCGTTTTGAAAATATAGAAAAAATAAGAAAGTTATGTTCATTTACAGTAGGAAATAATTTATTGTTATAACTACTCTTCTGTACCATAGATTATTTCTCTATTTCTCTAATGATGTATTTTACAACCTGAAAGCATATTCATATTCGGAGGGAGAAGTGAGTACACTCAGCAGATTCCCCAAACACGTAAACCGTTGATACGAGAATAAACTGATCAACTTCCTTTCTCACAGGAAATCACTCCTGAAATCAAAATTCGAATTAATGAAGTCAAGAAAAGATAAATAAAATAATTTCTTTGTTAAGAAAAGATAAATAAAATTATTTGTTCTTTCTTAATTTAGAAACAAAGAATTTGAATGAAATTGAAAAAAAAAAAAAGTAGTAAGTCGCAAATCGTGACCTAGTGCTTCATTGCTTGACAATTTCATGATTTTCGTGATCTTTTTCCCATTTCTTGATTTTCGTGACCTTTGCATGAAGTAGACACCCTGGAAGAAAAGCACAGAAGCTGGGCTATGCAGGGAATACACATTTCAGGGTGGTGAAATGTGTGCAGAAATTTATATTTTAGAGTATTTACTAGCGGTTTCACTAAAAATTCGTATGATTTCTTTAATCATTAGAACAATCCTACAAGTTGGGAGCTATCAGTAATTTAGCATATGAAAGCGTGTCATAACGAACACGGTGATGGGGGGTAATGCGCGTCAGATTCGCTATCACTAGATTAATTTAAGTTAATGGAAACTGCCGGATTTTGAGTAGTTGAAATCTTTTCGTAACGTCATGAGCGAAGGAAAAAAAAACTACTTCTGCAGAGTTCTTTAAGACTGTCTGTTCTTTAAGACTGTATTAATATGTTAAATAAAAATAAAAATAAATAAAAAAAACGAAAATTCACATAAGTTTGCGCGTTTTGTTCGTTGTTAAGTATTTTTTTTTTCAGTTGATTAATGGTAAAAAAAGCCTTTTCACAATAGCAACTAGGTTTTGCAGTATCATATCGAAGGCGTCGGGCTAGATTTAGAGATTTCACAACAAAAACTGAAAATTCATAACTTAAAATAGTTTGAAATAGTACATTTAATTAATTTTTTTCTTTAATTAATTTTTAAGCGTTAATTTAATTTCCATTTTGTGAGCAGTGGATAGTTTTTTTTTTCTAGGGCATTCAAAATACAACGAGAGAAAAAAATTATTTCTTTCATGATTTTAAGGAGGCCGAGTTTTTTGTTTTGAAAACCATTCTTTTAGAATTTTCTTTCCTTGAAAGAAATTTTCTAATTTAATTCTAAATATATTATGGCACAATCCCCCGCACCCCTTTTTTTTGGTGGAACTACGCTTATTGTCTATTCAAAAAATGCTTAATAATATCACATATGCGTAATAATAAAAAAAAATCTTATGTTTTAGTTGCATACAAAGCGTTTAGAGCTATTCAGAAGTATGTAAGGAGATTTTAATATTGTTGTTAGATTTATATCAGCTCTAAGCTATGTTTACTTTAACATATGTGAGAAACTTTTCTCTTGTTTATTCTTTCTATGGAACATCTGCCTCAATCTGAATGCATTAACATTTACCAGACATGATAAAAAGTGGCAGGATGTTTTGGCCATCCTGTTGACGGTTTTCGGTACTTTATTTACAGGAATCTATTAAATAAAGTGCAAGGGAGAGGAAGAAAATTCTAAAACCATCAAGTCTTTTTTGTTAATTGTTTTTATTTTACTATTATTAACTTTCTCAACAAATGATTTTAAAGCAATAAAGTGTATTGCTCCGATTTGTTGATTTTGGGGAAGATCGGTTTCCGATTGTACGTTTTTCCTGAAATGAAAAACAGAACAGTTTTCTGTTTTTCATTTCAGGAAAACGGGGATGATATTTTAGTATATAATTTCTGGTTTTATTTATTTTTTGGTATTCTGCAGTAGCATGGATTTGGCGCAGAATTTGCTTAAAATTACACTTTTCTTATCAGGATTCCAAGAAATTCTTTTGGTGCAGAGACCTTCAAAAATATGCTTTTTGTATCAGGGTGTATCAAGAGATTCCATTTGGTGCAGCCCTAGCACCCCTGCTTGTCTGTAAATCTATTTTTCCTGCATGGAGTGTTAAAATGCCGTCAAAGTGTCTTTTTCTAGCAAATGAATACAATTCATACTTAAAGAAACCTGTCATTAACAAGCATTTTGCTATTTCGTTTCTGATATTTTGAATTTTGATCAGATACAGCATGCTTTTGGTCTGACTTGCCAACAATATCGTTTCAATCAATCACTGGATTCTAGGTTGAAGTTCATGAAAATGTTTCATGAGCATTATTTGACTGTAAATACACCTTTTCTTCACGAAGAGCTATTACGCAGTGAAACGTAAATAGTAACAAACAACGAAAACTTCAAACAGAAGATTAAACAAGCATTAGAACAACGAAAACTTCTGAACTTAGTAGACACTTTGTCTTCGTATAATAGTTTCAGATTTGAGAGGTTGGTTGATTGAGACATTTAGGCAGGAGGCTGTTGTCTCGATTGTTCGGAAACTCGTAATAGTGATTCCGATCATAAACAAACAACATTAACACAAATGGTTGCAGAGAAATAATGAAGGTGAAAATTTCATTTGTTGCATCCTATTTTTCAAATTTTTAGTTTATTTGTTTTTAAATAAGGGTTGTTTTACGAAATTTAGATTTTTATGGTAAAAAGATTCTGTTCTAAATTTATTTACAGTTATTTAGTGCTGATATCTATTTTCGAATTAAAAAATAAAAGTTTTGGATATAAGAATGAATAGTAATAAAGTACTTGAACTGATTTGTCATTCGATGTTATTTATACTTCATTAGAATTTAACAAGATTCATGGTAATCAGGGGCGTAGCCAGAAATTTTTCATGGGGGGGGGGTTACAACTACTGCAACTCATATATATGCATACATGTGTGTGATAAAGGAGTGAAGAATATACGTTTTGTAGGGCAAAAAATTCCTCATGGTGGGGGTTATGACCCCCCTAACCCCCCCCCGTGGCTACGCCCCTGATGGTAATAATCAAAAAAGCTTGGTTTTACATACAATTTTTTTGTCGTACCTATTAATACTGAGACAAAATCCCCAATATTGTAGGCTGTCCGGCCTTTTTACCCAAATGTCCGGCCAAACCAGCTGGTCTGTCAGGCTATTTGGTTTGGCGACCTGGCAACTCTACCTGTAGCTCTAGAAGACCTTGCATCATACACAACCCTGCATTATGTAGTTTCAGTGGCATAAAATATGACGGTTCCGTTATCTCTTGTGAACATTCCTCGATTAAAAAACCGTTTAATTGTTCCTCAATCACGTTTATTATATTGTTTCTCAAACCGCTTAAGTGCCACAGAGAAATCATTCTCTAGTGCCATCGGTTCCGATTTCCATAATAAACCCACCGAGAATCTGCTTTCTTTAAACTTTATTTCCTTTTCAAAACGCTCAATTAGTTGCTTTTCTAACTAGAACGAGAGGTGTGGTCATTAATCCTCCATGGCGATAAGATTCCAAAACACGCTTAAAACCTGTGGCACTATTGCATTTCCTACCATCACTGATAATTGCTGCTTTGACTCATCACTTAGTTTTCGGAATTTTCACTACCCACTAACAATCCGAATACTGAATTTATTACTTGCAGGTGGTGTTTGTTTATTCTCTTTCGGGCCGTCAATACGACGTCCCAAAACAGAATTTGCACAGATAAGGATTTGTACATATTGCCATCCTTCACTGCAGTCTAACAAACCTACCGCACTTTGAATACCCAAGTTGTTTCATTTTTCCGAGCGGGTTTCTGCTAGGGGCCCCAACGGGGCAACTGCTAATCGAATTTGTTACTAGGCATTCCAATTTTATTTTATTTTATTTTATTTTTTAGATTCTTATCACTCAATTCCACAACTACTACAGGATAATTTTTTATTGTAGGCTTCTCTATACCAAACGAATATATATCGCCAAAATTTCACTTCGGATGGGCTCTAATTTTAATGATCAAGTAGAATAATTTTAGTCTCGTTTTCGTTGCAAGCCAAAACAGTAGACGTTTGTAACAAAGTGGTTCTCGAAACAGACCCAGTGTTAGACTTTGGTGGAACTTTTTGAAACATCGATTATGCTTCTTTAAAATGCATATTTTCTCACTAACCGCCTTAGAACATTTAAATGGGTCATGTGATTTTTCACAGAAAATGCATGCACATAGTGTTAAACGCACTAGCCGTGGGTGTATTTCTAGTGTATTTTTTATTAACAATTTTCTGACTGTCACAATTGTTAGTTTTATTTTCACCACAAGCAATTAGAGCATTTTCGCGGCATTCGACCTCCTTTTTCAAGAACAAAATGAATTTATAAATGCCAATATCGCCTTCATTCCTCTGTCTATTGAATTCTAAAATTAGGTCATGGGTAAAATCTTTTGCAGAATAGGCATTGATAAATTTCTGGAAGATCCCGATGTAATGCTTATGGCTTCTAAATTTCGAATAGAGATTTCAAGCTCATCATAAATTCTACGTAGCGCTGAAAACATTAGAGGAAATCTTTACTACCTCTAAATTTAGCATTTTATTCATGAAGGATTTTGTAATGATATCTCTTTTCCCGATCCCGTCTTTCAGAATTTTTACGCAATTGTCATAATTATCCCAAGATAATTCGGAACCAGTTAGGTACTTTCGTTTTTGTCAATCATGCTTTCGTAACTATTCCAAAAGTTTTACCAGTGTTTTGGATCTCCGGAAAATTTTTCAATAATTAATTGTGGTAATTTAATAGCACATCGATTCTTTAAATTTTCACTTAAAGAGGTATTCATAGTTTGACGTGTTTTAAAATTCATTCAGTGGCCGTCCTCAATACAGTGTGCCTTTTAAAAAACTTATATAGACATGAATAAAGTCCAATGAACCCCTCCGAAAATTCAACCTCAAGCAGCCTATTTTTTCCCGGTTCTGGGAACGGAGTTTGGCGACTAGGCCACTGCGGTACAGCAATAAACACAATAACTTTCTTTAAATAAATCCCTCGCGAGCCTGCTCGCAGATTTCAGAAAATTTAGCGACAATGACTGTAATTTTATTTGATTATTATTATACAAAATGGATGTCATCCACGAAATTAACATAAATTGAGGAGGGGGGGGGGATCTATTCTTTGATGTCTATAAAAATCACTAAAATCTAGTGTAAAAGTCATAATATGCAAATCCATAATAAACATAGAAATGAATGGAATTCATAGACACCGCCCTTTTCAGAGCTTGAATGAATATAATGCATTTCCGCCCTTTTTTTTTACTGGCGAGATATCTGAAAGAGATGATTTTAAACATTATCGGCGTTTGGTTTGGTTTGGTTGATTAAGACAAAACTACAAGAGGGCTATCTGCCTAAGGAGGGAATGCCTTTCGGAGAAAACCACCCAAACCCTGGGGCTGCACACTTGAACCCTCTCTACCAACGATCAGCGTCTTTTTCCACTCTGCAATTGATAGGCAATTCTTGGCTTTAAAAAAAAGAAGTCTGGTGTTACCATATTTACTTGAATGTAAGACAGCCATTTTCTGCAAAAAATTAAAGGTTTTATAAACAAACGATTTAGAAACAAACGAGTATTCATTGTTCTGTTCACATATTGAAACTGTATATTTTTCATTGCTTTTTGAGTATTAATGCAATTTCTCAGAAATGGTCTGTTTCGGATCTTATTGCTAAATTTTGAAAGGCAACGCTTAAAAAATGAGCACCTTTTCCTTAACGCAACTATTAAGATTGCTTTTGTCATTCTTGTTAAAATGCATTTAAATAAAATAGACTAGGACCTTCGGTGGAAAATTTAGTTCTTCTCAATTTAAATCCTTTAAAAATTTTACAAGTATTTTGATATCAATTTGGCCATGATGAGGCCCAAAGAACAACAGTGATGAACAAACTATCCCCATAGCAGCTGTAACCATAAAGTCTCACAAGAGACCCTAATGTCTGCAAAAACACTACTGCAGTTATGCGCAAAAAAAAAAAAAAAAAAAAAAAAAAACATTCTGGTTATTCAGCAACAGATCTGTAAAAACAATAACTCTTTTCTTCTTAATATCACCTCTTCACCTGCTCAGATTTTACTGTGCACAGCTTCCTTTACTCAAAACATTTCTGCAGCTGCAAACCTAACAACAATAACAAAAATCCAATCAAATGCTTCTTTTTAGCTTCTTCTCTAAACTAAACACCCCCTCTGATTTTTGATTAAATTTCTAAATAGATGCAGCTGCTTCTAGACAATATGCAGTGTAATGAGTAAAACTGTTCTTTTTAATGATTTTCATAATTTAGTCTTTTTTAAAAAAAATATTTTAATTACGGATCTGGAAAGGAAATTCATAACACTTTCTGAAAAATTCACGGACGCACTTCAGCTGAACACGGGCCCAAGGGCGGCGCCCCGTCTGCCCCTTCCCCCCCTCTTAGGGCCTGCGAGTTGGACAAAGTTCTTACTGAAATAATCTTTATTATTTTTATTTCAACCGTGTTTTCTCAGAAGGGCGTTTGAACACAATAAAACTACTGAAAGCGCAATAATATCAAAATAACTTTTGAATCAAGTTTAATTTATATCTTTAAAAACTTGCACATTTAACAAATAAAAAGAACATAATTAAAAAGACTTTGCTGCAAAATTATAATTTATTGAAATGAAAAAATCTGGAGTGACTCCACTCGACTTGCCGAAAACTTCATATTTGCCAAGTGTTTGAATAAATTTTATTCAACTGAATGGTAGTGTTCAGGAACTAGTGCACTTAAAATGATTTGAGTGTATATAGGCCGCTATGTATAATACTTTATGTAGACCTATAAAAAAAACTAAGGCGTGCACTTGCTAAAATTTATGCACTATGTAAGACACTGACCTACAGTATGCTTACCTAATTTGAGGTTAATCAAATGCACTATTGATACTAGCTCACTTTAAATAATTTGCATCTTTAGATTGCAATGTATAAGAATTACTTTTGTAACCTTGCAAATCTTTCAAATTTGTCTACTTACTAAACTGCGGATCCTGCCCTCCCCTACCCCCCATTAAAAACCCGTTGCTGCTACTGAATCTAATCAAGTAAATTAGTAAATTTGATTCATTAAGATTTCAATACAATAATTTTCCATAGTGTAAAAGCTGCATTCTAGTTACTTACCATGTAGTAAATTTGAAGCTACACACGAAATTACAAATTCTGTATTTTTTCTTGGCTATGCTTACTCAAGGTGTCTACCAAATTTCTGAAAGTCAATTTCCTGACTTTTGGGAGGTCCCGGGAAAAAAATTCCTGACCAGTGTATTTTACTTTGGGAAATTGCACAATGTCCCCTCCACTGACTTTATATTTGCATATTTTGTACAACTTCTTAAAATCAATTTTAACTGAAGTATACAGGATTAAGCTTTCATCCATTGGGAAACAGAAGTAGTCGCACTTTCTGATAGAATTAACTAACTGTTCTTGAAATTCGGTCCTAAGCCACAAGTTACCAAGTAAGCTATTTGTCTTTTACCCTCCTGTCAGGATTGATGAGCCCCCATTTTCCCCTCCTTATACAAACACATCGCGGTCTGAAAAATGCGTTGCAGTTGCTTTCTGGTTCCAGTCAGACAATTAGAAAGAAAACATTTAAAAAAAAAATTGATTCTTTTGGTGAATTTTCTTGACCCATTATCCAATTTCTCGGTTTTTTCCAGACTTTCCGGACCCATTTTCCAATTTCCCGGCTTTTTCCAGACTTTCCGGATTTTCCGGAGCGGTAGACACCCTGTTACTGATGTGCGGTTTTCAGTTCTAGGTCAGGAAGTTTATTTGGCTACTTGATATCCACGAATTCAACAGATTCTTAGCGTCCCTGGGCGGTTGCCCAGTTTGTCACCCCCTAAGCACTGCTCTGTGCCATCCTCTTCAGCACTTCAGGAAATCGCATAATTCCTGGATTGACTAAAATGCAACTTTTGACACCAAATTTCTGCCACCAGCGTGACTTTTCCCCCTCGTCTTTTTTTTTTTTTGTGGTTGTTGTAGGAATAAAACGGAATCTTCTTTCAAGTAAAATAACTGACTGTATTTGATTACTGCAAAAGTACTTATTTTCGCGAGCCCGTCATAATCGCGAAAATTAAAGCATCGCGAAATACTTTTTTTTTTTTTCGCTTCAAATAATAATAAAATAAATTAGAAAATTTTCACTTACCAAAATTTAATGATTTATTGCACAATTACAAACTCTTTCTGGACATCTTTCTTTCGTACAGCTATTTCTTGAATACTATTCACACACACACACAATTATTTTTTTTTATATAAAATCTTTATAAATAAAATTAAGACTTTTGTCTGTTTATTTCTTGGAATTCAAAAGATTTGCGATTTCTATCTTTAAAGCACCTTAGAATCCGGTACGAGCCTCAAAAAAAAAGTTTGTCTGTCTGTCGTTCTGTCATTCTGTCCGTGACGCTTTTTTTGTTCAAGCATCACGTAAAAACGACTGAATCGAATGATATGAAATTGGGTGTCATGATAGGTGGTCACTCAACTTAAAACATAGGCGTCGAATTTTTAACAGATCTTGATTAGATTTTCAGATTTTGCGAAAATCGTTTCAAACTGCGTAAATTAGTGTTCCGAGAATCACGTAAAAACGACTGAAGCGATTGAAATGAATTTTGGTATCATGATAGGTGGTCACTCAACTTAAAACATTGTCGTCGATTTAAAAAAAAAATCTTGATTAGATTTTGAGATTTTGCGAGAATTGTTTCAAACTACGTAAATTTGTGTTCGCACATCACGTAATAACTGCAAAGGTGAAAAAATGGTGAAATGATATATGGTCACTCACCTTTAATTATAAGCATCTATAAAAAAAAAAAAAAAAAATCGATCAGATTTTGGGTAATAACGACTAAAGCGAATGATATGAAATTTGGTCACATGATAGGTTGTTGCTCAACATAAAGTATAGATATCCAATTTTTTAAACATTTTTATTAGATTTTGAGATTTTGTGAAAATTCTCTCAAAATGCGGTTATATTTCTTCAAGCATCGCGTAATAAAGACTAATACGAAATTTGGTCATATGATAGGTAGTTGCTAATCTTAATTTATAGGTGTTGAATTTTTAAAATATTTTGATTATATTTTGAGATTTTGTGAAAATCGTTTTAAAATGCTAAAATTTTTGTTCCAGCAATACGAAATAAAAACTGCAGGGAATGAAACGAAATTGGGTGACATGATAGGTTGTCACTCAACTTAAATTCTAGGCTTCCAATTTTTCAAAAATGTTGATTAGATTTTGAGATTTTGCGAAAATTCTTTCAATATGCGGAAATATTCGTTCGCGCATCCCATAATTACGACTAAAGCGAATGAAATATTACTTATTTACTCTCTAACCTGTAATATTTTAAAAATACATAAAAATTATAACTTCGTTTTCTTTACTTTTCGCAGTATACCACACCCATTCTGTGTACTCCTACGAAAGTTCTTTCTTTTTGGAAATTTGTATTCAGTACTAACCTGGCAACGACGGGTAATTCAGCTAGTACTAAATTAAATACAACTAAATAGAATGCAGTTCATTAGCGTAGAATATTTGTTTGGGGTGCCATGTGCGCATTGAGAAAAGGTCAAAGCTGATGTGTCCCAGGTTGTTTTAAGGAGCGATTTTTTTAGGGGGGAGGCGAACTTTCAGGACAAAAGGAAGTTTCTTATACAAAAGGGGAACTATATTTAGGTACTCGATTTTCTTACTTATTGTTGCCCATCATCTGGAAATCTTCACTTACTGTATCATCTTACTTACTGCATCACTAGTTTTGTCGAGTTTCCATAGCAGTAAATGCCCCATGAGGAGGATATTAGGTTATTTATTGTTTTACTTCTAAATGTCTGCACGTGGTACCTGATGAGCGTTCAAAGTTTAAAAATTTACAATTCACTTTTTCTTATTTGGTTTTTCTAAGTCAGTCCGCTGTCACATGGGCGTCAATCATGTTGACTGCGTTTGTTTTTGGTAGTATATTTCTGAGTATGAAGGCAGTGGCGTAGCCAGGGGCCCCCCGAAATTTTTGGATTAGTGATGAAATTCTGTCTATTTATGCAGATATAAGTTCATATCCCCCTACCCCGGAAAATTTACCAGGCGCATATCCCCCCCCCCCCGAAAACTTTTCCTGGCTACGCGCCTGTATGAAGGTATGTTTTGCTTATGTATATCATGGGTGCAATTCCCTGGTAAAAATCCTTCCAGTGCGTCCTTAGGATGTAATATAGGAATTACTTTTTGCAAGCCTGTGAACTATCAGCTCTACACACACCCAAATCTATGCATATTATGAGACCGTGACCTGTGTAATATACATACCCAATTTGAGCTCAATCGAATGCACCCTAAAGACACTAGCGCACTTTTAAGAATTTCGTCCATAGGTTATAATTTTAAAGAACACTCAATTGTTGCCGTTTCAAAAAAACTCAAAGTCCTATACGGAAAAATCTATACATGTTGTGTGACGATGACCTATATATAATAATTACAAATCCAATTCGAACTCCCCTTCGAATGCACCAATTAGACACTAGCTCCCTTTATATGATTTGCGTCCATAGGCCATAATGTATAAGAATTATTTTTTGCAATCCCGTGAACAAACTATCAGCTCTACACATGCCAAAACCTATGCATATGTATCACAATTCCAAGAATTTCCGTCCATACGCCGCAATGCAAAAGAAATCTTTCGTAGCCCTGTAAAAAACTAAAAGTGCTTTACATACCAAAAGCAATATCGGTCCTGTGACGGTGGTTTAAAACAAACATACCAAATTTGATCTCAAACGAATGCACCGTTTAGGAGCTATCGTGTTCACTCTCACACACACACACACACACACGCACATACATACTAGAGATGAGTCAGTCCGAGCCCGAAAGCCCGAGCCCGGGCTCGGGCTTTGTAATTCACAATTGCGTTCGGGCTCGGGATCGTGAAAAATTTCTCCTTTATTGAACATGCTCCTTGAAACAGATTTTAAAAATGATTCACGGGGGCAGTAAAAATACGTATTAAAGAACTCTGCTGTTCGAGCCTCATCAGGGAGAGACCCCCCCTGAACCCCCCAAAATTTTTAGTTTAATTATTGCCATATTAAAACGATATTAATTGACTATGTCATTTTATCTCTCATCTTTCGTGTATTTCGCCTGGTAACCCTATGTTGAATTTTTTAGGATTGTAACCTATTTATAGAACAACTATATTTGTCTTTAATTTGCAAAAACGGCAACATTTAATGTATTCTATCAATGAAATAATTGAATTTTATTTATCGTTAGCTGAAATTTCGGGCTCGGGCTCCAACTTAAATAATATTGATCGGGCTCGGACTTCAAAAAATGAGCCCGAACTCATCTCTAATACATACATCTCGTAAAAACAGCATAAATGAGTTCAGAAGACCTCAAAACTGTAAATCCACCAAAATTTCAAGGTCGAATTTTTTTATGATTACAATACTTTCCTTACATGGTACATGCGCGGAAGTAAAAATTAGGACAGTGCAATTAAGAAGAATATATATGCAAGCCTATAATTAAATAAGGTAATGTACTTGCATGTGTGCATTCCGCCGGTAGTTATTTTTACAAAAGGAATCTGATAAACATGTGCTGTATTTTATTGGGTTGGCAACAAAGTAGTTGCGTTTTTCCGTATGTCAATATTTCGCCTGGCCAAAACTACTGAAGTTAATTATGCGAAATTTGGCACGTACGTGAGTTCTTCAACATAGGTGCTAGATCAGAGAGCATTTTGCAAAATTCGTAGTCTTAGGGGGGGGGGGTAAGGGGCCAAAAAGTTCTTTTCACATATCCCGCGTGATCTCAAATAAAAATAGAGATATCCGTGAAATTCTTTCTGTAAAATGCAGCAGTCAAGAATACCTAAAAATTAATTTCAGGACATTTTTAATATTGTCCTCTAAGGAGGATAGAAGCGAAAAAAGGGGGAGGGTGGCCATCTTTTATGGACGAAAAAAAATACTGCCAGTGAAATTCTTACTTTAAAATGTAACAAATATGAATCGTATGTTCAGGCACAGCTCACCTGTAATTAAAAACTTGTTGAAAACTTATTTGCTTGAATTTTATACAAGAAAACGCAATTACTTTGTTGCCAACCCAATATATAGCTTATATTGGTTATCGTTATGTAGCAGTAGTAATGGAAAACAATTTTCACATGAAGGTGGGTCCCAGGATCAAAAAGTTTGGGAACCGCTGATATAGTTAAATAAGCTCATTCAGAAAAAACAAAGAAACTGAGGGAGGCACCATAGGACAATTTTCACTTGTTTTCAGGGTGCGAATTGAACATTTTCTCCAGGGGAGGGAGGCACTTGAAACTAAAAAGGAAGATGTAAAAAGCTTCACGCACAGGATATTACATGATAAGCGCAATGGTCAACACATCAGGGAACTGACTTAGTCATAGATTGTTTGTTCTATGGAATCAAAGATTCACAAGCTACGTACAATGTACTTGTATTGGGAATACACCCTTGAGGGTTTTGTGCTTAGAAAAGAGAAGAAATTTTAGCCCTTTAACGCGCGGTGTCCTCGCCATGAGGACACCAAACTCTGACGTTTTGACTGTTGCCAGTCAAGAAGAATAGATTCGATTTCTATAAAAATAGTTGCGAGTGACATAGCTCAACGAGAATCCTTTACTTTTCAGCACGTTCATTTCCCGTCAAAAAAAATGGTCACGATTCTTTTTAACAGCACTGACATCTGCTGAAAAATGGAAGAACGCGAGAACAGCTGGAAAGATTGTCCCATGCTGAAAAAAGGGCAGCCGTTGCCATCGCTCGACTTAACTACCAGGAAAATAGCGGACGATCGAAACGTTCATCGCGTGCCACAGATCCAGAGACCCCTTTTTTTGACGATAGCTGGCTGTGCGCGAGCACAGCCAGCTGTCGTCAAAAAAGGGTTCCTAGATCTGTGGCACGCGATGAACGTTTCGATCGTCCGCTATTTTCCTGGTAGTTAAGTCGAACGATGGCAACGGCTGCCCTTTTTTCAGCATTGGGAAAGGGTTGCGTGTCAAAGGAGTATAGTAAACAAACGATAACATATATTACCTTCATTTTGACTTCAGTCCCAAATCTTCAATCACCAGTATAACATTTCTTCAGCAGGTGATAAATATTATACCTGGCAGGGATCCTTTAATAATTCTCTAGTCAGGAATATTATATTCTTCAGCCGGAGACGATAATTTACTGCTCAAATCCAAAAAAAGTAAAACGTTCGATTTTTCTAACAGTAGTAGTAGAAACAAAAATGACTGCAACTTCGCTACTAGTTATGACAGTGACTAGTTTCCACTTGCCATAGTAGTTGACTAAATCGTGGACTTTTTTTTCGAATTTTTAAGCTTTTGAATCGTTGAAAAATAGCTGTGATCCCACGGTGCCCTCCCTCTCCCCTACCACAGGAGGTACAGCTAATCAATCCTTAGAACAGGTTTACAGCTACACTCCTGTGGTATAACGTGGTCTCATAATATAGAAAATATTAAAGATGAGAGCCCTACCACCTGGATTGGCACCCCAAGAAGTATCAATTTAACATGCATGACATTGATTGGAGTCGAGAACAGATTTTATATGCAGTAGCTCCCTTTAACGTGAGTTCATAGTTTTTTAACGAAAAGACACGCAGAAACGTAGGTAGACAGACATACCGAGTACAAAAATATTGGAGGCTTCAGTAAGTTTCTGTTCTTTATCACAGGAGGGAGAACTGAACCTTAGTGTGTGTTCACAGGTACACTGTTGTGGTACGTGGTCTCATAATTTAGAACCAGCTCCTGATGAGAGACCTCGCATCTAGATCGGCATCCCCCAGAAGTATCCATCACTCAAATAACTAAAGGCAGACAGAAAAGAAGGCAGGGAGAGAGAGATTCACAGAGATGGTACACAGTAAATAATATTAAGAATTCAGACAGTTTATGTTTTGTACCACAGGAGGGAGAGTCGAAACTTAGTGTGGGTTTTCTGCTACACTCCTGTGGTACGTGGTCTCATAATCTGGAACCAGCTCTAGATGAGAGACCAGGCACCTAGACTGGCACCCAAAGAGATATCAATCTAACATGGAGGACATTGGAGCTGGGAACAGACTTTATGTATACCAGCTCCCTTTAGCATCTGTTCATCGGTCGTTTAACAAAGACAGAAAGGAAAGAGACAGACAGAGAGAGAAATACACAGAGATAGCACACAAGAGTAGAATAATGTAAGGGATTCACACAAAAGTGGTGTATTGCTTAGAACTTACAGCTACATCACTACCACGAGAAACCCACACCTGGATTGGTACCCCTAGAGGAGCCGAGAAGTTTTACGTGCAACAGCAGCCTTTTGTGTACACTTTTCCCCAGCATTATGCTCGAAGGTTGTCTGGGTTCGAAGCGCCTACAGCAGGGATGGGCAAACTTTTTCGGTTGCGTGCCAAAAATCGAAAAAAAAAAAAAAGTTTGGCTGGCCAAGATCAATTTTTCTAAAATTTTAAAAACAATATGCGTGCATTACAATTTAAATATACTAATGAGATGAATGAAATTGCGATTTCATTTTTAAAAGTTTCTTATATTGAGGTTCGAAGTGAGATGTACTGATTCTAAGGAACGAGGCTCAATGCTCATCTGTCAGTCTAATTCTGAAAGAATTCTTTCTAAGGTTCATAGTTGAAAACACTTTTTCACATATATAAGATGAAGCAAACATAGAACTGATTTTTTGGGAGTGAGGTATTAAATTTGGGAAACTTACTTTCGATGATGATTTGTACTCTAACTTTCGCATATTTAGAAACAACTGCTCGAGATGATTATTTGATTGCAACTCAATTAATTTAAGCTGCACATCGGACCTCACTGCTTCACAATTTACGTTGAAAGGCATGGTAAAAATATACAATTCTCTTTGAATGATACTGAAATCTCGAAATCTGCGTTCGAACTCAAAATGCAGTTTTTTCAAGCCATCTTCATATTTCTTAATTTGGATATATAATGTATAAATATAGATTTTCTTTTAATTTTCGTCGGACCGGTAAGTTTAAAATTCTATCCGCGGGCCGTAGTTTTCCCATCCCTGGCCTACAGTTATGTTGCTTCATTACCTGAACCTTCTACAGTCTATGCAGGGTGTCCACCAATGTCAGGAGGTGAAAATAGTATCATTAGTAGCCTCTCCGCCATAAAAAAAAAGTTGTCAGTTTAGTAGCCATTTTCTTAATTTTAGTAGTCAAAAAAGTAGCATTTTTGCATATAGCTTAAAAATATAAAAATACGTCACTTAACTTCAGTTAAGAAGGTGATTATAAAATAAGAAGATCAGTTATAAAATAAGAAATTAAAAAACTTCATGCTTTATACTATAACAGAGCA
Organism: Cheiracanthium punctorium; assembly: GCA_038373885.1. Lineage (NCBI taxonomy): Eukaryota > Metazoa > Arthropoda > Arachnida > Araneae > Cheiracanthiidae > Cheiracanthium > Cheiracanthium punctorium. The sequence continues at coordinate 153,981 of JAWZYV010011933.1, read as the reverse complement.
TATAGTACATTCATTTTTATAGTACGGTTAAAATTAAATAATACTGTTTGATGAAAGACCCACCGCAACTTTGAAAAGAAAGAGAAACAAGACAAAAACCGAAATCTGATTTTCAAAGGAGTCGCCTGGTGTTAGATTGCAAAAACTTGAAAACAGCGAGAAAGTGACGTTCTTTGACCAAAAAAATCGCCATATCTTTAAATTAGTAGCAAAAGGCACCTTTCTGAGTCGCCGGTGGACACCCTGTCTATGCTGTAAGAAAATAAAATCCCTCCAATGAAATGTCTGAGTTTAAGAGGTTGCTGTTTATTCAGCAAGAAAGCACACTTCATCTAATGGATGTAGTAGTCTGAATGCAGCTGAAAGACTAAAAATATGAATTATTTCATGAGCAAAAGAGATAACGTAAGCCTATATGGTTATGTCCTCTGAAGTTATCTATAAATTACTACCGTAAAATTTCTTTCGAGAGCAGGATACCTATTTATTTCCACTCAAAAAAGATTTAAAAAAAAACTGAAGATAAGTACAGCCCAACCAAATAATGGTGATAAAGCTCAGTGTACTACTATTCTGGCACTGTAATACATCACTTTAAATCAAGTGGACATTTTTAAAGATATTGGCTGTTTGTTTAATTTTATAAGCCTGATGTGAGACAAATTAACATTTTTTTACACAGTGGTCACATGGCTTGTCACCTGCCACAGACAAAGTTACATTTTTTTGACACATTTTTTTAACATTTTTTTACACAAATTACACAGTGGTCACATGGCTTGTCACCTGCCACTTTTTCAGGATCCTTTACCTTGATCCTTTGTGTGATTATGGCAACGCTACGCTAGGACGATCCTGCCACATAACATGCTGGAGATAACCGACCAAAACTCCAGACCGTTAGATCGACGGCCGCACGATTGTACCCGAACCAGAGACCTTCACAATTCGGCCGTCTACCATTTTCAGCGACATAACCACTGTGCCCTATAACATGAAGTGTAATTATAGAAAAACATTCACTAATACCTCTCAAAAGTAAATGCCAGAGTAAACGACTCTAATATTCAAAGTTGTCCCCGCTCGGAGTGGTCTCCTAATTTTGAAGCCATTTCCGATGAGACACTAGGAACTACCTGACATCGGCACCCCAAGAGGTATCGTTGTACACGGAGGATATGGGAGCCACGAGCACATTTTATGTTCATTATTCTCATTAGTGCACTAACTAACCGTTAGTGTTCACCTTCCAAGCACTGGCCAAGACGGGCCGTTTTCTCTTTCCGTGTTTTTATGGAACGGAGCTTAGCGACTAGGCACATCTGGACTTCTGATCTCTCAGGTGTATTTTAAGGTTACATATATGAAATTTCAGAATTAATTATAAGAAAAGTGAAGCACTGTTTTTTTTTTAATATAATCTCTCCAGCATTGATTCTCTCTCCTCTCATTTTTTTTTTTAATTAAACGGAGAAAACTGTAACAGCAATTAATGTTATGAGAAAATATTTAAGATTTTGCAGTGAGCTGAATAATTTTGGTGCCAGCTTATGAAAAGTTCACAGTACTTCTTGCTGGCATCTTCAAAATCTTATTCCAAGCAATGTTGCATGATACAAGAATTTGATAGAATAATAATGTAAGCATCCTGGCAAAAATCTACTGCTCTTTATTGTATCATCCGAGTGATGTGATAGTTTTGTGATGCATTGCTAAAAACTTGGAGCTGCATCATATTTCTAACATGATGATTAATTGAATCGCGTGCATTTAGCTTTTAAGCGCATTTATAACGTATTTCCTATATTGATAACTATAAATTGATATAGTTTCATTTTCTCTCATATAATTCACGAAATTTACTTCTTGTAAAATTAAACTTTTTCTACTCATGTTTTCGATTTTTTTTTTTTAATAAGGTATATGTTTTCGTACTGTATAGTCAAGAGTTATCTGGTTTTAAAACATATTGGTTTACACCAAAATTTTTTTTTTTTTTAATTAAAGAAATATGGTTTAAACCATTTTTTACTCCTATTTTTGATTGGCTTTTTTTAAGTAAATTGTATTACAATGAATCTTTTCATTAGATTGATTAGCACACAGTTTTTGCAGAAAGTTGCACAAACTTTGCTAAAATAAGTAGCTATAATAGTATAATATACAATTTTAAATAAACTTTCATTTAGTTATTTTTTTATTTTTATTGATTTTTTAATTTTTTTTTTGCATATTTCGTATTTTAGAGGAATTTCACATGAAATCAAAATATGAAATTGAAGTATAATAACTATAAAGCGTATTTAACTGAAGGTAGGTCAAAAGCTTCAATATCTAAAGGGGATAGACCCCAAAAAAATGACCAAACAGGATAAAAGAAAATCGAAGTGCATTATGAAGAGAAAAAAGGGAAGGCAAACGATTGAAAGAAAGCAACTGGTCATGAAAAAATTCTGTTTTATCTCAGAAACAAAGACAGTCAACGTTGTATACAAAGCTAAAGGTGGTAGCACCAAATATTGATTGAAGTGACAAGTCAGTTGGCCAGTATGTTTGTTTAGTTAATACTGGCGCATGGCTAATTAATTGAACAGTGAAAGGCAATAACAGAACATGCTGCCGAGAAGATTAAAAGACAACTGTTGCCAAGTGAGCTAAAAATTGCTAATAATTTTAGGCTATAGTCAGGGTTGAATCTGGCACACGGGCAAAGTTGGGGCTCGAAATGATTCGCATGATGAACAAGCTCTGGTGGTAACTTGAGCTCGGGCTATTTAAGAAAATTATTGGTAATTCAGATATTATTACTTTTGGAGTCTTTTGTACTTTTTTTTTCTTTTTAATGGCCGGATCAGCGGCTACTACAGGAGGCTTGACCATAACAAGGGCCACAAATGCTGGTCATTTTATTATGGGGGCACTTATCATGCAACGTTGCCCCCGCATGAGTGGTCTCCTAGTTTTGAAGCCATTTCAGATGAGACACCTAGGACCTGAAATCGGCACCCCCAGAGGTATCGTTTGAACATGGAAAACATTGGAGCCACGGGCACATTTTACGTGCATTATCTCTCATTAGTGTACTAGCCGTGAGTGTTCACCTTCCCAAGCACTGGGCTAAGACGGTGCTGCGTCTCTTTCCGTGTTTCTATGGTAACGGAGCTTAGCGACTAGTCCACTGCTGGACTTCTGTATTGCTTCTGATCTCTCAGGTGTATTTTAAGGTTACATATGAAATTTCAGAATTGCTATAAGAAAAGTGAAAGCACTGTTTTTTCCCTATACTCTCTCCAGCATTGATTCTCTCTTTCTCTCTCTCTCTCTCTCTCTCTCTCTCTCTCTCTTTTTTTAACTAAGCGAAGAAAACTGTAACAACAATTAGCGTTATGACAAATATTTAAGATTTTGCAGTGAGCTGAATAATTTTTGGTGCCAGATTATGAAAAGTTCGCAGTATTTCTCGCTGGCATCTTCAAAATCTTATTCCATGCAATGTTGCATAAGGTATGATAGAATGTAAGCAAGCATCTGTCAAAAATGTTCTCTGTTTTATTGCACCCTCTGAGAGATAGTTTTGTGCTGCATTGCTAAAAACGTGGAGATACATCACATTTCTAATATGATGATTAAATTTAGCTTTTAAGGGCATTTATTGCATATTTCCTATATTGATAACTATAAATTGATATAATTTCATTTTCTCTGAGGATAATTCACAAAATTTACTTCTTGTAAAATTAAACTTTTTCTACTCATGTTTTCGCTTTTTTTTTTTTTTTTTTTTTTTTTTTTGTGTGTGTGTGTGTGTGTGTGTGTGTGTGAAGATATATGTTTTCGTACTGTATAGTCAGAGTTGTCTGGTTTGTTGTTCGTTGGGGGAAAAAAAAAAGAAAAGAGAGAAAATATTGGTTTAAATCATTTTTTGACTCCTAGTTTTGATTAGTTTTTAAGTAAATTGTATTACAATGAAAACGTTGATTTTTTTTACAATAAAATATCCTTTAAGATGCATCTTTTTTATTAGATTGATTAAAACTCGCAGTTTTTGCAGAAAGTTTCACAAACTTGCTAAAATAGGTACCTATATGTGTAATATACATCTTTTTTTTTTTTTTTTTTTTTTTTTTTGCATTCTTTAGTATTTTAGACGAGTTCTTACTTTAAGCAGGGGTCGATCCAGGAATTTTCCCCAGGATCCCGTTTCTGTGAAAACTGTTTATTTTTGTGAATTTCAATACTTAAATTTTGTGAATTTCAATACATATTTTCGTGAATTTTCATGCCAATTTTTAGAATTTTCAGACCAATTTTTAATAAAAGTAACTGTTTTTGTTAAAATAATTGATAAAACAGATTGGAACGATTGGAATTTTGTGGAGGTGCCGTAAAACGGACCCAATTTTCGTTGGCATCGACACTTGTTCATACATTTTAAATATATTTTTTTTTAATGATGCATGATTTTTGGATAAATTTGTGAACTTGATATTTTTAAAATAAAATATGGGTGAACGAGAGAACGTAGTAACTGAACTTCTTCAGATACTTCAGAGTAAGGTTTCATTGCTTAAGTCAGCCATGAGATCGAATGACTGCTTATACTCCCACTAGTGAAAATTGTGATATTCTGAAAAAATTAACTTAAATTTTAGGCTTGGGTTTTGACTAAGCATTTTTGGGGCTTGGGCGGACTCACATTAATAGTCCTCAGGCTCTCCTTTAAAAAAGAAGATCTAAGTCAAGGATGGGCAAACTTTTTCGGTCAAGGGCCAAAAATCGAAAAAAAATGTTTAGCGGGTCAAGATAATTTTTTCTAAAATTTTAAAAACAATATACAAGTATTACAATTTAAATATGTTAATGAGGTGAATGAAATTACGATTTCGTTTTTAAAAGTTCCTTATATTGAGGTTCGAAGTGAGATGCACTGATTCTAAGGAACGAGGCTAAATGCTCATCTGGCAGTCTACTTCTGAAAGAATTCTCTCTAAGTTTCATAGTTGAAAACACTTGTTCACATATATAAGATGAAGCAAACATGACACTGATTTTCTGGGCGTGAGCTATTAAAATTTGTTTAACTTATACTTTCGATAATGATTTGTAAAACTCTAACTTTGGCATATTTAGAAAAACAACTGCTTGAGATGATTGTTTGCAATCGAGCGCCATGGTACGTTAGCCTTTTTTTTGGAGAGAAGGGAAATTAAAAGGTTGGGAACCGCTGGCTTAGAGAAATACAAAGAGATGGCACACAAGAGTACAAAAAATATTAAGAATTTACGTACCACAGGAGGAAAAGCCGACACTTAAAAGTGGATTTACTGCTACACTCCTGTGGTACAAGGTCTCATAATTTGGAACCAGCTCCAGATGAGAGACCCCCGCACCTGGATCGGCATCCCCCAGAAGTATCCATCTCTCAATTAACAAAATACATACAGAAAAGGAGGGGGAGGGAGAGATACACAGAGATGGTACACAGCAAATATTATTAAGAATTCAGAAAGTTATTGTTTTGTACCACAGGAGGGAGAGCCGAAACTTACTGTGGGTTTTCTGTTACACTCCTGTGGTACGTGGTCTCATAATTTGGAACCAGATCCAGATGAGAGACCCCGCACCTGGACTGGCACCCCCAGAGGTATCAATTTAACATGGAGGACATTGGAGCTGGGGGCAGACTTTACGTGTACCAGCTCCCTTTAACATTTGTTCGTCGGTCGTTTAACAAAAAGACAAGACAGAAAAGGAAAGAGACAAATAGACAGACAGAAATACACAGAGATAGTACACAAGAGTAGAATAATACAAAGGATTCACACAAATGTGGTGTATTCAGTGATGTAAAATACCCAGGTATTTATTTTCAAGGGTTAATACCTGGGTATGTACCCAAAATGGGTATTTACCTGGGTATTTATTTTTTAATTAACACTATTGTTTAAAAAAAGCTTGTATTGGTGGGTAAGGATATTCACACACACACATATATATATATATTAAGTATAAAGTAAAAAAAAAAAAAACAAGAAACTTAGGAACCCCTTACAATTTTTTAATTTCATAAAACTTCAAAAAATATAATTATCAAAAGAAGCTATATGATACATGTTGAATAAAATACTTGATTAAATATAGCCTATAAATATAACTGCTGGACCCACCCCACATCACTGGGTGTATTGCTTAAAATTACAGCTACATCATATTTCTTGCATGCTGTTTAATTTTATCGTATGCATTTTGTTTTTAAAAGACATTCATTGCATGTTTCCCTGTACTGATAGGGACCGATTTTGAGACGGGGGGCCCAGGGTAAAAGCTTCATTCGGGGCCCCCTCTTACGGAAACTTTCTTAAATCCTTCAAAGCAACTTTCATATTAAACCATACAAAGAAGAATATTATAACAGTATAAAAATGATTATTGAATCAAGATGCAAGATGAAATGAACTAGTTAAAAATAATATTATTTCAATTATATTATTTAATTTTCAACAATTAATTTCATTCCATATTTCACTTTGCTCGCCTTAGGATGCTGTTTCTCTTTATATGTTCTGATTGTCATTTGGGGGCCCGGGCGCTTGTCCGGAATGCCCTTTCGGAAATCAGTTGCTTTTCTAAGGAGATTTATGTGTTAAATGTGATCGTGGCTCCCAGACTGCACTTGCTAGACTTAAAAGTGGCCACCTAAAGTGTCTTTCGTACGAACATGGCAAAAAATTCCACCCCACTTGCAAGAAATGCTGTGATCATCCAGCCTCTCCAGAGCACATACTGAGTTGCGTCGGACTTTCTAAGGAGGACTTAACATCTGCTCCCCTTTTAGTTTTAGACTTTCTGTCGGTCAACAATCTATTGGAGTTGATCTGACTTATGTCAGATCTTTAATGAGGATAAGCAACAACAACAACAACATGTGTTTGTACTGTATAGTTTTAATCATTTCTCAATCACTGCAATAGCGGTGGTCAAACCATGATTGCGCACATCAGGTGAACAAATAGCCGCTCCACACTTTCACTTTAAAAATTGGCCATTGGTGAAAATTTTGCAAAGAGAAATATTCGTGAATGTAAATTTAAAAAAAAAAAAAGAAAGAAAAGAAAATTTCCTCTCGAAAAGCACTCAATTCTTTGTGTTTGCTTGACAGAATTATTTTCTGTTTACTTTTTTCATTGAATGCTTTAAATCAAGGAAATTAAGTAATAATCAAGGGAAAAGCAAAACTTAAATCTTCAATAAATATAGATAAATCAGTATCCGTGCCAGTGGAATATACAGAGGTGTGAAAATTATTAGAATAATTGTGATTTTTTTCAGTTTTTCTTGATTCATTTTGTATATACTTGCAACTTCACAAAAGGTTATTTATTTTGTTGATCCAATCAATTTACACCCCTTTAGAATAGTTTTGGGGAGACAATTTTGTTAAATGCAGCCATTTTTTAAAAAGAAAAAATTTGATCCAAAGTAATCAAATTGTTGGCATTGCTTAAAGAATTTATTTGATTAAACAAACGAATTTTAAGTACAAGAGAACAAATAATATTACGAATTTACTAAATTATTGCTTTGTACCACAGGAGGAAGATCCGACACTTAAGAGTGGATTTACTGCAACACTCCTGTGGTACATGGTCTCATAATTTGGAACCAGCTCCAGATGAGAGACCCCGCACCTGGATCGGCAGCCCCCAGAGATATCTATCGCTCAACAAAAAACATACAGAAAAAGAGGGAGATAGATAGATAGATAAAGATAGAGAGAGAGACCCACAGAGATGGTATGCAGTAAATAATATTAAGAATTCAGAAAGTTACTGTTTTGTACCACAGGAGGGAGAGCCAAACTTAAGAGTGGATTTACTTGCAACACTCCTGTGGTACGTGGTCTCATAATTTGGAACCAGCTGCAGATGAGAGACCCCCGCACCTGGACTGGCACCCCCAGAGGTATCGATTTAACATGGAGGACATTGGAGCTAGGGGCAGACTTTACGTGTTCCAGCTCCCTTTAACATCTATTCGTCGGTCGTTTAACAAAAAGACAAGACAGAAAAGGAAAGAGACAGATGGACAAACAGATAGAGATAGAGAGAGAGATACACAGAGATGGTACGCAGTAAATAATATTATGAATTCAGAAAGTTACTATTTTGTACCACAGGAGGGAGAGCCGAAACTTACTGTGGGTTTTCTGTTACACTCCTGTGGTACGTGGTCTCATAATTTGGAACCAGCTCCAGATGAGAGACCCCGCACCTGGACTGGCACCCCCAGAGGTATCAATTTAACATGGAGGACATTGGAGCTGGGGGCAGACTTTACGTGTACCAGCTCCCTTTAACATCTATTCGTCGGTCGTTTAACAAAAAGACAAGACAGAAAAGGAATGAGACAGATGGACAGACAGACAGACAGAAATACACAGATAGTACACAAGAATAGAATAATGTAAAGGATTCACACAAATGTGGTGTATTGTTTCAACTTACAGCTACATCATATTTCTTGCATGTTGTTTAATTTTATCGGATGCCTTTTGTTGTTAATAAGAAAATTTAAAATAAAATGTTCAAATCATCTTCTTACTGTACTAGCATTTTCTTTCTGGAGTTTTCATCGGTATTATTTTATTGTTAAAACAATTCTTTAAGTAGCTTTGATTGTTTTATAATTGGTAGCTTTCTTTTCGTTTATCAAAGGATTATTGCATGATTATGGGTAAAGCAAGTGATATTTCTCCTAAAAAACTGGCTGTGGTCAAGTGTCTCATCCAAGAAAATCACTATTACTACACAAAATGAATAAAAAAATAATTTCTCAAGCATCTGTGTGCAGAATAAAAAGATCTTTGAATTTCTGATGTCAATATGAAAATTCTAGAGTAGGGAAATGTGGAAGTAAAAGTACAGTAACTGAAAGAAAATTAATTCAAATTGCTAAATCTTACAGAAGAGCAACTAGTCATGGACTAAAAATCTCTCTGCAAGCGTACGGAGTAAATGAATGTGATTCTTCTATCCATTTACAACTCATCTCAATTGGATTCAATGCTCGAAAAAAAAACTTAAATCTGCTATGGCAAAGAAGAGATTTTCTGGGGCAAAAGTTGTGCAAGAACAATTCAGAAGTGACGGGAACAAAGTGAGAAATATTAATTTTTCTTTATTTATATAATCAGCTGAATTCAAGTTCGTTTATTTTCCTGAAATCGTGTTTTTTGCATACTGACACAGAACTATTTATAAATTTGATTAAACATTTCTTTGTAAGAATATCTCTCCACAAATTACATCTCTTCGGCATGTTTTTCTGATTAATCAACATTTACTACATCAGAAGAAAGCAGTCGGTATGGAAGGAGAAGTAACAGTGAAGAATTTTCCCAAAATTGCACAGCATAATAGGTTAAACATCTTCCAAAGTAATGATTTGGAGCGCTATGTCTGTTCATGATACTGGACGTTTATGCAAAGTCATGATTAACCAGTATCAGTATAAAAAATTGCTTGAACAAAGACTAAATTAAAAAAACTGGTTTTCAGATGGGGACTTCATATTCATGCACGCTGGAGTTCAGTGCAAAAAAGCAAAATCAGTGACCAAAAATATAAAAACTCTTCCATGGCCGGGAAACAGTCCAGATATGAACCCAATAGGCAATCTTTGGGCCATTGCAAAGAAATTAATTAAATGCAACATCACAAACCAAAAATGGTCTGAAAGAAAGACATCTAAATTTGCCACCATAACAACGAAATGCAACCCAATTGCCAAAAACTCGTACAAGTATGGCAAGACGTATCGAAACTTGCCAAGGGGATAGATACACACTAAATATTAAATGTATCAATATACTTTGATAGTATGCATATTTTTTAATATAATAAGATTTTGTTGGAAATTTCAGAATTCACACCTCTGTACATAAGTTTTTGGCTCTACCGCTCAGCCTTGATTTTGAAGTAGTATGAATTCTATATAAATACCTAACAAATATGGGTGACGAACAATATTATAGGATTGACTGCCAGTCTTCCCTAAAGTCGTTAAAAAAAAAGTCTTATTGCCCGTTTATAGGCACTGGCCACTACTAAAGCCGGAAGTACAGGTCAATTCACTATAGAGGCGCAGGTTAACCAACACCGCTTCCTGTGAAAGAATGGACGAAAAGACACCCACGCCGGGAGTCGAACCCAGACATGCGGTTTGATAAAATGGCTGGTAAGCAGCTGCACAATCCGGGCAGACTTTGCCAATTGAAAATTACACTAGTTGACAATATTAAGCTATTTTTGCAACTTTCTTTTGACGATTTAACTTTTTTTGACACATTTATTTGTAGAGAATAGAGGAAGAATAAACTTTACAGATGTGTAAGCATTTTTATTTATTATTATTATTATTTTCACGCTTAAAAAAAAAATTGTCCAAGATTGAAAAAAAAATAATAATCTGATTGGCTTTCTATTCTGCCAAGGACAAGTAATAATATTATTTAAATAAAGTGAATGGGGAATGTGACATTCAATGAAGAGTCACAAAGAATTACCAATTATTGATAGAATTCAGTTTGGGTAACTCAGAGGAGCAGTATTTGTGATGTTTCAGTTTTGTTTAAACAACATTTTTTCTGATGAAGATTCTTTTATTGACTAGAAAAGAATCTGACATTCCTCTGATTCCCATTATTTTGAGACAAACATTTTTTGTCCCTTCATAAAAGTAAAATGAAAACATTAATAACTGGAGTTTTTCACGCACAAATGCTTCATCAGCATTTCTACTGGTATAGAATAATTATTAAATATTGCAGCCGAACTTTAAGCTGGAAAGACATCAACTTTACACTAGAGGCTGATTTGAATGAAGATTTGCAATACGGGGGGGAAAAACGAGATTCAGCAGTTTTAAAAAGATTAGTAGGTGAAATTCCTAGTATTAAAAAAGGAAAGAATATAATAAAATAATAAGTCCGAAAAACCACCTAAGCAGAGAGTCACATCATTGAAAATTGTGAAAAAAAGATCGTTTTTCACATTATACTATATTCCAAGATATTTTGTGTACTTGGAAAAAATGAAATTTGCACAGCAATATATAGTAATGTTTTGCAAGATAAAGTAAAAATGATGAATATCCTCGACTGTATAAGAATAAGGTTATATAGGAAATAAACTCGAAAATATACAAGGAATATATAAAAAATATACTAAATTGTATTAAGAACAAGGTTATATAGAAAAAACCCTAAATTGTATAAGAATAAGGTACGTAGGAAATACACTAAATTGTATATGAATAAGGTTATATAAGAAACATTATCACAGTAATAAAAGGAATTTTGCGGGGTTATTATAGTCAATCTGCCACTTGCACCGAAAAGTAATTCACAGGGTTAAATGGTCAACAATAAATTTTCAATGGATAATATGAAAAACGAAGAAAATATATCCACATATTTAATACACAAGATATATATATACAAAAAAATTTGCACTATATAAGAAAAATAACACTATATAAAGAAATATTTACACTATATTTACAATATTTACAAATATGTACACGAAATTTCCATACTACATAAGTCCTAAACCTTAAGTCCCTGGCCAAAAAAAAGGGGGGGGAGGGGAAACAGCCACGGCAGCAAGAAGACGGCAGATAATACCCCCGAAAGGCTTGTTTCCACCTTGGGGCGCCCTGCGTTTGTTCGGCGAGGGGGGGGAGTGAGATTGCCCGAGAGACGCCCACATCTTTTCCATCGAGTGGGGGGGGCCGAGGTCGGGGGACTCGGATCGGAACCTCCGTCAGAAAGCGGTGTCGGTGATGGGGAAGGGGGTGGGAGGGCGGAAAGAAGTTTTGCGCTTGGATTCGTGGCTTGGTGGCGTGTTCCATCGAATTCGAACCAAGACCCGTTCGGATGGTGCAGGCAAATGTCGGAACTCCAGGAGATGAGGGGAGTTTTTTTAATGGTGATTTTTTACTTACAGAACATCGTAATCGAAGATTCTGCTGACCAGGTGGGATCTACGGACAAAAGCTAACCACGCCCCACACATAGTGGAGACCGGAAGGGAGGATACGTTGATTTACCGTTGGAGTTAGCGACATCGTCCGCACATCTAAACAGGTCTTAAACTGCAAGTGGGAGTGAAGTCTGTATTGCATATAATAGAGCATTTCGACGGGCCTTGGCCTCTCTGCGACGGTTCCCTTACTCTGAGTGACAACTTCGTGTTTTCTTAATGTATATTTTACTTCGAAAACCTCGATTTTTAATACCTAAAAAATATATTAAATTCAATTTTTGTTTTCAATGATTGTTAATGAACTAAATGAGCTTGAGTCTTTGACTTTCCAAATTCTTATGTTTCGGTGTGATTGAAAACTGATGTCACTCAGATGTCGTCACCAAAACGTCCCATCGAAATGCTCTATTGCCTTCCAATCGATATACACTTGGATGGGAGAAAACACGATCCTGTGATTAGTGATTTCTTTTAAGAAGGGACGGGTTAGGTTGAAAATTAAAAACATATTAACTTTTTTTTTTATGCATGGACTATTGAATTCCCCCTCCTTCTTTGTGTACGCCACTGCCAGCGATACAGCTAAGCTATATTTCCGTAGAGTTTACTTTTGGATCGACCTGCGAGAGGCCCAAAATACTGTCGAGCTTTTTTCATCAAAGTCAGATTGAGCAATGCAAGGACCTACGAGTAATGATTCCTGGGTCCCTACTACAGTAGCATTTTCAGGGAGGGCCTGTGGTCGATCCTCATAAGCCTTTGAGCCTCGTGCTACAAATGAGTTATTTTATCAAGCCTACAGCAGCGCCGGTGTAGGCAAAACATGGAAGTATAATCAGAGTCGACACAAAACATAAAATGATTTTTTATAACTGTTTTCTCCGCTGCATCCAAGTGTATATTTTATAGCAACATATAGGCTTGTTCCATGGTCGTCTGAGAAGGTGTTGCGCGTTTAAGTAGAGACTTGTTATAAAAATTCAAATGAGAAAAAAGAAGACAAAGAAATCCCACCACCCTTTCATTATGTTTCTATTCTTTTTTTTTGGGGGGGGGGGGGATTCGCCACAACTCGACTTTCTGTTCTGCTATGCTTTCGTTCTTCTTCTAAACAACGAATGGTTTTTGGGTTTGTGACTTTTTCTGCATGGTAATTGGGAAGTTCTACTCCAAGTGTACTTAGCGAACAGGACTAAATTTAGTTAATTAACCACATTTTATGTTACTATTGTTACATGTAAGAAAGAGAATTTGAGAAATGTGTATATATATTTTTTTTTAATTTGTTTGGAAATATGATAAAAATTTGCCCAATAATGATTGGTGAATTCAAAGACGGATTTTTCTTTACGCGTATGGTTATATTAATCAAATAATGAATATTTATGTTGGTGTATTCTTTTATTTTGTATATTCCAACTGCTTGTGTGGATTTTTTAAATTAAAAATTAAGTTTGCATACAAAATATTTTCCCCGAACTTAAAAATTTAATTCAAATTTAAATTATACTAATTGATACTAGCTAAAATTTTAATTTAAATTATACTAATCACAACATATAATACATTACTAAATCAAGCTGTATTGACTTAAATATTATGTAGTTAAAAAATAATATAACCAGAATTTAGATTAAATACTAGCTAAAAGAATTATACGCAAATCTTAAAGTTTTAAATTAAACTTCATTTAAATATAATAAGGGGTCGGAGGTGTATAATCACAATATCTCAACCGGAATTAGTTTTTTTTTCTTCTCCCTGTTCAAGATGTTTGTTTTTCTTCTGAATAACTGGAGAACCTTAGTGCGTGCTATTTTGGGGGAGTTTTTCCTAGTTTACATATCTCTATTAAAAACTTGAGATGGAAAACTAAAATAAGGGACTCTCGTTATGAAAGCTTTTCTTTCCTTTTTTTTCTTTTTTCTTTGAGATAAAATTTTCATAAAAATAATCAGTATTTAAAAAAAGTATATATTCTACATTGTTTCTTTTTATTCTGAATATAATTTACTATGATTGTAATGTTTCATTTAAAATTAAATTAATCTGAAAATTTTTGTTATAAGTAAAACCAACTTTAATGATAAATTTAAAAACTTTTAAAATTGCGTGTATTTTTTTACTTGTTCAATTTGAGTGCTAATTCAATTTGATTAACCCATTAATGCCTAGTGTCCCTTTTTTGGGACGGCAATTTCGCTATTAGTCGAAAACGTTATTTATTTTTCCTAGCCTTTATTCATGAGTATTGAGCCTCAACTCTACAAAATATTTTAATATGACCAAGTAGAATGTTGATATTTTGATTTTTATGCATAAAGATTTTAAAAGAAATTATCCCTTGTTCAAGAAGTTGACATCAGAAATTTATCTATTATTTCTGTTATCAGTAAAAATCGAAGAAAGTCGCAAAAATATCCAGGCACAAATGGGTTAATAATATAAATGCCTAGACTGTTACAGGTACAAGAGTTCTGAAGATTTTATTTGCGTGTGTGAGTGTGGGATTTTATTTTAAACAAAACTTTTTTTTTAAAATCAATACTACATTTTTTGTGTCGTTAAGAGTCAATAAGACAATGTCGTGGTACAATCGCTATATAATGTGAATTTTGTATTCTGTATGAATACTAATGCTACTGTGACAATACCACAGACTTAAAAAAGGTAAACAGACATAAAAATGATACAAAAAGTTGTTTTAAATCTCATTCATTAACTTTCTAATTTAAATTTATTTTGATCACTACATTTTAATGACTTCTTAAGAGTAAAATTTAAGACTCTAATATTAAATTTAATTCCAGCTGCAAGAATTCTATGCAATCTTTTTTTAAATTGAAATCTGATAAGGGAAAGTGACGCTCAGTGTGGTCAATACACAAAAAGAAAAAGCGGCTGAAATTCCACTAAAATTGGCTAAACATGAATCAAACAGAAGTAAATTGTAATTTTTTTTTTTTTGCATTAATGTAAAATTAACATAAATTTCGTCATTAATATTGTATCTTAGTTAGGGGGGCAACTTTGGCAGGATGATTCTTCCACTAAGGGAACGAACTAATTTTGATAAAGTTTTCAATAATTTTTGGAGGTTAATAAGTTCGATACCATAAGTTCGGAAAAAAAAAAGCAACGAAAACCAATTATGGACTATCTAAACTTGATTTATGTTAGTAAATATTTTGATCTTTATGTTCGTAAAACATTTCTAATTGGATATTTTATAAATTGTAGAGCATTATTGGGGTACAGCAATTAAAATCGTGAGAAATGGCTTCATCAAATAGCAAAAAAAGCCAGAGGTAGCTTTTTAAAAAGATGTGTGGCCATATTAAAGTTCTTTAAATGATGAAATCTAACCATGAAGTGACCAAGTTGGCAACGTTGTTCCCTTTAGTGTGTTTATTTTTATTTTTGAAAAAGAACTCTTCTAGCTCTATTTATTTCAAGTTGTGTTTCATAATTTTTCGGATATATGCTAAAAAATGGAAATGGACGAGTTGAATTTTAATTTGTAAGTTTTGTAAATAATTAGTTATGAGGTTCATTAAGATGAATTTAGAAAGTGAAGATTATTAATCGAAAATAATAATTTATAGTTTATTTGTCTTGCAAAAATCATAAGGGAAAGAAATTTAATAAATTAATATTTAAAACCAATTAGTCAAAAATATTGTAAACTACGTTAAACAAATATATAAATAAATGAAAACGTATATTCACAAGCAAAATTGTTTCAACGCAGTTTTTATTCTAATTTCAGAGTATTTTTAATTGTTTTCTTAAATGAGGCCATTCACCAAAAACGTATTACTGAGAATTTTACATCTATTATCATGATGTAATGAAAATAGTCAGTGTAAAAAATCAGTAGAGTGAGAGTAATCTTTCTGGGGGGGGGGGGAAGAAATGGTAAAATATTTTTATATTGGAATAAGTTTAGTGGAAGAAATTTTTTTTTTTCGACTTCAAGTTTTTCAAACAAATGTTTAAAAAAAGTGCTGGCTTGAAGAATAATGTTTAAAAAGATAGATTTTAAGTATAGTATTTTGCTTTAGTTATAAATTACATAATAAATTATAAATAAATAAAACTTAAAATCATTTAAGATATATAGACTATTTGAAAATTTTCGGACATTTTCATGAATTAAACAACTTAATTTCATCTTAAACATGAGCTCTATTTATGTATTTTTGGTAAACGTAAATAAAATCTAAACAGTAATTAATATTACAATTATAATAAATAATTAATTTTATATTCTGACTAATTTTGTGTTACTTAACTTGCCTTTTGCCCACTCAAAAAGCTGCTACATCATTTAAGTACGATTTGAGAGGAATTTGTTTCTGGAAAGATCAAGAAATGCCTAATGATTTCTTTTATCGTGACGAAACTCAATATGCAGTCTTTCAAAATTAACAGGAAACCTAATGCTTTTGTTTGTTTGTCAAAATGTGTGTGAAGCTACCTACGCATACCAGTGGCGAATCCAAGTGGGGATGGGTGAAGATACCAGCACATTGCTCCCCGAACCTAAAATATCTGCAGAGTTTTCCCAAAGAGTCAGCTGTTCGCTCTCATCAGCATTCCAGTGATGTGGTCACTGCTGCTTCCCACCGTGGGTCATTCATTGACTGCTCCACTGGGATGCAGCGTTTGTACTTGGGCGATTTCTGGTTTAGAAGGGGCAGTTTTGTACTACGTAACAGGTTTTGTAACCTCGCATGGAACAAGCCTATTGTGTCAATTGGACTTTTCCGCATTTTGCAAATCTTGAATTTTTGGGTAGTCTCCTTGCGAAGCCGCTCCCACCTAGTATGTGACTAGTGACAGTCGATATCTGTGTTCTTTTTCTGCGAGGGCAGCTACCGTTCTTCTCGTAATTGGCCAAACCAGATTAAATCCGTTGTAAAACAACATGCTGGTAGACAGCGAAAGACTGGGTAAGGCCTATTCGTTAAGTTTTCGACTGCCATTCATTATCTACTAGGATAGGGCCGAGTACTAAGTCAAGGAGACCCCCGTACAGCTCACCAACAGAGTCTTTTTTTATTGGGGGGGGGGATACTTTTGCAACTCCGTTGGCGAGCTTGTTCAGTGTCCAAGAAATCCGCCCAGTTGTAGCATTGTAGGATCTGTCTGCTTCTCTCCGTTCAGTAGCAGTGTGTCCCTCGTACAAAGAAGCCCCCATGACCATAGAATCCATTATTCTTTTTTACTATCTCGTTGAAAACACAAATTTAGCAAGTTAAACCAATTTTTCTTTTTGTATTACAGAATAGTCGTAGCGAGTTTTTAGGTGAGGCTACACGCTGTTACCTTTCTGGGCATACATAGCATTCAATAGAATTTTTAAACTTCGAATGGGAGGGGAGGGGAGGTTTTCCCGCAGACGACCATCGTAGAACAACCTGTTACGCCAATGGTTATTTTTGAGTAATCAGACAATGAGAGAGATTCAAGTAAACACACAAACTTTTTGCAAGCATCAGGCCATTTTATGGTTTTCAGGCCATGTTATGTTTACTGAATACACGGCTATAAATAATCTACCTAGAAAGGAGATTAAACCTTTTAACATACTAGATACCATACAACCGTTCTTCTCAAATTAATTTCAAATTACTTTAAAACATACAGAAGAAATCCAATTGCTTCCCAGGTTCTTCTCCCTCTCTTTCTTTTATTATTATTATTATTATTTAAAGGAAGCCAGGTCGGCTGGCAACCGGTGCAATCGAAGCATTGCGTATACACTGTTTCTTGTTGCTATAAATCTCCAGATAAATTTACTCTTAGGTACTCCAATTTTACACCTTAAAGTGTTCTGCTTCCCGAAGTATTTCGGGAGAGCAAACAGTTTATCGAATGAAAATGTGCAGAGCCTAGCAGCCCATGCTAAACACTGCGTTACCATGTCGTAAGTAATGATTTTGCAAAATTTCATCTTCACATGAATTATTGTAATACTTCAGATATTTTTTAATCTGATAAACCATGGCTCGGTACTATTTTTTAGCATCCACGATTACGTGAAAATGAATACACACACTTTATGAAAAATACTATAACAGTCCTGAATTCAACATTTTCTAAAATATTTGTCGAACGCTTTCTAAACACAGGGAGTAACTTTGACTCCATACAATTTTCTGCTATAATTTGAATTAAATTAATCGCATAATAAAGTTACTTTGACTCCATACGATTTTCTGCTATAAATTAATCGCATGATAAAGTGAACTGGCTTACATAAATTGATTTTTCAGTATAAAAAACAATTTGCAATTTGATGATTCGTTGCAATAATATACAAAGAGCCTCTAGTAAGATTAAAAGTTTGCCATGTAAATAGTACATGAGAATAAGAAATGTACATATGAGACTGATACAAGAATGTAGAAATTTTACATACAAAAACAATGTCTTCGTAGAAAACAATGCAGGAAATCAAACTAGAATTCATCTGAGTTTAATGATTTCTTAAATGCAAGGTATGAATAAGAAAATGCATTACTTTTAACAAATCAATTACTTTAAGTGATTAAGTGAACTTGAAGCATACATGCCCTTTTGTTAAACAATTAAGTTATAATAAATCAAGAAAGAACTTGTACAAAAAAATTATAAAAATTTAAAACTTAAAAATGTAAAGCCTACCATTATTTTTTTGAAAAACAAACTTCTAGAAATGCAATCGGATTTTCCATAGTTACTTCATATGGAACAAGTTTTGCATCATTAACTTACAAATAAAAGTTAATGAATTTAATTTTCAAAATAACATTTTTATACTAGAGATAATTTTAATTTCTTTAAAATTTAATTTAGACACAAAATAACAAGTACGAAACAGAAAACTGCGTAGGCTAATTTTTAGTTTGTTTGTAGCCTTTCAAATGTTATATTACTCTTGCATTTAAGATTTTTAAGCTACATTTAGAAATAAGCATAGTCTATTGATAACTGCTAGAATGTATGATCGAGAGAACGAACATACATTTGAAAAATAAGTATATATTTTCATTTTATTTTTATATATTTCATAAAATTAATACTATCTGTTTAAAAATATCGGAACATGAGCGTTGTTTGTAAAAAGTGTTAAATTTATTTTTAAACATATAATTTTGATTTAAAGCAAGATTTAAAATACGCAACTTCTATTGAAAAGAGGAAATTTTCCTGGCCTTTAACATTAAAAAAGGAAATCTTATGATAATAGGACTTTATAAGTCCCAGTCTCCAGTCATGTTTAGCACATTTGTTACTTTTACTACACTACCTGACTAAAATCCAAGAAATAACATATAAACAGTAATACTTATACATTGAATGATTAATTTTATGTTGAAAATTGCAGTCTTTAGCTTGCAATTGTCCCCTTGGTCGAAGAAAGTTCATTCGGAAAGCTCGATTCTCTTTGGCTGGAGCTTAAAAGTTCTTGTATCGTACATAATGTACGATAGTGGAGTAGTGGTCAGGAGACGCAATACAAATAAAAGACTCCAAAACGAACCAGTGAAACTCTGCCGGTTTTGGTCTTTGCCGAACTAGTGAACTTTTGCCGGTGAAGCTATACGGTAGTGGAGTAGTGGTCAGGAGATGCAATACAAATAAAAGAATCCAAAACGAACCAGTGAAACTCTGCAGGTTTTGGTCTTTGCCGAACTAGTGAACTTTTGCCGGTGAAGATATACGGAAGTGCCGCACTTTCACAGCTCGCAGTAGCTTAGTTGTGTCATGCGTTGGGGTTGGAGTGGTGTAGGCTTTATTTCCAACCCCCGGTAATCTGCAAGGCAAGTTCAGTCAAGGAGTAAGTCAACTTCTAGCACTCCCTCCGTGAAAAATGTCATTCGGCAGCAAGGAGTTTAGTTTTGGTTGTATCGCAGCTTGAGGATGGAGTTGGTTGCCTTTGATTTCAGTCTTTGATCCAACTCCTGGAGCCAAGGCAGCGTGATTGTGTTTATTACACGCTCAATTTTTTTTTAGTTGTTGTTTTTTGAGACAGAATGCTTAATTGCAGTCCTTTACCAGCAACTGCACCCTGGCCGAAGAAAGTTCAATCGGAAAGCTCGACTCTCTTGGGTTGGAGCTTAAAAGTTCTCGTATGTGCGATAGTGGAGTTGTGGTCAGGAGGGAGCCGAAGCCACACAGTTCCAATGCAGAAAAGGCTCCAAAACGAAACAGGGAAATGTTGCCGGTTTTCTGACAGCTACTCGGACGTGCGACACTTTCACAGCTCGTAGTAGGTTGTAGCTTCCATTGTGTCACGATTCGGGGATGGAGTGGTTGGTGTAAGCTTAATTTCCAACCCCCGGTAATCTGCAAGCCAAGTTCAGTCAAGGAGTAAGTCAAGTTCTCGTGAAAATGTCCTTTGGCAGCAAGGAGCTCAGTTTCTTTGGTATAGTAGTTTAGACTGAATATCTTTGGTTGTATCGCAGCTTGAGGATGGAGTTGGGTGTCTTTGATTTCAGTCTTTGATCCAACTCCTGGAGCCAAGGCAGCGCGATTGTATCAATGACACTCACCAAGGGGGACAATGCTCTCTTAGTGGTTAAAGTTAAAACAGTTCTTTTTATGTCATTATTTAACAGTTCAAATACAACCATGGGGCCATAATGCTGCCCTTGCCAGAAATGAATATAAGAAGTAAGGCGTATTTATTAAACGCTCAATTCTTTCTTTTTTTTTTTTTTTTTTTTCGAGAAAGAATATTCAATTTAAAAACTTTTTTCTGAAATGCACAGAGTGTCAGGTAGTGTAACAAAGTAACATTTGCAAAATTTACTTTGATCACTCATGGTTAAAAAATTTACGCTCAATAGACTATACCTATTCTTAGCACGATATCATGAATGGACACTTTCTTATTATAATAGAAAGAAACATACAATTTTATTAATACTTTAGTCAAAAAGTTTAACGGTAGACACAACTTTTAAAAAGACCCCTCACTCTTTATTTAATTTTTTTTTCCAGCAATATTTTTTCTTTTCTTTTTTCTCTCATTTTTTTTTTTTTTTTTTTTTTTATGTATAATTTTTTCATTTTCATTTTTTTTTCATTCGTATTTTTTCTTTTTTTTTGTATTTTTTTCGTTTTTTTTTCCTTGTATATTTATATATATTTTTCTCTTTTTTTTTTAAGAATGAGGGAGAAGTTTGTGAAAATACAAATAGTTTGAGTCCTATGAGTAAGCCAACTCAATTTAATATCACGCATTTCTGCAATTTGTTTAATTATTAATTTCTGATAATGATTAAAGGAAATAGCATCTTAAAAACATTACTTTACATAAATACTTATGATCCTTTAAACTTAAGAAACCATTTTTAAGTATATTTATAATTTTAATTAATTCTAATTTTAGTTTTAATTGTAGTTAATTTTATAATTTTAATTTATTGCAATAGAAAGAAAACTAATTAAAAAATTCCATATCTCATAATATAAAGTGTGTCTAATCATTTAGAATAATCGCACAAGGAAAGGGTAGTCATACATACTTCCACCACTCTTCAAATTTTTTAACATGATTTTAACTAGTGTATTCCTTAATTGTCCGCAGAATCTTAGTTTAGGTAGTGTCGATTTAGTTAAAGACAAAATTAAAATATTGCATCCATAATCACTTAAATCAGTACTATGAATGTATCAAAAGTAAGTCTTACACGAGCCAATACAGGAAAAGTTAGGCGTTCATAAACTAAACGACATGGGAACGCTGTGTATTGAAAATATCTTACAATTAAGAAAGACATTCTTTGAACCGGTATTCCATGAAGCGGGTTCGACTGCATTTCCTATGGAGCCCTGTTTAACAATATTAATATTGACTCTCTGTCAAGAAGGAAGAACCTAAGAAGCAGTCACATTTTTTCTGTTTTTAACTGAAACAAACCAATATGTCTGATTTTACAAAAATTCGCCAGAGACGTAACTCAAGGATTTTGAGGGAATATTGTTTATTTTTTCGTTTTCTGATTCTACGTTTGAAAGGAAACAAAAAGGAACCTTTTTATACAACCTAAGTAGACCTTAAGACTCCTTTAATGCAAAACGATATCGACATTCCCGAATGGTCTTAAGTAAAAAAAAGAAGGTTGCAAGAGGTTTCCAGTACAAATTCAAGAGAAGATATCCGCGTCACTAAATTAATAAGGAACATGGAAAAATTCATTTTTCTCAAATTGTCGTTGATCTATATGGCTTTCATTTCACGTGCAATTAATCATAACAAAGCAATTAAGGAATTTATTATTTAAAATTTATGGTTAAGTTACACAGTTTTCGGGAACAGTTACATTTGACTAATTACGCAGGTCCCACTTAATGTAATTCTAAACACTCTTCCATATCATAGAATGTCCCCTCTATGAGTTTATTGTGTACATGAGAAAGACTAAAGGTTAACACATTTTGCTTTACTACATACTCTGGATAGGTAAAGTAAGATTTTCTTATAAATTAGACCCTCCAAAGAATTTACATTTAGAGTAACATTTAGCCGTTTTGTTTGGCTCAAATAAACTTTTTCCGAAAATTGTCCCTGTCCCAAAGAAATTCTCTATCCTTCGCTGAATGTGCGATTTTAACAATATTTTGCTTACTGTTTGGATTCTATGGTCACGCAAGACACTTTCGAGAAGAGGGACACGGTTCACGTCAGAGAGGCTTGACGGACGGACCAGTCGGACACTTTAGGCCGGTCAAACGAGCGGAAAAGTTTCCTTGAACCCTCTCGTCACCCAGTTACGATGTTGGAAAAATCTACCCTTTAATGCATATGGTTCAAATGTCTCCCGGTCAATTAAGTATACTTTTGTTTGCTTTACAAAAATGGTTCTTATTTTTATTTTTGCAGGGAGACTCTCGCAAGACTTATTGTTGCACGTGCAAGACAGATGAATTTGAAGGCCATTCCACGTGAAGTCAGACAGTTGGTGTGTCACATACTTATATGAAAGTCACCATTTAAGCCAGTCTTAGCTGTTCATGAAATACGCGTTTATCTTTTTTTTTTAACCTGTAAATGTTATGTATGCATTGTGTAGTGTGTGTTTATTTTACTTATATTATCTCATACCATGCGATGATCATTGTTCTGTGGTCCTAAAAGGGTTAATATTTGGCAAAAGGGTTTGTTATTCGATCCATTCATAATCAGGCTATACTTGAGAGTGAACACTTTAAGTTTCAGGGGCTTATTTGTTGTTTTGTTAATTGACATGAAAAGTAAATGCTTATGTTCGACACGAATTTTCAGAAACCAAGTTGAATAATTAAATAAGTTATTTAGTAAATCGTCAATGGAACCTTTAAAAAAAAGTGATATTATATTGTAAAAATTATTCCAAAAACTCTAAATAAATTTAATTACTATGCTATTAATACTATTACTATTAATTTGATTTCATAAAATGTGGGATATTGGCAAATATAGTACCTTTCCTCAAATCCGCACAGGTTGGAACCAAGGGTTGTGCGGATTATAGAATAATCGAATGATAGGTCATTGTTTTGTTGACCTCCAAATAATGAATGCTTTTCTCAAAACTATGGTCGACAGTATACACTATGCATGTAATGACACAAATTAAATTTAATTTAGTTATTCAAAGTATTTTGTGACAAAATCAGTATAAAGACTAACCTCACTTTAAAAAAATGTTCTTTAGAACTATTACACTTGCAAGCTTAAAATTACATTGTGATTTACTTACTTAAGTGTGTTCTTGATAGCTGCTAAGTTTGTAGTGTCATAATTTTCAGGCTATAATCTACGGATTATGTGTTAAAAATCTTTAAGAAAAGGACGATGCGGATAATATAATAGAATTGCGTAAAATTTTTCACTTAAAATTACTGACATTCTAGTATGATTTTCTCCTAAGGCCGTGCCCAGGGGGTGAACCAGGAAGTACGATCCTCCCCTCCTCAGAAATTTAATATCTTATTAACAAAATAATAATGATGAAGAGTGTCGTCTATCCATGGACACGACAACAAGAGTAATGATGAAGTATTTTTTGTGAAAATTTCAGCCTTTTCCACTGTTTGGTCCCCTCCAAATTTTTTTATGGGTACGGCCCTGTTTTCTTCTATGAGAAGACCTCCTTTTGAAGCCTCTAAATTGGCATGGCCATCGGCCTAGAGCCCACCCGTAGCTAATCGGCCGTAACCCCACAAACAAACTAAATTGGCATGGGTCCATAGAATACGGCCCACTGGGCCGAATGGACGACCATAAAATTTTGACATAAAATAGAATATTTCAGATCAACGTTTGAAATCGAGGGCCCTTTCTAGCCGGGGGCCCTGGGCAAAGTCCCGATCTGTCCATGCGACAATAAGGCTCTGG
The DNA here is from genome assembly GCA_038373885.1 of Cheiracanthium punctorium. Classification (NCBI taxonomy): domain Eukaryota; kingdom Metazoa; phylum Arthropoda; class Arachnida; order Araneae; family Cheiracanthiidae; genus Cheiracanthium; species Cheiracanthium punctorium. Next base: position 129,561 of record JAWZYV010011933.1, on the reverse strand, counting down.
TTTGGAGCAATGTACTGTACACACACATACTTGAAAGAACTAGAAAAGATTTTTTTAAGGAAAAAATGTTATCACTTTCTCGTATTTAAATCATATACACATTCCTTAAGAACTTTAGTTATTTTATTTGGAAGTGAACTGTGGAATTTCTATCAATTAAAAGTTTAGCGATTTCACGCGAAATATATATGGAGCACTGTCAAGCTACATGTATTTTATTTATCTTTTTTTTTTTTTTGGTGGGGGGAGGGGAATTAGCCGATATTTAACGAAAGGTAATTAGCATAAATGGCGCGATTTTGGGCAGGGTCCGAAAAGGGACTGTCAGCATACGTTAATGCATATAAATCATTCTTTCGGATTCAGAGATGGCAACGACCTTCATGTTAAACTTCTATAAAATTGGATTGAAAAACAAAAACATGATACTGATTATTATTACTTAATTAAAATAGAAACCTACAAAGGAAAAACTTAGTAACACAAGACAATGCAAAGAATCGGAAGCTCAGCAGCCAAGAAGATTATCAAACTTAAGAAGTCTCAGAAGTTTTTTTTTTTTTAAATTTCCAATGGCCAGGCAAAATACTAACAACTAAGGGTTACAACAAAGAAGTAAACTAGAAGTAAATTCAGATTGTGATTGTGTGTGATTAAGGCAAACCTGCGCGAGGGGTATCTGCCTAAGATGAAGGATGCCTTGGTAAAAGGACTTTCTAAGGGGTTCTAAAGCGTATTCACGTTACATCTGGAGAAAACCTACCAAAACTACAGACCGTTAGACCGACGACCGCCCGAATTCGGGACCTTCACACTTCGGCCGTCCACTGTGCCATGGTGAGGCGCAAGTAAACTCAGAACAATAATAGACAGAAGTCATTGCCTCAGAAGCGATCTTGCCTCAAAATATCTCGCTTCCTCCGTTGAGCAGCGAAGAGCCCACAAAGGGGCAGATGGCCCCTGTCCATTACTTCTCTAGAGCCGCAGAGTGGACAAGTATGATGAGTAAAAATGCCCAAGCGCTTCAGAGGAGAGGCTATGCAGTCATGTCCGGATGTTAGACGAAAAGTGGCAACTACATTTCGTCTTGGCAAATGAGGAATAAGAGAAGGGCCTAAATTACTCCAGTGTTTTGGGGCTACCAAGGCATTGCTGTCTTAACAACTAATGTGTCCTAGTGTGCTTTGTCTAAACACAACTGGAATAAGGACTTGCATACCAGGACTAAATATAAGAGTTCTTGAAAATAACATTCCTCACAGATTAAGCTTTTGTCAATAAACTGAGCTTCCAGTAGGTTAAATATAATGTATATGAGTGGGTTTCCAATTTTGTATTGTATCCATGACGTTAATTTTTTAAAGTTTCATAAATAGTAATTGTTTTCACTCTATTCAAAAGTTAATGTAGTCTTTTGTAACTCTAGAAATGTGCATAGGAGAAGAAGTTACTCTTTATTTCAGTTATGGGACTTTAGTTTTTAGTTCCGGTATCAAACATTTCAAACTTCATTCTAATATTTTTGAACATGATGAAATTGGTTAGATGTGTCTCTATTCATTTACTCTTACTTCTAAATGAAGGGGAGAAAATTCCCCATTTCGTACGATGTTTTAAAAAAGTTTTTTTTTTAAAATTTGCAGGGTGAAAATGAAATATTTTTGCTGCTTTCAACATTAAAAAAAAAACAGTCTCGGCAATTAATTGAATTAATTTCACATATTGAACTGATGAGATAAATTACATTTCAGACGTCCGATAATCGTTTATAGTATGTTAATGCTGTGTTAGAATTTCCGAATGAAAAAATGGTAGGAAGGAAAAGAAAGAATTTTGAAAATAGATAGCAAGCTGTTCCAAGGATGAGAACAATATGACTTACTTTTATTTATTTTTTGGTTATACTGAATAATTATTAACAAGGGGACTTTAATTCCTAAAAGTGCCTATTTTTTCATTCAAGAAAGTTACATGGATATTGTTTAAATCCCCTATAAACATGTAGAATGCATGTATTTATTTTAAGGTTTAGGATTTTTTAAGCATGAAAAAAAAAAGGGGGGAAGAGATTTTTAAACGGTTTTTGTAATTAAATGTGTATTTTCCAGTAAGCAGGAAAAATTAAAAATATGTATTTTAAGACACTAAACGATAATTTTAATAAATTTTACTTCATAACATAAATAAATATTAGTAAATTTTTCTTTGAATCTTTCCTAATCAAAAATGTGAGCTAAGATTGCAATAATGTAAATTATAAATGCAATTGAGAAGCATTACCATCTATTTTAAAATAAAATGTCTCCGAATTAAGTTAAAAATAGTCTGGTAGCATCTGTTGTGTGAAACGGGGTATTAAAAATTCCATGCATTAAGGATTGAAATGCTCTAATCTTACTGCGCCGTAACTTTTGAACACTCGGTCCGGAAAACCAGAAACTCCGGCACCAGAAATAGAGAGAGAAAGCTCTGCCCGCGATTCTGACGGGAACCAGAAGAAAGGGAGTTAAAAGCTGCGAAATCAAGCAATTGTGTAAAACTGTTCAAAGTAGCATAATTTTTAAAAATTATCAAAATAAATAACTTTAAGGTATTGTATTGTATTTATTAAAGCCTCTTTTGACACATCTTGAATACCTTATTATGTGACTAGGCTTATTTATTTATGTTTTCTTTTTCTTATTTGACGTGGAATGACCCTCAAAATCCACAGCACTGATTTTATTTTTCTTTCCTATTCATCGCTATTGTTATTTTGAACGAAGATGTGCAACTCCAGTTCTTTAAAAAACTCGGCTGGACTGAATTTCGGAGACTCTTTCTGCGATTATTACGAGAGTCCTTTATCGAAAATCCAGGGTGACGAGAGGGTGTTCAATGCCAACTTACAGCCGCCATTCTGAATAATCTTGTACCCCATGTTGACCCAAGGAGGAGAAAAATGTCTGTTGCTTTCTAAAGTGAAAGAATAAATAGCCTCGCTACCCAAACTACTATTTTTTTTTAAAAAGTGGATGGACGACGAGACGAGACGGATATTTACAGATCTTACGCCAGACGAGGCAGCTATATACGGATTTTGCGAGACAAGACAGAGCTTTGCAACTGTTTTGCGAGACGAGGATGATTTTTTTTTTCCGTCTCGCGTCTATCTTTAGCGTATTTTTTTTTAAGCAACATTAAAAATAATGCACAGTAAGGACAGAAAAAAATTCTCTACTGAGTAGCATGGTGGTTTGGAATTCAAGATGGCGGCCGTAAGCTTGTAATAGAACTTCCTCAACCCACTTGCAGATCATTACACACCGTCAAGCCGAAATCCAAGTGCAAAATTTCTTTTCTGCCCTCCCACCCCCTCCCCCATCACAGACATCGCTCTCGGACGGGGGTTCCGAGCCCAGTCCCCCGACCTCGGCCCCCCCACTCGGTGGACAGAGATGTGGATGTCCCTCGTGGTCATCTCACTACCCCCCTCACCGAACAAACGCAGGGCGCCCCAAGGTGGAAACAAGCCCCGGACCAAAGAGCAAAGAGTCAGCACTCACCTCCTCACTTAAGTGGCGGCTTGGCTGGCTCCGGCTGCTAGTCGATCCCGCCTAAGATAGGTCCTCCTGGGGCGCAGGACACGTCTCTCAGGCGACGGGGGCTGGATCACGGGGCGAGGCTCCGGCGACGCGGGCTCCGGGGGCAGTCCCTGGCGGACCTGGACTCTGCCGAAACCGACGACGACGTGGGCGAGGCCGCCCTGGCCTGATGCCACGATCCGTGTTGACGGGACTAAGAGAGAAACAGAGAAAGAGATGAGTTACACTAGAAAAATTTATATACATATATTAGGTGTACCGGAAAAAAATGTCGTTGCTTTACATAAAATTCAAACAAATGAATTTTCATCCATTATTGAATTAACAAACAAGCTGTGCCTAAGCACACGACTCATAATTTCAAAGCGAGAATTCTGTAGATAATATTTTTTTTTTTTCCCTCTCAGTGAAAAATGGCCACCCTCCCCCTTTTTTCACGTCTACCCTCCTGGGAGTATTCTATTCGAAATGTTCTGAAATCTATTTTTAGGTATTCGTGAGCATTGTATTTTAAGGCAAGAATTTTATGGATATCTCTTTTCTTCTTTGAGATCACACAGGATATCTGAAAAGAACGTTTTGGCTCCCTACGCCCCATGAGTTACAAATTTTGGAAAATGCTCTGTTTTCTAGCGCTTATGTTATAAAACTCACGGACCTGGCAAATTTCGTATTATAAGCTTCTGTAGTTTTGGCTAGGCAAAATATTGACATACGAAAAAACGACAATACTTTCCGGTACACCTAATACATGCATAAGTAAACACTTAAATTCAAATTTAAATTTGAAAAAAACAGTTGCTTTACGGAAATACATGTACGTAACGAATAGTGCTTTACGAGAATCATCAGGGCCCGATAGTGACTGATGATCTCCGAGCATGGATGAATTTTGCCATCTATAAAATTTGTTTTAGGATTCATAAAATTTTGATATAAAAAAGAACATTTCGGAACAACATTTGAAATGGGGGCCCTTTCGAGCCGAGGGCCCTGGGCAAAGTCTCGATTTGCGAATAGTTATGCGAGAACAAATAGTTTGGGTTATTTCGTATATTTTAAACATATACTGAAAATTTCAATAAAAGAAATCTTATTACAGGGTTTCTACAGGTTTTACAGCTTTTGCAGCCCTGACTTTCCCAGGACATTTATCATGCTCTTCCCTGACTTTTTATCTAGCATGCTTTCCCGAATTTTGCATCCCTATTTTTAATATTACATCCTTTAATAACTCTTTTATATATTTTGCCCTTTTTTTTAACAAATAATAATAACAATAATAAAATGAATATATACACGAATTTTATTTGACATCACTGGATTCTAACAAAAACCCTGTTTGATAATAATTTAGGATAAAATTAAGCCTATTTCAACTGCACAAGATAGGCTCATAAAGGACACATTTTAAAATTATTTGTAAGGTTGAATGAGAAAATGAAAATAAAACAATTTCTACAATTAGGTTCAAACAGCAAATATTTTCTTGATTTTGCGGCAAAATTCAATTTTTCCCCTGCATTTCGTTGACCTTCCTTAAATTTCTGCTACTTTCCCAAATCCCCGGGATAATCTTCCCAACAAAAGCGTAAAGTTTTCAAAATTATTGGGGGGGCTGGGCCCCACAACCAAACATATTCACGTCAGCGGCGTAGCCAAGGGGGGGGGGTTAGGGGGGTCATAACCACCCCCATGAGGAATTTTTTGCCACACAAAATGTATATTCTTTACTCCCTTATCATACACCCGTATACATATAAGTGAGTTGCAGAAGTCGTATCCCCCCCCATGAAAAATTTCTGGCTACGCCACTGATTCACGTACATATAACTTACTCATAGCTGCCAACTACTACGGAATATAATTAACCCCTTTTTCTACATGATTTTTCGGCTTAAAATATAGCAAAATTTTTGTGCTGCGCGCGCGAGCTGGTTACTATTTTGAAAAAAATAAGTAAAAAATATACTATTAACAAAAAGTGGTTAATTATATTCCGTAGTTGTTGGCAGCTATGACTTACTATATATAAGTGTAAATTATTGGAGGCGCTCGAGCTCTATGGGTCCATAGAATTCTGCACCTATGTAAGGTAAGTATCCATGTTAGTATCTTCCTACCATGTTATAAGTTAAAAATAGTAGCAAAGTAAAAAATCCAAAGGAGGAAAAAAAACATTTTCGATGAGATAGTGCATTTTAGACACATCTGAACTTTTCTTCATTTCATACTTTACATAGCATAATCTGATTTTAATTAACCAGACCCTGGCGAGGGCTGCCTATAGTAACATTGCGTGTTACGTGGCGTCACAATGAATACTAAATCATGATTGAAATCAAAAGAAAATTTTTTAAAGTTAAGGTTTTTTAAACGTTTGTAAATGGCGTGAATACTTTTTTGGTTAGTATAAATTAGTTTTCTGTATTTAGTGGTAAATTATTGGGTGGGCTCAGCCCCTATTCACAATTTATTGGGGGGGCTCGAGCCCCACGGGCCCATATAACTCTACGCCTATGCTTCCCAAATCCATTTTTTCCAAAATCCCCGACTTTAACTGACCAAAACTCGTTTCCCTGACTTTCCCTGAATTTCCAGATCTGTAGAAACCCTGAAATAAGACAAACAGAAGGCAACAATATTTTATACATTAAGACTGTCACTGTGTACTTACTGTTGGCACGCTTTGCCGCGCTTTCAATCCCGTCGAAACCGTCGAAGTCCCGGTCGAGTGGGCGCTTCCCTGCAACAGAACAAGAAGAAAAAAGTCAGTCACTATTCCGAGAAACAAAAATTCTTCAAATAAAAACAAAACAAGACAGAAATTGGAGACTTTAGTCTCGAACATTGGTCTAACCCTTCGAGGCGCAACCCTTTCCCAATTCTGAAAAAAGGGCAACGGCTGCCCTTTTTTTCAGCATTGGGCCATTTGTCCAGCTGTTCTCACATTCTTCCATTTTTCAGCAGATGTCAGGGCTGTTAACGGTGTTATTCGAAAAAATCATGTGATTTTGGTACATAATTACAAATAAACTAATGATGCCAGGAACTTCAAAATTTTGAAACTGTCTCTTTACAAGCTGTATTACATACTGCGAAGACAGGCCAATCTGTATCAGTTTCAATACTTTTAGAAAAAATTCTTAAAAATCGGAAATTTTCGCAAAGCGTGTCACTCTTCGAAAAATCTTGCAGCTCAAATCCATGTTTAAGAATTTTTTCTGCACAGCGTTTTCGCTTACCGTAATGTGTAAAACAGCTTATGAAGAACCATCTGGAATTTTTTGGAGACCATGGTGCTATTAGTTTATTTCAATTTGTGTACCAAGACTAAAAACAGAGTTCTTTTTTTTTTTTCGAAGAACAGCCTTAAAAAGAATCGTGACCCTTTTTTGACGGGAAATGACGTGCTTAAAAAGTAAAAGATTCTCGCGGAGCTAGGTCAAACGCAACTCTTTTTATAGAAATCCAATCTATTCTTCGTGACTGGCAACAGTCAAAACGTCAGAGTTGGGTGTTCCCAGAGCGGGAACACTGCGCGTTAAAGGGTTAATCTCTTCGATCTCTCACATTTTTTTTTTAAGAGGAATGTAGCCGTAGACATTGTATTAATCACGTGATCAGCAATGTTTACAACCCAAAAACTGGAAAGCTAAAATGGATCGGAGCAGGAGTCTTCTTTTCAATGATGAGAATGAATAGGTTAAATCTATTTTTAAGAGTGGTAGCAATAGTGGGGGGGGGGGGGGAGTAAACAAGATTTCAAATTACTTCAACATAAAGAAAAATTATTCTGGATTACGCTGAATAGTTTCCACCCATGGCGAATTTTAATTTTTTGGTGATTTGCGTATGCACATAATATATCATTGTTGAATATTATGGTTGCCATCCAAACCGTTCTGCATTAGCAAACTCCTAGACCCCGGGGTGGTGAACCAATAGCACGCGTGCCACCGATGGCACGCGTACAGGGACGTACCCATAAAAAAATTTCGGAAGGGGTCCACCAAACGGTGAAAAAAGGCAGAATTTTAGACAACAAAACTTCATCATTATTATTTTGTTTACAAAAACTGAAATTTCGGAGGGGATCCGGACCCCCTGGACCACCCCCCTGGGTACGTCCTTGGAACGCGGATACAATATTTTCGGCACGCCACCAATGAAAAGGGTTTGCATTTAATTATAAAAATAACAAAGTTCACTCTGTAGTATCACGATCGAACGGTCACTAAGCGAAAATCACTAAGTTATTGGACGGCACGTCTAGGGCCTCATTCAACATTTCTTTAGAAAAATGGCACGTTGATCCGTAAACGTTCGCCGCCCCTGTCCTAGACCTATTAACATAAGCGTAAAGTTTTCAAAATTATTGGGGGGGCCGGGCCCCACAACCACATATATTCACATCAGTGGCGTAGCCAAGGGGGGGGGGTTAGGGGGGGTCATAACCCCTCCATGAGGAATTTTTTTTCCATACAAAATGTGTATTTTTCACTCCCTTATCATACACCCGTATACATATATGTGAGTTGCAGAAGTCGTAACTCCCCCATGAAAAATTTCTGGCTACGCCACTGATTCACGTACATATAACTTAGTAATAGCTGCCAACTACCATGGAATATATATAACCACTTTTTCTACATGATTTTTCCGCTTAAAATATAGCAAAATTTTTGTGCTGCGTGCGCGAGCTGGTTACTATTTAAAAAAAATAATTAAAAAATATATTGTTTACAAAAAAATGGTTAATTATATTCCGTAGTAGTTGGCAGCTATGACTTATTATATATAAGTAAATTATTGGAGGCGCTCGAGCTCTATGGGTCTATAGAATTGTATACCTATGTAGGGTAAGTATCCATATTAGTATCTTCCTACCATGTTATAAGTTAAAAATAGAAGCAGTGTAAAAAATCCAAAGGAGGAAAAAAAACATTTTCGATGAGATAGTGCATTTTAGACACATCTGAACTTTTCTTCATTTCATACTTTACATTGCATAATCTGATTTTAATGAACCAGAGCCTGGTGAGGGCAGCTTATAGTAACATTGTGTGTTACGTGGCGTCACAATGAATACTAAATCATGATTGAAATCAAACGAAGAAAATTTTTAAAAGTCCAAGTAAAGGTTTTTTTAAACGTTTGTAAATGGCGTGAAATACTTTTTTTATGTTAGTATAAATTAATTTTCTGTGTTTAGTGGTAAATTATTGGGTGGGCTCAGCCCCTATTCACAATTTATTGGGGGGGCTCGAGCCCCACGGGCCCATATAACTCTACGCCTATGCCTATTAACGTCTTTAGCAATGCGAAATACTTCATCTGGCCGTGTGGCGAATATCCAAGCTGTACCATCATTCCCATTCTAAAAAAACGGTACGATTTCGCCATTTTCTCGTCCAATATTGAAGATGTTGACAAAATCAGTTCTTGAAGTAGCAAGTACTATGCTACTTCCAAGTTGAAAAAATAAATTAATTAATTAAACAGAGTGGTGGGAAATTAAAAAGAGCGTGGGCACTTACGGGCTGCTGAAGGACCAGGTGCCGGGGCAGGTGGTGGAGGGCGGCGCGGCAGGGCGGAGGCAAAGTACCCTGCGCTGTTCCCGTGGAGGACGGTGCAGGAAGCCCTGGTCGGTGACGTGACCATGTCGTCCGGATCCGTGACCACGAAGTCGGAGATGGCCGCGACGACTGCCTCCCTCGTCCTCCGGGCGGTGTGGCTGATCCTGAAGCTTCGCCGACCGGGGTCCACTAGGACGAAGGTCCGGCACCGGACCCCCGTGTCGACGACGAACATGCAGGTGGCGGGGGTGGAGACGAGTCCCAGGACGCGCTGCAAAGAAACAGAAACAGAAACTGGAAATTAGAACCCTCGCAGGACTTGTGTGGTGTTGTGCACCGAAAGGAAAGGGATACTATAGGATACTACCTTTCCCAATGCTGAAAAAAGGGCAGCCGTTGCCACGGCTCGACTTAACGACCAGCAAGATGACGGACGATCGAAACATTCATCGCGTGCCACGCAGATCTAGAGACCCCTTTTTTTTTGACGACAGCTGGCTGTGCCCGGCACAGCTAGCCCGGCGTTCAGATATTCGATTAAGCCAACATTAATAAAAGTTCAAACATCATTTTTAGGTTCTATTGTAACTGACTTCAATAGGTTATCAGAGGGTTTTTTTCGGAAATACTTCAATACACTTCATTAATAATATTATTTTCATTCCCTCTTCATTGCTGAGGTATTTCTTCAATAATATTTTTGGAGAAAATTTGCTTTGGCAAACTGCCTGGCGGGAGATTATGAAGAAATTGTCGAATTGGCGCGTTTCCGAGTACCGTCTCTTGGATTTCATTCGCCATATGGTACCAAAAGTGCTCTATAGTTAAGTGCTCTCTGTAAAAATGCGTTCGTTTTTAACAAACGATAATCGGAAAGTTCACTCTTACTTCAACCGTTCTTCCTAAGTGATTATTAACCCTTTGAGGTGCAACCCTTTCCCAGTGCTGAAAAAAGGCAGCCGTTGCCTTCGCTCGACTTATCTACCAGCAAGATGGCGGACGATCTAAACGTTCATCGCGTGCCACAGATCTAGAGGCCCTTTTTCGACGACAGCTGCTGCGTCAAAAAAGGGTCTCTAGATCTGCGGCACGCGATGAACGTTTCGATCGTCCGCCATCTTGCTGGTAGTTTAAGTCGAGCGATGGCAACGGCTGCCCTTTTTTCAGCATTGGTCAATCTACCCAGCTGTTCTCGTATTCTTCCATTTTTCGGCAGATGTCAATGCTGTTAAAAATAATCGGGACTCTTTTTTTTTTACGGGAAATGACGTGTTCTTAAAAAGTAAAGGATTCTCGTGGAGCTATGTCACCCGCAACTATTTTTACAGAAATCAAATCTATTCATCGTGACTGGCAACAGTCAAAACGGCAGAGTTGGGTGTTCCCAGAGCGGGAACACTGCGTGTTAAAGGGTTAAGTTTAAAAATTGGCAATTTTTGATTTTATAAGAGACTGAGAAAACTAATTCACGAAAAATAACTAATAATAAGTACTCTGTTACTATTTAAATACCGCTAGCATATCAGCCGCGGCTTCATTTAGGCTAAACGGCAGAGCACACAGGGGCAGCCTACGGCCGGATATGGCCAGCCAATGCTTTTGATCCGGACCACGAAACATATAGAAACCCCTATAACCTCTTCAGACACGACAAAAATCTCGCATGTTAAATTAAAGAGCAATTTAAAAATTATTTAGAAAAAAAACCTATTACATTTAAAAATGACAAGTAAGAAGCGCATTTTCAAATATTTTTTCGAATAAAAGCTCCCTTCCCAATCACAGTTTCAGTAGTATAAAGTTTTTATCACCCATAAAAGAAGATTGACAAGAAACTTTTTTTAAAGGTAAAAAATGTACTACAAGTTCTTTTCAGCTATTTGAATTTATAGCAAATAAGCAAAAAATATTAACAGATTCGACTTAGGATATTTCACTAACATTCAAATATTATTTTGTGCAATGGCAAACAAAAAAAAAATTGTGCGCCAGTGCGTAGGATTTGCGTTTACATAACTTATTAAAAATTAAAGCATCGACGCATATCTACGTCAATTTTCAGAACTACAAAAAAATCTTTAAAAATCGTTTTAAGAATGGAAAGAAAAATGTCCAAATATTTGTATCCTCGGGACCGAAGAGGAAAGAGATTTAAAGTCCCATATAAATCCCAATTATACGGCCGCGCGACTTTTCAAAGGTTGCCCATACCTGCGGGTAGAGTCTCACAGGCAGTTAGTTATTCAGTGCGAACTGATAATTTAGGCTTGGTCTATGTAGGGATGTGTGCTGATCGCAAAGAAACCATAGAGATGGTTTTCAATCGGAACATATAGAAAGAAATAGCTTCCTGAAAGGAGCAAAGCGAATCCCATCCCTCTATAAATAAATGCTCTTATATAAACATTAGGTAAATAAATACAAAAAAATGTGCGGAACATGTTACTTAAAATATACCGAACGAAATGAACGATTGAAAATAATTGATTAAATTAATATGAAGTATTATTATCCTATACAATGTTATTGTTATCGAACTATTTTGCATCTTGATTAAATCATTTTTATGCTGTCATGAGCATCCTTCTTTGCAGGGCTGTTCCCCCCACCCCTGAAGGTAAGTATCAAAGACAGAATGTTTTCACATAAAAAAATTGGGTACAAATGATGAACTAAATGAATTTCAACGTTTAACTAAAAGTACATTTTGAAAAAATAAATCTTTTTAAACTGCATATTTAAATAAAATTTTACAATATAAAATCAAAATTAATTTTTTTTTAAAATCTGTAGACTGTGCATGGATTTTTAAATAGATCTAATATTACGTCACATACAGTTTTCCTACTGATATATACCGTGTAATAAACAATAAAAAGAAACATATCTCCACATGATTTCTGTAAAATAAAAAAAAGGAAGCACTGAAGGCTAATTCCATGCACAGATTTATCAGTTATATAATAAAGAACATGTGCATAAACTTTCAAATCTTTATCTCAAGTATATAAAAAGCATTAGTATTTTTTAAAGATGAAATTGTAGGAAATGCAAACAGGGAGAAAAAGCCATTAGAGTTAGTTTGCTAATGAAATTGCACTGAGTGTATTAACAAAATTTGCAATATTTCGTGATATTAACGGCGTATGATTAAAAATGAGTTGTCAAAATATTCATAATTTAATAGACTTTCATTTAATATTTAAAAAAGAAATCAACATTTTGACAAAATTTCTGGTTAACTGTCTCCTTAATTTCAGTAGCCAAAATAGCACCTTTTGAAAAGGCTACTTCAAAATACATATTTTTGACATCGTAACATTAAAAATAATCAAGATAAAATGTAACTTTCCTCTCATATATAACAATCACACTTCTTATGCATTACTGATTGAATACAGGCAATGTTCTAAGATAATAGTATATACGTATATATTTACATATAATAATTAAAATAAAACAATCTTTTATATTTTCTAGTCTTTTCACTTAGATAATACTTAGATAATACTTATAGTTAATAAAACAATTATCAACAGGTCGACTAAATCATTGTTTGATACCATAGATTAGTTATGAAATCAAACAGTGGTTAATCTCAATAAAATAAAAATATAAATATTGTTACAGCAATAAATCAAACATCAAGCTTTTATTATGCTCTGTGATTCTTATAGTATAACTTCTGTGAATTTCTGTTTTTTGGTTACATGGAAGTAGCGAGAAAAAAATGTTGGAGGGGGCAGAAAAATTAAAAAGATTCTCACAGAAATGCTTGATTTGTTAATATCCAATTAACGAAAATCCAAAATTTCAGTGGGGGTGGCGTGCCCAGACCTCCATGCCACCCTCCCTCTGGCTACGTCCCTGCTTCTTTATATCATGTCGATACTGTTTAAAAGGTATTTAATATTTAAATTTATGTCGAGAACTGACTTTTTTCTCCCGTGTTTCTACGTTTTCACTGACTGGGTGGCAGCACTATGCGCTTCACATCTTTACCGATCTTTATTACTGCGCAGCTATTACGATATCCATCCGTCAGAAATTGAGTTAAAAGAAGAACGTAAAAATGTTGGAATAAAGGGTCTGCATTATCGATTAGAAACATGCATAAGATAGAAGACGCTTATATAAATATTTTGTATCCCGAATTGCATGTAACATATTCGAATACTCACAGAATTACGGGGGCGGGGGATTAAAACAGGGGAGACAATATTATAATTAGGGACGACAAATGAAAATTTTTGCTACGAAATTTTTAATTAAATGTTTTCAATTGTTTAGAATGACCAAAATCCAATCATAAAATTATAAACTCGTCCAGATATAAGTTTGTTAGTCAGATATTACTTTAAAATTTGCGCGGAAATTTGATTGTACAACATGGGTTGAAGAAAAAGTTGATCTGTAGCAACGAAAGATAAAATTGTTATAGAGCACCCGTCCCAAAGCAAAATTGCATACAGAAGAAGAAATTAAAGAGTACTTACGGATCCTGGACATCCGGATTTGATCCTCTCCTCAACGGGCCGCAGAAAAGAAGAACATCCCGGCCATCCGGGGTCTGTGGACAAAAGGGGAGAAAAAACACTTTAGTGGAAGGTGCGAGCACGAACAATAGAAGCACTAACACAATCAGATTTTAAACATACTGAAATCGCACCTCCTCTGACGCCACAACGACAGGATTTTTGGGCTCCGGGGCAGGGGTTTGAGACATCCCCCCCCCTAAAAAAATATTTCCCCTTTAATGTTTCTTAAATAGTGTAGAATTAGTACATTTTAAATTTACTATCCAGAGGTCTATACAGACTAAACTGGTTCCGTTTTGCGGCCCTTCACAAAAATACACTCATTTAAAACGGTCCTTCATTGGCTTTTTACCCCACATTTTAATGTGTTTTATCAATTATTTTAGCCAAAAAAAAAAGTTACTTTTATTAAAAATTAGGTCCGAAAATTTTTTTTGAACATTTAAGAACAATAAAGAAAATTTTTTGACACAGCCGGCTGCGTCAAAAATGTCTTTTAGCTCTGTGGCACGCACTGGGCGATTCGATCGGCCGCCATCTTGCTGGTAGTTAAATCGTGCCATGGCGACGGCTGCACTTTTTTGACATTGGTTGCGCTTCGAAGGGTTAAACTAAATAAGAATGCAATGACTAAGTTCTGTGGGTAGACAGCTTAGCGTGACTGCCTCGGACTACCGACTCAGTACGGATTTTTTTGTGGCGCGAGGGATGCGATGAGATGTAAATATAGAAATACATACCCCGTGTCTCGTACTCTGTCCAGGTACGAGGCCTCCTCTCGTTCAGGACACCTGCAAAAGAGATCAAGCATTGCTCCATTAGTAAAAGAAGGTTTTTAATTAAAGTGGCATCATCGAAATAACCCAAACAATTAAACAAAAATTTCAATCTAAACAAATTTTTCCTTAGTTGCATTAACCCTTTGAGGCGCAGTGTTCCCGCTCTGGGAACACCAAACTCTGACGTTTGGACTGTTGCCAGTCACGAAGAATAGATTGGATTTCTATAAAAATAGGTGCGGGTGACATAGCTCCACGAGAATGCTTTACTTTTTAGCACGCCATTTCCCGTACAAAAAATGGTCACGATTCTTTTCAACAGCTCTGCCATCTGCTGAAAAATGGAAGAGTGCGAGAACAGCCGGATAGATTGCCCAATGCTGAAAAAAGGGCAGCCGTTGCCATCGCTCGACTTAACGACCAGCAAGAGGGCGGACGATCGAAACGTTCATCGGGTGCCACAGATCTAGAGGCCCTTTTTTTGAGGACAGCTGGCTGTGCTCGTCAAAAAAGGGATCTCTAGATCTGTGGCACCCGATAAACGTTTCGATCGTCCACCCTCTTGCCGATAGTTAAGTCGAGCGATGGCAACGGCTGCCCTTTTTTTTAGCATTGGGAAAGGGTTGCGCCTCAAAGGGTTAAAATTTAAGGCGTCCCCTTCCGCCCGTCACCGTCCTATGTGGGGGATCTGGCACCGATCCGAGGCTGCCAGAGGCAGGGCCTGATTACCGAAAAGGCTCGGAAGCTTCAGCTTCCCCTCAGAATTTGAAGGGGGGCCCAAAAACGATTGAAAAAATTAATATTCATAATTTTGTTTTTAAATGATCTTTTTAAGTTATTGTAAAGATTTTTAATGAAAAGAAGTCGAAAGGGGTATTTTTACGGTTTCTCAGAAATCTTGATACCTCATCTCTCAACATTTCTAAATTGGTTGAGTTTGCGCTATCTTTCCCAGAGAGACATCTGCTCCAATTGAGAAAGTGTTTTTCTGCTATGGGGAATATTGGGTCTGCAGAAAGGGGTAGACTTTCAATATGCAATGTTAAACATCTTAACGTCAAAATCAATTCTGAAGTTGCATACTGTGTTTTGTATTATGTTATCAAAACAAACAAATAATTCCAGAAAAAAATACATGTCTAATGAAAAATACGACTCAATAAATAAAGTTTAATGTTCCAGTAAGGGGATGTTTTTAGTTTACTTTTTAAAGTAACTTCAGACATACTGTAACTCTTGCTACAATGAATTAAACTATTATGAAGAATAAAATATTTTTTACCAAACGAAAATTTCAAATTAATGAATAAATATTTTTTACCAAACGAAAATTTCAAATTAATGAATAAATATTTTTTACCAAACGAAAATTTCAAATTAATGAATAAATATTTTTATCGAAGGAAATCATTAGAACTAATTAAATCAATGAGATTTTCTTTTCATGACTAAAATATTTTTATCAAAGAACATCATTAAAACTTTCACTTTCCCAAACATAAAGGGGGGGGGGGGTGTCGAAATGAAACTGAGCTTCCCCTCACTTCAGAGGTTAATCGAGCCCTGGCCCAGAGGGCATTAGAATTTTTTTTTTCCTTCTGCACGGAGGGGGGGGGGGGGTGGTTGAAGGCATGCATAAAAATTATAAAATAACGATAAAATTTTAAGCTCTTATTTTACCATTTTACACTGAAAGAAAGATTCCTGCAATATACTGAAATATAGACAAACAAACCGAAAAAAAAAAGGTATAGGAAAGTTTGGTACTTACAATAGGCCTCTGCCAGTAGGTCGATCCTGTCGGGATCCAGCTTCTGAAAGAGCAAAGGAAAAAAAAATCCGTCATTTAACACGTTCGTGCTAGAGACGCTTTATACAACGTTATGTTAAAGACCCAATCGTGCCCTGTGGCACTACACGCAGATAAAGACCCAAAATTGTGTTCGGTCTGGCAGTACAGGGACAGAAAATTTGAAAAGTGCCCTGGCACAAGAGTGTTAACAGACGGGCCCTGGACCCAACAAGTGTGAAATAATTTCTGATTGGCTGAAACGGAGTTGGGCTACGGAATGAACACCTTCCGTAGGGTGTACCTGTACAGTGTACAGTGTGGAAATGAGTGACTTCAGAAAAACTGCTGTACCCGAGCATTAATTATGCATTAATAAGTTTTATATTTTTCTTCAGCAATTTTCCTATACCGAAATACTTACTAAATGCATGCAAATAGTTTTCTTACTAGAAATTTGCAAAAAAAAAGTAAGTAGATATCTTGGATATGCATTTTTAACACTTATTCCCACTATGAGAAATTCCCAAGCAAAAAATAAAACAAAAAAAAAATTTGGTTGAATGGCAAATAGCATAAATATAATTAAAAATTTTGAAAATTGTTTTTTACGTGTTCAGTTTTTTAAAATTCTTCTAAGCATTGTAAATGAAAAATTTTTTAAATATTATTTTATACCTATTGAAAAAACATATATTTTCTTACATATAAATGGCCATTATTAATTTTTCTTCATATCAAATATCATTCAAATAATATAAAAACTTCATAGTAGAACATGCTGCAAGTGGAACAAAAGAGCATAAACATTTACAGTGAAGCTTCTATGAACGACTACCTCTATTAAGCGACCCCCTCCTCCAACGGCCAATTTTCTTTGTCACTGATTTTTTACCCATCTATTTAATGTTAAAAAATCCTCTAGAAGAAACCATAAAATCCTCTATAAGCGACCGTTCCCGGTTCCCTGCCCGAAAATTTTCTCGAATTTTTTTCGTAAGTAAAGTAAACAAGAACCTCATTCCAAACCAATCACTCCACTGCCAAACGCCAGTACATGTTATGCACCACGTGCAAATATTGAAGGTTCGAGAAGGGACGTGTCTAAGAAACGTGTGATTTTACTGTTGGAGCAGCTCACTGACGTGATCGAGTCACACGAAAAGGGAAAATTGGAGAGCTAATATGTGGTTACTTTTGACAGTGGGGAAAACTCCAAAG
The DNA here is from genome assembly GCA_038373885.1 of Cheiracanthium punctorium. Taxonomy (NCBI): domain Eukaryota; kingdom Metazoa; phylum Arthropoda; class Arachnida; order Araneae; family Cheiracanthiidae; genus Cheiracanthium; species Cheiracanthium punctorium. Next base: position 112,071 of record JAWZYV010011933.1, on the reverse strand, counting down.
AGCAAATTTTAAAGCAAATATATTTTACTATGGTAAATTCATAATACATGAAGAATATCAGGATAATTGCTCTTTTGCCAGAAAAAAATAGGGAGAAGTACTCTCAAAGAGATGAAAAAGAGGGGGAAATCTGAAATTTCGTAACATTTTATAAACATTTAAATTAAAAAAAGTATGTTTGTGTAGTTATTTATGCATTAGAACGCAGTTTCATAAATCACAAAAGAAACAGCATTTCTAGATTATTTTTTTTCTTGGCTACCAAATGTTTACTTCTTTGAGCAACCACCTCGCTTAACGACCGATTTTTCATGGCAAGGAGGGTGGTCGCTCCGAGAAATTACACTGTATATTTTGCTTGAAAAATATTTTAATATTTTTCATCCATTCACGTTGACATCCTTGGAATCAAACTTGTATTATTATTAATTAAAGGTACAGTTGATGGTTTTATGACTACAAAATTACATTTCGAAACACTGTTCCTTTAAAAAGAAAATCTTTTTTAAAAGATGACTGCATATTTGCTACCATGGGCATTAGAAGGTTAAACACTCTTAGTCACACAAAAGCAATTTTAAAACAGTACATGTATTACAGTGGAGCATCGTTTGTACAACGTTCGTTTATACGACGTTTACATTTATACGACGTTTTAGTGTGGTCCCAATTCATTCCTATTCGTTGCAATGTAAAAATAAATCGTTTATACGACGCACAAAATCGGTTATACGTCGTTTTGCTCTAGTTTGAATATGTTTATTTTTCTTGTGTATTTTAAGAACACACGGATTTTTTATTTTTTTTCGGCGGTCGATTTGTGTTTTCAGGTGTTCCTAAAATTCTCAGATTCAATAACGGTCTTCAACTGACAGTCACATATCGATCACGAGTAGTCATTGTGAAGTCGATATACCCTCTTCTCGTTACGTTCTCCTTGTGATCCCGCAATGGGGTTTCAAGATGATCACTCAGTGACTCTCTTACAGTTCCTCAAGTAATGGACAGACAACTGTCCGATATGGGAGGGGGGGGGGACTAATTATAACTCAACTCCAGTCATCACGTCAAACAACCACAGATAAATTTTTCTGTTAACATATGTAAAATTGTTAAATTTAAGAAAACAAATTTGGTACATAAAAAGAAAAAATAAAGGTATGTGCATTTAAATGGCTTAGTATACATTTTTCCTTTTTATTATTGTTTGTTTTGGTTTGTTTAATATATAAGTTTATCTAAAGCAATACATTAAACATTAAAATTAATTTAAAAAATAGTTCTAGTTTTAAAAGTGAAAATCGATTATACGACGTTATCGTTTATACGACGTTTTTCGATAGACCCTTCGGCGTCGTATAAACGATGCTCCACTGTATTAAAACTGCACATCTCTTTAGTAAAATTTCTTACTGCCAAGAAGATTTACCAACAACAGAATTCTACAGTATCATAGTACCTTTGAGAGTAGCCTACCGATTAATTCTGAAGCTTTAAATTATATATGGGCAGCCTAAGGCCGACGGTCGGAAGTGGCCTGCCTCAGCGTTTGATCCGGCCCATGGAACATATCAAAACCCCCAGAGCCTGATTATGACCAACAGGGGCCCCCGCCATTGATGAATTTGGGGGCCCCATCTATGAAATTTGTTTTATTTTTCATAAAATTTTGACATGAAAATGAATATTTCAGAACAACATTTGATATTGGGGGCCCTGGCCAAAGTCCCGATTTGCCCATGCGATAATAAGGCTCTGAAAACCAGTTATAAAACCCGTATAAGTCTTTCAAAATCCTATATAAGTCCCAAATATACGGCCCGCGACTTCGCTAACAACCTTAAAAATTGCCCGCAACTTTACAAAAGTTGCCCACGCCTGCTTTAAATATTACTCCCAAAGGAAGGATTTTAGTACTCAGCTACGCCATCATTCCGACAAGGAGCTGAATAAAAACAATAACTCTTTTTTTTTTTAAGTTATTTTGATTTTTTTAACTTTTTTCCCCTACAGTTACGATAACAGAAATAAGGAAATAAGATTTTTAAGAAAGAACCAAACAGCAGAAATAAAATGAGAATATTTTTAACAGATGTTTAGATAAATTTTGAAGTAGAAAAAAAAATATAAAAACCTCATTTTTTGACATGTAGATTAAAATGAATTAGGCATATAAATAAATTTTGAAGTAGAGAAAACAGAAAATCCTTTTTTTTTACGTCTAGATTAAATTTTGAAGACATGGAAATTATTTTATTTCCGATAGTAAAACAAGTTAATCATTTGCATGACAAATTAGGTGTCTCAAGTGATAATGACGCCGTACTGAAGTCATTGTTATCAGGCTTGAAGGGAAAATTGCGATTCCTTTAAAATAGTTTTTTTAGATTAGCCAGTTCCAACATTCTTTCCCAAATAAAATCCTCTGCATAAAACATTGATATAAGAGGAGATGTTTCCCAGCGAAACCAAATCTTTTGAATGCGAGTTTTCCATGTTTTTCGAAGAAAATGCCGGTCCGATTTTGGTACATAGTGAAAATTGAATATGAAGTTATTTCATTTACGTGGATAAAGATTAAATATGTTGAGTGTAGACATACTTTTTTGTTGAATGTTTTTTTTTTTAGCACTCGTTGTAATTGCCTATACAATGCTTTAGTCAATGCATATTTTAAGAATTTGCAGTTAGTGACAGACACCAATGCCTCAAAGGCAATTAAAATACAAAACCGAACATTACTTTGCTATGTACTTTACCAATTAATATTATTGGGTTGGTGCATAATTATCAGGCGTTTGTAACTTTTTATTTGATTAAGATATTAAATTAAATAATTAATTAACATAATAAAGTTTACTTAAGATAATATACGTGAATTAAAAGAATAACTCATTAAAAATATTGTACATTTTTATTAAAATCAGCACGTCAAAGAAACGCCTGATAATTGTGCACCAACCCAATAAAAAAATTTTTAATAAAATTAACTTTAAAAATTGTTAATTGGTTAAAAAGTGCGTAGCAAAATTTAATTGTTGAATAAAACCCTTCAGGCACATTCATTCAGCAGCAAACCTTTACGGTGAGCTGTGCTCTGAAGTATTTACAGGGTTTCTACAGATTTCACAGCTTTTGCTTCCCAGACTTTCCTGACATCTATCACGCTCTTCCCTGACTTTATCTAGCGTGCTTTCCCGAATTTTGCATTTCTATTTTTAGCATTACATCCTTTAATTAATAATTTTTTATATATTTTGCCCCTTTTTTTACAAATAATAATATAATAAAATTAATATATACAAGAATCTTATTTGACATCACTGGATTCTAACAAAAACCATGTTTGATAATAATTTAGGATAAAATTAAGCCTATTTCAACTGCACAAGATAGGCTCATAAAGAACACATTTTAAAATTATTTATAAGGTTGAATGAGAAAATGAAAATAAAACAATTTCTATACTTAGGTTCAAACAGCAAATATTTTCTTGATTTTACCGCAAAATTCAATTTTTCTTGCATTTCCCTGACCTTTCTTCAATTTCTGCTAATTTCCCTGACTTTTTTCCCCAAATCCCTGACTTTCCAGGTCTGTAGAAACCCTGATTTAACTGTTAACATCGTAAACAAAAGAATAACAATAGAGGCGGGTTAAAAGCAGAGTAACTTACGGCGAGAGAGTCCAGTGCGTCTTGAACAAGAGGAAGCTTCCTCCAGTCTCCACGTGCCTGCAGTTCAGGCTGCACCAGGGAAGGGGGTGCTTTCAGTCCGGCCAGGGACGCAGCAAGGTACAACAGCTTGTCCCTTGTAAGGCGCATCAGCGCTCGCTCAGCCTGGAAAACGAAAAGAGAAGAGACACATCACTAAGGTGACCCTATTTTCGAACGTAGAATTGAGGACATGTCCCCCAATTCTGAAATAAAATCGGGGACATTTTTATAATTAGTGAAATAATTAATAATAATCTAATTAAGAAACAATGTAATTATGAAAAATTGTCCTCAATTGCTTCTTTATATTTTGCGGACAAATCTTAAAAAAAACCCACAGAAATTGGGGACTGTCCTCGAAAATTGAGGACGTTATGTTCCCCTTACACATCACCGCATGATACTGCAGACAGAGCTCTGGTGAATACGTGATCAAAAATTTTTCCAAACTTCGAAACAACTGGTCGGAGGGGGGGGGGACAAAGCGTTCTCTTTCCGCAGGGATCGATGCAACGAAATTTGGGTCCGTTGTGTCCAGCCCCCTTCACAAAATCATCATAATCGATTAAAACGTTCCCATCACAAAATACAATCGATTAAAACGGCTAATTCACAAAAGTATAATCGATTAAAACAACCTTTCGTTGGCATTTTACTGGATATCTGAATTTGTTTTGTGAATTATTTTAAGAAAAAAAAGGGACTTTTACAAAAAAAATTTGGTATGAAAATTCACAAAAGTAAATGTTGATAAATTCACAGAAATGGACAGTTTTCACAAAAAGAGATGTTGAAAATCACAAAAATTGAACCCTGGAAAAAAATTCCTGGATCAACTCCAGTTTCGCAAATGCAGCTTGATGTCAGTGGGAAAAATACAGACATCTATAAGACTGTTGCTGTAAAATACAACATTTACTATTGCCGGAAAAATAATTTTAGTCTTGCTTGAAATTTACCCTATAATTAGGATAAACGTAAAAATAAAATGTGCGAGAAAGATCGTATTTCTGTAAAAAATAAATTATTTATAAAATCCTTGCTTTAAAATTTAAACATATATGAATCTTATATTTAGGCTAATATGTAACTAAAAACATGTAGAAAATATAGTTGCTTGAATTTAATGTTAAGTTTTGACGAAAATTATGACTTTGCAGTATATAATTGCATTGCTTAAATACGCTTAATAACTATTGTGGAATAGGAATGAAATTCTGTTAATTTTTTTATTAGTATTCGATTTCATGCAGCCTCAAAAAGTCTACTAGTGTTATGGCTTTTTCAAGAATAAATAATGAAAATTTTTGCCGATTTTTGTTTTGCAGCTGAATCAGATAATTTTAGAGACATAAGGAAAAAAAAAAATATTTTTTTTCACGAGCTTTCCATTTCCTTTTACACGTGAATAATACAAAAGAAAGGTGAGAAAATTCAAAGAAAATAAATTAACCATGCAAGCACGGTTGTGTTTTGGATATTTCTTCTTTACAGTATTTTTTTTTACAGTATTACTAATTTTTTTTTCAATTCTAAAATAAATGTTCGCTTATCAATATTAATCAATTTCGGTTTATTTCTCTATTTTAATGTTTTCATGTTTGTAATGACTGCATTTTTGTTACCCACCTCACAATTCATGAGTAACAAATATTTTTTTAGATGCTCATAAAAACATATTACGTCTTTAAAGGGTTTTGGGTACACATAGCAACAAAAATATATTGGATGTTTAAATTCAAAGAGAAATAAGGAAATTTTATATAATTCCTGTGAACACTCATAAAATGTTTTCATACAAATAACAAAAAGTTATGCATAATAAGTATACGGATAAACTTTTCCAAAAGAAAAGCGAAAACATCGCGGAACACAATACCTTAAAAAAGATAAAGCGAGTTTTTGTAAAGAAATTTAATTATCCTCATGTTTGGTGTAAATTACTGTAAAATCAAAGAAAATAGCATTTGATGCTTATAGGGATGGTGGGCTATGACATTACCAAAAATCCAGCAAAAATTAGAATTTTTTCTTTGATGTATTAATATTCTATGATACTATATCTGAGACAAAAAACTTAAGATACTCACATTTTTTACTAACTTAATTAGTAAAAAATGTGAGTATCTCAAATGGCCCTTTAAGAGTCCGAAAAAAATGCCTTTTGTGCAAAATGAATATTTTTCGCAGTTTTGTGTCTTTAAAGTGTCACTTGCGATCCAATTTTTAAAGAAATCTTACAAAATTCATTGCAGAGACTCAAGATGCATATAAAAATAAATTTTCTTATCCATTTTAATTTTGGTGGTTATTAAGATTACAAAAGTTCAATATAAGCTTATATAAACATAAAAAATTTGTGAAAATTCTGTGTTAACGTATAAAAATACTTCGTAAAATTTTACTTTTCAATGAATCTCTAAATTAAAAAGAAAATTTATCTGGAATTTTTGAATAATAACAAGATGAAGAAAAATTAAAAATTGGTGCACAAGAGACATTTTTTAAGAATTCCAAGTTTTTTAATTTAAATTTTTAAAAAAGTAAGTTTTTAGTTTTTTTAAGTATTTAATTTTTCTATACTTCAAAGCATACCTACAAAAATTCACAATTTTTGTTCAAAAATTAAAAAGAAAACTTTTGTAACGTCCACCATCCCCTTAAGAGTATGAAAATATTGACTAGAAAAGAAAACAATGAACTGAGTGTCTTAAACACATTTTTAACAAAATCTTGAAATGAAATATTATACAGAGCTAGCAGCAACATATAAAAATATTTAAAGGTTCCAAAATATAGGATCATAAAAAAAATCAGCTTTAAATGTACACACTATACATTTTAATACTTTGATTCCATGAATTTTCGGTCTGTTGAATGACACTTTAATGCATACAAATACTGTTTTAACGTTTACTGTGACGACTGCAGTTTTCATTACCCTAGCCTCACTCTAAAGAAGAGTTATCTTATTTTTGGATTCGTGAATAATGAATATTTAACCACACCTCCCCGCAAAAAAGTATAAATAAAAATAAAATTACATTTTTGAATTGTTTTGGGGTACACATACAGCTACACAAATATATTGCATCTTTAAATACTAAAAGAAAGAACATAGATGTAGAGGAATATTAAATAATTTTTGCAAATTCTAATAAAATATGTTCAAACACAACTGCCAGCATGCTTGGGAAAAAATCCAGAAGGTTTACACGGAATACTGAAATTTTGGGTACCTAGTACATATAGAGTTCGGAATCATTTTTTTAAATTCCGCAATTTCAGCTAATAATTCAGCTAAGGTCCGTAATTTCAGCTAATAGATAAATATAAGTCAATTACTTCATTGACAGAAAATCATAATTTTTGCCGTTTGTGCAAAAAGAAAAATATAATAGCAAATACTTAACGCACTTTCCAATTCTTAATATTCAAGTTTATCAAATAATAATTTATTTATTTATCCCATGAATCATTTTTAAAAATCTGTTCAAAGGAGTATGTTCAATGAAAGAGAAATTTCCCAGGAACCCGAGCCGAGCACAATCGTGAATTTCCGTCCTAGCCCGGTTAGGGCGAAGTCCGTCTCATCTCTAGTGCCTAGAAGGAAGGTAACCGCGATTTATATACAAAAGAAAAAAAAAAGAATAATAATAATAATAAACAGTTAAAATTAATCTGGCAGATTTGATAGTATTATTTACATGCATTTACTAGAAACATTTATTTTAAAAAAAGTATTTGCGGCTTACACTGGACAGATTCTTGCCTTAATTACAGTGCTTTGCAATGGTGTTTACTCGCGGTAATAGTCGCATTCCCGTTTTGAAGCAGAAAAAATTCCTTTACAGTTACAATATTATGTAGTAGATTTTCCCTGCATAATAGTCGCACTTACGACTTTCACCATGAAAAATAGGCAAAAAAAGTGCGACTTTTACGTGCGTGAACACGGTAATTTTAATCAAAAATAGTAAAAATTTTTATAACAAATTCTGCCACCTTATCAGAAAGTTTTTTTTTGTTTCATCAGGTATTACCAATAAATATTCCACAAACATTCGTGTAAATTTGAACGAAAAAATCAATTTCAATTTGAAAAAAAAAAAGATAATCATAAAAGTATTTCACTATCCCAAATCTGTAAAAAATTAAATAAATATGGAATAAAGATCAACTTTTTTAATCCTAAGGCATTGCAGATTTAAATTAATGAATGCTAAATAATAATAATAATAATAATTTTCAAGAAGGATGGGAAAAGATAAAAATTGGAATGACTGAACTTAATACTTTCAGAGCAATTCTCCGCTTTGATCAAAGCAAAGTGCATGTCCATTGAATACTTAAAGAAAAAAAAAAGTAATTTTTTTGCAAGAAAAATTTATGTGAATACTTATATTATAATACTATTTATTTTTTATTATTTTTTCAAAATTTCATTATTAATTTAAAACCATAACTCATACTATGATCATGCAATTATTTATCTTTGCTGCAAAAACGTTCTATCAATATTTCATTTAAGTACCCGCAATCGTACATGAAATCATACTTATGCTGAAACTTAACCTAAAAATAGGTTTAAACTACGCCTAAATACTACACCTAGTAACACACATTAACTGCAGCTAGTTACTAACAGTAACTTCACCCTTCCAGACCTGACAAAGTATTTTCTCTTTCAATCAAAAATTGAAATCTTTTTATACTAGAGATTAAATTTGTAATTAAAAAACCAAATAAAATCGTTTATTAAATTACCCATGAAAAATTCGTTCCCCCCTCCCCTTATTTGAACAAATTAGGACTTCCAACCCGTACGATAGCATTACCTAATTTCCGTGTCCTCAACTGTAGACGCCTGAAAGACTTCATATTTTATTCAGGTTCCCCGATTTATAACTTAAAAATACACTTGTACCAAATTTTTAACTTAAAAGCAAGTTTTAACTGCCTCCACCACCCACCCCCCCAACCTAAAAAATAAAATAAAATAATATAAAAAAATTGGCAAAAGCTGTTTTTTTTTTTATTATTATGGTGGTTGGAAAGATTCGAACTATGTCGAACTGTGACTGACTACTAGAGCACTCAGATTACAGCAAGTACTAAAAAAAAAAAAAAAAATGATAACCTAATTGTTCACCAGGTTCACTCTACTTAAAATGTCAAAAACTGTTTGCTCACTTACCCTAAGGCGGAAAAGAACTTGGCTGGGGTTAGATGCAAAATTAGACATGACGATAATGATAGATTTTCTCAAGTAAGAACGCAGAAATAACTCAAGAGAGAATTTCCAGAGAATGAAATCGTCTGAAGTTAACCTTTATATAAACTCTCATGTACCCCCCCTCTGCGCACGCTCTGTAATTACAACATCTGTCCTAGTGTTGTTATAAACAAACTCCACCCTTTTCGTCTGCTTATGGACAAGAGTAATAAAAAAAAAAAGTCGCGTTTGAAAATTCTGCCTGACAAACCCAGTTGGTTATCCGGTACGTCAATCTAAACAGATCATTTCGTCCAAGAAGCCCTTCGATTGCGGATGATAGCCAGCTCATTTGATGCGGACCAAATTCCAGGGAAGGGATATGAAACAACCACCGATAATGTTCAATCGTCTGCCAGATGAGCCAGCCTCAGTTAATTTTCAGGCTTGTGGAAGGTCAAGGGCAAATGAAGGTCTTTTTTAGACCCACAGAGGCTGCTTATTGATGTAAATTTTTTTAAACAGTGGTGTTAAATAAGATTGCCAGAAGAAATAAATGGTACAAGAGCAATGGTTGAGGGAACCAAAACGTGCCTACTTAATTATCACTATCATTATTATTATTATTATTATTATTATTTCCATTATCTGGCTGAGGGACCAACACTTCACATGGGAAGTTTAGAAAAAAAATCTTATAAATAATGATTTAGAGAACAGCCTTTAAAAAATCTAGAGGAGCAGCAGCGTAAGAAACATTCTAGCTATAAAAATTCGACTTTAAATTTCACTGACACAGAATCCGCAGTAAATTATATACAGTGGAATCTTTTCACTGGGAAGGAACTTTTCTGCAGGAAAAAGCTTCCAGGAACATTTTACTTCATTTAATAAACTGGCTTTATAACAAGGCTGACAAGAAATTGACCACTTAACCCTTTCAGTGCGGGGGGGGGGGGAGGTGACGTCTGCGTAAGTCTTCGTACCTGCCGCCCCACCATGGTCGAGTGGATAAGACGCTGAACATGCAGATGGCTGGTGAAGGTTACGGGTTCGGGCATGGCCTATCGATCGGCTGTCGATCTAATGGTCTGCAGTTTCGGTCCTTTTTCTCCTGATCTAGCGTGAATAAACCTCTTAAAAAGTCCTCCGACCAAGGCATCTCCCCCCCTGTAAGCAGATGCTCCTCGCGCAGGCTTATCATGACCCAAAAAAACTCAAACGGTGCATCTGCCGCTGCCGACCGCAATGCGAGCGGTTTGGTCTTGGGTTCGAATCCCTTTAGCCCATAGATGTAATCGTACTGCGATCATAGGCGTAGAGTTATATGGGCCCGTGGGGCTCGAGCCCCCCCAATAAATTGTGAATAGGGGCTGAGCCCACCCAATAATTTACCACTAAATACAGAAAACTAATTTATGCTAACGTAAAAAAAAAGTATTCACGCCATTTACAAACGTTTAAAAAAAACCTTTACTTTAAAATTTTTTCTTCTTTTGATTTCAATAATGATTTAGTATTCATTGTGACGCCATTTAACACATAATGTTACTATAAGCTGCCCTCGCCAGGCTCTGGTAAATTAAAATCAGATTATGCAATCATAGGCGTAGAGTTATATGGGCCCGTGGGGCTCGAGCCCCCCCAATAAATTGTGAATAGGGGCTGAGCCCACCCAATAATTTACCACTAAATACAGAAAATTAATTTATACTAACATAAAAAAAAGTATTTCACGCCATTTACAAACGTTTAAAAAAACCTTTACTTGGACTTTTAAAAATTTTCTTCGTTTGATTTCAATCATGATTTAGTATTCATTGTGACGCCACGTAACACACAATGTTACTATAAGCTGCCCTCACCAGGCTCTGGTTCATTAAAATCAGATTATGCAATGTAAAGTATGAAATAAAGAAAAGTTCAGATGTGTCTAAAATGCACTATCTCATCGAAAATGTTTTTTTTTCCTCCTTTGGATTTTTTACACTGCTTCTATCTATTTTTAACTTATAACATGGTAGGAAGATACTAACATGGATACTTACCCTACATAGGTATAGAATTCTATAGACCCATAGAGCTCGAGCGCCTCCAATAATTTACTTATATATAGTAAGTCATAGCTGCCAACTACTACGGAATATAATTAACCATTTTTTTGTAAACAATATATTTTTTAATTATTTTTTTTAAATAGTAACCAGCTCGCGCGCGCAGCACAAAAATTTTGCTATATTTTAAGCGGAAAAATCATGTAGAAAAAGTGGTTATATATATTCCATGGTAGTTGGCAGCTATTACTAAGTTATATGTACGTGAATCAGTGGCGTAGCCAGAAATTTTTCATGGGGGAGTTACGACTTCTGCAACTCACATATATCTATACGGGTGTATGATAAGGGAGTGAAAAATATACATTTTGTATGGAAAAAAATTCCTCATGGGGGGGTTATGACCCCCCTAACCCCCCCCCTTGGCTACGCCACTGACGTGAATATATGTGGTTGTGGGGCCCGTCCCCCCCAATAATTTTGAAAACTTTACGCTTATGTATGTATTGTGAAGTATGACATGAAGAAACGTTCAGATGTGTCTAAAATGCACTATCTCATCGAAAATGATTTTTTTTTTCTCCTTTGGATTTTTTACTTTGCTTCTATTTTAACTTATAACATGGTAGGAAGATACTAACATGGATACTTACCTTACATAGGTGTAGAATTCTATGGACCCATAGAGCTCGAGCGCCTCCAATAATTTACACTTATATATAGTAAGTCATAGCTGCCAACTACTACGGAATATAATTAACCACTTTTTGTAAACAGTATATGTTTTAATAATTTTTTTCAATATAGTAACCAGCTCGCGCGCGCAGCGCAAAAATTTTGCTATATCTTAAGCCAAAAAATCACGTAGAAAAAGTGGTTAATTATATTCCGTAGTAGTTGGCAGCTATGAGTAAGTTATATGTACGTGAATCAGTGGCGTAGCTAGAAATTTTTCATGGGGGGTGGGGGTGGGGGTTACGCATTCTGCAACTCACATATATGTATACGGGTGTATGATAAGGAAGTGAAGAATGTATACATTTTGTATGGCAAAAAATTCCTCATGGGGGGTGGTTATGACCAGTAGCGGATCCAGGGGAGGGGCTAGGGGGCTTCAGCCCCCCTCAAAAGAGATTGCTCATGGGTAACATTCTGCTTTATTATACACTTTAAATAGCTAAAATAATCATATTTTATTACTTAGCCCCTCCCAAAAGCCTAATACATTGGTATAGACTAAAATTTTGATTTATAGTACATTTTAATTGGGTGAAATAAGCTTTTAAAAAAATTTAGCCCCTCTCCAAAAAAATTGCTGGATCCGCCACTGGTTATGACCCTCCTAACCCCCCTTGGCTACGCCACTGACGTGAATACATGTGGTTGTGGGGCCCGGCCCCCCCCAATAATTTTGAAAACTTTACGCTTATGGGTGCGAGTTTCAGCAGGATTAATGGAAAGATCATATCAAGTATTTTACAGCAGTCTGGACGATTATATGCAAATTTATTCATGAAATAGCTGTATAGCAGGTAATTGGGATTTAAGAGCCACAAAGCTTAAAATTCGTGAAGTCGTCTTCGGAAGATTTAAACGCATTTTAGCTCGCATAATCCTTAGCTTTTTGGCTTTTACCTAGATCAAATAATAACAATATATTCAATCGAACTGAGTTATGACAATAGTTTAACGATGAAGACAATTTTAGTTTTAAATATGAGTGTTCATTGTATCCAGGATTGATACAAAAAGGTCTTTCGATTTTAATTTCCTTTGTTAAACCTACGTTTTCTCGTTTCATCCGGGCTCGCAGTAACCGAGTTCGACTCTATTCATCCTTATTTTCTTTGAAAATAGACACTGAGGTATTTCATTGACTGTGCAACGCGATACCTTTACTTTTCTTTTTATGAATTTCTTCGGAAATTGCCACACATAACTTAAAAATTTGAAGATCGAAGTTCGGAAATGTCTGCTACTAAACAATATAACTAAAAATTTGGGAAAAGGATGCTAATATAGCTTACGCATCGATTAATATTTCATATAATTTAGAAAAAGTTAATATTACGAAGTCTTTTTCGGTAATCTCTCTCTCTTAAAGCATAAGGGGCCATAGTTCATCCGGAGTGAATTTCAATCTTCCAAATCTGAAGATTCAAGCATAAACAAAAACGAAATTACTGGTGCCTGGTTCGAAACCAGGTCGCGTCCGTCGACCTAACCGTTCGGATTTTCCCGTGGTTTTTCTCCGAAACTTCGATTAAATGCGGGTTAGGATCCCTTAGAAAGTCCCTCACGGAAGGTAATCCAACCCCCGGCCTAGATCCCTAGCGTAGATAATTGGCCGTAACCCACATTTCCATGACAGAACCTAACTTTTTTAAAAAGTTAAACAATGAATTAAAACCAATATAAAAAGGTTGCAAAATAGTAAAATAGCAAAATTGATCAAATACTTATGATACTAAAATTTCCATAGGCTGTGATTTGAAAGACAACGTGCGAGAATAACCTGAATTATCTCATTAGTTCCGAAATTTGAAATGAGATTTCTAAAAGTCTGTCACTAAATGCATCATCCCTTCACTCCAAATATTAGGAATATTGATTGGTAAGCTTCGTTAGCTGTGCATATTATTCATGAGAAAACAGCACTGATCTCTTTGTCAACAAGTTGCGTTTGCGCTCGATGAAAAGGCAGAATGCAGTTTTCATATTTCTGACGAAAATCTCCTCCAACGAGTTACGACCTAAACCTTTTACAACATTTCAAAAACTAATTTTCAGGCCAACTCCAGTGATGGGATCTACAAAGCTGAAATGTGTTGTTCTTGAAGAGCATTCCTACAGTTAATTGGATGGATGCATTTGGCCTCTCCGTAAGGTGAATTATTATGTCTATTCTGAATTTATTATTATCTAGATAATCAGAGATCAGCACTTCCCCTATGTAATAATATCATCAACACTTAGATAACTGTAACCCGACTTTAAAATAATTCATGCCTATTTTCAATACGCATTTAAGCTTAAGAGATCAATATTTTCAAATATTAACACAAAATGTGCCTATATTGAAACAAGTTTTAGACTTCGTATCGGAAATGAACAATTAATTCACAAAGTTTGTCCGTTTCTTTCCAAATAATGTGCTTTTTGACAGGTTTCGAACTCTAACAGATTAAACCAAATAAAGTATATTACAGGGATTGATACAGTGTGGTGAAGTTTTTTTACGGTTACATATGTTTTAAAATTTTATAGATTATGCATCTAAACGAGGATGCATTGATTTTAGTCCTTCACAAACCTAGGCGATGTGCAGTTGGATACACTAATATTAAATGGTGGATAAAACATAGATGTCTGTAAAATAATGCACGGGATAAGTATAAACAAAAAACATAAAATTTGATTTTTTTTTTAGCACCATTTGATTTTACCGTTTCGGCTAAAGATCCTGTAAGGGACAATGGCAAACGTAAATAGATAAGACTGGTAAACAAGACAAGAAGTTAAAGATCTCAGTATCCAACTTACCATTGAAAACTTCATGTACTAACCTGCAGTATTCGTGCACGACACTGTGGTTGTTAACTTTCTCTCAATGGTTGTTAGTAGCTTTTCAGAGATGCCTGCATTCAGAAATGCCCTACCTTCTGGTGAGAATCCTAGTAATGAAGAAAATCACCGGGAAAATCCCATTTTCCTTCTGGGCAAAAAGAAGAACGCAAAATACATGTATATTATGATTTGTTTGAAATTGCGCCATTCCCATCAAGATCTGTACTCGAAAAAAAAATATTATGCAAACAATTTCTTTACAAAAAAAAAAAAAAAAAAAAAAAAAAAAACACTCTTTTCATCCTTTCATACGACTTTTGATTGGCCTTGCAAAATCTTGAGAACCCGCAAATTGTGTAAATACCTTTTATACACGATCATGTGCATATTGCGTATGCTCCATTATTTTTCAATAAAAGAGTTAAATTAAGCTATTGTCTGTGATATAAATTGGTTGTATTACCCAATTTCAACTCTAAATATACTAAAACCTATTTTCACTATTTATTTTAAAAGATATGTTCCTTATTTTATTTGAAAGAAAAAGTATTCATTAATATATACATGTACTACAACTCTAAAAACTGACGTAAATTTTTGAAAATTATGCACTGATATTATTTTTTACATGTCTAGCAAGGAAGCTTAAAAGAGAATATCGGCTCGCTACAGATATAGTGTTAACGAGGTGAAAAGTAGTACTTATGTATTTAATGCTGCTGTTTTTGTAATATGAGTCTTTTTTATATAGTTGATTAAGTAAACGCTTGAAAAAACTCAATTCACTCCAAAGGAACTAAAATAGCCCTGAAAGATTTAAAACCAGAACAAACGTGTCCCTGTTTTACACCCTCCGAAGCGAATTTAATTATCTTTTTTAAGCGTGACGTTGGTTATTTTATTTCTTAAACTGAAAATATAAAAATATTTGTATTTCAAAAATCTGAGGAACAGTTACGCTGATATGTTCAAACATACGGCACTTTGATTATACTCACACATCTACAACTATCTATGAACATATCAATGTTTAAGTAAATAATAAAATTAAACTCATTTGATTGCTCTATTGATAGGAAAATGCATATAAAAAGTTTTTCATATTAATAATGCAGTGCATTATACTTTTTCGAAAACTTAATTATTTTATGCATTAAGCAATATTTTATCCCCCCCCCCCAAAAAAAATAATTCAATTGGAATAAAACAATCTATACCTGTCAGTAGTAATTATATGCATTTTGAATTGATGCTTATTTTTATCATACAATGACAGGAAATTTAACTAATATTTCAACATCTGTTCTTAAACAGGAACTATTAAGTACTTCATGAAAACAAACCAGGATATCTTTTATTTTCTGAGTGAATTCGAATTAAACTGATATATTCTACCTGTCCTGACCATAATTACTTTTATCCGTCGCATTAAAAAAAAGCATGTACGTTGGAAAACTTTCACAAAAAATCTGGAGTGACTCCACTCGACTTTCCGAACACTTACGATTAAGATCATGACCAAGCACTTAAATAAATTTTAATCGATGAATCATTCAAACATATATACCAAATTGAAACTCAATGCACCGTTTAAACGCTTGCGCACTTTCAAGAATTTCTCCCCATATGCCATTATGCCGTAACATAAAAGAAAGTTTTGTCGTAGCCCTGTAGGAGAACTATAAGTCCTATACACACCAAAATCAATACCGGTCTTACGATGGTGGTTTGTAACATGTATACCGAATTTGAGCTCAATCGAATCTACCGTTTAAACGCTAGCGCACTTTCAAGAAATTCCCCCCATAGGCCATCATGTAAAAGAAATCGTTGTCGTAGCCCTGTAGAAAAACTATAAGTCCTATACACACCAAAATCAATACCGGTCTTGCGACGGTGGTTTATGACATATATATCCAATTTGAGCTCAATCGAATGCTCCGTTCAGGAGCTATCGTGTTCACTCACATACACATAAACACACATACACACACACACACATACACACATACATACATACATCTCGTAAAAATAGCATAAATGGATTCAGAAGCCCTCAAAACGTGTAAAAACACCAAAATCTCGAAGTCGATTTTTTTCATGATTACAATACTTTCCTTACATGGTACATGTTCGGAAAGTAACAATGCCATTTACTTGATCCACATTTTCTGCTGCATTTAGAACTTCCGATTATTATTGAACATACGGAATCACTCGTTAGAGCAGCTCCTATTTATCTTCAAACAGTACAAGTGTTTAGCGTCTCAGAAGCTAATTTTCAAGACGTTTTAACATGAATGGAAAAGTTAACTTATAATAAGAGGGAGAAAAGCAGTTTTAGACGCTCATTAATATTTAATGAGAGTTTAAAGGGTTTAGGAAATGGAATTTCTAATGTGAGTGGCAAACTATGTCATGTCTAGCGTTCTCTCAGGGCCGACTTGGTTAGGTCACCAGAAATAGAAATCTCGTCCATTCCTTAAAACTTCCTCCAACGTATTTAAATTAATACTCGATAGTATTTAACCCTTTGAGGCGTAACCCTTTCCCAATGCTGAAAAAAGGGCATCGCTCGACTTAACGACCAGCAAGATGGCGGACGATCAAAACTTTCATCGCGTGCCACAGATCTAGACACCCTTTTTTTGACGACAGCTGGCTGTGCCCGCACAGCCTGTCGTCAAAACAAAAGTCTCTAGATCTGTGTCACGCGATGAACGTTTCGATCGTCCGCCATCTTGCTGGTCGTTAAGTCGAGCGATGGCAACGGCTGCCCTTTTTTCAGCATTGGGCAATCGATCCAGCTGTTCTCGCATTCTTCCATTTTTCAGCAGATGTCAGTGCTGTTAAAAATAATCGTGACCATTTTTTTTACGGGAAATGGCGTGCTAAAAAGTAAAGGGTTCTCGTGGAGCTATGTCACCCGCAACTATTTTTATAGAAATCAAATCTATTCTTCGTGACTGGCAACAGTCAAAATGTCAGAGTTTGGTGTTCCCAGAGCGGGAACACTGTGCGTTAAAGGGTTAAAACTTCCTCCAACGTATTTAAATTAATACTCGATAGTATTTAAGAAAACTTTTAAATTTGCTTTGTAGACATGTGTTTAAATGAAAGAATAAAATGTGTGTAAAAAAATTTGTTCTTTTAAAATGAAGTATTTTTTACAGTGGCTACTGGCAAAACCGAGTATTGACTGGAATTACTATGTCATATACAAATGGATTCCATTAAACAGAACAAAAAACTCACGAGAGTTCGTTCACGTGTTCCTAAAATTGATAAATCTTTCTCTTACATTTGCAAAACATACTTATTTTTACTTTCCAAATATGTACCATGTAAGGGAAGTATTGTAATCATGAAAAAATTCGACTGTGAGATTTTGGTATTTTTACAGGTTTTGAGGTCTTCTGAATTCCCTTATGCTACTTTTATGAGATGTGTGTGTGCGTGTGTGTGAGTGAACATGATAGCTCCTAAACAGTGCATTCGATTCAGCTCAAATCTGGTATCTATATTATGGACCACCGTCGCAAGACCGGCATTGATTTTGGCATGGTTAGGATTTATAGTTTTTTTACAGGGCTATGAAAAGGATTTGTTTTACATTATGTTAAATGGACGGAAATTCCTGAAAGTACGCTAACGACTAAACGTTGACAGCGAATGAGCACAAATTTGGAATGCACATAAAAGCTTACGCATAAGCGTAAAGTTTTCAAAATTATTGGGGGGGCCGGGCCCCACAACCACATATATTCACGTCAGTGGCGTAGCCAAGGGGTTAGGGGGAGTCATAACCCCCCCATGACGAATTTTTTTCCATACAAAATGTATATTTTTCACTCCCTTATCATACACCCGTATACATATATGTGAGTTGCAGAAGTCGTAACTCCCCCATGAAAAATTTCTGGCTACGCCACTGATTCACGTACATATAACTTAGTAATAGCTGCCAACTACCATGGAATATATATAACCACTTTTTCTACATGATTTTTCCGCTTAAAATATAGCAAAATTTTTGTGCTGCGCGCGCGAGCTGGTTACTATTTAAAAAAAATAATTAAAAAATATATTGTTTACAAAAAAAATGGTTAATTATATTCCGTAGTAGTTAGCAGCTATGACTTACTATATATAAGTAAATTATTGGAGGCGCTCGAGCTCTATGGGTCTATAGAATTCTATACCTATGTAGGGTAAGTATCCATGTTAGTATCTTCCTACCATGTTATAAGTTAAAAATAGAAGCAGTGTAAAAAATCCAAAGGAGGAAAAAAAAAACATTTTCGATGAGATAGTGCATTTTAGACACATCTGAACTTTTCTTTATTTCATACTTTACATTGCATAATCTGATTTTAATGAATCAGAGCCTGGTGAGGGCAGCTTATAGTAACATTGTGTGTTACGTGGCGTCACAATGAATACTAAATCATGATTGAAATCAAACGAAGAAAATTTTTAAAAGTCCAAGTAAAGGTTTTTTTAAACGTTTGTAAATGGCGTGAAATACTTTTTTTTATGTTAGTATAAATTAATTTTCTGTATTTAGTGGTAAATTTTTGGGTGGGCTCAGCCCCTATTCACAATTTATTGGGGGGGCTCGAGCCCCACGGGCCCATATAACTCTACGCCTATGAGCTCACGGTCACATGACCTGCATAGATTTTGATGTGTGTAGAGCTGATAGTTTGTTCACAGACTTGCAAAAAATAATTCTCAGACATTACCGCCTAAGGACGCAAATCATTTAAAGTGAGCTAGTGTCTAAATGGTTCATTTGATTGGTATCAAATTAAGTATGAATGTTATAGGTCGCTGTCTTACATTCTGCATAAATTTTAGCGAGTGTACCCCCAACAGTTTTTTATAGGTCTACAAAAAAGTATTCTTATACACTGCGGCTTATACACCAAATCATTTTGAGTGCTCTATTGCCTGAACACTAGATCCGATTCAGTTGAATGAAATTTATTTATCCGCTTGGTAAAGATCAAATGTTCGGAAAGTCGAGTGAAGTGAAGATTTTGTATTTTCTCATACTTCAAAATTGTCAATGATACGACAAATAGTTTTGTCATAATTTCTTGGTGGTGCAGTTAGCTTATTAGACGAGTAAACATCATAACTGAATTTTTTTTTTCTTTTTTCGACAGAACTTAACACAGATAAGTCTTCATTTCTGCTTAAGTACTTTATATATCAAACTTTCAATTTCATATTTGTGTAAAGATTTGTAGACTGAAGTCTGTTACGATTAATAAATACTGTTTACACCGTATTGAGGACTCGAAAATGCTTTCATAATACTTTCTATCAAAGTTTAAAAGTGTTTGTGATTTCAGATTGTCCGTCTGTCTGCCTGTCCGTACGTGCTCTAGCTGTCTTTATGGGCATTGATTATTAAGAACTTTATATATGTTATATCTATGCCCTGTACAATGCACATTATTGAAAATGGTGTATTTAATACACACAGTTCTTTTATAGAAACACTCCAAAAAATTACAATTTGCTACGCTTAAGTGGTTTTAAGCCTATTTTAGAGAAATTTTTATCTATTCCAAACAAAAATGTGACACATTATGGTAAGAATTAGACGACTAATGCTCAAAATCTAAAATAGCGTATGTATTTTTTATAGTTCTTTTACAGGAGCACTTAAAAGAATTTCAAGACTGTTTTTGGTTTATGGCAGTTTAAAGATAATCCATTTTAAGTGCAATACAACAAGTATATAAACATTTATCACAGTTATATAACTATTCATTTAAAGGATAGAAATAAATTTGAAGTATTTTTACAGGATCTCGCGAAACTGAATTAATAGTAATATACAGTTGTTTTCTAAGGTTATCTTCAAAATCTCGACAAGCTGATACATCTCAAAATTTGACACAAGAAAGGCAGATGTGTTGGAAAGTGTTCCATAATTAATGCTTTCAGCACGATTTGTGTTTTTTTTTTAAGTAAAATTCTCAAGACGTATTACTAAACTGAATTTTCAATATCAAACCTCATATTTCTCACACTCTTTTGTCAAATTAATTATCCTAATTAAGTTGCCTGGCACAAATTAAAAATGTAATGAAATTAAAATGCTATAATGAAAGCGCATGAACCACATGCTAAAAATCAAGTTAAAAGAGACTTCTAGCCAGCGAGTTCGGAAAATCTGAATGTTATTGCCGTATAATTTCGCTGTTTTATTAGTTTGATACCAATATTCAGACTTTTAATGATGTGGATTATGAGGAGGTATTTCCGAATGTCATAGTTTTGTGATGCATTTCACAGAATAGAGGAAGTGTTAATGAAAGTTAATGAACGATTTCCAGATATCACATTTCTCAAAGTGTTTTCAACAGTTAATTTGCAAGGGTCATTAAAAAGTTTATATATACATTTCCAATTTTCCTTTTTTCCCCCGATTTGTTTGTCCAAACGGCACTAGTACATTACCTTGGATCTGGGGTCGCCGAATGTGATCGCCAGTGGCGTAGCTAGAAATTTTTCATGGGGGGGGGGAGTTACGACTACTGCATCTCACCTATATGCATACATGTGTGTGATAAGGGAGTGAAGAATATACATTTTGTATGGCAAAAAATTCCACATTGGGGGGAGGGGGGGTTATGACCCCCCTAACCCCCCCTGGCTACGCCTCTGGTGATCGCCATTTGTGAGTGGAAGCCAATTGGCAATCATCATTACCCTTAAGGGCATCAAAAGAACCCAAGTTTATGCTGGGAATCTGACATGGACTCACAGCGTGCAATGTTAACAAAAGTGGTTAAGTTGTATCCTTTCTATGTAAAATCGTTGAACCATAATTTTTTGCTTAAACTGATCGATGAAATAAAATCACGGTGGGATATTTCTCCATAGAAAGAATGCAGCTAATTTAACACTATTGTATGGTGAAGCACTGAACTACTTTATGGTGTAGCAGAATGGCGCATCAAGGCTGTAGCTCGAAGAAACAAAATTTGCTCCTTGGTCTCGGTAACGCAAATTAAATTAAAATAACCGCACCAGTCACGAAATTATTCAGGATTTTTCCGCATAAGCTGCACTGAACGATGTAATAAATGAAAAAAATCTGTGATTTTCCTGAATCTTTAAAAAATTTGTTAAACTTGGAACTGCATCGCAAAATCTTTTGAAGAGTAGAACGTCTTGCAAAATTTTCGACTTTGCAGAGTTTTTTTCTGAAAGTTTCATGACTGATACATTTTTTATCCTTTAATACAGCGTCTAGTACAGCTTGTGGAAGAGACATAATAAACATTTTCAAGTGTTTTAATTTATTTGTATTTATGTACGAAAATCACATGATTTTTGCAAATTACACCGTTAACCACTAAATCACCCGGGCGACCAATTTTTTTAGTTTTTAAGTTGTTAGTTAACCCATTAAACGCCGCTATGAGAATCACATAGAAATTTTTAAATGTATATACATATTTTACATACATTGCATGCCTCTATTATAGAACAGTTGAATTTTTTTTTTAACTCAAAGCATTTAGGAAATATAGCATGTTCCCGTAGAGCTTTGGCGTGTTATGGGGATAAATGTCTTTCTCCATTTTGGATACAGCAATTCTTTTTTTACACAGATGATGTTCAAAACTGTATATATAAAGTAATTATTTTTGTTGTTGATACTATAATGTACGAAATAACCAGCCTGCGAAGTGCCAAACATTTCTTTATTGTTGAACGGTAGCAAAATCAATCTGGAATGCTATGAATTATGACTTGGAGCGGAGGCCCAAAAAGGGTCAGGCACCGCGACTATGGGTCTATTGTATCATCCCCAAGCAATATGGAAAAGGCCCTACGAAAAGAGCCCAGTAGCAGATGCGAACATCAGCATAGATCTAATTGACATTTTGTGAAGCTCCCAGGGCTCAATGACATGGCACACAAGATGCTCAAACCTATAATCAGAGAAGTACTCACACTCACAGAGGATGTGTAAAGCAGTTTCCTCCGTAAGAAGACAACCACGACAAGTGGGTTCATCCATGACCTTCATTATGTTAAGATGCCTTTTAAGGCAACAGTGCCCAGTTAACAGGCCAATAGCCCTACGGAGACTGGATCTGTTGAGACACAGAAGTTCCTTGCATCTAACACCAGGAAAAACAAGATTGATCTCTTTGGCCTGCTTCTGGCCATTACACTTAAGCCAGCTGGAATACTGAAGCTGGCTAAAGTGGCTAAACACAGTATCCCTGTAACATTTACTCGAGATACCGAGAACCGGCTCTGGTCCAACAAAAAAAGAGCCAGAGCCCAACCTGGCAAGAGAATCCGCCATCTCATTACCAGAAATGCCAGAATGACCTGGAACCCAATACAGAGTAACTGGAAATGCTAACTAGTGGGAGGGCGCCAAAGCTCCCGCTGTGGGAACAAGAAATGTAAGCGTTCATAACATTCCTTTATAGGAATCTATTCATGCAGGATTTTAAGAATGTTGTTCTTCAAGATGTTGGTTTTAAATATGCATTCTACTTGAAACATTTAAGTGACCATTTATTTTATTTTATTTTATTTTTTTAGTTTTATATAAGACAGTCATAAAGACAAAATTTCACTCTTTTAAAAATTAGAAAAAAAACATTAAATTAAAATATATTGTTCCGAAAAAAATATATAACACACCCTATAATGTATATGTTTATATAAAATGTGTATTTCGTAAATTGCGTTAAAATATTTTAAGGAAAAAAAAATATAATAGATGTTCCCATAATGGGAGCTTTGGCGCTTAATGGGTTAAGAATGGTATAAAACTTAAAAGAATGAAGACCATATCGCATTATAATCTATTATGTACATTTTTAATTGGTTGAGCCTGTAAATATATAATGAACTTAATTAAAAATAATCCTCTCGTTTTTGCAGTTCTGTAAGTTACTGTGAATGGGAAAATTTAGCAATTGAAAAATGGTAAAATTTTAGATTGCGTAGCCTTTGCAAAATCCTGTAATTTTTATAGTTATGACTGGTTATATTTTTAGCATGCCGCACAAATAAGTTGGGTTTGAATATTTGAAAGAATCAGACACGCAAAAATATTTAAACAACTTTGCAATACTTGACTTTGCAATAAGCCTTTTTTTTACACAATTTCGGTTTTTACTTCAAGTCAAGAAAAGATACTATATACGAGAGATAATGCTTTTTAATCTATTTAATCTTAACTAGCAATTCAGATTCATAAAAAATCGAACTTAATCACAATCCAGAGTATAAGGCATTAAAGATTACAAATGCGTCACCGACTTTGTGACTTTGAGAATTTGCGTCAATGACGCTGTTCTGTTCTAACAGTTTTATAGGAATATAAAATGTAAGCATGTGTGGTTTGGATGAAATATTTTCTAAACCCATATATTCTGACATGACATTAAATAATGTGCTAAGAAAATTTCTTCATATACCAAGAAATTTATTCACTTGAATTATGACTTGAAAATGTACATTTCTTGAGACATAAAATATTGTGTAATTCAGTTTTTTGAAGAATATAGATATTTCAAAACATAAGCGGAATGATAAAAAAAAAATCTGGAGTGACTCCACTCGACTTTTCGAACACTTACGATTAAGATCATTACCAAGCACTTAAATAAATTTTAATCGATGAATAATTCAAACATATATACCAAATTGAAACTCAATCGAATGCACCGTTTAAACGCTTGCGCACTTTCAAGAATTTCTCCCCATATGCCATTATGCCATAACATTAAAGAAAGTTTTGTCGTAGCCCTGTAGGAGAACTATAAGTCCTATACACACCAAAATCAATACCGGTCTTAGGATGGTGGTTTATAACATGTATACCGAATTTGAGCTCAATCGAATGCATCCTTTAAACGCTGGCGCACTTTCAAGAAATTCCCCCCATAGGCCATAATGTAAAAGAAATCTTTGTCGTAGCCCTGTAGAAAAACTATAAGTCCTATACACACCAAAATCAATACCGGTCTTGCAACGGTGGTTTATAACATATATACTCAATTTGAGCTCAATCGAATCTACCGTTTAAACGCTAGCGCACTTTCAAGAAATTCTCCCCATAGGCCATAATGTAAAAGAAATCTTTGTCGTAGCCCTGTAGAAAAACTATAAGTCCTATACACACCAAAATCAATACCGGTCTTGCGACGGTGGTTTATGACATATATATCCAATTTGAGATCAATCGAATGCTCCGTTCAGGAGCTATCGTGTTCACTCACATACACACAAACACACATACACACACACACACATACACGCATACATACATACATCTCGTAAAAATAGCATAAATGGATTCAGAAGCCCTCAAAACGTGTAAAAATACCAAAATCTCGAAGTCGAATTTTTTCATGATTACAATACTTTCCTTACATGGTACATGTTCGGAAAGTAATAAGTCCATAATTTGATCTGTTTGACAGTTATTGTGCATTTTTATAGGAATTTAAACGAAAAATTCTCTAATGATCAACGACGATAAGTTTGGATTCAAAGATCCAGCTGTTCTCTGTGGGCTCACCATGACTGTACCGGAGCAAAGAAAGAAAATTATATCTACCACTTTTCTAAATCGACTCGAAGCAGAAATGACTCCAATATAATGATTTGAACTACAAAACATAAAAATTTGTTTTATAGTAACAAATAACTCTATATGAAGCAATATGAATTGCTTTTCATCCGTTTAAACCATCTATTCCATATTACCCGACTATTCCATATTATACTCCATTCGTAACTTTTTTTAAAATATTTTTTTCTATAACAACAAAATAAATTGTGTATTTGTTTGCAATTGATATTTCATTACGATTCATTATAGCATGTACTCATGCTGTTTTGGGGGATTTTATTTAAAAATCTATGAAGTTACAGTTAGAAATGTAAATGGTATTCCATAATCACCTCCTCTCCTCTATATATCGAATTCTAGAATGGCGTAATTTAATTGCTGAGCTCCGAAGAACTTCCATCTAAATAAATGTAAGCAAAAATGCATTGATTGCAAATAAACATTGAAGAACATCTGCCTGTTGGTTGGGATTTTCTGGAAACGGATTGTGTATCTATGTTAAGTCGCTGAGTTGGTTTTTTTTGGTAATGAGATAGTTGGCGACCAGTATCATGCTTTGTTTTGTCTGCTTTAAAGAGTAGGCAGAAGTCTACTAGAAGAAAGCAAAGAGTTGCTTTTTTTATTCCTCTCTGATCTGTTCAAGTGACAAGTAAGCTGAATAAATAAAGGGGCTTAATAAACAAGAAAGATAAATCATCCCAAACGCATAGATTATAAAACACTTCCCAACACAAAAATATTTTTGCAATAAATTTCGCATGTATTTTCCTTAAAACTGGTGAGATTTGGGATATAACAAGCATCGGCAACTTTTAAAATGTTCCGGGCCAAACTTTAGGAAGTTAACGAAGTCTCGGGCCAAACTTCAAGATGTTAGCGAAGTCGCAAGCCGTATAATTGGTATTTATATGAGATTTTGAATGGTTTATATGGATTTTGATATCTTCCCCGGGCCGGATCAAAAGCTGTTGCAGGCCGGAAGTTGCCCGTATGTGGAATATAAGATAATGTTGTATTATCACTATAAATGCAATTTTATGAGACCCTTTAAAAGACCTTTAATGTTTTTTTCAACGTTTAACTGAAGAGTATAAAAATTTTATACTCATTGTCTTGTGCTAGAAATGAATTAGTGTCTCACAAATGCCATAGGCTGTAATGCATTGAAATTCTTTTGAGTGCTCCCGTAGAACTATTAATAATACAGACACTATTCTCAATGGAGAGCATTATTTTGAGAGCCTTAATGTTTCAAAAAACCGAATATCTCTAAAATACGTGTTCAAGAATGACTGACCATAGAGTGCGATGTGATGTATTTTTTTTCTCCTGTAAAGGAACTATAAATGCTACTTGCACCATTTCCAATAAGGTAGATGGTACTTGTACATAGAAAAAAACGTAAATTTCGCACAAATCGATGTATATTTACAGTAGTTAGAACACTGGACGGGTGGACAACAGAACAGACAAATAAGCGAAATCTCAAAGGCCTCTCAAACTTGCTAGTAATTAAAAAATATAAAATTCCTTTTATACAACATAACGGTATCGGACGAACACGGAGAGAGAGAAATTTATTCTTTTAAGGGTTAGCAGTCTAAAATTAATTTTCCACGCACTAAAGAATCAAAGTTTGCAATTTTGTTACAAGTAAATCCATTAACCCTTTGAGGCGCAATACTTTCCCAAAGCTGAAAAAAAAGCAGCCGTTGCCATCGCTCGACTTAACTACCAGCAAGATGGCAAACGATCGAAACGTTCTTCTGTGTGGCGCAGCCAGCTGCGTCAAAAAGGATCTCTAGGTCTGTGGCACGCGATGAACGTTTCGATCGTCCACCATCTCGTTAAGTCGAACGATTAAAGTCGAAAGGGTTAGGGCTGCCCTTTTTTCAGCATTGGGCAATCTATCCAGCTGTTCTCGCATTCTTCCATTTTTCAGCAGATGTCAGTGCTGTTAAAAATAATCGTGGCAATTTTTTTACGGGAAATGACGTGCTTAAAAAGTAAAGGATACTCGTGGAGCTATGTCACCCGGAACTATTTTTATAGAAATCAAATCTATTCCTCGTGGCTGGCAACAGTCCAAACGTCATAGTTTGGTGTTCCCAGAGCGGGAACACTGCGCGTTAAAGGGTTAACCCGTTTTGGGTTGTAACGCATTAACGTATTTTCGTCGGTCCTAGACCTTACCTTTTCCTACTCCTGGGCACACAGAGAGTTGGGCAGTATCTCAAATGCATGTATCTCAAATACTATTTTCAAAATACATTTGTATTTTGTATTTTCGCAAGAAAAAGCAAAGTACTCTGAAAATGTATTTTGAAATACATTTTCAATGTATTTTGCTTCAATGTATACTGAAAATCCATTTTTCATTCTGAAGTTAAATTAATCTTACACCAAAATGAGCTTGTTTTGGGAAAATAAAACTAAAATAATCGAACTGCTGTCATCTGAATTTTTCCCAGTCTGGCATAAACAATTTCAGACACCCAGTCGTTATCTGAATTTTTTCCCAGTTCATGACGTAAACAATTCTGTTGCATCTGCACTATGTTAGAGCTATATGTGGTAACTAAAGAGGTGTTAGGATTTTTTGCAAGGCTTAGGTTATATTAAACAGGAAGGAGGGGAAAATCACACACGCCTATTTTGATTAGTTTAAGGATATTTGGGTTAGGAGGCTTTCTGTACTGCTGATAACAGAGTCATACACAAGAATGAAGCTGATAAAGTAGAAAAACATGTTTGAGTAATATTCCATGGATTTCTGAAAAAGAATTTATAAATAATTCCAAATACTTCACTTAGTTACAGAAAAATAAGCCAGTCAGCATTTCTGAAGTTACATTGCCAGATGGACCAAGCTTCCAGTTTTGATGAATTTGCCAGTTGTGCAATTCTCAGGAAAATTTTTCAAATTTCATCTGCAGATGCAAATGAGAAAGTTTAGGCGCAGTGCCAGCTTTGCCAACCCAAAAGGTCTATCATAAGTGGAACATTCAAAATTTCAATTTAAAACTCACTTAAATTCAAAACTTTGATTTTATCATAAAATGGATTAAGCTGAGTTCATTTGTTCAAATGTTTAACTGAATTCAATAAGTCATAAATATTAATGTACAATCTTTTCACTACCATTTTTTTTTTTTTTTCGAGTGAGGTAAACTTTTTTTAATTGAATGCTCGGCAAATCATACATACTTCTCTTTCCATCAAAATATGTTTGTCCTACATTTAAAAAAAAAAGAGTATGAGGGAAAAACAGTATACAGATATTTATTTATTTATTTATTTGTCTTGCTTGGAAACCTAAGTAAACCTTAAGTTTCTTTTATTATTTTTAATTGTTCATCATTTACTCATATTTTTCTCATCAGATATTTACAATCATGGATGGATCGTATTCGAGTTCTCAGAAATTTACACCTCACCATTGATGTCTGTATTTAAAAAAAATATTAGATATGGGTTTAATTCGATTTAAGAGCTTGCACCCTAAATTTATCCTTCTTAACATAATTTAAGGTTTTATTTCATGTGCTTGGATGAAATAAATGAAACATTTCACTAAACTTTTCAGTTTTTAATAATGGCCTTATCAAACTGAAGTAATTTCAGAGTAATACGAGAGCAGACGATAAAACTACTACAAATGATGATGATGATTGGTTTGAATTTAATGACTCCGAACATTATACCACAAATTCTCGAAATACTTTTGAACTTGAACTGCTGCAGTTTCTTTCGACAGATCAACAGAATAGGATCCGTTCTAAGTTGGAATAGAATGCCTACTATATAGCTACGCTGATGCCTTACTCGCTGACTCATTCTGTAACAGTTCCGGATAACCTGCTCCAAGATAAAAAAAACTTTTACCGCCATGACTGCAAAAAGATTACAAAGTTAAGCAGGAAAACCGTAATAACATCTACACTGTTTGTGACATCCGCTTGAAATTTTTCATTAATACGTATAAAAATATAGAAAACAATCTGTGTTACTTTAAAAAATCTGAAAATCCACCCGTTCCCTCATTTTTAAGCGATTTCTTGCTATTCTCAGTTCCATTTTATTTCCGAGAGTCAAAAAAGTTTATCATTTACGTGAAAAATAAGGAGTGACAATTACAATTATTGACGTCACGGTTATCTGGCTTTGAAGGGAAAATTGTGATTCATTCATTTAAAATAGTTTTTCTAGATTATGTAGTTCATTTTTCACAAATAAAAATTTTCACGTCTGCCATGAAGCTTTGATATAAGACGGTCTGTTTACACAAAACGAAATCTTTCGAATGCGAAAAGTTTCTGCGCGTTTCCAGAATTGTTTGAGTAATACTCGACTTGAATATACATGAAATTCGACTTTGGTATATAATAAAAATTGGTATGAAATTATTTATTTGAGGTGGACAAAGATGAAACTTTGAATATAGACGTATTTTTTGTCGAATGTTTTTTCTAGCGCCCGTTGTAATTGCCTCCACAACGGGCTTTGACTTCCAATATGATTATCTTATTCGCTCATTTTTTTTCCAGTTTAGTAAGGAAGATTCAAGCAATGGAAACTGCAGAAAGTATATGTAATACAAATATAGGAAAGTAAGTCAATAAAAATTTTATTTAGGTTTTTTAAATCGAATTTATAATTCACTATATCATTTATATCTATATCTAAATAAATAAATATTTTCCAGAAAGTATTAAATAAAACTCTTTTGATTTTATTCCTTACTTTGCATTATTTACATTGAGAAATTGGTAGAAAATAAAATATACGGATTACAGAGACAGGAAGAGAGAAAGAGAGAAAGTTGTATGGAGGGGTTATATATATACAGGGTGAATCTAAACTCTTGGGCGAAACTTTAAGGGGTGATAGGGCACATAATAAGGAATCAAAATCACATAGCAATGTGGAGTCAAAAACGCAGTTTTCCCTTAACCGGTAATAATCACTTTGTGAAAAGTATTGAAAGTCCGTCTAATTTCTTAATCAAGTTTTATTAACAATTGGCTCGTCTCCGAAAATTTCATCCATGAAATAAAATAGAATTTTTAAACTATGAATTTTGGTCTTCTGTTTTCGGAGAAAAAATACATTAGTTTCTGACGAACAATGATCGGAAAGTGCACTGTTGTTTCAGCACTTTTTCCAAAGTGATTATTAACAGCCCCACATTGTTATGTGATTCTGATTACGTCTTATGTGCCCTATCACCTCTTAAAGTTTTGTCCAAGAGTTTAATTTCACCCTGTTTATAACGCTTTTTATTTTATTTTATTTTTATTTTTATTTTTGAGGTAAATCGATAGTAGATCTACTGCTTAAAAAAGGCATCTCGTCACTTCTTCGATAAATTATCTTATTAGTGAGTAAGTGTGACTTTTGAAATAAAATTTTCAATGCTCGTACCATAGGTTTTTAGTGTATTATTTTTATGTTGAGAAATACTATTAAACATTTTAAAATTTAAATAGATTTAAAATTAAAACTCTTTTCTAAAACTTTACACTTAACATAACTTTTTGGTTGGACACGTCTTTAGAATTGGTGTCTTGTCAGACCCCCTTCTGTATTCTTGAGAAATATAGTATTAACCCTTTGGGGCGTAACCCTTTCCCATTGCTGAAAAAAGGGCAGCCGTTGCCATCGCTCGACTTAACTACCAGCAAGATGCCGGACGATCGAAACTTTCATCGCGTGCCACAGAGCTAGAGACCCTTTTTTGACATAACTGGCTGTGCTCGCGCACAGCCAGCTGCCCTTTTTTCAGCATTGGATAATCTATCCAGCTGTTCTCGCATTCTTCCATTTTTCAGCAAATGTCAATGCATTTAAAAAGAATCGTGACCCTTTTTTTACGGTAAATGACGTGCTAAAATGTAAAGGATTCTCGTGGAACTGTGTCACCAGCAACTATTTTTATAGAAATCAAATCTATTCTTCGTGACTGGCAACAGTCAAAACGTCAGAGTTTGGTGTCCTCACGGCGAGGACACCGCGCGTTAAAGGGTTAAAGCCACAGTGTATTCCTTACAGCAGAGCACTCCGCCTGACTGCCTCGGCTGAGAGGTCTGTGAAGTTGGCCCCTCCACTTTTTAAGACAGAAAAACTGAAAATGGCATACGTTTGAGAGTCGTTTGAGCGCGATTGAGTGGTAAAAATTTTCGTTTGAGCGGCTTTTAAAAAGAAGTTATACTAAAAAAGTTACTGGGGGGCGCCAAAATCGTGAAGTTGGCCCCTCGACTTTACAGGACAGA
Organism: Cheiracanthium punctorium; assembly: GCA_038373885.1. Lineage (NCBI taxonomy): Eukaryota > Metazoa > Arthropoda > Arachnida > Araneae > Cheiracanthiidae > Cheiracanthium > Cheiracanthium punctorium. Next base: position 80,615 of record JAWZYV010011933.1, on the reverse strand, counting down.
AAAACTAAAAACTGCATACGTCTGAGCGTCGTTTTGAGCGCGATTGAGAGCTAAAAATTTTTCGTCTTGAGCGGCTTTTAAAAAGAAGTTATTCTAAAAAAGTTACTGGGGGGGGTGCCAAAAATCGTGAAGTTGGCCCCTCGACTTTACAGGACAGAAAAAACTAAAAAACGGCATACGTCTGAGCGTCGTTTGAGCGCGATTGAGTGCTAAAAATTTTCGTTTTGAGCGGCTTTTAAAAAGAAGTTATTCTAAAAAAGTTACTGGGGGGGGTGCCAAAATCGTGAAGTTGGCCCCTCGACTTTACAGGACAGAAAAACTAAAAACTGCATACGTCTGAGCGTCGTTTGAGCGCGATTGAGTGCTAAAAATTTTCGTTTGAGCGGCTTTTAAAAAGAAGTTATTCTAAAAAAGTTACTGGGGGGGCGCCAAAATCGTGAAGTTGGCCCCTCGACTTTACAGGACAGAAAACTAAAAACGGCATACGTTCTGAGCGTCGTTTGAGCGCGATTGAGAGCTAAAAATTTTCGTATTGAGCGACTTTTTAAAAAGAAGTTATTCTAAAAAAGTTACTGGGGGGGGCGCCAAAATCGTGAAGTTGGCCCCTCGACTTTACAGGACAGAAAAACTAAAAACGGCATACGTCTGAGCGTCGTTTGAGCGCGATTGAGAGCTAAAATTTTCGTTTGAGCGGCTTTTAAAAAGAAGTTATTCTAAAAAGTTACTGGGGGGGGGCGACCAAAATCGATGAAGTTGGCCCCTCGACTTTACAGGACAGAAAAAACTAAAAACGGCATACGTCTGAGCGTCGTTTGAGCGCGATTGAGAGCTAAAAATTTTCGTTTGAGCGGCTTTAAAAAGAAGTTATTCTAAAAAAGTTACTGGGGGGGCGCCAAAATCGTGATAGTTGGCCCCTCGACTTTACAGGACAGAAAAACTAAAAACTGCATACGTCTGAGCGTCGTTTGAGCGCGAATTGAGTGCTAAAAATTTTCGTTTGAGCGGCTTTTAAAAAGAAGTTATTCTAAAAAGTTACTGGGGGGGCGCCAAAATCGTGAAGTTGGCCCCTCGACTTTATAGGACAGAAAAACTAAAAACGGCATACGTCTGAGCGTCGTTTGAGCGCGATTGAGAGCTAAAAATTTTCGTTTGAGCGGCTTTTAAAAAGAAGTTATTCTAAAAAAGTTACTGGGGGGGCGCCAAAATCGTGAAGTTGGCCACTCGACTTTACAGGACAGAAAAAACTAAAAACGGCATACGTCTGAGCGTCCGTTTGAGCGCGATTGAGAGCTAAAAATTTTCGTTTGAGCGGCTTTTAAAAAGAAGTTATTCTAAAAAAGTTACTGGGGGGGCGCCAAAATCGTGAAGTTGGCCCCTCGACTTTACAGGACAGAAAAACTAACTCAAAGATAAAAATGCTCGAAAAACACTTAAATTACACACGAGAGTAAAGGTGTGAGATATCCCCTCCCCCCCTACTCTCGTTCTCCTATAGGTAATTCGTGTTAATTTTTTTTTTTAATGTAGAGTAGTCTGATCAACTATTTCCAGCATTTGATCAAACACCAAAATGCTCGAAAAACGCACTGAAAGTAAAATGAATAGACAGAATCTAATTTTAAATTTAAAGATTAATTTGCCTGTAAAACTGCTTTAACGGCAATGCAGAAATCAAAGAAAAAATGTATCAGTTTCCTTGCTTTAAAAACTTACAGCATTGCAGTAACTAAAAACTTTCAAGTTACTTTATCTGTAAAACTACTTTCACTGCATTACAGCTGAATGAAAATATGCCCGAACGCAAAATTGAAGCCCTCACCCCTCCCATTAAAGGAATCCATGTACATTTTTCTATTCATTTGCTGTAGAATGGTTTGATCACAGCTGATCAACTCTTTCTAACGTTTGATCAAACACTAAAATGCCGGAAAAATGCATTCAAAGTATACACGAAAATATACTTTGCCATGCTGTCCATCTCATGAAGGAAATTCCTGCTAATTCTTTTTATAAATTTGGTGTAAAATTGCTTGAACATATTTGATCAACTCTTTCTACCAACATTTTTTCACATGTTAATGGTAGAATTTGGAGCGTATAAGTGAATATGAATGCAGATATTTATGAATGATAGAGAAAAAATCGTTGGCATACCTGAAAAGGATTTCTGTAGGGTTTTAAACTCTTTGTGCAATACAAATCCAATAGTAAAAAATGCCTTTATTTTTAAATGAAGTTCATTTTTATCTAAGCACATCTACATCCTTTTTATTTTAATTCATAACACTCTTCACGTTATATTTTATCTTAATTTTAATTCATAAAATTTCTGAGCACGAAAAATAACAAGTAAGAATGTTATTTAAGCTTAGTGGCACAAGTCTCTCTGTGTGTGTATATGAAATGAAGCCTCTGATAGTTTATCTGTCCTAGATCTAAATATTGAATATCATAAAACAACTCAACTAAATCTTGAATTAGCCCAGGCAATATAGGTAGGGTATCTAAAAAATGAAATAACGTAAATTAGATAAAAAATGTTAAACTGGTCGTAGTTGCACACTGTTTTACCTTTTGTATATATCTATATAAATAAAATTAGACTTTTGTCTGTACATTTCTTGGAATTCAAAAATTTTGCGATTTCTATCCGTTTCCAAGCAACCCCGGGAATCCCGATTGCGACCCTCAAAACAAAAAAAGTTTGGTCTGTCTGTCATTCTGTCGTTCTGTCGTTCTGTCATTCTGTCCGTGACGCTTTTTCTGTTTAAGCATCACGTAAAAACGACTGAAGCGAATGATACGAAATTGGGTGTCATGATAGGTGGTTACTCAACTTAAAAACATAGGCGTCCAATTTTAAAAAAATCTTGATTGGATTTTGAGATTTTGCGAAAATCCTTTCAAACTGCGTAAAATTTGTGTTCAAGCATCACGTAAAAAACGACTGAAGCGAATGATATGAAATTGGGTGTCATGATAGGTGGTCACTCAACTTAAAAACATAGGCGTCCAATTTTTAAAAAAATCTTGATTGGATTTTGAGATTTTGCGAAAATCCTTTCAAACTGCGTAAATTTGTGTTCAAGCATCACGTTAATAACTGCAAAGGTGAAAAAATGATATTTGGTGAAATGATCGGTGGTCACTCACCTTAAGCTATAAGCATCTAATTTAAAAAAATCGATCAGATTTCGAGATTTTGTGAAAATCGTTTAAAACTGAGTGAATCTTTGTTCCCGCATTATGTAATAGCGACTAAAGCGAATGATATGAAATTTGGTCACACAATAGATGGTTGCTCAACATAAACTATAGGAGTCCAATTTTTTAAACATTTTTATTAGATTTTGAGATTTTGTGAAAATTTTCTCAAAATACGTTCAATGATGATTTCTTCAAACTTCACGTATTAACGACTAATACGAATGATACGAAATTGAGTGATATGATAGGTAGTTGCTAATCTTAATTTATAGGCTTTGAATTTTAAAAATATTTTGATTACATTTTGAGATTTTGCGAAAATCGTTTTAAAATGCTGAAAATTGTTCCAGCATCACGAAATAAAGACTGCAGGGAATGAAACGAATTTGGGTGACATGATAGGTTGTCACTCAACTTAAATTCTAGGCTTCCAATTTTTCAAAATGTTGATTAAATTTTGAGATTTTGCGAAAATTATTTCAGTATGTGTAAATATTCATTCGCGCATCACATAATTACGACTAAAGCGAATCAAATGGTATTACTTAGTTACTCTCTAACCTGTAATATTTTAACAATACATAAAAATTATGACTTCGCTTTCTTCACTTTGGCAACATACTACATTCATTCTGTGTACTCCTACAATGCTGACGAAAGTTCTTGCTTTTTGGAAATTTGCATTCACTAACCCGTCGATTACGGGTACTTCAGCTAGTGTATCAATATATGTACCGTTCGCTGTTTTACTGTCACTGGTGGGGCACCGGTCCCGCCCACCCCATCAATTTTTTCAGTTGATATGTAGTTAGTGTATTAAATTAAATTAATTTGACTTTCAATTGTATGGTGACCTCGATTTTAGTCAAGCACGTACCCGGGGGGGGATATTTTGGTCTTTGTCAACAAAATAATAATGATGAAGTCTTTTTGTGAAAAATTCTGCCTGTTTCACCATTTGGATTCTCCCAAAACTTTTCTCACTCCCCAAATTTTTTTCTGGAGACATCCCTGATTATAGTAACAACTCCTTTTTTTTGGAAAAATATTTTTTTTTATGTTTGTCAGTGGTTTGAAATTTAGACTTCTATATGCGCAATTTTCAAGTTCAAGTACCAAAAATTTTAATTTGACCCATTTCGCCCAATAAAACCCGGGTTCTTTCACCCTAAACCCAGGATTTCTTAATAAAACCCGCCCGGGTTGGGCTTTTTACAAAAAAACCCGGGTTTTTTTAAAACCCTGTCTTGAACCCAGATTTATGCAGTTAGCTCCATTCATTGCAAAAACGCATAGGGAAATATCTTATGACCGAATTTCTTTTTCTTTCTAAATAACATTTGAATGACCTTTGGGGGGTCTAGTATTGTACAAGGTATGTCATGATACGCTGAATAAAAATTCTTCGCTGTGAAAAATCATATAAAACTTGTGATTTTTTATAGGTCCAAAACAGTGGCGTATACAGAAATATTTTTGAGAGAGGCTAATTGAAAAAAAGTTTATGTGGAGCAACAAAGTACACAATAAAGCAAAATATTACTCTAAAATATTTTTTAAGGGATAGTTAAAAAAAAGGTTTATTTGGTTTAAACAAAATGTACAATAAAGGAATATGTTACCCCAAAAATGTCTTTTTTTGCTGACAAATGGGTAGGGAGCTGAAACCCAGTACCTCCTTTCTTGGATCTGCCACTGGTCTGAGCACACAGTCTTTTAATCCCTAGTAAAGATTTCATCTAATAATCTTAATAATAAATGCAATTTGAAGAATTTGATCGCACTGAATTTCACACAAAGTTTATTTGATTTTTCATGATAGAACTTTTTTTTAATTTGAATAAATAAATAAATTCTAAAGGATCAGTCCTTTTGTTTCAGTGCGATGCAGTTCACAAGTAACCACGCTGTAAAAGATTTTTCGTATTGTATATGAGTTTTGGATCGTCATTATTAAAAGGTAAAATTTAAAATTCTTTAACCCCCCCCCCCCGGACATAAAACAAAATTGTGTAACTTGTGAATCGTTAGATCAGGATAGATGAAGGTTAGATCAACAGCAGGAATAACATATTAAATAAATAGTTACATAGGAGGGGCTAATTAAAAAAAATTAAAAATCCTATTTAAAAAAAATGCTATCAGACGTAAATTCGTAAGATATGACAGGAGAAAAAATTCAATATTAGGTCAACCTCCAAAGTGAACAAAAAACGGGCTCTAAATGCAACCGAAATTTTTCAGTTAGCCCCTCTTGTCTTTTAGAAATCCATGCTGATTTAATTCCAAAAGAGCGGATAAATTTTCCTAAGTAACTGCAGGAAAAAACGCCCTTTTCCCCCGGTTCGTGACCTACTAAAAGTTAGCCCCCCCACAAAAACAAATGCAAATGTCCTGACTGCCAACCGTTTGAACACGTTTGATCAACAGTTTTTTTTTTTTTCATTTGATCAACATAAAAAAGAGAGTTATGCCAAAAAAAAATTGAGGGGGGCGGGGGGGGGGGGGGGGTAACTTTTAAAAAATTTAAAAATTGAAATTTCCTTTCAAAACCTCTGCAACTTTGTTCAAAATCGTTTGATCAGATTTGATCAACTGTTTCCACCGTTTGATCAAACGCCAAAGTTCTCGAAAAACGCATTGAAACTATACCCGCAAAGGGAAACTCAGCCCCTTTAGCAATATTTTTTCTTCAGGAGGGCTGAAACCCCCTTACTCCTCCCTAGATTCGCTACTGCCACCATGTCTTAAGTCGTAAATTCTTGTCGATTTAATTAGAAAAGTACGAATTGAATTTCTAAAGTAACTTCTGAAATATTCATGTTTTCAGGAGTAGCCTTCAGTATTTATGGTATACAGTTTCAACTAAGAGCTTAGAAGTGTTACATTAACACGTGTAAAAACATATTGAAGACCGGCCCAATAACAAATATTTCCGGTTACACTTGATAGTTCGGGGACCAAGAGACTCCATCCCCCACAACATAAATTGTAACAGGAAGAGGACAGCGGAGTTTTATCGCAGCTGCGAGACCTTTCTGTTCAGCCAGCTCTTAAACCACATGCATATCCCCCCACTTTTGAGTTCAATTAGAGACCATATCTAGGCTGAACTTTTAAAATTTTCGGACACATTTCATGCTCGTTTTTCGGGGACTTTGGAAGTTGATCTAACTTCTGAATTTTTTTTCCTCACTGATTTGGCGTTTCTACGTCTGATGGCATCATTTTTGAACAGTATTTTTAGTTTTTAATTTTGTTAAAAGTTAGCCTCCGCTGAAATATTAGTCAATATCAATTCTTGCAAGTAAAATTCATTCTTGCGAGTTGAAAGATGGGAGTTGTTGACCTATCCTAGTCTAAGGATGATCTAGCGATTCATATATATTGCACAACTTTATTTTCAGTGGAGGGGAAGCTAGCTTTTAGTGGATAAATTTTCATTTGAATTTCGGTATTATGAAAAAGTTGAAGACGGTTATAAGGAAGCAAGAATAAACAAATCTGTAATAAAATATCGTCAGAGGCGCAGAGAGCCAAGTCGGGGCCCCGGGGATAAAATCTTTTGGGTCCCTTTGCTATACAGAAATCCTTTTGATGTCATATTAGATCAATCATTTATTCCTTATTAAAATTATTAATCATTTAAAGAAACTTTAAATTGATAGTAATTGGAAAATAGTTAATAGAGAATTCAAATTATTAATTTAAAAGAGATACTTTAATGAATATCCATGCTCTAAAAAATACCAACATTTTGTTTTGAAGGTTTCGTCACTTCCATAGAGAAACTGTATTTGAAACGTTAACAGTTTTGCATGGCATGTTTCCTCAGTATTGAAAAATTAATATTTTTTATTCATACTTCCATGCAAGCAGGCAGCCAAAAAAATTTCAGAAGGCCAAAAAAGTGGAAATTTCAAAATTTCTCATAGGAAGTCTTTATCTTTAACATTTTGTTAAGGAAAATTCAAAATTTCGGAGGTTGAGTGGGCCCATAGTCTCTCCTCTGGCTATAACCTTTCCTCCACTATTTAACAATGATTTCATGTTAAATAAATCTTTTCTACTTTTAGTCATCGCAAACCGTTGAATAACACTATCAATGTCTACATTTCTATTAAAAGAAGACTCTATCACTAACAGTCCTCGTTTTTGTCAAGTTGTTGGTTTATGCTCTAGCTGGCTTTTTCTAATTACATTCAAAAATTAATTTTGAATCATCCCTGGACATAATCTGAATTTGGACTTTTTTTTGCAAAACTGACAACACACAATTAAGTATCATATAAACAGCAAAAGCGGGGCCCCTTCACAAGCTGAGGCCCTGGGGATTTTTCCCCTGCTCCCCCTCCCTCTCTGCGCCACTGAATATCGTATTGGGTAGAGATGCTTCGTTTCACTTATTACCGACCGCCCTATAGTGCGGTAATTAATTTGAGTATTACATATAAATAGTTTTTATTAGGTTGTGACAAAAGTTTCCCGCCACCGCAAACATCGTCAGAACACAGTTCGCATTGGCGTATTTGCTCATATTTCGTCAAACGATTTTTGGCATTTGAAAGAAAGAGGTTTACTTTATAACACTGTGTTGTGAAATCTCTGAAAAATATAGTTATCATTAAGTACAAGGTGTCTCCAAATGGAACTATAGCTCTAGAGGATTAGAACCATCATTAACTTCCAGTTGTGTTGCAAAAATTCAGCTCTAGAATATCAACAAATTATGAGTACAGCTTTAAGTACTATTGTTGTATCATGTGACACTGTGCAGGTTTGGTACCGAAAGTTCAAATACAGTTATCTAAGGAGTTAGAAGTTAGTTTTTCAGGCAGATATGACGGAAAACTTTCGTTACAACCTGAAATTAATTCATTATTATACGATTTGAAAAATTACAATATCCGAAGTGCTATTAAGAACATTGGATATTCATGAATGAAGTGAGTAAAAATAATATGAAAACTGTGTGGAAATGCGTTTTGTTTCATTTCGTGAATAATTTTTCCATCATCGCTCCTCAAATTTATTTGAATCCCAGCAAACGTTGTGCAACTTGGACGTCCTTTTTCGTTTCTAATCATGGTATGCTTCCGATGTGAGGAAAAGTATTCAAACAGACTCTCAGTCTCGCAACCCTTTCCCAATGCTGAAAAAAGAGCAGCCATTGCCATCGCTCCACTTAACTACCAGCAAGATGGCGAACGATCGAAACGTTCATCGCGTGCGTCAAAAAAAGGGTCTCTAGATCTGTGGCACGCGATGAACGTTTCGATCGTCCGCCCTCTTGCTGGTCGTTAAGTCGAGCGATGGCAACGGCTGCCCTTTTTTCGGCATTGGGCAATCTATCCAGCTGTTCTCGCATTCTTCCATTTTTTAGCAGATGTCAGTGCTGTTAAAAATAATCGTGACAATTTTGTTACGGGAAATGATATGCTAAAAAGTAAAGGATTCCCGTGGAGCTAGGTCACCCGCAACTATTTTTATAGAAATCCAATCTATTCTTCGTGACTAGCAACAGTCAAACCGTCAGAGTTTGGTGTTCCCAGAACGGGAACACTGCGCGTTAAAGGGTTAACTATAAAAAAAAAAACACTTTGTATTAAACACATAAAAATTAAAGCACATAACTCATTCACTTTTTTGTGAAACATTAAATACCCTTAAAAATTTTGCCTTTTTGCATGTTTTTCAAATCTCCAATCTCTCCTTATCACAAAATAAAGGGCTTATGAAAAATAAATTGAAAATGTGCAAACAGGAAAAATTTCACATTTAATAAGCATGAAGAATTATCATGGCCATTGGAAGAGCATGTGATCGATAAAAATAATAAAATAAAATAAAGAGGCAGGAGAGATAAAACTTTAGGTTACTTTTCTTGTTAAAACAAAATGTTTCATTTTTCCTTTTCTCTCTATTCTAAAAAAAAAGTAAGGGCCGCTGTCAAAAGCTTGTTCGCCTATCTTCTCCTAAACCGTGGGGATTTGAATTTCGACTAAGGTGCCCACAGATTCGAAAAATTCCGAGGAACCTTCTAAGCTGACTTAAATTTCGAAAATCGAATTATTTTAGAAGATATTAATAAAAAACTAAAAAAATAAACAGAATGGTTGCCAGATTTGGCATAAAATCATTCATTCCTTTGCAACAAAGCATTTCCAAGTATCTAGAATCGCGTGAAATTTACAAACATGAGTTAGAATTACGCCTATTTTACGCCAAAATAAAAACTATATGAAATAAGTAACTCAAAATGTGTTACACAAAGTTGGCAATTTTCAAATAGTAAGTTCGCTTAGACAACAGGAGTTTTGAATGAGCGATTATTCGTTTTTCCAAAACAGAATAACTAATATCTTGAAAATGAAAAATAATTAAAATGCAGATTATTTTAAAGCCGGTTCGGTCCATCTGGATTATTTGCTACCAGTAGAAATATTTGGCGGTTTTCCGGTAACCTTAAATGAACAGTAATTGTAGGTTGTGAGCATGTGTAAATCGCCAAATAATGAAAAGTCGCCATGGGTGGCAAGCTATCCTATCTGTTCCGTAGCTTTTATTAACTTTACATGTACGCAAGTCGCCAAATAATGAAAAATCGCCATGGGTGGCAAATTCGCGAGGTGTCCAATAGGTTTTACATTATTAAAAATACAGCTGAAACAGATGTTCTGATTTTATTACGCTTTAGCTCCTAATTGATATAAATTTGAATGGCAACATTAAATATCATTGTGTTTCTGAGGAGTGCAAATAATTTTTCCAGCGATTATAAGCGGAGTCCGCACTCCAGGTGTAGTATAGCTCAGGACCCGTACAACACAGATTCCCATAACAAAATATCTTCCGTGTTATGAGGGGGAGGGGGTTTACTATAGTGTGAAGTTTAAATTTTTATGTACCAATGAACATGCAAGAACCAAGCAATGTGTAGCTCAGTAACATTCTATCTGATCCAATATTCGGGTTTTGTGTGTTGAAATTATGTCTTTTTTACGAATAAGCCATATTAGGGGCCGAATGCCTCATACGAAAAGCGAGCGTGGCGAGTCTGGGGGCCTTGGCCCCTAGTATAAAACAAAAAACAACAAAAGTTGTTTATTTTTACTTTTAACTTTTTATTATTTTTTAATAATTGTAGGTAAGTATACAAACATTTTTGTTGTATTGAAATTTGAAATGAGTGAGCTACTTAATGTCCTAAAGAAGTAATGTTTTACTTAGTGCGGATTCCTTTAATACAACACCTCAGAGCAGTGTCTGCGGATTCATTTATAAAAAAAAATCATCTTTCCCATCTATAAAAATTTCCTAAAACACTGTAGAATTGTACAAATTCAATTTACCTTAGGCCCTATACAAAAACCAAGTACATGATAATTCTATCAAAAATTTGGATCTTATTTTAATATTTTATCTGAATTATTTCAAACTAATGTACATGTAATTCTAACATTCTTCCTTAATATATACAGAGAATCACTTGGCACAACTAAATGTAAATAAAATGTTAAATTTGAAAACTATAATAATTCTCCTTTAATTTTACAATTCGTATCTTGGTGACAAATATTAACGCAGAAAAAAACGTTAGCAAGCACGAATAAGAGTTTATGCCACAGACTGGTTTCGATAAGTATGGCTTACCATCATCAGTACGAGAAAGTATTCGCGAAAGTATAAGAATACATTGGAGTATATCTCAGTGCGGGATTGTATTCATGCCATAGAGGAAGGGGGCTAGTGTGGACAATTTCAATAATTCTGCTATTTATCAGTTAAAATTTCTTTGTAAATTTTTGTAGATTAGCAACACTGATATACAATTACATGTGTAGTTGCATGACAGTACACTTCATAGTCGGTCAGAAATTTATAAAACAGGTTGTTTTTTTTTTTGTAGAAGTATTTTCTTGATTTTTTTAATGAGTAGTTTAGACTATTTTAATTCATTATTTTAAATTAAAAGAGATAGTATGTTATAAATGAATACATTCTTTTCATATATTAAAACTCACTTTTGGTTTTCATGATTTGAATCATCCAGCATAAAGAAAAGTCGAGGGACAAACTTCGTGAACTTGCCCCCCCCCAAGTAAATTTTTTAGAATAACTTCTTTTTAAAAGCCGCTCAAACGAAAATTTTTAGCGCTCAATCGCGCTCAAACGACGCTCAAACGTATGTCGTTTTTAGTTTTTCTGTCCTGTAAAGTCGAGGGGCCAACTTCACGAACTTGGCACCCCCCAGTAAATTTTTTAGAATAACTTCCTTTTAAAAGCCGCTCAAACGAAAATTTTTAGCGCTCAATCGCTCTCAAACGACGTTCAAACGTATGCCGTTTATAGTTTTTTCTGTCCTGTAAAGTCGAGGGGCCAACTTCGTGAACTTGCCCCCCCCAAAGTAAATTTTTTAGAATAACTTCTTTTTAAAAGCCGCTCAAACGAAAATTGTTAGCGCTCAATCGCGCTCAAACGACGATCAAACGTATGCCGTTTTTAGTTTTTCTGTCCTGTAAAGTCCAGGGGCCAACTTCACGAACTTGGCACACCCCCAGTAAATTTTTTAGAATTAGTTGCTTTTAAAAGCCGCTCAAACGAAAATTTTTAGCGCTCAATCACGCTCAAACGACGCTCAAACGTATGTCGTTTTTAGTTTTTCTGTCCTGTAAAGTCGAGGGGCCAACTTCACGAACTTGGCACCCCCCCCCCCCCAGTAAATTTGTTAGAATAACTTCTTTTTAAAAGCCGCTCAAACGAAAATTTTTAGTGCTCAATCGCGCTCGAACGTATGCCGTTTTTAGTTTTTCTGTCCTGTAAAGTCGAGGGGCCAACTTCACGAACTTGGCACCCCCCGTAGAGTTATATGGGCCCGTGGGGCTCGAGCCCCCCCCCAATAAATTGTGAATAGGGGCTGAGCCCACCCAATAATTTACCACTAAATACAGAAAACTAATTTATACTAACATAAAAAAAAGTATTTCACGCCATTTACAAACGTTTAAAAAACGTTTTCTTTGCTTCTATTTTTAACTTATAACATGGTAGAAAGATACTAACATGGATACTTACCTTACATAGGTGTAGAATTCTATGGACCCATAGAGCTCGAGCGCCTCCAATAATTTACACTTACACATAGTAAGTCATAGCTGCCAACTACTACGGAATATAATTAACCACTTTTTGTAAACAGTATATTTTAAAATTATTTTTTTCAAAATAGTAACCAGCTCGAGCGCGCAGCACAAAAATTTTGCTATATTTTAAGCCGAAAAATCATGTAGAAAAAGTGGTTAATTCTATTCCGTACTAGTTGGCAGTTAAGAGTAAGTTATATGTACATAAATCAGTGGCGTAGCCAGAAATTTTTTAAGGGGAAGGGGGGGGGGTACGACTTCTGCGACTCACATATATGTATACGGTACGGGTGTATGATAAGGGAGTGAGGCATATACATTTTGTATGGCAAAAAATTCCTCATGGGGGTTGTATAACCCCCCCCTTGGCTACTCCACTGACGTGAATATATGTGGTTGTGGGGCCCGGCCCCCCCCAATAATTTTGAAAACTTTACGCTTATGGCACTCCCAGTAAATTTTTTAGAATAACTTCCTTTTAAAAGCCGCTCAAACGAAAATTTTTAGCGCTCATTCGCTCTCAAACGACGCTCAAACGTATGCCATTTTCAATTTTTCTGTCCTGAAAAGTCGACGGTTCAATTTCACAGACCTAGCTTGCTCGGCAGTTAAATACTGGGAGGCTTCGCGTCAGGCTGACCACCTGGCCGAGGCATATAGGCTTTCGCACCCCAGAGCCCAAAATCGCGAAGGTGTGGTTTAGCAGCGCAGGCCTTAGCCCTGCAGTGGGTTATTGCTCCAATATTTAACTTTAAATTTTACATTTTCCTCTGAAATGTAAATTATAATTTAAGTAAATCTGTACTTCTAATTTAATTCAATCGATTTCCAGGATTCAAAATACACGTAAAGAAATAAATACTATAAATATATGTCATATGATTCTATGTATAGCCCCCAGCATGGCCGCCGGCAGAATATTTCCCGCGGGGGGGGAGGACAAAGACTACTCCAGGGGGAGGGGGCAAAGACTACTTCAACGTATGGTTACCATGTTGGAAAGAGCAAAAAAGCAATGGAAAACACTCATACAAAAATCCAGGGGGGGCCCTTTGCCCTATACTGCCGGCGCCCATGGCCCCCGATCATCTTTGTTTAAAGGTGGAATGTTTTATGATAATAAACTGAAATCTTGTGCATCACATATAAGTGTATGGGGCACATTTTACTAACACGGAATATTTTTGTACGGAGGTCGTATAAATTAAAAAGTGTCATTTTTTGAAAATTTTGAAAATGAACAAGAGGAATTTTTTCTTAACGAAGTCATATTTCCGACTTTGTTTTCAACATCTTTTTAAAATTTACATTGCCCACTTATCTCTAGTAGATAAAGAATTAAAGCCCATTGTCACTTTTCTGAGAAACCCTGTATATTCCATAAAACCTGGGAAAACGTTATGCCATTGTTTTAATTTATGCTTTATGAAAGTTTAGATGAATTTGTAAACATTCTATTAAAATATTTTCTTCCCAAACTCTAAAGTGCTACAAAATAAATTGTTACATATTTATAAAGAGCATAAAAAGGAGATGTTTCTTAATGTTTGAAAATTTCCTGGTATTCTTAACTAGTTTTTATTAAACTGGGTTTAAGCTTTAGTTCACATTGTTTCATTGTCCAGCTTTATTTAGATCTAGTTGCACATGAATTATCAGAGATATCATTTTGTACTTTTTTTTTTTCATGTAACTGTAAGCTTAAACAACATGCACGTATGACATTTCACAATCAAATATTTTATAACATAAACTGTATTGCAAATGAACTTACATAAAAGAATAAGCAATATTGAAAAATACTGTGTCGAACCTGAACTTTGCCAAGAAGTCGTTTAATGGTTTTCTTCCCTGTGTGCATGGGCGCCGGCAGAATATTTCCCAGGGGGAGGGGGGGCAAAGACTACTTCAACGTATAGTTACCATGTTGGAAAGAACAAAAAAGCAAGGGAAAACACTGTATACAAAAATCCCTTGCCCTATGCTGCCGGCGCCCATGCCTGTGTGTGCCAATGATCAATAGCAGGCTTCTCGTTCATGTAATAGATGCTTTCAGTATTTTCACCAATGCCCATTATTGAACTTTGGCTCTCAATTGAATATTTTTTTCAGAATCTAAAATCAAAGATACTATCCGAATGTTTCACATATATATTTTTTTTTCATGAAAAGATTTCGTTATAATCTTTGGTCGATTAAACAATCCAAACTAAAATGGCAATAAATAAAATCCGAATTGTTGAGAAGTGTCCAAACCCCCCTATAGGTCGGCGATGGGCGGAAGGGGACGGCTTCCATTTTAAAGAGCCCCAGTGGGATGCAGTCCGTCTTCACTCGGGTTCCCCTCATTTTGAACCCATTTCAGATAAGGGACCAACCACCTAAAATCCGCACCCCCAGAGCCCGCTGCCATGAATGTACACGGTCCACAGCAGTCCAGCCGAGAGAGGTGTTCACCTTCCCAAGCACTGCCCAAGCCGGATGCTGCTTAACTTTCAGTGTTCTTAGGGGGGCAGAGTTTAGTGACTAGGCCACCGCAAGATAAATCCGAATTGTGATCTTTGTTGCTCTTCCTTTTTTTTTTATGGACTCTGTATAATGGATCTTCAATTTTTAATTTTTCGGGATGAGAAGTAAAACTACGTGATTTAGCTATTTTTTGGAGTCCTTTTTACTTTCCGAACATGTACCATGTAAGGAAAGTATTGTAATCATGAAAAAATTCGACTTCGAGATTTTGGTGTTTTTACACGTTTTGAGGGCTTCTGAATCCATTTATGCTATTTTTACGAGATGTATGTATGTATGTGTGTATGTGTGTGCGTGTGTATGTGTGTTTGTGTGTATGTGAGTGAACACGATAGCTCCTGAACGGAGCATTCGATTGAGCTCAAATTGGATATATATGTCATAAACCACCGTCGCAAGACCGGTATTGATTTTGGTGTGTATAGGACTTATAGTTTTTCTACAGGGCTACGACAAAGATTTCTTTTACATGATGGCCTATGGGGGGAATTTCTTGAAAGTGCGCTAGCGTTTAAACGATACATTCGATTGAGCTCAAATTCGGTATACATGTTATAAACTACCATCCTAAGACCGGTATTGATTTTGGTGTGTATAGGACTTATAGTTCTCCTAAAGGTCTACGACAAAACTTTCTTTTATGTTATGGCATAATGGCATATGGGGAGAAATTCTTGAAAGTGCGCAAGCGTTTAAACGGTGCATTCGATAGAGTTTCAATTTGGTATATATGTTTGAATTATTCATCGATTAAAATTTATTTAAGTGCTTGGTAATGATCTTAATCGTAAGTGTTCGGAAAGTCGAGTGGAGTCACTCCAGATTTTTTAATTCTAAGCTTGGATAAGTTGAGCCATGGATCATGCATCTCCAGTCTTAGTTTCCAAACTACCACCATTTTTGTTCACAGCTTAACAAAGGATGTAGATACTTAAATTTATGTATTAATGGATAAATGTATTCGAAACTATAATGTATTTATGTATAAATGTATTCGAAACTATAATTTTTACAACTAGGTATACTATTATAGCTAAAAAACAAAGTGAGAGAATGGGAGAAAAACATATATTTAAAAAATCACTTGCTTTGACATTTCTTTGGGACAGCGAAAAAAAAAAAAATATTGTTGTTCATTACTTTTGAAAGTGGCATCGATGTCAGGGTTGCCAACTTAGCCACTTTGTGGTTAGATCTGGCCACTTAAAAAAAACCTAACTTAACAGCGAACTTTCGAAAAAGCTACTCGGAGCTATTTTAGACATTTTCTTTCTGTTTTTAAAAACTTCTTGCCGTTTTCAACCGCCTTGGATCATACATAAGGTGACCATACGTCCCGTTTTGAACGGGACAGTCCCGTTTTTAGGTGGCTTGTCCCGTTGTCCCCAAGCACAGCTTTGGGACACCGTAATGTCCCGTTTTTAGAAAATGTCCCCTGCAATGTCCCGTTTTTAGAAAGAGAGCAACCCACGGTAACGATTTCAATAAAGGCCGCTAAAAATCTAAAATCATCCAACGGCAGTGTCTGTAAAAAAAAAAAAAAAACTAACCTCCCTCCCTCTCCTCTCGAGACGCAAAGAAAACGCCGGGGGATGTATTGTTTTTGTGTTTGTTCTTTTAATGTTCTTTTTTTGTCAACTATTTCAATTTATTTAATTTTTATTTCTTTTTTAAAGTCATGTTCCTCTTTTGCTTATTCCTCCCCCTCCCGATCTCCACTTTATTTTCCCTTTTCACTCTGGTTTTCTAAGAATTTTTTTCCTTCCGAATGACAACTTCCTTTTTTCTGTGTGTCCTTTTGTTTACATTTCTCACTTTCCTACCTTCCTGCTTGTGTCGGATGGTGTTTTTGAAGTCGAAGAAGGGCCTACCCCTTGTACCACCCGAAACGTACGTCTTGCACTATTTTTTATAGTATATGTGTGTTTTAGCAAAGTTTTTTTTCATTTTATTTTGAAATTAACATTAACACAAGCTTTTTTGCGCGTTTTCTTACAACTAAAGATACCAGACTGTAATTCAGTCTCCTACACTATTACCTTAAAAACAGTAGATGTCCCGTTTTGAGGAAGAAAATAAATACACTATTGCCAAAAAAGTAGTAGATGTCCCGTTTTGGAGGAAAAAATAAATGGTCACGTTAATCATACTGCCCGTTCCACTCGCTTGTATCTGTACTTTTCCGTTTGCTTTGTTAAGTGTTCTTTATTTTATAATGCGCATGCTCAAACTTGAAGGTATGAAATTTCATGGTCGATGTTTTTTTTTTTTTTTTTTTTAACCGTAGGCAATATGCGGTGTCTAAATAAAACTTCGCAAACGACTGTGTGGATGTCGACCAAAACAATGGGGTTCACTTGACGTCACAATTCATTCCTTTCAGGACAGACATTCCACAAAAATAGGGTTGCCAGGTCGACAAACCAAAAAGCCGGACAGACCAGCCAGTTTGGCCGGACATTTGGATAAAAAGGCCGGACAACCTACAATATTGAGGATTTTGTCTCAGTATTAATAGGTACAACAAAAAAATTGCATGTAAAATCAAGCTTTTTTTATTATTACCATGAATCTTGGTAAATTCTAATGAAATATAAATAACATCGAATGCCAAATCAGTTCAAGTACTTTATTACTAATCAGCCAAAGTCACCAGTAAAAAGCCTAACAAAAGCAGGACACCGTTAAGTTTGGCCGGACACGCAATCAAAAAGCCTAACTATGTCCGGCTTTATCCGGACGTCTGACAACGCTACACAAAAACGAGGCAAACACAAAATTTTATTTTGTTGTTGGAATCAATTATGAGCAGGGGTCGATCCAGAAATTTTTTCCAGGGTCCCATTTTTGTGATTTTTCATAATCATTTTTAATAATTCACTTTTTTTGTTAAAACGTTCATAAAGCAGATTAAAACGTAGGGTAAAATGCTAATTAAGGGCCGTTTAGTGGATTGCATTTTTGTGAAGGGGTCGTTTTAATCGATTGTCATTTTGTGAAGGGGCCGTTTTTATCGATTGCATTTTTGTGAAAGGCCGCAAAACGGAACCAATTTTCATCTGCATCGTCCCCTGGTGATGAGTCATTTATTTGTCTCTCGGCTCAGAAACATTTCTAGCCACTTTTCACTTTGATCCTAGCCCCTTTTTCTCCCCCCAGAGTTGGCAACAATGGCGATAAGCGCAGCCCTCTAAATAGTAATTGCTGGGGTGGGCTGTGTGATAAGAGTGATAAAACTGTATGGGTTACGAACATTTTAGAAAAAAAAAAATCTGAAATTCGAATATTTTCCAGAATGTGTCGTTCTTCGAAAAATTTTGCTGCTCAGTTCTATTTTTAAAAAAAATCTGGAGTGACTCCACTCGACTTTCCGAACACTTACGATTAAGATCATTACCAAGCACTTAAATAAATTTTAATCGATGAATAATTCAAACATATATACCAAATTGAAACTCAATCGAATGCACCGTTTAAACGCTTGCGCACTTTCAAGAATTTCTCCCCATATGCCATTATGCCATAACATAAAAGAAAGCTTTGTCGTAGCCCTTTAGGAGAACTATAAGTCCTATACACACCAAAATCAATACCGGTCTTAGGATGGTGGTTTATAACATGTATACCGAATTTGAGCTCAATCGAATGTATCGTTTAAACGCTAGCGCACTTTCAAGAAATTCCCCCCATAGGCCATAATGTAAAAGAAATCTTTGTCGTAGCCCTGTAGAAAAACTATAAGTCCTATACATACCAAAATCAATACCGGTCTTGCAACGGTGGTTTATAACATGTATACCCAATTTGAGCTCAATCGAATCTACCGTTTAAACGCTAGCGCACTTTCAAGAAATTCCCCCCATAGGCCATCATGTAAAAGAAATCTTTGTCGTAGCCCTGTAGAAAAACTATAAGTCCTATACACACCAAAATCAATACCGGTCTTGCGACGGTGGTTTATGACATATATATCCAATTTGAGCTCAATCGAATGCTCCGTTCAGGAGCTATCGTGTTCACTCACATACACACAAACACACCTACACACACACACACATACACACATACATACATACATCTCGTAAAAATAGCATAAATGGATTCAGAAGCCCTCAAAACGTGTAAAAACACCAAAATCTCGAAGTCGAATTTTTTCATGATTACAATACTTTCCTTACATGGTACATGTTCGGAAAGTAAAAATCCTGAATGATCCTTAAAAATGCATAGTTTTTTCACGTATTCCAGAGGGTTATGTGCAGGCTCTAAAAATCATCCTGAATTTTTTTCGTGCCCCTGCTGCACTCTTAGTTTATTTTAATTTGGGGAGAAAGACCGTGGGGCAGAGATTTTCTTTCCTATAACATAGGAACTTTCATTAAGCAAAACACAGCCTGTGTTTAGAAAACAAAGATGCACCATTTGTAAAACCTTTTTATTAGTTTTACATATGCCAGATGTCTTTCCAGAACTCTCTCCAAACAGGCAATTTGTTTGTACAAGATCTCTGGTCGTCTGCCTGAATCACAGCTAGCTTCCATTGGCAGATGCGAGGAATAATGATAACGCAAAAATTCAGATTTTTCATTCCATCACAGCATAGTTACTGAAACTTGATGATTGTGGAATAAATCAAGGAACACATGAACACAGTATAGAGATGAGAGTCCCAGCCTGGGGCCCAAACGGGGCTCGGGCTCTGAAATTCACAATTGTGCTGGGGCTCGTGAGAAATTTATCCCTCATTGAACATAATACTCCTCGTAAACAGATTTTAAAAAGGGATTCATGGGAGAAATAAACTCATTATTATTGATAAACTTGAATATATCAGAATTGCAAAAAGTGCGCTAAGAGTTTGGTATAATATTGGTCTTTAACCCTCTGAGGCGCAACTCTTTCCCAATGCTGAAAAAAGGGCAGCCGTTGCCATCGCTCGACTTAACGACCAGCAAGCGACAGTTGGCTGTGACACGCGATGTGACGTAGATCTGTGACACGCGATGAACGTTTCGATCGTCCGCCCTCTTGCTGGTAGTTAAGTCGAGCGATGGCAACGGATGTCCGTTTTCCAGCATTGGGCATTCTATCCAGCTGTTCTCGCATTCTTCCATTTTTCAGCAGATGTCGGTGCTGTTGAAAATAATCGTGGCCATTTTTTGACGGGAAATGACGTGCTAAAAAGTAAAGGACTCTCGTGGAGCTAGGGTTGCCAGGTCGCCAAACCAAATAGCCGGACAGACCAGCCAGTTTGGCAGGACATTTGGATAAAAAGGCCGGACAGCCTACAATATTGAGGATTTTGTCTCGGTGTTAATAGGTACGACAAAAAAATTGAATGTAAAATCAAGCTTTTTTGATTATTACCATGAATCTTGTTAAATTCTAATGAAATATAAATAACATCGCATGCCAATTCAGTTCAAGTACTTTATTACTAATCAGCCAAAGTCACCAGTAAAAAGCCTAACAAAAGCCGGACACCGTTCAGTTTGGCCGGACACGCAATCAAAAAGCCTAACTATGTTCGGCTTTATCCGGACTCCTGGCAACGCTACGTGGAGCTATGTCACCCGCAACTATTTTTATAGAAATCCAATCTATTCTTCGTGACTGGCAACAGTCAAAACGTCAGAGTTCGGTGTTCCCAGAGCGGGAACACTGCGCGTTAAAGGGTTAATGTGTAGAAACGGCAAAATTTAAGATATTCCATGAATGAAGTACTAATTGACTATTGATCTGTCAGCTGAAATTTCGGGCTCGGGATTTAAAATATGAGCCCGTACTCATCTCTAGAACGCTGGGGCGTAGTGGAAGGGGGTTCCTGGGCACCCCCGAAATTTTAAGAGCTTTGTTCGTTCGGTGTCAATAAATCAAGCATTCTCCTGAGAAATTCTACTTCATTTAACTTCTGGTCGCCTTTTTTTCTCGCTACGTCCCTGCATGAACACATGACTGTTGCGTCACGTTTTATTTGAGACATTTATTTCGAAATTTAGGAGGCGCCCCGCTTCTAAACTCTTGTTTGTTTGTTTGTGTAATTACGGCAACGCTACGCATGGGCGATCTGCTAAGGATGGGGGTGCCTTGGTAGGAGGACTTTCTAAGGGGTTCTAACGCGTATTCACGTTACATACGGAGAAAAACTACCAAAACTCCAGACCGTTAGATCGACCACCGCGAAGTGTGGTGGGACCCGAACCCAGGACCTCCACATTTCGGCCTTCTACCATTTTCAGTGACATAACCACTGTATATACCACAATGGGATGGATATACATATACCACAGGGGCAATACCGGCCATATATGTGTGTGCACTGCTCAGGGAACGGCTCAGGAGAGGGGAGGCGGGGTTATAAACTTTACTCGCGGTTATTTGATTGGGTTTGATTTGTAGAATAACGGCCGAATTTCTACACGAGGAATTAAGGCCAACGGGTGGGGGGGGGTCGTCTTTCTAACAGGTTGCATGGTTGAAAAAGCGGGCAACTCCCCCCCCCAAAAAAATTTTCAGAGTTCCAGTGCAAGTTGAGTGGAGTTGAGTTATGTGTCCTGGCAGGCCCCTGCCCTGTGCGCTCGGCCGCACAGCCGGCTGTGTCAGGAAACTTCTTGTGTCGCCAGATGGGCTATTCGATCGACCGCCATGGTGTCGGTAGTTAAGTGGATCGATGCACATTTTCAGCTTTGGTCAGTCTGTCCTGTGGTGGCTCCTCCATTTGAGCACATGAGCACGTGAACCCCTAGAGGAAAACTAAAAAATAAACATATTAGCAAATTAAATTTAAAAAATATATTAAGTACACTTCGAGATTTTTGTAAATTTAAAACGTGAGTTTTACTCCCCCCCCACTATTATTAAATACGATAACGCACTGTATCGTAGGTTACTACGGTATAGTGTTTTGTCGCTCGCACGTGCGATCGGCCAAATGGCCTTCTGAACCGCTCTCTGAGAAAAGACGCGGAGAAAGTTGCGGGAGAAGTAAGGCGCTGCTGATATCACTCCGTTCGCACATTTTTAGTGTGCTCGCGGACGATTTTTTTGCCGTTATCCCTTCCATATTCTCCTTTGGTTTATTATGTTGATAAAGCGTGTAAATCAAGCGATTATATATAGCTGAATCAAGCGATTATATAAAGCTGAATTAATTATTATTATTATTATTATGTATTATTTTTAATATGTATGAGTCTAAAAAATTTCTTCTTTTATTCTTCTTTTTTTTTAAGAAAACGACGATTGCTGCAATTTTTTTCCCCCCGAACCTCAGTTTGTTACGTTATAAAAAATAAGTAAACGCTCTGATGAAATCATTAGTTAACCCTTTAAGGCGCAACCCTTTCCCAATGCTGAAAAAAGGGCGCACAGCCAGCTGTCGTCAAAAAAAGGTCTCTAGATCTGTTGCACGCGATGAACGTTTCGATCGTCCACCCTCTTGCTGGTCGTTAAGTCGAACGATGGCAACGGCTGCCCTTTTTTCAGCATTGGGCAATCTCTGCAGATGTTCTCCGCATTCTTCCATTTTTCAGCAGATGTCAGGGCTGTTAAAAATAATCGCGACCATTTTCTTACGGGAAATGACGTGCTAAAAAGTAAAAGATTCTCGTGGAGCTATGTCACCCGCAACTATATTTATAGAAATCAAATCTATTCTTCGTGACTGGCAGCAGTCAAAACGTCAGAGTTGGGTGTTCCCAGAGTGGGATCACTGCGCGTTAAAAGGCTAATACAAAAATACTCTGGGAAATGTTCCTTGAAAAATAGGCCATGGAATTAGAATTCAAAACTAAATGTTGTTATTCAAGTACTATTGATGTTGACGAACTATATCCATGCACACTTTGCATCTTCATTCAACAATCACTTTCATGTTTTTGTAACACCCCTTATTGTATGTGGTGATGTGAAAAGTTGCTTCGTGGGGTAGAAAGAAGCTTTCGTGAGGAGGGCCCCCTCAATGAATCTTTTGCCCTGGGCCCCCATTACTGTGAATCGGACCCTGGAGAAGTCTGTAAAGCAGCCAGGAATCGACAGAGACTTGCTAGAGTGTTCCAGACAAGAGTGTTCGACAATGTTCTAGCGCGAAGGGGTTCTCAAACTTACTTCGGTCACCGCGCGCGCACTTTGAGATTTAAGAAAAATCTAATGCTTCCCATAACTCTTAACTTGCCTTTCTATATTACCGTCTGTTGTGTATCTTAAAAACGAGTGTTGCAAATATGATTTTTAAATATGCGCATTATTATAGGTATATTTTTTCCTTTCTAAATGACCGAGTCAGCAGCCTACCTGGAGTTTTGACCGCTACGAGGGCCGGAGATGTTGTTGGTCATTTCATATTGGAGGCAGGCGCCTACGAATGGTCTCCTAATCTTGAACCCTGATCAGAGACCTGACACCTGAAATCGGTACTCCCCAGAGGTATCATATATACCAGGGGTTCCCAAGCTGTGTGCCGCGGCATCCTAGGGTGCCACGAGCGTATGCCAGGGAAGTATGCCGTGGAGATAATCAAGAAAAGTGTTTTGGTGAAGTGTAATCAAATAATTTCCTTTGAGCCAGTATCCCACAAAAGCCAGTGAAACAAGTGGGCAGAAACATAAATATTTCGATCAAGTTCGAAGTCTAGTAGCCTCTCTTTTAGAGGAACTCCCTGAAATGGGAGAGGTGTGTCAAAATTCTATATCCAAAAAAAGTTTGGGAACCTCTGGTATATACCATGCGGACAATGGAGCCACAAACATATTTTACGTGCACCCACTCCCGTGAGCGTACACAGCAGCCCAGCCGAGGAGAGGAGTTCACCCTCCCCAGCACTGACCCCCCAGACTGATGCTGCTCCTCTTTCCGCGTTCTAGTAGGAACGGCGCTGAGCGACTAGGCCATTGAGGAAGTGCACTATTCTGTGGATAAAATAGATGCGATGGGGTTCATAACCTATGTCCGAGATCAAAGAATGTTTCAATGAGAGAAAATAAAACTGAATCGTATTTAGAAATATTTTCTTACTTGCATCATAAGAAAGCTTTCGGCTTAAACCCTTTCAGACCAGGTGTCCACAATTAAGGACACAAATTATGGAAGAATATTACAAAGAAAATACGAATAATTTTAATTGATAACATTATACCTTACTGACATTATGCATGCTGACATGGATATACTACTTTATAATTACAATAATTTGTTATCTATGTCAGTGATTATTTGTGTTCCAGTAATCTTAAATCTCTGCGCAGTGGTGCAGCAGAGCACGCCAGGAACTCCGCTGCTCGAGGGCCCCCCCCAGAAGCTCTAAAATAGTTAAATGTGGTTTTTTGGCTCGGAAGCCTGACTGTGCGGAACAGCCAGCTGTCGTCAAAAAAGGGTCTTTAGATCTGTGGCACGCGATGAACGTTTCGATCGTCCGCCCTCTTGCTGGTCGTTAAGTCGAGCGATGGCAACGGCTGCCCTTTTTTGAGCATTGGGCAATCTATCCAGCCGTTCTCGCATTCTTCCATTTTTCAGCCGATGTCAGTGCTGTTAAAAAGAATCGTGACCATTTTTTTTTACGGGAAATGACGTGCCTAAAAAGTAAAGGATTCTCGTGGAACTATGTCACCCGCAACTATTTTTATAGAAATCCAATCTATTCTTCGTGACTGGCAACAGTCAAAAGTCGGAGTTGGGTGTTCCCAGAGCGGGAACACTGCGCGTTAAAGGGTTAAGCCCTCATCTCATTGTTCCTAAGTATTTTACATCGCAATGCTTATACAAACAATTACATCCATGGGCTAAAGGGATTCGAACCCGAGACCAAACCGCTCGCATGCCGGTCGGGGTTGCCTTGACCGACTTTTAAAGATCGAAGGATCGAAGGACTTTTTAAGAGGTGCATTCACGTTGCATCTGGAGAAAACCGACCCAAAACTCCAGGCCATTCGATTGACAGCCACGCGATATGCCCGAACTCGTAACCGTCCCACTTCGGCCGTCTTCATGTTCAGTGTCTTATCCACTCGACCATGGTGGGGGTTCAGGTGCGGAGACCTGCGCAGCCGTCAGGCCCCATCTGAAGGGGTTAAAACTAATGTGTAGGATGTGATTGTGATGCAAAAATTTGACGAAGAGGTGAATTCTCAGTTTTGTTATATAAAGCAAGTTTATTAAAGGAAGTGAAAGGTTCATGGAAGCCTTTTCCTACAACAAAGTTTCTTCCCAGTAAAAAGTTTCCTCTGTGTTTAATTATAGCTTTAACCCTTTAACGCGCAGTGTTCCCGCTCTGGGAACACCCAACTCGGACGTTTGGACGGTTGCCCGTCACGAAGAATAGATTGGATTTCTATAAAAAGAGTGGTGGGTGACCTAGCTCCACGAGAATCCTTTAGTTCTTAGCACGTCCTTTCCCGTAAAAAAGGGTCACGATTCTTTTGAACAAACAGCACTGACATCTGCTGAAAAATGGAACAAGGAGAGAATAGCTGGATAGATCGCCCAATGCTGAAAAAAAGGCAGCCGTTGCCATCGCTCGACTGAACGACCCGCAAGAAGGCGGACGATCGAAATGTTCATAGCGTGCCGCGGGCACAGCCAGCTGTCGTCAAAAAAGGGTATCTCGATCTGCCCTTTTTTCAGCATTGGGAAAGGGTTGCGCCTCAAAGGATTAAATACTGCTAATTCTATGGTTTCTGTGTCAGAGCAACTTAATGTCTAATTTTTATAGCTAGAATGTGCCTTCTGCTGCTGCTCCTCTTGATTTTTTAAAGGTCGTTCTCTAATTCATTATTTATAAGATTTTATTACTATCTTTAAAAAAAAGTAAAGTGTGAAGTTTTGGTCCCTCAGCTAAATAATGGTAATATTAATAATAATAATAGTGATAATTAAACGCTTTGGTTCCCTCAACCACTGCCCTTTGTATCATTTATTTCTTGTGGCAATCTAATTTTAACAGAGTTGTTTGAAAATTTACATCCCTCCATAAAACAGTTTTTGTGGATCTAAAATAACCTTCATTTGCCCTTGACCTTTTACAAGTGTGAAAATTAACTAAGGCGGGCTCATTTGGCAGACGACTGAACATTATTGGTGCGTGTTTTATATCCGTTCCCTGGAATTTGGTCAGCATCAAACGAGTTGGCCATCCCCCTTAACCGAAGGGCTTCTTGGGCAAAATGACTCGTTCAGATTGACGTACCGGCTGACCCTCTGGGTTTGCCAGGCAGAATTTTCAAACGCGACTTATTTTTTACATAAGCAGACGAAAAGGGTTGGGTCTGGTAATCATAACACTAGGACAGATGTTATAATTAATTACAGAGCATGCGCGAAGGGGGGTCTGTGAGAGTTTATATAAAGGTTAATTTCAGACGATTTCATTCTGGAAATTCTCTCTTGAGATATTTCTGCGTTCTTGTTTGATTTGATCCAGTCTTTTTGATTGACGCCATGTCTTCTGTGGCTTCTAACACAAATCAGCTTATTCTCCGCCGTAAGGTAAGAGATCAGTTTTGATATTTTTAAGTAGACTTGATCTTGAACCTTGTCAATAATCGTTTCCTTAACTGAAAGGAAAGTACTGGCTGTATTGGGAGTACAAGTATTTTGGTAGCCAGTCATAGTTCGAATCTTAGCAACAGTCATAATAAAAACTAGCTTTGGACAATTCTTATTTATTTATTTATTTTTTTGAGGGGTGGAGGTGGAGGCAGTTAAAACTTACTTTTAACTTGAAAATTCTGTAAAAGTGTATTTTTATGTAACAAATCCGGGAACCTGAATAAAATAGGAGCTCTTTCAGGCCCTTCGTCCTCAATTGAGGGCGCAAAAATTAGGTCATGCTATCGTACAGCGTGGAAGTCTTTAAATTTGTTCACCTAAAGGGTATTTTTTTTTCTTAAAAAATTTAATAAACGGTTTTATGTTGCTTTTTTCAGGGTCAAATTTAATCTCTAGTATCGAAGGATTTCAATTTATTAATTCTAAGAGATCATTATCAGGTCTGGAAGGGTTATTCATTAGGTTTGGATGGGTTAAGTTACTTTTAGGTGCAGATAAACATAAAAAAAAAGTTAAAATTTCAGTATAAGTATGTTCATTTACGATTACGGAAATTTAAATAAAATATTGATGCGCTTTTTGCAGCAAAGAGAAATAAATGCATGACCATAGTTTGAGTTATGGTTTTAAATTAATAATGGTATTTTGAAAATAAATAAATAAATAAATAAAATACCTCGGAAGTGCTAAAAGTGAAATTTTTCTTCTACGGACGTGCACTTGTATAGCAAGGTGCTAATTCTCGATTGTTCAATCTTTCCGATTTTAATATTTTCCCGTCCTTCTTGAGAAAGATTATTATTATTATTATTATTATTTTGAGGATTCCTTCATTTAAAAATGCAATGCCGTGGGATTTGAAAAGTTAATCTTTATTTCATATTTGTGATAGTGGAAATACTTTTATGATTTTTTGCTCTTTTTGCATGTTAAAATTGATTTTTAAGGATAATTTATGTAAATATCTGCATAAAAAATATCCGTAAAATATATATTGGTAATAAAGTGGTTCGGTACTTTAAATCTGAAAATCACAACATTCTGTTTTCCAGATTTAAAGTGGCAGAATTTGTTTAAAAAGTTTTAATATTATTGATTAAAATTCATAAAAAAGTATTGTAATCAAGGTGAACATCTCTCGCGAGTAAGCCTCAAATAATTTTTCTTTATATATGTTTCTAGTAAATGTTTATAGTTACTAATATCAAATTTGTTATCTACAAGATTAATTTTCAATCACCTAACATGATGTATTGATTAAATTGTGTTACAAAACCTGTAACCTTACGTTAAGTATCTCTTTTAAGGTATTTCTTGTGTTTCGCGTTGTTTTCGCTTTTCTTTTTCAAAAATTTCTGCATGTACTTATTATACATACATTTTTGTTATTTAGATGAAAACATTTATGTGTGTTTACAGAAATTATTTAATATTTCTTTATTTATATATTTTCTTACAGAATTTAAACATATTATATACTTTTGTAAACTATGTGTACTCAAAACCCTTAAGGACGTAACATTCTTTTATGCTCATCTTTAAAAATATTTATTACTTTTGTGATTATAAGCTACTTACGGCTCTGCTTTGGTAGGTGAAAAAAAATCTTACATTAAAAAAAATTTCCAAAATACACCATGTGACTGCATGATACATTAATTTTTTTTTTAATTTTCTCATCTTTCTTTTGTATCATCCATGTGTAAAAGGACATGGTAAGCTTGTGGAAATAATTTTTTTTTCTAATGTCTCTAAAATTATCTGATTCAGCAGCAAAATGTTTCATTATTTATTCTTTAAAACGCCATAATACTAGTATATTTTTTGAGGAGCCATGAAATCGAATACTAATAAAAAATGAACTGAACTGTCTGCCTATTCAGCAAAAGTTATTATTAAATGTATTTAAGCAGTGCAATTAAAGAAAGCAAAGTGACAATTTTTGTGTTAAAACTTTTCTTTGCATTCATTTGTAGCTAATATATTTTCAGCATGTTTTTAGAAAGAGATAAGCCTGAAATTAAGATTCATATTTGTTACATTATAAAGCAACGATTTTATAAGTATAATTTATTTTACTTTCCAAGAAACAAGGTCTTCCTCGCCCATTTCCCCCCCCCCACTTTTATCCTGATTGGAGGACAAATTTCGTGGAAGCCTAAAATTAATTTTCGGGCAATCGTGAATGTTGTATTTCACTGGCAGCTCTTTTATATATGCTTGTATTTTTCCCCCTTTGACATCAATGTGGCATTTGTAGGAAAAGAACGTTTTGTCTATCCGCAAATAGTAGAAACAAAATCTCCCTCAAGGTCTAGGTACATAAATTGAAATAAACTAATTGTCCCAGGGACTCGAAAAAATTCAGGATAATTTTTTATAAGCTTGTATTACCATCCCCCATCTGTAATGAAACAGCGGTGAATTTTCAGGGTTTCTACAGACCTGGAAAGTCAGGAAAATGAGTTTTGGTCAGGAAAGTCAGGGATTTGGGAAAAAAGTCAGGGAATTAGCAGAAATTGAAGAAAGGTCGGGAAAATGAGTGAAAAATGGAATTTTGTGGTAAAATCAAGAAAATATTCTCTGTTTGAACCTAAGTATAAAAATTGTTTTATTTTCATTTTCTCATTCAGCCTTATAAATAATTTTAAAATGCGTTTTTTATGCTTAATTTTATCCTAAATGATTATCAACCAGGGGTTTTGTTTGAATCCAGTGATGTCCAATAAGATTCTTGTATTTATTAATTTTATTATTATTTGTAAAAAAAGGGGGAAAATATATAAAAAATTATTAATTAATTAAAGGATGTCATGTTAAAAATAGAAATGCAAAATTTGGGAAAGCACGCTAGATAAAGCCAGGGAAGAGCGTGATGGATGTCGGGGAAAAGTCAGGGAAGCAAAAGCTGTGAAATCTGTAGAAACCCTGCTTTTATAAAACTTGAATAATATATATATAAAACATGGAATTGCACAGCAAAAGATTTTCGAAAAGTAACACATCCTATTGTCGAATTTTAAGAATTCTTTTCTGTAAGTCTCGTTACTAATACAGAGTTTATCGCTTATTGCAGTGTATAGTACAGCTTGT
Organism: Cheiracanthium punctorium; assembly: GCA_038373885.1. Classification (NCBI taxonomy): domain Eukaryota; kingdom Metazoa; phylum Arthropoda; class Arachnida; order Araneae; family Cheiracanthiidae; genus Cheiracanthium; species Cheiracanthium punctorium. The sequence goes on along the minus strand of JAWZYV010011933.1, from coordinate 51,102 downwards.
AAAGAGGCATGAGGTGTATTGTTTGTATTTATGTACCAAAATCTCTCTTCTTTGCAGGCCGAGCGAGTGCTGTTGCGCTTGCAGCGAGACAGGCTCGTCTACCTCGCCGCGTCCCTGGCCGGACTGAAGGCGCCCCCCTCCCTTGTGCAGCCGGAGCTGGTCTCCCGCTTGGACTGGAGGAAGTTTCCTCTCGTTCAAGACGCTCTGGACTCTCTCGCCGTAAGTTTGCTTTTTTTTACACCCAATCTCTTTTTTGTGTTCATTATTTGTTTAAGGGGGTGCCTATGAGGCAGTTCTAACACTACCATTTCTCAGTGTTGGGGAAACAAAAGGGGGCAACCGTTGCCACCGCTCGATTTAACTACCACCAACATGGCGGTCGATCGGTTCGTTCATCGGACCTAGAGAGCATTTTTTGTCACAGACTGACTGTGCGCTCTTTGTGCCGGCCTACGCTGCCCGTATATTTAAATTTTTAAAACTGAATCGGTAGGCTTCTCTCAAACGCAATATAATAATGTAGTTGATAATTTTCTTGATAGTAAGAAATCTCACAAAAAAAGATAATACGAGTCCTGTTTAATATTAATAATAATAATACAAGTCCTGTTTTAAAATTGTTTTTAATGTGACCAAGAGTGTTTAACCCTCTAACGTCCGTAGTCAGATAATGCAGGCGCACGCCGTGCGCAGATACATTCGAAGGTCTTGCAGATAGTTTTCCGGTCATTCAAAGTTTGTTTGTTTTTTAAAGATGGATAGTTACCTAAAAGAAATAGTTTTTTAAGCCCCTCTAACGCAAGCTTGTTGCACAGATGTGTGCGTTCCGTATACACGGGTTCGTATGCGCACTATATGCATTCCGTTATCATGAGCTATCATGAGTTTGCAGGTAGTTTTGGATTATCTGCGCAGATCGTTTTTTCTTGTATCTGACTATGAGTAACGTCTGTGGCCGCAAATAGGCTACCCTCCTTTAAAAGATACTTTTTTACAGTCAAAATGTTTCGAAAATGTGTCATTTTGAAGTCTCATAAAACCATTAACTGTGCCTTTAATTAACGACAGTTTGGGTTCACAGATGTCAGCATGAATGGGTGAAAAATATTAACATATTTCTGGAGCAACGTATACCGTGTGTAACTTCCCCGGAGCGACCACCCGTCGTTCCACGAAAAATCGGTCGTTCAGAGAGGGGGTCGCTCAAAGACACAAACATGTGGTAGCCAAGAAAAAATATTGTTTGTTTTCTGATTTATGAAACTGGGTACTAATACATAAATAACTACACAAACATAGTTTTAAAATTTAAATGTTAGAAAACTTTTTAGGGATTTCAGAATTTTCATTCTTTTTTATCTCTTCGAGAGTATTGGCCTCTTTTTTCTTTTCCTTACATCTGGCAAAAAAGAGCATTTAAAATTGCTATTCTTCATGCATTATGAATTTACCATTATGGAATCTATTTGTTTTAAATTTTTGCTTTTTGGGTTTCCCCATATACCAGAAGTAACACCCATTTCCTCTCCGATTTTCCTTTTTCGCGTGACTCGATCACGTCACGTCACTGCGCTGCTCCAACGGGGAAACCAAACGTTTCTTAATGCCTGTTCTCTAACTTACAATATTTTGACTCGTCCTCGGCCCTGCTGTTGATTGGCAGTCGAGCCATTGGTTTCGGACTGTGGTTTTTGTTTATTTTATTCCTAAAAAGTGCAACAAACTATTCGGACAGGAAACTGGGACCGGTCGCTTATAGAGGGTTGTGTGGTCACTTCTAGAGGATCTTTTAGCATCCAGTAGATGGGGTAAAAAAACCGGTGCCAGCAAAAATGGGTTAGCCCATTTATGCCAAGTGTGTCCTTTTTTGGGACGGCAATTTCGCTATCACTCGAAAAAGTTGTTTTTCCTAGCCTTTTTTTCAGGAGTATTGAACCTCAACTCCACAAAAATATTTTAACATGACCCGGTGGGATGCCGACATTTCGATTTTTATACATGATGATTTTAACCCTTTCACGCGCAGTGTTCTGGGAACACCCAACTCTGACCTTTTGACTGTTGCCAGTCACGAAGAGTAGATTCGATTTCAATAAAAATAGCGGCGGGTGACAGAGCTCCACGAGAATCCTTTACTTTTGAGCACGTCCTATTCCGTAACAAAAATGGGTCACGATTCTTTTGAACAGCACTGACATCTGCTGAAAAATGGAAGAATGCGAGAACAGCAGCTGGATTGATTGCCCAATGCTGAAAAAGGTCTTAGATCGGGGGCACGCGATGAACGTTTCGAACGTCAGCCATCTTGCTGATAGTTAAGTCGAGCGATGGCAACGGCTGCCCTTTTTTCAGCATTGGGAAAGGGTTGCGCCTCAAAGGGTTAAAAGAAATAACCCGTTGTTAGAGAAGTTGACATCAGAAATGGATCTATTATTGCTGGTATTAGCAAAAATCGAAGAAAGTCGCAAAAATATCTGGGCACAAATGGGTTAACAGAGGTGGTCGTTCCTAGAAGTTTCATTGTATATGTTTATACTCTTTTGTTCTAGTTGTAACATGTTCTATACTATCCAGTTTTTATACTATTTTAACTATATTTAATTGAAAGAAAAATTAATAATGGCCATTTATTTGTTAGAAAATGTGTGCACCACTCGATACAAAATAATTTTTAAAAAAGTTGCATTCAAAATGTGTAGAGTTTTAAAATCATGGTTCTACTGTTAAAAATATATGTATATAAAACTCGGCTGTTCGAGCCTCGTCAGGGGGAGATCCCCCCCCCCTAGCTTTTTAGTTTCACTATTGCCTTATTAAAACGATATTAATGGACTATGTCATTTTATCTCTCCTCTTTCGTGTATTTCGCCTGGTCACCCTATGTTGAAATTTATAGGATTGTAACCTATCTATAGAAAAATATAGGGGATGCCTATTCTATAGCTTACGAAATAGTGTAGCAATAGATTAAAGCTGTTGTGAACTAATAGTATTTAAATATATGTAAAAATGTGCCGCATACTTTTATGTCGCATTTTTGGGACACATTTTTCATACAATTTTCAATAAAGGAGGTGAGAGATAAAATGACATAGTCATTAATATATAAAATTACATTTGCCAGGGCACTTTTCAAATTTTCTGCCCCTGAACACAGTTTTGGCCCGCAGGTGCCCGTGCGATACTCGGGCATGATCGCGTCTCTAACGTCGTATTGCGTCTCTAGCACGAACAGTGTTAAGTAATGGAATTCTTTTCCTTTGCTCTTGCAGAAAGTGGACCCTGACAGGATCGACCTTCTGGCAGAGGCCTACTGTAAGTACCAAACTTTTAATATACTTTCTTTTTTGTTTGTTTGTTTATCGATAGTTCAGTATAATGTAAGAAACTTTCAGTATAAAATGGTAAAATTAAGAGCTTAAACTTTTCTCATTATTTTATAATTTTTATGTATGCCTTCAACCCCCCCCCCTCCCCCAAATTGAAAAAAAAAAAGGTGTAGTTTTCTAATGCCCTCTGGCCAGGGCCCTCTGACGTGGAGGGAAGCTGAGTCGCATTTCGCCCCTTATCCCCTTTTTGCTTGCGAAAAGTAAAAGTTTTAATGGTTTTCTTCCGTTTAAAGGAAATTTCATTGATTTCATTAGTTCGAAGGATTTCCTTGGATAAAAATATTTTATTCATTAATTTGAAATTTTCCTTTCGTCAAAATATTTTATTCGTTAATCTTCATAATAGTTTACTTCATTGTAGCGAGATTTTACAGTATTTCGAAAACTACTTTAAAAAGTAAGCGAAACACATTGGCTTGCTGGAACATTAAACTTTATTTATTGAGTCATATTTTTCATTACACATGGTATTTTTTTTTAATTCTTTGTTTCGATAACATCCTAAAAATCGCAACATGGAAGTTCGAAATGAATTTTGACATTTAGATGAGGAAACCATTCCAGAGGAGGGACCAACCCCTGAAATCGGCTCCCCCCAGAAGTAGGGTTAAACATGTAGGACATTGTAGATGCGTCGGATTTTACGTGCACCCGCTTCCATAAGCGTACACGCTCCCGCTGCAGCCGTAGCGTAGACAGAAATTTTTTATGGGGGGGGGGGGTGAGCCCCCTTCGCTACGCCCCTGCGCTGCAGTCTTAATGCATGTATCTTTAGTAAGGAATAATTTGTTTCGATTGAAATATTTGTTTAATTGTTTGGTCACTTTTAAGGGCATTTTCAGGGACATTTTAGGTCATCAAAATCTGTGCCTTAGCCATGATTTTCCTTTCACTGTTTAAAGTCTGGCATACACGGTTTTGAGCATTTCGTAAGCGAGGAAAAGCCCTCCTCCCTGTGCGTAGAACCCTGTAGGGGTGGGATTGCCTTCCGTGGGGGACTTTCAAAGGCGAACTAACCCGTATTTGCGCAAAGTTTCGGTGAAAACCTCGGAACGGTTAGGTCGGCGCGGATGCGACCTGGTTTCGAACCAGGCACCTTCCGTCTCCCAGTTCAAAGCGCTATGCGCTACGCCACTGTTGGGGGCGCATAGAACAGGAATTCGACCCGCAACCCACTTGCGCTTATTCAGATGACTTCGTTAGATCACAATAAGAAGGAGAAATCAGTAACAGAGGTTGATATCCTTTTGTAAGTGTATTATGCCACTGTAAGCAAATATTTTTTTACTAATGGAGCAATGCTTGACCTCTCTTGCAGGCGTTTTGAACGAGAAGAAGCCTCGTACATGGACGGAGTACGAGACGCAAGGTATGCCTCTTGTTTGTTTGTTCTTTTATTGTTGTTCATTAAGGCCGATTGACTGCACGAGAGTCCATAGCCTGATAGGGGCGACTTTCTAAGGGATCCCAGTCCGTATCGATGCGCTGTTTCGGACAAAACAACGGAAAACTCTGGCTAGGTCGACAGGCGCGCCCGGGGTTGGAACCTGGCACCTCTCGATTTCCAGTTTCGAGAGCAGAACCTATCAGCCACTAGGTATTCCTCTACTTAACCCTTTGAGGCGCAACCCTTTCCCAATGCTGAAAAAAGGGCAGCCGTTGCCATCGCTCGACTGAACGACCAGCAAGAGGGCGGACGATCGAAACGTTCATCGCGTGCCACAGATCGAGAGACCCTTTTTTTGACGACAGCTGGCTGTGCACGTGCACAACAATCTGTGCATCGATGAACTGTTCTACGCCAGCTGTCGAATAGGCATCCCGTGTATTTTTGCTGTGCACAGGTACAGTCCTCGTCAAAAAAAGGATCTCTAGATCTGTGGCACGCGATGAACGTTTCGATCGTCCGCCCTCTTGCTGGTCGTTAAGTCGAGCGATGGCAACGGCTGCCCTTTTTACAGCGTTGGGACAGGGTTGCGCCTCAGAGGGTTAATTGAGAGGGAAAGGCCCTTCTCAAACCTGCCTCGGAGCCCAAAATTCCTGCAGTCAAGAAGGGAGTGCGATTTCAGTATGTGTTTTTTTTTAATCTGAATGTTGTGCTGTCTGTGTTCTTTCACTAAAGTGTCTTGTTTTTTTTTTGTCCCACAGATCCCGGCTGGCCGGGATGCTCCTCCTTCTTGCGTCCCGTGGAAGACAGGATCAAGGCAGGACTTCCGGGATGCGTAAGTACTCATTTTTGTACTCATCTGCGCGCATTTTTGCTTCTTTGGGGCGAGTGCTGTGTAACGAATTTTGTCTTTTATAGAAACAGAGCATGTGTATATATATTTTAATGACTATGTCATTTTATCTCTCAACACCCTTTATTGAAAAATGTGTCCCAAAAATGCGACATAAAAGTATGCGACATCATTTTACATGTATTTAAATACTATTGGTTCGCACAGTTTAATCATTGTTACACTATTACGTAAGCTGTAGATAGGTTCACATGATCTTTGCATATATTAATACTATTAGTTGTTACACTATTTCGTAGCTGTGAACAGCTCCGTGTATTTTTACTATATTAATACTATTAGTTCACACAGCTTTATCTTGTTAAAATTTCGTAAGCTGTAGAATAGGCTTCCCGTGTATTTTTCTATCAATAGGTTACAATCCTAAAAATTTCAACATAGGGTTACGAGGCGAAAGATGAGCGATAAAATGACAGAGTCAATGAATATCGTTTTAATATCGCAATAATGAAACTAAAAAATTCGGGGTGTTCAGGGGGGACTCCCCCTGACGAGGCTCTAACAGCCGAGATTTTTTCTTTTTTTCAATCCATGTTTCTCATTTAAATTTAAAAGCACGGTTTCAAATTTTTACGAATGGATTTAGGTTGTTTTAAACAATTGAAGAAACTTTTAATTCATAACTTCGTAAGAAAAATTTCCATGGGTTGTCCCTCAATGTAATATTGTTTCCCCCCCCCCCCTGTTTTAATCTCCCCTCCCTTAATTCTGTGAGTATCTATATAAATAAAATTAGACTTTTGTCTGTACATTTCTTGGAATTCAAAAATTTTGCGATTTCTATCCGTTTCAAGCACCCGGGAATCCGATGCGACCCTCAAAAAAAAGTTTGTCTGTCTCTCATTCTGTCCTTCTGTCCTTCTGTCATTCTGTCCGTGACGCTTTTTTTGTTTAAGCATCACGTAAAAACGACTGAAGCGAATGATATGAAATTTGGTGTCATGATAGGTGGTCACTCAACTTAAAACATAGGCGTCGAATTTTTAAAAAATCTTGATTAGATTTTCAGATTTTGCGAAAATCGTTTCAAACTGCGTAAATTTGTGTTCAAGCATCACGCAAAAACGACTAAAGCGAATGATATGAAATTGGGTGTCATGATAGGTGGTCACTCAACTTAAAACATAGGCGTCCAATTTTTAAAAAATTCTGATTGGATTTTGAGATTTTGCGAAAATCGTTTCAAACTGCGTAAATTTGTGTTCAAGCATCACGCAAAAACGACTGAAGCGAATGATATGAAATTGGGTGTCATGATAGGTGGTCACTCAACTTAAAACATAGGCGTCCAATTTTTAAAAAATCCTGATTGGATTTTGAGATTTTGCGAAAATCCTTTCAAACTGCGTAAATTTGTGTTCAAGCATCACGTAAAAACGACTGAAGCGAATGATATGGAATTGAGTGACATGATAGGTGGTCACTCAACTTAAAACATAGGCGTCGAATTAAAAAAAAATCTTGATTAGATTTTGAAATTTTGCGAAAATCATTTCAAACTGCGTAAATTTGTGTTCGCACATCACGTAATAACTGCAAAGGTGAAAAAATGATATTTGGTGAAATGATAGGTGGTCACTCACCTTAAACTATAAACATCTAATTAAAAAAAATCCATCAGATTTTGAGATTTTGTGAAAATCGTTTAAAACTCAGTGAATCTTTGTTCCCGTATTACGTAATAACGACTAAAGCGAATGATATGAAATTTGGTCACACGATAGATGGTTGCTCAACATAAATTATAGGAGTCCAATTTTTTAAACATTTTTATTAGATTTTGAGATTTTGTGAAAATTCTCTCAAAATACGTTTATATTTCTTCAAACATCACGTAATAACGACTAATACGAATGATACGAAATTGAGTGATATGATAGGTAGTTGGTAATCTTAATTTATAGGCGTTGAATTTTAAAAATATTTTGCTTACATTTTGAGATTTTTCGAAAATCGTTTTAAAATGCTGAAAATTTGTTCCGGCATCACGAAATAAAGACTGCAGGGAATGAAACGAATTTGGGTGACATGATACGTTGTCACTCAACTTAAATTCTAGGCTTCCAATTTTTCAAAAATGTTGATTAAATTTTGAGATTTTGCGAAAATTATTTCAATATGCGTAAATATTCGTTCGCGCATCACATAATTACGACTAAAGCGAATGAAATGATATTACTTAGTTACTCTCTAACCTGTAATATTTTAACAATACATGAAAATTATAACTTCGCTTTCTTTACTTTGGCAACATACTACATCCATTCTGTGTACTCCTACAATGCTGACGAAAGTTCTTGCTTTTTGGAAATTTTCATTCACTAACCCGTCGAGGACGGGTACTTCAGCTAGTTATGAATATGTTAGATGCAGTTCGCGAAATATTTGTTTAAGAGTCTTCTATCTGTCTATGTTTGTAATGAATAATGCACACCCGTTATTACAACCCAAGGCATTTTTACTTCTTGAAACTTAATTTCTGACACAATGGCATCGCAATAGCTATTCTGCAATAAAGATTGGTAAACATGGGGAGCGCAGAGTGTTACCACCCAGTCAATGATAACGTAGAAAAACGGAGAAAAAGTCAGTTGGTGACATAAAATTGAAACATTAAATAATTTTTATGCACTATCAATCTGATATAAAAAAGCAGGGACGTAGTCGGAGGGGGGGGTTGCCATGGGAGTCTGGGTACCCCCTCCCTCCCGAAATTTTGGATTTTGTTATATGGATGTTAATAAATCAAGCTTTTTTTGTGAAAAATTCTACCTTTTCTGCCCCGTCTGAAATTTTTTTCACGCTAAATCCCTATAAAGAAGAAACATAACTCATACTTTGAGAATCACACAGCAAATTGAGATCTTAATATTTATTGCTTTAAAAATGTTTTATTTTTTTATTTTATTGAGAGAAATATCTGTTTGCATGTCATAGCTATTCTGAGGGACCAAACAATGATTTGATCACTTAAGATTTTTATGAATCCTTAAATTTACTATGTAAGTGAACAGACTAGTTAAAATTTTAAAAAATCTTTTATGTATTCTATCATTATTGCATTTTTTTTATTATTATTAGAAAATTATCTGTATATTCAATCGGTAATGTATAAAAAGGGTGAATGAGAGAAATTGATTTGGTTACTACCTCATCTTGATTTTTTTCTTTTTTTAATGCTACGACGTCAATGAAAGTTTTTAAAGTAACCTTTTCAGAAAGTGCTACTATTTTGGCTACTGAAATGAAGGAAAAGTATGCTATTTTTGCCACTTTTTTCTCCGTTCGTAAGGTTCCTTTTTGTTGCCTAACATTGCTGGACACTCTTGTCTTCGATACTTTACCTTCAGGGATGGGGGAACAGTCCCTACAGCCAGGGACCGATTTGCAGACATGGCGGGGGGGGGTGTTTCTTGGGAAAACTTTCTTATACCGTACAAAGCAACTTTCCTATCGCACCCGCCGATACTAATAACTGCATAAATATTATTTAATGAAGATTCAAAATGAAATGCAATAGTTCGACGAAAATAATATTATGTTTGTAAGATAGTGATATTTCAATTATATTATCTAAATTTCTGTCGTTCTCATTTTTCACTCAGTATTTCTCTACTAACCTGTTCCACACTATTTTTACTTTCCGAACGTGTACCCTGTAAGGCAGTGTTTCTCAACCTTTAACGGCTGACGGCACACTGAAAATATCTAGAATTATTTCCGGCACGCCTGAATATAAAAACTGCAAAGGTTGTGTGATACAAAAAATTGATAAACGCAAATAACTTTAAAAAATTGTTTATTTACCAAAAAAAATAAATAATAATAATAATAAAATTCAATGGATGGGCTAAGCCTGTTTTTGCATGGGTCTTGCGGCAAATAGCTGTTCGAAAAATTGGCAGAACGGTTTTCCATGCTATGAAATAAAAGTTTCGCTCTTCTTGGTGTATAGCTTACTGAAAGTGAACAAGACAGGACATGATAAATTGAAAATGTCATATAGCTGATATGACACCACGCAGTTTTATTGATTTTTCCAAAGCCCTGGCGGCACATTAGACTATATCTCACGGCACATCAGTGTGCCGTGGCACACAGGTTGAGAAACACTGCTGTAAGGAAAGTATTGTCATCATGAAAAAATTCGACTTCGAGATTTGGGTGTATGGACACGTTTGGAGGTCTTCTGAATTCATGGATGCTATTTGTAGGAGATGTATGTATGTATGTGTGTGAGTGTGTATGTGAGTGAATACGATAGCTCCTAAACGGCGCATTCGGTTGAGCTCCAATTGGTTATCTATGTCATAAACCCCTGTCGCAAGACCGGTATTGATTTGGTCTTGACTTGACTGATAGATTTGGTCTTGAAGGACTTGATAGTTTTTTTTACAGGGCTACGACAAAGATTTATTTTACATTATCGCGTATGGGAGGAAATTCTTGAAAGTGCGCTAGCGTTTCAACGGTGCATTCGATTGATCTTCAATTTGGTATATATGTTTGAATGATTCATCGATTAAAATTTATTTAAATGCTTGGTAATGATCTTTGTTCGGAAAGTCGAGTGGAGTCACTCCATATTTTTGTATTTATTTTCCTAATTTATTTAAGATTTGGGGTAGGATTCGCTTCGCTTCATTTAGGAAGCTATTTTCTTTTATACATTACGATTGAAAATGAGCTCTGTCGTTTCCTGGCGAACAAGCCTACGTCGCTCCACAGGCCCAAGCCTCAATGAAAAGTTTGCGCCGAATAACTGTCCGAGACTCTTAGCGTTAAGCTTAAAGAAGTTGTGGCTGCAATGCTAGCGGTATGAAATAGTATCAATTGTTATTACTGTTATTTTTAACGGAATTAGTTTCTCTTGTGTCTTGTTTTAAATTAAAATCAAAATTTGTAATTCTTTCTTAATTTAACCTTTTAACGTGCAGTGATCCCGCTCTGGGAACACCCAACTCTGACGTTTTGACTGTTGCCAGTCACGAAGAATAGATTGGATTTCTATAAAAATAGTTGCGGGTGACACAGCTCCACGAGAATCCTTTACTTTTTAGCACGCCATTTCCCGTCTAAAAAGGGCCACGATAATTTTTAACAGCACTGACATCTGAAAACTGGAAGAATGCGAGAAAACAGCTGGATAGATTGCCCCATGCTGGAAAAAGGGCAGCCGTTGCCACTGCTCGACTTAACGACCAGCAAGAGGGCGGACGATCGAAACATTCATCGCGGCCACTGATCGAGAGACCCTTTTTTTGACGACAGCTGGCTATGCACGTCAAAAAAATCTGTGGCACGCGATGAACATTTCGATCGTCCGCCCTCTTGCTGGTCGTTAAGTCGAGCAGTGGCAACGGCTGCCCTTTTCCCAGTATTGGGAAAGGGTTGCGCCTCAAAGGGTTAACGGAATTAGTTTCTCTTGTGTCTTATTTTAAACTAAAATCAAAATTTGTAATTTTTTTTAAAAAATAATTTAAAGGGTCATTGGGTGGCCCCCGTTATTGTATTGGGCTCTCCCGGGTGTTTGCCCCGAATGCCCTGCCAGAAATCAATCCCTGAATGTTACTATTTTTTTACCGCCTCACAACACCTTGTCACCGATTCTTACTTTCAGGGGTCGCGGTTACATTGCCTATTTATCCCCTGTTCACAACTCTAATTCCTGTTTTTTTTTCTTCCCTTGTGCAGCGTGTCCTCGGCATGGTGTCCTCCCCGTCCACCTGCCTCTTCGTCGTCGACACGGGCGTCCGGTGCCGGACGTTCGTCCTCGTGGACGCCGGTCGGCGACGCCTCGCCGTCAGCTACACCGCCCGGAGGACGAGGGATGTCGTCGTCGGAGCCATCGCCGACTTCGTCGTCACGGACGTCGACGACATGGTCACAACATCGACCAGGGTCTCCCGCTGCGACCTGCGAGGGTACAGCGCCGGCCACTTCGCCTCCGCCCTGCCCCGCCCTCCACCACCGGCAAGACCAGCACCCGCAACCCGTAAGTGTGCCACACACTCTTTCTACCCATTTAATTAATTGTTTTATTATTAATTAATTAATTAATTAATTTATTATTAATTAATTAATTAATTAATTTCTACCCATTTAATTAATCAGTTATTTTTTCAACTTCAAGTAGGGTAGTACAGGGTTTCTACAGACTTGGAAAGTCAGGGAAATGAGTTTTGGTCAGGGAAAGTCAAGGATTTGGGAAAAAAGTCGCTGGGAAATTAGAAGAAATTGAAGAAAGGTTGGGGAAATGCAAGAGTATTTGAATTTTGCGGCAGAATCAAGAAAGTACTTCCTGTTTGAACCTAATTGTAGAAATTGTTTTATTTTCATTTTCTTATTTAACCTTATAAATAATTTTAAAACGTGTCCTTTATTAACATACCTTGTTAAGTTGAAATATTCTTAATTTTATCCTAAATTACTATCAGACAGGGTTTTTGTTAGAATCCAGTGATGTCAAATAATATTTTTGTGTATATTGATTTTATTTATTATTATTATTATTTGTAAAAAAGGGGCAAAATATATAAAAAGTTATTAATTAAAGGATGTAATATTAAAAATAGAAACGCAAAATTCAGGAAAGCACGCTAGATAAAAAGTCAGGGAAGAGCATGATAGATGTCAGGGAAGCAAAAGCTGTGAAATCTGTAGAAACCCTGATTAAAAAATGATAGGTTATGTTATGTGCATCCGCAAATTACTGAAGAGTTAAAACGCCATGGGTGGAAAATATTCAGCCTGATCCAGAATAATTTTTCTATGTGTTGAAGTTATTTGAAATCTTGTTTTCGCCCCACCTTTCTTTGTTTGTTTCTTTCTTACCTCAAGAAAAAAATCACACACACACAAAAAAAAGCAGAAACATAGCGCAAAATTCTAGTTACTTTTCAGACTTCGGACTTCAAATTTTGATGCCAAATGAGGGCTTATAAAGCTACTGGCAGCAACACCGCAGCAGTAGTTCTAAGATCCAAGGTGGGGGGAGAGGGCGATACAGGGATGTCCGTTCGTTTGTTATAAAGACCACAACTGAGTTCAGACCACTATTAAATATAGATTTGACCTGTTCGTTCTCATCATTGAAAAGAAGACGTCTGCTCTGATCCATTTAGCTTTCCAGGTTTGTCTGTAAACATGGCTGATCATAAAAGAATATCAACAGCTACATTTCTTTTTTTAAATATACATATTTATATATATATATATATTGGCGCACCCACGGTGGGAGCTATGGGGGCTGAAGCTCCCCCTAAGTTTGGCGAGTTAGAAGTGAAAAGCTTTGAAAATTATCACTTCAAAATATTTTATTTTTAAAAATCGTGTTCAAATTATTTCTTAAACAGGGTTTCAACAGACCTGGAAAGTCAGGGAAAGTCAGGGATATGGGGAAAATGTCAGGGAAATTAGCAGAAATTGAAGAAAGGTCAGAAAAATTGAATTTTGCGGTAAAATCAAGAAAATATTGGCTGTTTGAACCTAAGTATAGAAATTGTTTTATTTCCATTTTCTCATTCAACCTTATAAATAATTTTAAAATGCTGTCTTTATGAGCCTATCTTGTGCAGTTGAAATATGCTTATTTTATCCTAAATTATTATTAACCATGGTTTTTGTTTGAATCAAGTGATGTCAAATAAGATTCTTGTATAGATTAATTTTATTATTATTATTATTATTATTTCTAAAAAAAGGGCAAAATATATAAAAAATTATTAATTAAAAGATATAATGTTAAAAATAGAAACACAAAATTCGGGAAAGCACGCTAGATAAAGTCAGGGAAGAGCGTGATCGAAGTCAGGGAAAAGTCAGGGAAGCAAAAGCTGTGAAATCTGTAGAAACCCTGTTAAATATTTTTCAACAAAAAGGATATTAATTTTCAAAAAAGTACTTACAGTTAGTGTATGAAACACAGTTAAACTTGGTTAGAACATTACTAAAAGCATCCGATAGTTATTTATGACTCTGCAACGAGTTACATTGATAGTGGGCTTGTGTTGTATGAGCAAGTCAACTGGTACCGAATATTCCGACGTTATAAGAGAGTTGTAATTATAATCGATGTCACTATAACCGAGTTCAGCAGTATTTATAGCCCAGCCCGCCCCCCAAACTAAAATCCTGGGTGCGCCAGTAGATATATATATATATATATGAGAGATCCAAGAAGTTAAATCAATATTCTGGACTAAACGTCTTTTCAATTTCTGCCTGTTTTGTTTCTATTTGAAGAATGTTTGCTTGGGAGTAGTGACTTTCGAGTGACCCTTGTTGGTTCTCTTGCAGGGAAGCGCCCCATGGACCGGGACTTGGAAGGATTCGACGGATACGAGAGTGCGGCGAAGCGCGCCAACGGTAAGTGCACACAGTGACACTCTAATCCCTACTAGCAATTTTGCGCGGGCCATCATCGGCCGGCTACGTGGCCGGTGGTAGCCCGAGCAAAATTGCTAGTAGGGATGTCCATTTTGTTGGCTTCTGTTTTTCTTTTTCACTATCAGCGCCGCAACTTCTATATTAACCCTTTAAGGCGCAGTGATCTCGCTCTGGGAACACCCAACTCTGACGTTTTGACTCTTGCCAGTCACGAAGAATAGATTGGATTTCTATAAAAATAGTTGCGGGTGACATAGCTGCACGAGAATTATTTACTTTTTAGCACGGTCATTTCTCGTAAAAAATGGTCACGATTTTTTTTTAACAGCACTCACATCTGCTGAAAAATGGAAGAACGCGAGAACAGCTGGATAGATTGCCCAATGCTGAAAAAAGGGGCAGCCGTTGCAATCGCTCGACTTAACGACCAGTAAGATGGCGGACGATCGAAACGTTCATCGCGTGGCACAGATCTAGAGACCCTTTTTTGACGCAGCTGGCTGTGCGCGAGCACAGCCAGCTGTCGTCAAAAAGGGGTCTCTAGATCTGTGACACGCGATGAAGGTTTCGATCGTCCGCCATCTTGCTGGTCGTTAAGTCGAGCGATGGCAACGGCTTCCCTTTTTTCAGCATTGGGAAAGGGTTGCGCCTCAAAGGGTTAATGAAGATATTAGAACTATTTGCTTCTATTTTAAGCTCTTTTCTCGGCGACAAGCCGTCAATTTGAAAATAAGGTACTTAGGTATTATCCCGGCGGTCCGCCAAGATTCGTGATTTCTCTCCCAGATAAATGCCGGACACGTGAAATTGACTGTATGGTTTGGAATAGGATGGGTAACAGTTTGCTGCACATTTGACTCAAAAGTAGGTTGGCGGAAATGACCGCTGGGATAGTAGCCGGAAATCGATGCGCGCATTAAGTCACGCAATTGGCCATATTTAATTTCCCTATTAAGATTCCTCTTTTGATCATTTCAAATATCATTGTCATGTACACGCCTCACTGTTATAAAGAACTAAGAATCAAGCTGTACAACGGAGTGTAGAGTGTTAGTTGGTTTGAAAAATTTGAGTAAACATTTAGTTTTAAAAAAAATCAATTTCTCAAAATATGTGGCAATTATACAACATATATAATTTTATTTTTCTATTCTATAATTTACCTGAAAATTAAATTTTTAAAAATCCAAATTGTAACTTAAACAATTGTTCCGAACCTTAAAGATATTTTTACCGCATACGATTTAAAAGGCATGGACACAAGCGGAAAATTTTCGTTGAAACTGACCGAACAGTTTGTGTGCTGTGAAGAAGCAGTACCGTGTGCGTACTAGAAATCAGGCACCTCTTATGGATACAGATTTATTTATTTATTTTTAAAGAGTTGATTTTTTAAGAAAAGTTTGTTTGGTCTAAGCAAAATTCGAAATGAAACAAAATGTTAAGCAATAACCAGACTGCTAAGTCTCTGGATTTCGGCCTGAAACTTGGCCCTCATTTCTTCAGGCTTTTTAAGGTCTTATCTAGAAATTTTTAACTTTCCCCAAATTTTTTATCACGAGGCTCACAATATCAGTTCTTGCTTATCGGGCTCAACATTCTGAGAAAAATAATGTGTTTCAACTTTTTTTTGCTACTAGTTTGAAGAAAATTAAATTACTATAAATGAATGTTCGTTAAATCACAAGAGTCGATGCAGGAATTTTTTTACAGGGTCCCATTTTTGTGAAAATTGTTTAGTTTTGTGAATTTTAATATCTGTTTTTTGCGAATTCACACATCTATTTTTGTGAATTGCATAAGAGGTTGTGCAAAAGTCACTTTTTTGTAGACATTAAAAATGTATGGTAAATGCCTATGAAGGGTTATTTTAATCGGTTGTACTTTTGTGAAGGGGCCGTTTTAATCGATTATAATTTTGTGGAGGGGCCATTTTAACCGATTGTATTTTAGTGTAGGGGCTGTAAAACGGACTCCAAATTTCGTCTGCATAGATCTCTGTATCATGTTCATTATTTATCTAGAAATGTGCTGGAAATTTTCTAGAAATTCTAGAAATGTGCTGGAAATTCTTTTCAGCTCCATTTTATTTCCCAGAGTAACAAAAGTGAAACATTTGTGTGACAAAATGACCTGTTTCAAGTGAAAATGACGTCATGCAATTGGGATTCCAATTCGTTTAAAACAGTTTTTCCAGGTTACATAGTTTAATTTTTTTCCACAAATAAATCGTCTGCATGGATATTAAAAAAAGGCTGTGTACACAAAACGAAATCTTTCGAATGCGAAAAGTTTCCGCGCGTTTCCAGACGAGCATGAAATTAGCTTTCGGCAGATAATAATAATTGAATAGGAAGTTATTTATTTTAGGTGGACAAAGATTCAATATATTGAGTGGAGACCTATTTTCGTCCAATGTTTTTCTAGCGCCCTTCGTCATTGCCTCTTTGGCTGCTAGTAATTTTAGAGTTACAATATTATGTAGTAGATCTTCCCCGCATAATAGTCTCACCTAGACTTTCACCACGAAAAATTGGCGAAAAAATGTACGACTGTTGCGCGACTAAACGCGGTACTACTCTTTATGTACATGTATCCGGTAAAGCACCCCCTTTTTTTTTCAAATATAAATTTAAAGTGTTACCAGTGGCGTAGCCAGAAATTTTTCTTTTTTTTTTTGGGGGGGGGTTACAACTACTGCAACTCACATATATGTATACGTGTGTGTGATAAGGGAGTGAAGAATGTACGTTTTGTAAGGCAAATATTCCTCATGGGGGGTGTTGTGACTCCCTTATCCCCCCCTTGGCTACGCCCCTGGTGTTTACTTATGTATGTATATATATATATATATATATATATATATGTATGTATGTATGTAAGGAATGGGCCTTTCGCCATCCATTGTTGAAATGATCGACCGAAATCCATTGGGGTTCTAGGTTGAATAGTTTATTTCAAAGTTCGGACAGAGGGCAGGAGTGTGGCCGGCGACCTTTTAGCTCCGAGGCTATCTTCTTACATCGCAGTCTAAAAGCTAAAGCTCGAAGATAAGGCTAAGCTAAGCTCCTGAAAAAGCTTCACGTTCCAAACTCCTAAAAAGCTAACGAAATTTCCACGCTCTTGCTTAAATACTCCTTAGTTACTACACCTGCTGGCTGGGCGCAGCACGATCGCGAAGGCATTACTCTCAAACGTAATAAGTTAACTAGATTGTCCATCAAGACATGAGATACACCTGCTTACCCAGGAGTTCTAAAAAGCGCGTAGCAGCGAAACCACAGAAAACTGAAAATACTGCTAAAGCAACCATTTTACTCCTTATCTAACTTCAAAAATTGTCTCCGAGCGTAAAATTTGTATGGCCGAGAAACAAACTTTACAGTCAGAGTAACCGAGATTAAAGTAGGATTTTTCAAATAACATTAAATTAAATTAGGTTAAATTAGAAAAGTTTATTTTATTATTACATATATATTTATTTTTCCTAGTGTAACTGATGTATTTTTGTCTCTCTCTCTCTTAGCTCCGTGTCCCCGGATCCTGGCATCGTCGGATGGTGGCGTCGTCCACGTCGTCGCCGGTTTCGGCCGAGTCCGAGTCCACCAGGGACTGCCCCCGGAGCCCCCGTCGCCGGAGCCTCGCCCTCTGGTCCAGCCCCCGTCGCCTGAGAGACGTGTCCTGCGCCCCAGGAGGACCTATCTGAGGCGGGATCGACTAGCAGCCGGAGCCAGCCAAGCCGCCACTTAAGTGAGGAGGTGAGTGCTGACTCTTATTCTGCTATTTGGTCCGGGGCTCGTTTCCACCTTGGAGCGCCCTGCGTTTGTTCGGTGAGGGGAGAGGGGGGGGAGTGAGATTGCCCGAGAAAACATCCACATCTCTTTCCACCGAGTGGGGGGGGGGGCGAGGTCAGGGGACTAGGCTCGGAACCCCCCCGTCCGAGAGCGATGTCTCTGTGACAAGGGAGAGGGTGGGAGGGCGGTTGGAAGATTTGAGCTGGGCGGTGTGTCATGAGGAAGTCTGTATTAAAAGCTTGCGGCCGCCATCTTGAATTATGCCAAGCCATCCTGTTACCCAGTAGAGAATTTTTTTTTTTTTTAATGTTGTTCCAAGAAAGAAAAAAAAAATGCTTGAGATGGACCCGAAACTGAAAAAGATCTTTCATGTCTCGAAAAACAGCTGCAAGATCTGCCAGCTCGAAAAACAGCTGCAATTCCGTTCAATGTTACGACAAAAGTGTCTGCCTCGTCTCGTCTAAAATCTGTAAATCTCGCGTCTCGTGCGTGTTCCATCCGCTTTCTTTCTCTTTTTAAAGAGTAGTTTTGGTAACAAGGCTGTTTATCCTTCCCTTCTAGAAAGCAACAGATATTTTTCTCCCACCTTGGGTCAACATGGGGCTATTCAGAATGGCGGCTGCAAGTTAGCACGAACACCCTCTCGTCACCCTGGATTCTCGTCTCGTAATAATTGCAGAAAAGAGTCCCCGAAATTCAGTCCATCCGAGTTCCGAAGAAGTGGACTTGCACATCTTCGTTGAAAAATAGCAATAGCCATGAAGTAAGCATGTATAGATCGTTAGAAAAGAAAAATAAAATCAGTGCTGTGGATTTTGTGGTCATTCCACGGAAATGAGAAAAAGTGAAAATGAATAAATAAATATAGTCACACACAGACACAATAAGGCATTCAAGAACTTTGTTACGCGAAGTTAGTGTTTAAAACATATATTTTGAATGATTTCCTGCCTACACATTCAGTCACAAAAACCGTTTAAAAATCCCCCACACACTTTTTTTTTTTTCCCATGCTAAAAAAATCATAAACCTTAAGATGAATACAGTGTATTCTACATGTTTGTAGACAATTGAAACAATATCCATGAAACTTTCTTGAATGAAAAATAGGCACTTTTAAGCCATTTTCTTGTAAGTAATACAACCCTTCAGGATTAAAGTTCGCTTGTTAATAATTATTCAGTGTAACCAAAGAATAAGTAAACGTAACTCATACTGTTCTCATCATTGGAACAGCTTGCTACCTATTTTCAAAATTCTTTCTTTTCCTTCTTTCCTTTTTTCTTTCCTTTTTTCTTTCGTAAATTCTAAGAGAGCATTAACATACTAAAAACGACTATCTGATGTCTGAAATTTAATTTAACTTCTCTCATCAGCTCAGCATACGAAAATAATTCAATTAATTACCAATACTGTTCTTTTTTTAATGTTGAAAGCAGCCAAACTATTTCATTTTTACCCTGCAAATATTTTAAATTTTTTCCTTCTTCCACCTTCTCATTTAGATTTAAAAATAAACGAATCGGGAAACATCTGACAAATTTCATCCCATTCAAAACTATTATAATTAAGTTCGAAATTTTGGATATCGGAACTAAAAACCGAAGTCCCATTACAGAAATTAAGGGCGACTTCTTCCACTATGCACATTTCTAGAGTTCCAAAAGACGACATTAACATTTAAATAGAGTGAAAACAATCGTACCCGACATTTATGAAACTTTAAAAAAAATAAACGTCATGGATACAATATAAAACTGGAAACCCACTCATATACATCATATTTAACTCACTGTGGAATCTCAGTTTATTGACCAAAGCTTAATCGTTGTTTTGCACGGTGAATGCTGTTTTTGAGAACTCTTACAGTGAGTCCTGTTATGCAAGTTCTGATTCCAGTTGCGTTTAGGGCAACCAGGGCACATTAATTGCTAAAGACAGCAATGCCTTGATTGTAGGTCTTGAGGTGTTCCAACGTGCATTCACATTACATTTGAAGAAAAACCTCCCAAAACGTGGTCTACCGCAGCCTCGGCATCCACGTAGTAGACCAGAGCATTGGATCTTCACATTTCCGCCATCTACCAGTGTTCATCTTTACGTATGTCTTATTCACTGTGCCACTGGTCGATTCAAGTCTTTATTGTGTGAGAATTAACTTATATTGAGTGTTACAGTGATTAAATTTCTCCTCCGGGTGATTTGTATTTTCATTTTTCTCTGGTGGAGGAGAACTACTTTCCTTTTCCTCACTGTTTACTCTGGGATTTCTTAAGTTTGATGATCTTCTTGGCTGCTGAGCTTCTCATTCTTTGCATTGCATTGTGTTACTAAGTTTTTTCTTTGTAGGTTCCTATTTTAATTTGGTAATAATCAGCATCATGGTTTTTTTTTTTTCAAACAATTTTGTGGAAATTTCACATGTAGGTCTTTGCCATCTCTGCATGGCGTCTGAGCGTTCATGCCAATGCACGTTCTCTCCGCTTCGCACGTTTATGCGTTTCGGCACGTTTTGACGCATGCATATATATGCGTATTTATCTCGCACATATCCAAAACTGTTTATCATAGGACGTTTAAACTTCGTTTTAACCCTTTAAGGCTCAGTGATCCCGCTCTGGGAACACCCAACTCTGACGTTTTGACTGCTGCCAGTCACGAAGAATAGATCGGATTTCTATAAAATATAGTTGCGGGTGACAGAGCTCCACGAGAATCTTTTACTTTTGCACGCCATTTCCCGTAAAAAAAAAATGGTCACGATTATTTTGAACAGCACTGACATCTGCTGAAAAATGGAAGAATGCGAAGAACAGCTGGATAGATTGCCCCATGCTGAAAAAAGGGCAGCCGGTTGCCATCGCTCGACTTAACGACCAGCAAGAGGGCGGACGATCGAAACGTTCATCGCGTGCCACAGATCTAGAGACCCTTTTTTTGACGACAGCTGGCTGTGCCGTCTCAAAGGGTTAAGGACTGTTGCAGCATTTAGTGATTCTTTTTTTGAGTGCTACCGACTGTGTAGTGTGCACTCGCAAGTTTATACAAAAGAATGATTTATATGCATACTTATATGCATACACTTGATTTATATGCAGGAATGATTTATGCTGACTGTCCCTTTTCGGACCCTACCCAAAATCACCCCATTTGTCGCTAATTATTTTTCTTTACATATCGGCTAATTTGACTCCACTCCACCCCCCCAAAATATATATACATATATAGTAATAATTACAATAAATAAAATGTTTCCAAAACTGAATGCAGCTTGACAGTGTTTCTTATATTTCGTGTGAAATCGCTAAACTTTAATTTATAGAAACCCCGCATCTCACTTTCAAATAATAAAAGTTAACTGAAGTTCTAATAATCCGCAGTTTATAGGCAGAAAATTACAATACTATAAACTTAGCAGCTACCAAGAACACAATGTAATTTTAAGCTTGCAAGTGTAATAATTCGAAAGAACATGTTTTTTTAAGTGAGGATAATTTTTTTCTGGTTTTATCACAAAACAACTTTAATAACTAAATTATGTTTTATTTGTGTTATTACATGCACAGTGTATACCATAGCATAGTATGTATGTAGTATGCATAGTGACCATAGTTTTCAGTAAAGCCTTCATTATTTGGATGGCAACAAAGAAATAACCTATATTTTGATTATTCTATAAACCGCACAACCCTTGGTTCAAGCCTGTGTGGTTAGAGGGAGGGTACTATATTTGTCAATATCCCACATTTCGTGAAATCAAATTAATAGTAAAAGTATTAATAGTGTAGTAATTAAATTAATTTAGAGTTTTAATATTGTTTTCAGCAGGCCCGAAATTTTTTGGATTAGTGATGAAATTCCGTCTATTTATGCACATATAAGTTCATATCCCCCCCCACGAAAAATTTTCCAGTCGCATATCCCCCCCCCCTAAAAATTTTCCTGGCTACGCGCCTGGTTTTCAGTACCAATTTCACGTATTTTTACTTTCCATTGACGATTTACTGGAGAACTTATTTAATTATTGAACTTGGTTCCTGAAAATTCGTTTCGAACACCAATATTTACTTTTCAGGGCAATTAACGAAACAACAAATAAGTCCCTGAAATTTATTTTTCACTCACAAGTATAGCCTGACAATGAATTGGTCGAACCCTAAACCCTGTTGCAAAAAAAAAATTAACCTCTTTAGGACCACAGAACAAAGATCACTGTATGGTATGATATATTTATAAGCAAAATATAAATAAAAAAAAAACGCACACTACACACTATTTGAAACCAACAACTAATTTTTGAAAAAAGAGAGAAATTGTAAAATATATAGATAATATACGCATTGTACAGCGTTTAAAGGTTAAAAAAAAAATCGATAAACACATATTTCATGAACAACTAAGATTTGTTTAAATGGTGAGTTTTAGGGACGTATTCAGAAAAACATTTTTGAGGGGGTCCAAATGGTAAAAAAGGCAACTTTTTCACAAAAGAGTATATCATTATAATTTCAGTAACAAAAATCAAAATTTGGTGGGGTGGGGGGGGGCCCTGTACCCCACCCCTTAAATAGGTCTTTGGTGACTTTCGTTAAACTATGTGACATGCCAACTGTCTGAACTCACATGGAATGACCTTTGGAGTCATCTCTCTTGCGCGTGCGACAATAAGTCTCATGCGAGTCTCCCTACAAAAATAAAAGTAAGAAGAACTATTTGGGTAAAGAAAACAAAGGTATACTTCATTGACCGAGGGGCACTTTATCCATAGGCACTGATTTTTTCTTTTACAGCATCGTAATTGGGTGACGAGAGGGTTCAACGAATCTTTCCCGCACGTTTGACCGGCCTAAAGTGTCCGACCGGTCCGTCCAAGCCTGTCCGACGCGAACTGTATCCATCTTCTCGAAAGTGTCTTGCGTGACCATAGAATCCAAACTATAAGCAAACAAAACGGCAAAATGTTACTCTAATGCAAATTCTTTGGAGGGACTAATTTATAAGTAAATCTTACTTTACCTATCCAAAGTGTGTAGTAAAGCAAAATGTTAACCTTTTGTCTTTTACATGTACATGTTAAACTAATAGAGGGGACGTTCTATGATTTATATATATATGGCTGTGACACGATTGTCTAGAGTTACATTTAGTGGGACCTGTGTCATTAGTCAAATATAACTGTTCCTAAAAACTGTGTAACTTAATCATAAATTTTAAATAATGAATTTCTTAACTGCTTTTTAATCGCACGTAAAGTGGAAGCCATTTAGATCAATGACAATTTAAAAAAATCAGTTTTTCCACGTTCCATTTCCTTATTTATTTAGTGAAGCGGTTATATACTCTTGAATTTGTTCTAGAAACCTCTTGCAACCTTTTTTCCCACCCTTAAGACCATTCGGGAACGTCTATATCGTTTTGCATTAAAGCCGTCTTAAGATCTACTCAGGCTGTATAAAAAGGTTCCTTTTGGTTTCCTTTCCAACGTAGAATCAGAAAACCAAAAAATAGACAATATTCCCCCCAAAAAGTTTGAGTTACGTCTTTGGCGAATTTTTGTAGAATCAGACATATTAGTTCGTTTCAGTTAAAAACAGAAAAATGTGACTGTAATTCTTAGAGGTTCTTTCTTCTTGACAGCGTCGACATTGTTAAATAGGGCTCAAAGGAAATGCGGTCGAAACCGCTTAATGAAACATCGGTTAAAGGAATGCCCTGCTTATTGTAAGATATTTTCAGTACACAGCGTTCCCATGTTGTTTAGTTTACGAACGACTAACTTTTCGTGTACTGACTTCTGTAAGACTCGCTTACGTTTCATAAAAATTATTGATTTATAAGGTTATGGATGCAATATTTTAATTTTGTCTTTAGCTAAATTGATACTATCTAAACTAAGATTCTGCGATCAATTCAGGAATACACTAGTTAAAATCATGTTAAAAAATAGTTCGAAGAGTGGTGGAAGTATGTATGACTACCCTTTCCTTGTGCGATTATTCTAAATGATTACACACACTTTATATAATGAAATATGGAATTTTTTTTATGTTTTCATTCTATTATAATAAAGGAATTAATTAAAATTTTAAATATACTTTTAAAACCTGGTTCAATAAGTTTAAAGAATCGTAATATTTTATAAATATACTTTTAAAAACTGGTTTAATAAGTTTAAAGAATCGTAAATATTTATATAAATTAATGTTTTTAAGATGCTATTTTCATTAATCATTATCAGAAATTAATAACTGAAGAAATTACAGACATGCGTGATATTAAATTGAGCTGGCTTACGCATAGGACTGAAAGCATTTGTATTTTCCTCTCCCTCACTCTAAAAAAAAAAAAAAGAAAAAAAAAGAAAGATATATATATATAAAATAAAAAAAGAGGAAAAGGAAAAGAAAAAAATATACATAAAATAAGTAAAAAAATATATATATAATAAATAGAGAAAAATAATACATAAAATATAAAAAGGAAAAAAATATTTAAAAAATACGAAAAAAAAAATTTGAAAAAAAAAAAAGACGAAAAAAAATATTGAAAAAGAAAGTAAATAAATAAAATAAAGAGTGGGGGCACTTTTTAAAAGTTGTCTACTGTTAAACTTTTTGACTAAAGTATTTTATAAAATCATATGTTTCTTTCCATTATAATAAAAAAGCGTTTACGTTTATGCTAACTTTTCCAAATGTAATATGAGATTTGATGTTTTTAATATTAATGTATATCGTACTAAGAGTAGGTATAGTCTATTGAGATATAATTTTTTAACAATCACTGATTAACCCCTTGCCTGTTACGCCTGAACTCAAGTCGGACAGTCAGGATAAGTTGTTCTCAAATATATTCCACAGGCAAGGGGTTAAAGGTAATTTTGCAGATGTTACTTTGTTTGTTACACTACCTGACATGTGTGCATTATAAATTGAATTAACATTTCCCCTACAACAACAACAAAAAAAATGTTAAGAATATTGAATGTTGTAGTAAATACAATTTACTTCTTATGTTCATCCCCTACAAGATGAAAGGGTAGCATTATGGCCCCATGGTTTGCATTCGAGCAAATTCTTTAACAACTACAGTAAATAATGACTGTTAAAAGTTCCAACCCCGACGAGAGCATTGTCCCCCTTGGTGTAGTGTGTCATTTATACAACCACTCTGTCTTGGCACGAGGAACTCTAAATAAAGAGTGAAATCAACTCCATCCTACACCTGTGATGCGACCAAAGCAGCGTTCCAGCCTAAACTGTTGGCTGTGAAAGCGTCGTGCTCCCAAGTTGCTCTCTGAAAACACCTACTATTGCGCTATCTGGAGCAACAGCTGTTAGGGCTCCCTGCTTCCAAAGGACATTTTCACCCTCAACCTGTGATGCAATCAAAGCAGCATTCCAGCCTTAACTGTAGGCTGTAGAAGCGTCGTGCTCCCAAGTTGCTCTCTGAAAACACCTACTATTGCGCTATCTGGAGCAACAGCTGTTAGGGCTCCCTGATTCCAAAGGACATTTTCACCCTCAACCTGTGATGCAATCAAAGCAGCATTCCAGCCGTAACTGTAGGCTATAGAAGCGTCGTGCGCCAAGTTGCTTGCTGACAACACCTACTATTGCTCTATCTGGAGCGACAGCTGCTGGGGGCCCCCTGCTACCAAAAGACATTTTTACCGTGGGAGCTTACGAGGAGGCTCCACTCTCGACATCTGATAAGCATCCTAAGCTGAAATCTCCTCACGGCCAAAACTAGGAGCCGAAGAAGTGTGTGCCACATGCCTGCCATTCCTGGTCTGAGCGTCCTACGTTATATCATCACCTTGTCCTGGCTTTGCAGAACGCCGCGGGTTGGAAGTAAAACACTGAAAATCAACCATTCCACCCCCGGCGCACATAACATAATCGAAGCTGAGATGTTACCAGACCAGACTAAGCTAAAAACTGTTAAAAAGTGCCGTGCGCCTGATGTACTCTCTGGCAACACCTACTGCGCTGATTAAAGCTTTACACCACTCCATCCTGGACGCATGACACAACCAAAGCTAAATTCCAGACTAAGCTACTTTGTGCTGAGCTGCGAAAGTGTCGCACGTCCGAACTTTCTGAAAATCGAAAACTGATTCGTTTTGGAGCCTTTTCTGTATCTTATCTGTGGCTTGGCTCCCTCCTGACCTGTTTCACTCTCGTACGATACAAGAACTTTACCCAAGAGAATCGAGATTTCCGAATAAACTTTCTTCGACCATGGGGACAATTGCTGATAAAGTGCCTCGAGACTATTTTTGACTCTGCATTACGTGTGCTATACGTAAATGCGCAGTGGTGATTTTCATCATGTAATTAATTCGTCATTCAAAGTATGACTTTATGTTATTTCGTGTTACAAGCCAACATGGTGTCTGGCTTGGCAAGCTCCTGACCTATTTTACTATCGTACAGTATGTACGATACAAGAACTTAAAGCTCCAACCCAAGAGAATCGATATTTCCGAATGACCTTTCTTCGACCAAGGGGACAGTTGCCGATAAAGTGCCTTGAGACTTGTGCCTTGACTCTACATTACAATAATTCAAGTGCCTTGAGTCTACATTACATGTGCTATATGTAAATGGGCAGTGATTGTTTTCATCATATAATTAATTCATCATTCAAAATATTACTGTCTATATGTTATTTGATGGTTTTTAGTCAGGTAGTGTAGTAGAACTAACAAATGTAATAAATATTTTTGGAGAACGGACTTAAAAAGTCCTATTATTATAAGATTTCTTTTTTAATGTAAAAGGCCTGGAGAAATTTCTCGTTTTAATAGAAGTTGAGTATTTTAAATCTTGCATTAAAAATCAAAATTATAAATTTAAAAAATAAATTAACATTTTTTTACAAACAATGTTCATGTTCAGATATTTTTAAAAAAATATTAGTTCTATGAAATAAAATAAAAGTAAAATGAAAACATATACTTATTATTTAAAAGTAGGTTTTATCGATTACATTCGTGTGATTATCAATAGACTATACTTATTTCTAAATGTAACTAAAGAATCTTAAATGCAAGAGTAATGTAAAATTTGAAAGGCTGCCAACAAAGGAAAAATTAGCTTATGTAATTTTCTTTTTTGTTTTAGTTATTTTGTGACTAAATTAAGTGTTGAAGAAATTATCTCTAGGAATAAAAATATTATTTTGAAAATTAAATTTATTAACATTAAATATTGTAAAACTTGTTCCATATGAAGTAACTATGGAAAATGCAATTGCATTTCTAGAAGTTTGTGCTTAAGAAAAATAATGAAAGCCTTTGAAATGTAGATGGCTTTATATTTTTAAGCTTTAAATTTTATTTTAAAAAAATCTTTTGTACAAATTCTTTCATAATTTATTTAAACTTAATCGAAGCATATATGCATTTTTGTTTTAAAAAATGCATATATGTTTCAAAGCTCACTTAATCACTTAAACTAACTGAGTTGTTAAAAGTAATACATTTACTCATTCATATCTTGCATTTAAGAAGTCATTAAACTCATATGAATTCTAGTTTGAATTTCTGAATTGTTTTCTACGAAGACATTTTTTCTGTGTTTTTATATTTTTTGTTTTGTATCAGCCTCCTATATACATTGCTTATTCTCATGTACTGTTACATGACAAACTTTAAATCTTACTAGAGGCTGTTTGTATATTCTTGCAAAGAATTATCCAATTGCAAATTGTTTTTTATACTGAAAAATCTATTTATGTAAGCCAATGTGTAAGCCAATTCACTTTATCACGCGATTCATTTAATTTAAATTATAGCAGAAAATTGTATGGAGTCAAAGGAAACTCCCTGCGTTTAGAAATGCTCGACGCATATCTAAGAAAATGCTCAATTTAGGACTGTACATTTTCAGTATTTTTCATAAAGTGTGTGTATTCATTTTCCCACAATCAGGGATATTTATATCCTTGATAAATAGGCTTCCACCCCTCCACCTTTCCAATGTCAGAATAGTGTTGAGTCGTGGAGAATCAGATTCAAAAAATCTGATGTATTTTTAATTTCATGATGTGTTAAAATAATTCACGTGCTAATAAATTTGCAAAAGCATCAAGTACGGCATGGTAACGCTGTGTTTAGCCTGAGCTGCTAAGCTCGAAGTTTCATTTGTTCTTGTCAAGTTTTCTGTCAAATTAAATTGTTTGCTACCTCGAAATACTTCGGGAAACAGAACACCTTAAGGTGTAAAATCGGGGTACGTTAGATAGAATACATGTATGTTAAATCGTTTATTATAGTACTCATTTCTAAGTAGATTTTTTTTATAGCCGTTATATTCAGAAACACAAAATAGCCTAATAATTGGAGAAAAAAAAAATGTTTGCAGTTAAGAGTGTTTTCTTGAATCTCTCGCTTCATTGTCTGATTACTCAAAAATAACCATTGGCGTAACGGGTTGTCCTACGATGGACGTCTGCGGGAAAACCTCCCTCCCGTTCTAAATTTTAAAATTGTACTGAATAAGTAACTATGTATTTCAAGCAAGGTATCAGCCTTGCCTAAAAACTCGCTACGACTATTCTGTACCAAAAGACAATTTGGTTTAATAGGGTAGATTTTATGTTTTATACGAGTTTGTAATAAAGAATATGGGATTCTATGGTCATGAGATGCTTTATACAAGGGATACACTGCTACTGAACGGAGCGAAGCAGACATATTCTACAGTGCTACAGCTGGACGGATTTCTCGGACACTTACACTGCCCAAGCTCGCCAGCGGAGTTGCAAAAGCATCCTCCAAAAGACTCTCAGTTGGCGAGCTGTATGGGGGGGGGGTCTCCTTGACTTAGCATTCGGCCCTATCCTAGTAGATAATAAATGACAGTCGAAAACTTGCGAATTGTGGCCTTACCCAATCTTTCGCTGTCTACCAGCATGTTGTTTTACATCGGATTTAACCTGGATTGGCCAACTACAAGAAGAACGGGAGTTGCCCTTGAAGAAAAAGGGCATAGATATCGACTGTCTGTAGTCCGACTGCCGATATCTACTAGGTGGGAGCGACTTCGCAAGGAGACAACCCCAAAATCAAGATTCACAAAATGCGGGAAAGTCCATTTCACACAATAGGCTTGTTCCATGCGAGGCTACAAAACTCGTCACGCAATACAAAACTGCCCCTTCTGAACCAGAAATCTCCCAAGCACTTCGCTGCACCCCAGTGGAGCAGTCAATGGCCCACGGTGGGAAAGCAGCACTGGCCACGTTATTACGCTGTGTCCACTTGGGTCAGAAGTCTTTGGGAAAACTCAGCAGCTATTTCGGGTTTGGAGAGCAGTGCGGTGGTATCTTCACCCATCCCCTCGTGGATCCGCCACTGGGTAGTTTGCGTAGGTAGCTTCACACACTGTTTGATAAACAAAGGAACAAAAAAAATGATTAAGGTTCTTGTTAATTTTGAGACTGTACACTGATTTTCGTCATGGATAAAAGAAAGGCATTAGCTATTTCTAGATCTTTCCGAAAACAAATTCCTCTCAAATACTTAAATGACGTAACAGCCTTTTCCATGGGCAAAAGGCAAGTAAAGCAACACAAAGTTATTCAGCATGTAAAATTAAATTAAATTATTTATTATAATCGTAATATTAATTAGCTTTTAGATTTTAAATTTACCGAAAATGCATAAGTATGGCTGATAATTAAAATGAAATTAAGTTGCTTAATTGATGAAAAGTAAGCGTCTGAAATTTTTCATATATTTCTAAAATTATTTTAAATTTTATTTATTTATAATTAAGTAATTTATATCTATAAAACAAATACTATACTTAAAATAAACTTTTTTAAACATCATTCTTAAAACCGGCACTTTTTTAATCATTTGTTTCAAAGACTTGAAGTGGAAAAAAAAAAATTCTTCCATTGAATTTATCCCAATACAAAAATATTTTAACATTACCCCCCCCCCCCCGAAAGATTACACTGACTTTTTTCATTACTCGTGACTCTAGATGTGAAATTCTCAGTAATACCTAAGTTTTTGCCGAATGGCCTCATTCAAGAAAACAATTAAGAATACCCAGGAATTGGAATAAAATTTTAAACAATTTTACTTGTGAATTCATATTTTCAATTATTCATTTATTTAACATAATTTACAATATATTTAAGTAATTATTAAAAAAATTCATTAAATGTATTTCCTTTATGGTTTTTGTAAGAGAAATAAATAAACTATATATAAATTATTTTCAATCAATAATCCTCACCCTCTTAGTGAACCTCAAAACTGTTATTATTGACAAAATTTACAAATTAAAATTAAACTTTCGATTTCCGTTTTTAGTGACACAAATCCGTAATTATGAAACAAAACTTCAAATAAATAGAGCTAGAAAGTTCTCTTTCCAAAATAAAATTAAGCATACGAAAGCGTGCAACGTTGCCAACTTGGTCACTTTATGGCTAGATTTGGTCATTTAAAAAACTTGACTATAGCCACACATCTTTTTAAAAAGCTACCTCTGGTTTTTTTAGCCATTTGATGTAAGTCATTTCTAAGCATTTTAATTGCTATACCCCAGTAATGCTCTACAATTTATAAAATATCCAATTAGAAATGTTTCACTAACAAAAATACCATTTTAAATCAAGTTTAGATGGCCAATAATTGATTTTTTTCCCCCTCGCATTTATGTGCATCCTTCGAAAATTAACAGAAAATTTTACCAAATTTAGTTCTTTCTTTGAGTTGTAGAATCCTACTGCTACATTTGCCCCCTAACTAAAAGGCAATATTAATGGCGAAATTTGTGTTAATATCGAAAAGAATGACAATTTACTTCTGTTGTATCTCTGATTCATGTTTAGCCATTTCTGGCCAAATTTAGTTGTGATTTGAGCCACATTTTCTTCTTAAGTATTGGCATCACTGAGCATCATCATCCCTTATCAAATTTCAATTTTTAAAAAAGATTGCATAGAATTTTTGCAGCAAAAATAAAATTTAATATTAGAGTTTATTAAATTTTACTGTAACAAGTCATTAAAAAGCAGTGATCAAAATAAATTTAAATTAGAAACTTAATGAATGAGATTTAAAATAACTTATTCTATCATCTTAATATGCCTGTTTACCCTTTTATTTTTAAGTCTGTGATATTTTCTCATTACCATGAATATTCAGAAAGAACTTACTAATTTCACATTACCTAGCGATTGTATCACGACATTGTCTTATTCACTCATAACATCACAAAAAATTTAGTATTGATTTTTAAAAAAAGCTTTTGTTTAAAGTAAAATCCCCACACACGCACAAATGAAATCTTCAGAACTCTCGTACCTGGAACAGTCCAGGCATTTGTATCAATAATAAAAATTAAATAGCTACTCAAATCGAGCAAGTAAATATAACTTATGGAGTTTAATTTTTTTTAAATTTATAATTAATTCCACTTGATTTTACTTAAAACAAAAAATTTCTCATTAATTTCATTTTTAATAAAATTACTACATTACATTTATAGTGAAATGTATTCAGAATAAAAAGAAATAATGTAAGAATATATACTTTTTTAATTTATAATTATTTTTATGAAAATTATATCTCATTTAAAAAAAAAAGCTTACATAACATAAGCAGGTGCAAAAATGAATCCTACAGTTAGCATTATTTTAGTTTTCCCCCCATCTCAATTTTTTTTAGAGTTATGTAAACTAGAAAAAAATACCCAAAATTACCAGCACATACTAATGTTCTCTTGTTCCACAAAAGAAAAACTAACATCTTGAACGGGGAGAAGGAAAATAAAACAAAGAGTCGGATTGAGATCTAATGATTATACACATCTCAGACCCCTTATTATATTTAAAGGAAGTTTTAATTTTAGCTAGTACAGAATCTAATTCCTAGTTATATTATTTTTAACTACATAGTATTAAAGTTAATATAGCTTTATTTAGATCAGTTATTACATATGTTGTGATAAATATAATTAACTAGTATTAATTAGTATAAGTTAAATTTGAATTAATTTTTTAACTTCTGGGAAAATATTTTGTATACAAATTTAATTTTTAATTTTAAAAATTCACAAAACAAAAGAGTACACCATCATAAGCCGACCAAAATATTCATTATTTAATTCATGTAACCATACGCCTAAACAAAAATCAATATTTGAATTCACCACTTGCATAAAAAAAAATATTCTTTATTTGGCAATTTTTTATCATATTTCTAAAAAAAGATTTTGCATACATATTTCTCAAAATCACTTTTTTAAAATAACTATAACTATTGGACATAAAATGTAGTTACATTAACTCAATTTAGCCCTGTTCACTAAATACACTAGGGGGTAGAACTCTGCGTTCACCATGAAGAAAAATCCACGAAACCAAAAAAACACTCTTTGTTTAGAAGTAGAAGAACGAAAGCATAGCACAAAACCCAGTTGTCGTGGCGGATCTAGAAAAAAATTCTGAGGGGGTGGGGATTTCTTTGTCTTCTTTTTCCTTATTTTAATTTCTAAAATAACTTTAACGTCCAACACCCCTGTCACAGAAACATGGAACAAGCCTATAAGATATACCCTTGGATGGTGCGTAGAAAACAGTTATATATATAAAAAAAAATCATTTTATGTTTTGTGTCGAATCTGATTATACTTGTATGTTTTGCCTACGCCAGCTGCTGCAGTAAACTTGATAAAATAATCCATGAGTAGACATAGGCTCAAAGGCTTATCCGGATCGACCCTAGGCCCTCGCTGAAAATGTTCCTGTTGAAAAGACCCAGAATTATTTATTACTCGTAGGCGCCCTTGCATTTGCTTGCTCAATCTGCCTTGGATGCGAAAAGTTCGACAGTATTTTGGGCCTCTCACAGGTCGATCCAAAAATAACTTTACGGAAACATAGCAGTATCGCTGGCAGTGGCATACATAAAGAAGGGGGGGGGGGATTCAATAGTCCATACGTTGAAAAAAAAAAGTTTTTAATTTTCACCCCCCCCCTTCTTAAAAAAATCACTGATAAATCAATCTGTCGTGTGTTTTCTCCCATCCAAGTGTATATCGATTGAAAGGCAATAGAGCATTTCGACGTGACGTGTCGGTGACGTCGTCTAACTGACAGCCGACTGCACATGCTCTCTGCGCAGATTCTTCACTTATATTCAACCCAGGAAAAGGGGTATTAAAAAAGAATCAGTTTTCATTATCCTTAATCACATCGAAATCCATTTTGAAAAAAGAAATAATGCAATTTTTTTAGGTATCAAAAATAGGGGTTTTCGAAGTAAAATATGCATTACGAAAGTTGTCAAGCAGAGTGGGGGAACCGTAGCAGAGAGGCCAAGGCTCGTCGAAATGCTCTATTTATTATATATAATACAGACTTCATCCTCATTGGCATTTCAAGACCCGTTTAGATGTGCGGGTGATGTCGCGAACTCCAATGGTCAATCATCGCATCCTCCTGTCCCCTCTCTCCACTGTGTGGGGAGGCCTGGTTTTCGGGTTAGCTTTTGTCGATGGATCCCGAGAGTTCCGACATTGCCCCGCAACATTCGAACACGGGTCTTTGTTCGTTCGATGGATTAACAACGCCGACGTGCACAAATCCAAGTGCAAATCTTCCATTCCGCCCTCCCACCTCCTCCCCCGTCACAGACACACCGCTCTCGGACGGGGGGTTCCAAGTCCAGTCCCCCGACCTCGCCCCCCCCCACTCGATGGAAAGAGATGCGGGCGTCTTTCGGGCAATCTCACTCCCCCCCCCTCCCCCCTCACCGAACAAACGCAGGGCGCTCCAAGGTGGAAACAAGCCTCTCGGGGGTATTATCTGCCGTATTCTTGCTGGTGTAGCTGTCTCCCCTCCCCCCCCCTTTTTTTTGGCCAGGGACTTAAGGTTTAGGACCTTATATGTTGGAAGAATTTCCTGTACATATTGTATAAATTTTGTAAATATAGTGTAAATATTTTCTCATATAGTGCTATTTTCCATATATAGTGTGATTATAAATATTTTCTCATAGTGTTATTTTCCGTATATAGTGTGATTATAAATATTTTATCATATAGTGTTAGTGTGAATATTTTATCATACAATGTTAGTGTGAATATTTTATCATATAGTGTTAGTTAAATATTTCATCATATAGTGTTAGTGTGAATATTTTATCATATAGTGTTAGTTAAAACCTTTTCTCATCTAGTGTTATTTATGTAGTGTAAATTTTCCGTATATATTTTGCAAATATGTGGATATATATTTTCTTCGTTTTTCCTATTATCCACTGAAAATTTATTTTTGACCCTTTAACCCAGTGAATTACTTTACGTTGCAAGTGGCAGATTGAATATTACAATCCCCGCAAAATCTCTGTTATTACTGTGATAATATTTTCTAAATAACCTTATACAATTTAGTATATTTCCTGTATATGCCTAGTACATTTTCTAGTATATAACCTTATACAGCCCAGTATATTCATCATTTTTACTTTGCCTTATGAAACTGCTGTGCAAGTTTCATTTTTTCCAAGTACATAAAATATCTTTTGAATATGATATTTATGTGAAAAACGATCTTTTTTTCACAGTTTTCTGTGATAACTTTCCGCTTTGGCGGTTTTTCGATTTTTTTTTTTTCTTTCTTTCCTTTTATAATAGTAAGATGTTTGTCTCTAAATAATGTGGTAAAGAAAATACAGCGGAATTTCAGATTCTTTTCTAGTCATCCAAAGAATCTTCGTCGAAAAGAATGTTGTTTAAACAAAACTGAAACATCACAAATACTGCTCCTTTAAGTTACCCAAACTGAATGCTATCAAAAGTTGTTAATTCTTTGTGACTCTTCATTGAATGTTGCATTTCCCAGTCACTTTATTTAAGTAATAGTATTGCTTGTCCTTGACAGAACACAAAGCCAATCAGATCATTTTTTTTTGCAATCTTCGACAATTTTTTTTTAATAAGTGTTTAGGGGAGTTATGGGAGAAAATGCATACACACCTGTTTTATGCATGGAAACAACGCTTTATGTCACTCTTCATTGAGACATAACCAGAGTTAATTATTATTGTATTTACTGACAAGTTAGTCATCAGAATAAGTAAGATACAATACTCGGCAATCACGTTGTAGTGAATCCACGCCGTCTCTGCTTCTTCACTTCAGTTCACTTTCTGTTGCAACTGTTGTTGCCACTTACATCGCCCCTCAATACAAGAGAAGTATTGCAATAAATGCAATACATAACTATCATAGTGTGACGGGAGTCGCACAAGACAGGCCACTTCTGGTTTTACAATTCCTAGAATCATTATTAGTATCATTTTGAGGGTGAGGATCACTATGTAACATTGTATTTTCAGTGTATTGAGTACCAATATCTTCATAATAACACTGAATCCTTCTGATTTTTAGTTTTCCTTAAATGACACTTGTTCCGCCTAATCACCCTATTCCGTTTCGGTTTCAACCCAGTATGATCTTGATGTTGAATGTTTTTTTAACAATTACATTTTCCCCTGGAACAAATTTAGGTCGTTCTCGAGTTTACATGTTTATCATAGTAATTTTTGTTTTGTCTTTGCTTACATATTCGCTTTTCTGTACTCAGATTATGACCCTGAACTGTTAAGAGCTCTTTTGTGTACAATTTCAGCCGCTTTACCGATGTCGATGGCTTTCACTAAAGTCGAGTCCAGTCTCCCACAGCATTCTTTCTTGAAGGCTTTCATTGGTAACACCGAGCAAAATCCCATCGCCCCGACTGCAGAGTCTGCTTGATCACCGAATTCGCACGATTTCACGAGTCTTTTTTTTTTTTTTTTTTTTTTTTTTTATCGGTTACAAACAAGTCAAAAGTTTTCGCCTTCAAGTCAAAAGTTGTTAATTATGAATCGTTCGATGATTCGTTTGACGATATGAATCGTTCGACCAAGTTCTTTTTCGATGTCGTGTATATTAGAGATGAGTTCGGGCTCATTTTTTGAAGCCCGAGCCCGCCCGAGCCCGAAGACTTTTAATCCGAGCCCGCCCGAGCCCGAGCAATATTATTAAAGTTGGAGCCCGAGCCCGCCCGAGCCCGAAATTTCAGCTAAAGACAAATAAAATTAACTACTTCATTAATAGGATACAATCAATTTTGGAGCTTCACACACCTTCTAGTCCCCCGTGCCGCTATTTTTTGAAATAAGTACGTCTATTTATCCCATGAATCACTTTTTAAAATCTGTTTCAAGGAGTATGTTCAACAAAGAAGAAATTTTTCACGAGCCCGAGCCCGCCCGAGCCCGAACGCAATCGTGAGTTACAGAGCCCGAGCCCGAGTCGGGCCCGGGCTCGGGCTCGGGCTGAGCCCGTCTCATCTCTAGTGTATATCTTGGAACTTTTTAATCACAGCACCATGATTCTGTTGCTCTTCATCAGATAGATTGAGCATATTAAATATTTCTACCGTTTCCTCACCTGCGGCATTTTACAGGGTGTCTGTCCACTGGCAACTTTTACCACTGATTTAAAGATAAGGCGACTTTTTTGAATGTAAAAACCTCATTTTCATACTATTAGGTTGTAACGAAAGTTTCCCGCCACCATAAATATCGTCTGTGGCGGTCAACACGAACAATCTAAGTTCGCGTTGTCGTGTTTGCTCATATTTTATCAAACAATTTTTGGCATTTGAAAGAAACAGACTCGCTTTAGAACACTGTGTTGTAAATCTTTAAAAAAAAATCGTTATCATTAAGTACAAGGTGTCTGAAATGGAACTATCACGCTACCAAGTTAGATTCAAACCATCATTTACTTCCAGTTCTGTTACAAAATGTCAACTATAGAATGTAAACAAATTATGTGTACAGCTTCAGGTACTACTGTTTTATCATATGACACTGTGAAGGTTTGGCACTGAAAGTTAAAAACAAGGATTCAAGAAGCAGAGCGTTGTGGCCGGCCGACTGATGTTGATGAGGGCCACCTGCGCGAACTTGTTGAAGAAGACAACTTCAGACCATTCAACCACTCGAGAACTAGCTAAGGTGTTAGACGTCAGTACATGCCTATTAGTCGTGCTATGCATTACATAAACTTGAGGCGCAAACTCAATCGCAGGTGCTTCATGAGCTGACTCAAGCAGTATTGGCCGGAAAACTTTCGTTACAACCTGATATTTTTAAGTTTTTTGGCTACTTGTACCCTTACTACAGGCGGCCAATTTAAAATCAGATTTCGTTTTTTCTCGACTGCCCTTTCTTTTCACTAGTTGCGCGAATTTGCATCCATTCATCAAACATTATAACCTGTTTTTCAATTGTATTATTAAAAAAAATTACTATATGCTCTGTTAATAAGGCATCATTTTATTCATTCTTTCTTAAATGAAACTAAATGACGTATGTTTATTTCTTAACTACAAAAATCATGCAAAAATGGTGCCATTTTGGCAACTAAAATTAAGAAAATGGCTTACTAAACTGGCTACTTTTTTAATGTCAGTAAGACTACTAAATTATACTATTTTTGCCTCCTGACATGGGTGGACACCCTGCATGTAGGAACAATGCTACCTTTACTTCAAGTGCATTTTCTTGATATCCAGAGCTAAATCGCGAACAACTGCTTGAATCACCGCCAATTATCTGCGACATTACCGTCTAAACTTAAGCCTTGTGGGAGTTTGCAGAACTCTTTATTATTTTATATTATTCATTTCACCAGCCTGTTAGTTCATTCTTCTTTACGACTCCACCGCCATGTTTGATGTCACTCTTCATTGAGACATAATCAGTTAATTATTATAGTATGTTTTTATTAGTCATAATAAGTAAGTTGCAATTTACAATACGCGTCCCGCAGTGGTCTCTGGGCGCTAAACTCCGTTCCCATTAGAACACGGCCAGTGAAGCAGCATCCGGCTTGGCCGATGCTTGGGAGGGTCCGCTTCCTCTCGGCTCGACTACTGTGGGACAGTGTACGCTCATGGGAGCGGGTGTACATGAAATCTGTCGTGGCTCCAATGTCCTCCAAGGTGTTAAACGATACCTCTGGGGGTGCCGATTTCAGGGGGTGGGTCCTTCCTCTGAAATGGGTTCTAAATTAGGGGACCATGGGCTAAGTGTACTTTTGTAGTTGCTAACGAACCATTTTACAACACCGCTGTCATTTCGACCAATTCTTTCATAGGAAGCAGTGCTAATTAACCTGTGCCTCTATAGTGAAATGACCTGTACTTCTGACTTTAGAAGTAGCCACCGCCTATAAACGGCCAATAGACGATTTTTTTTAAATGACTAGGTTTAGGGAAGACTGGTAGTCAATCCTGTGAGATTGTTTGCAACTGTTAATGTTAGCCACCCATATTTGTTAGGTATCCTGCTACTTCATAGCCTCCTGCCAAGCTCATCGGTTCTGACAAGATATTAAACAAAAGTATAGATTATTAAAGGAGCTATTTAACTTGAGTTTTTGAGCTATTTGCGTATTTATATGCTATTCATATACCACTTCAAAATCAAGGCTCAGCGGTAAAGCCAACTCAAGTATATTCCACTGGCACAGATGTTGATTTATCCGGGGCCTTTGCTAAAGGCGAAATTAGATACCTAGTTGGCAAACTTGATGAAAAATTTTAAGGGAAACTGTAATTTACTTTCTATTTCTGGTACATTTAGCAAAATTACGCAAACCCAGTTGGCAAAAGTAAAAAGTTGGTAATATATTTGATAAAAAAATAAGTAAGTTGGTAAAAACCGGTATCTGACTTGGCAGTTTATCGTTATCTCTCCCACCCCCCTCCCCTAGAAAAGTCTTAGCAATGGCACTGGATTTATCTATGTTTATTGAGGACTTAAGTTTTGCTTTTTCCCTCTGAATATAACTTAATTTTCTTGATTGAAAAGCGGTCAATAAAAGTAAACAGAAAAAGAATTCAGTCAAGCAAACAGTGTGCTTTTCGAGGGGAAATTTTCACTTAAAACAAACAAATGAGACCTACCAAAAGGAACAGCATTCTTTCTTATTTTTAAATTCACATTCACGAATATTTTTTTCTCTGTTAAAATTTTAACTAATGGCCTTTTTTTTTTTTTTTTTTTTTTTTTAAGTGAAAGTGTTGACGAAAGTTTCACTCGGGTATTATTGTCCGCCTGATGTGCCCAGTTATGGTTTGACCACCGCCATTCCAGTGAATGAGAAATGATTAAAACTATGCAGTACAAACGTACAAACACATAAATCTTTATTCGTTAGAAAAGCGAAAACATACGTAGGAAAAAGTTTTATAATTTCAAACGAAGCAAATTTCGTGAATTTTACTGAGCGCAAATGAAACATCAATTCATAGGTTTCATTACAGGGACTGATTTCCGGCAGGACATTCGGGGCAAGCGCCGGGCCCACAACAAAAAAGGGAAGCCCCCCCCCCCCCTACCCAAAATTACACTTTAAAAATCTGGCAAATTTTGGATTTTAATTTAATAATGAGAGAAACTAGTTTTTCGAAAAATAATTGTAATAATAACCACTCTGTTACTAGCGTTTGCATTATATCCACACTTAGCTAAAACGGCATAGTCTTGGGCAATGATTCAGCACAAACTTATCATTTAAGTGTGGCCAGTGCAGTGGCGTACGCTGATCGCGAGGAAACCCATAGAGAGCTGATTTTCAAACCGGAACAGACAAAGAGAAACAGCTTCCTAAGTGGAGCAAATTGAAGATCTAGCCCACCATACGCGTAGAGTTTTCAAAATTATTAGGGGGGCCGGGCCCCACAACCACTTATATTCACGTCAGTGGCGTAGCCAAGGGAGGGGGTTAGGGGGGTCATAACCAACCCCGTGAGGAATTTTTTGCCATACAAAATGTATATTCTTCACTCCCTTATCATACATCTGTATACATATATATGCGAGTTGCAGAAGTCGTAACCCCCCCCCTGAAAAATTTCTGGCTACGCCACTGATTCACGTATATATTACTTACTCAGCTGCCAACTACTACGGAATATATTTAACCATTTTTTCTACATGATTTTTCGGCTTAAAATATAGCAAAATTTTTTTTCTGCGCGCGCGAACTGTTTACTATTTTGAAAAAAATAATTTTAAAATATACTGCTTACAAAAAGTGGTTAATTATATTCCGTAGTAGTTGGTAGCTTTAACTTACTATATATAAGTGTAAATTATTGGAAGCGCTCGAGCTCTATGGGTCCATAGAATTCTACACCAATGTAAAGTAAGTATCCATGTTGGTATCTTCCTACCATGTTAAAAGTTAAAAATAGAAGCAAAGTAAAAAATCCAACGGAGGAAAAAAAAATATTTTCGATGAGATAGTGCATTTTAGACACATATGAACTTTTCTTCATTTCATACTTTACATTGCATAATCTGATTTTAATGAACCAGAGCCTGGCGAGGGCAGCTTATAGTAGCATTGTGTGTTACGTGGCGTCACAATGAATACTAAATCATGATTGAAATCAAAAGAAGAAAATTTTTAAAAGTAAAGTTTTTTTTAAACGTTTGTAAATGGCGTGAATACTTTTTTTATGTTAGTATAAATTAGTTTTCTTTATTTAGTGATAAATTATTGGGTGGGCTCAGCCCCTATTCACAATTTATTGGGGGGCTCGAGCCCCACGGGCCCATATAACTCTACGCCTATGTAGCCCACTACAAATAAATAAATGCTCTGGTTGAAACATTAGGAAAATAAGTACAAAAATAGAGTGGAACAGGTTACTTGAAAAATACGGAATGAAATGTAAAAATTTAATAATCCAGTTGAAATAATAATATTACTTTTTGAACTACTGCATTTCATCTTGCATCGTTTTTATGCTGTTATAACATTCTTCTGTTGCTGTTATAGCTTTGTATGGTGTGATAGGAAAGTTTCTTTGTAGGATTTAAGAAAGTTTTCATAAGAAGGGCACGCAATGAAACTTTTGCCCTGGGCCCCCCCTATCTGCAAATCGGTCATTCAGGGAAACATGCAATAAATGTCTTGCAAAACAAAACGCATCCGATAAAATTAAATAACATGTAATAAATGTGATGTATCTGCAAGTTTTAAGCAGTACACCACATATCTGAATCCTTTACGTTATTCTACTCATGTGTTCCATCTCTTGTGTATTTCTCTCTCTCTCTCTCTCTCTCTCTCTCTCTCTCTCTCTCTCTCTCTCTCTCTCTCTCTCTCTCTCTCCCTCTTTCTTTTTCTGCCTGTCCTTTTGTTAAACACCGGCGAACTGATGTTAAAGGGAGCTGGTGCACGTACGTAAAGTCTGTTTCCAGCTCCAATGTCCTCCATGTTAAATGGATACCTCTGGGGGTGCCAGTCCAGGTGCGGGGTCTCTCATCTGGAGCTGGTTCCAAATTATGAGACCACGTACCACAGGAATGTAGCAGTAGACGCCCTCTAAAGTGTGGACTTTCCCTCCTGTGGTAAAAAACTGTTATCTTCTGAATTCTTAATATTATCTGTTCTACTTTTGTAAACCATTTCTGTGTATTTCGCAATTTTCATTATTATTTAATTTTTTCCCGTTTTATGTAATCAGTGGCGTAGCGAGAAATTTTTCATTGGGCGGGGGGTGTTTACGACTGCTGCAACTCATATATATGTATATACATGTTGTGTGTGAAGAAAATACATTTTGTATTACAAAAGATTCCTCATGGGTGGTGGTTATAACCCCCCCTAACACCCCTCCCCCCGTAGCTACGCCACTGTATGGAAATAATGTATGAGTAGGGATGACTTTGGTCTTGTTTTTAACGCATTAAAGTGAGTCCACCCAACTCCAAAAAAATTATTAAGTCAAAACCCAAGCCTAAAATTTAAGTTAATGTATGAATGAAAGACAATTTTTTGCTGGAATATCGCAAGTTTTGCCTGTGGGAATGACGTTGTGCTAAATAATAACCAGATATTCCATCTCATTTTAACTATTTTATAAAAAAAATCAAGTACATTAATTCATCCAAAAACCATGCATCATTTTAAAAAAAATCTATTTAAAATGTTTAAATGAAAACTTAGTCATGAGCCCGAGTCTGAACTCAAGAATGAGATACAAAACCTGAGTTTAGTTTCGACTCAAGATGAGCGGGCTCAAGCATTCAAGCTTTGTGGCAATACGACCTTACATTCGGCATTGAAGCAATGTGACTTTTTTTTTTTTTAATTTAGTTTCTGAATGATAACATTTTATAACCATTTACTAATAAAAACTAAATAAATGAATATACAGGAAATATGATTGAGTCATATGCCAACCTCCTTAAGCCAAAGACTCGGGTTGAAAAAACTGAAAACTTCACAAAAAAATCTGGAGTGACTCCACTCGACTTTCCGAACACTTACGATTAAGATCATTACCAAGTATTTAAATAAATTTTAATCGATGAATAATTCAAACATATATACCAAATTGAAACTCAATCGAATGCACCGTTTAAACGCTTACGCACTTTCAAGAATTTCTCCCCATAGGCCATTATGCCATAATATAAAAGAAAGTTTTGTCGTAGCCCTGTAGGAGAACTATAAGTCCTATACACACCAAAATCAATACCGGT
The DNA here is from genome assembly GCA_038373885.1 of Cheiracanthium punctorium. NCBI lineage: Eukaryota > Metazoa > Arthropoda > Arachnida > Araneae > Cheiracanthiidae > Cheiracanthium > Cheiracanthium punctorium. The sequence goes on along the minus strand of JAWZYV010011933.1, from coordinate 8,639 downwards.
CTTAGGATGGTGGTTTATAACATGCATACCCAATTTGAGCTCAATCTAATGTATCGTTTAAACGCTAGCGCCCTTTCAAGAAATTCCCCCCATAGGCCATAATGTAAAAGAAATCTTTGTCGTAGCCCTGTAGAAAAACTATAAGTCCTATACACACCAAAATCAATACCGGTCTTGCGACGGTGGTTTATGACATATATATCCAATTTGAGCTCAATTGAATGCTCCGTTCAGTAGCTATCGTGTTCACTCACATACACACACACACACACACACACACACACACACACATACATCTCGTAAAAATAGCATAAATGGATTCAGAAGCCCTCAAAACGTGCAAAAACACCCAAATCTCGAAGTCGAATTTTTTCATGATTACAATACTTTCCTTACATGGTACATGTTCGGAAAGTAAAAATCAGAAGATAATTTTTCAAAATAAGAAGTAAGAACAGACCTCTCTCCAGTTTATCACAATTTCTCATTATTTTTTTTATTTTAGTAATGTATAGAAATAAAAACAAAATTAAATAGAAGGAGTTTACCTGAATTTTTTATATAAAATGAAAATAGATTGAGTATTTTCACAAAAATAACAATTAAATAAATGGAAATTTGACTTTATTTTTAGCCAAAGTATGTTGAAAACTGAACAGATTTAAGATTTTTTTAGCTGGTTCAAAGTAGCTTTTTTAGCTTTTACTATCAGTTTATCAGAAAAATTATTTTCAAGCTTTAGTTGCAGTACTAATAAATTTTCTAATGATGAATCACTGAGGGAGGAACAAAATGAAGTTCTGTTTTTTTATCGAGAAAAGATTTGCTTACAAGCGCTTCGACCTCACTCATACAACAGCATTGTGCTGTTAGCTGTCGGAATGATTACCTTAATAATATTTTTTTGAAATCGATTATTTATTTACAATTGTTTTGGACAGTTTGCAATACAATTTAATATATCGACTAAAAAATAAAAACAACGGAAGATTTTATATTCTGGCAGAACACCGGAAGATAGCTTAAAAAAATCTGAAGTCTTCAGTCGCAAGCAGAAGAGTTGGCAGGTATGTTGAGTATTTGAAATATGTCAAAACGTTTTAATTTTGTTATGTTGAATAAGTATTTTAATGAAAGTGAGATAGGAAATTGAACTATCATAATAATATAGAATATTTTCTAAAAGTAATTTAGTTTTTTTGCTCGTTTACTCCCCGTTTTTTACCTTTCTGGTAGCTTGTTTGATTTCTGATTTAAAAAAATAAAATAAAGTTACAAGAAATTGATTTAAAATATAAACTTTTCTAAAATACTAAAGTATGTGAATATGCAAAAAAAAAATTAAAAAATTAATAAAAATAAAAAGTAAATACATGAAAGTTATTAAAAATTGTATATTGCATATTAGAGATGAGACGGGCTCAGCCCGAGCCCGGGCCCGACTCGGGCTCGGGCTCTGTAATTAACGATTGCGTTCGGGATCGGGCTCGTGAAAAATTTCTCCTTTGTTGAACATACTCCTTGAAACAGATTTTAAAAAGTGATTCATGGGATAAATAGACGTACTTATTTCAAAAAATAGCGGCACGGGGAACTAGAAGGTGTGTGAAGCTCCAAAAATTATTGTATCCTATTAATGAAGTAGTTAATTTTATTTGTCTTTAGCTGAAATTTCGGGCTCGGGCGGGCTCGGGCTCCAACTTTAATAATATTGCTCGGGCTCGGATTAAAAGTCTTCGGGCTCGGGCTTCAAAAAATGAGCCCGAACTCATCTCTATTGCAAATGGCTACACATTTTATCAAGTTTGCACAACTTTCTGCAAAAACTGAGTGTTTTAATCAATCTAATAAAATTCATTGTTTTTGTATAATACAATTTAAATAGAAACTAGTAAAAAATAGCATTAAAAAAATGGTTTAAACCATTATTTTCTTTTAAAAAAGAAAAAGAAAAGAAAATATTTTGTGTAATCCAATGTGGTTTAAAACCAGAAAACTCTGACTATATCTTTCTTCACAGAAAAAAAAGCGAAACATGCGGAGAAAAAGTTTAATTTTACAAGAAGTAAATTTCGTGAATTATACTGAGAGAAAATGAAAGCATATATCAATTTATAAGTTATCAATATAGGAAGTATGCAATAAATGTCCTTAACCCTTTAAGGCGCAGTGATCCCGCTCTGGGAACACCCAACTCTGACGTTTTGACTGTTGCCAGTCACGAAGAATAGATTTGATTTCCATAAAAAGAGTTGCGGGTGACATACTTCCACGAAAATCCTTTACTTTTTAGCACGCCCTTTACCGTCAAAAAATGGTCAGGATTCTTTTTAACAGCACTGACATCTGCTGAAAAATGGAAGAATGCGAGAACATCTGCAGAGATTGTCCAATGCTGAAAAACGGGCAGCCGTTGCCATCGCTCGACTTTACTACCAACAAGATGGCGGACGAAGCCATTGGGACATCATTGGGAAAGGGTTGCGCCTCAAAGGGTTAAGGGCTTCACTTTTCTTATAGCAAGTCTCAAATGGCGTATATCTGAGTGATAAAAAGCAATAAAGAACCCGCGGAGCGCCATTCCCGTAAGAACACGGAACAGTGCTTGGGAAGGTGAACTCCTCTCTCGGCGACAGTCTGTCTACCTACGTTTCTGCCTGTCATTTCGTTGAAAAAACTATGAACTGATGTTAAAGGGATCTACTGCACATAAAATCTATTCACGACACCGATTAATGTCCTCCATGATATTGACACCTTTAGGGGTGCGAATCCAGGTGGTAGGTCTCTCTTCTTTATATATATTTTTTTTTCTAAATAATGAGACCAGTATACCACAGAAGTGATCTGTAAACATGCTCTAAGGATCAGCTCTACGTCCTGTGATAGGAGAGAGGTACGCACAGTGGGAAGACAGGTAGTTTTCTGTGATTCAAAAATTAAAAAAAAAACAAAACCCACCCATTCATTAGTTAACCACCATTAACCACACCGTGGAAACTAGTCACTGCCGCAATTCATCTTGTAGGCAAGTAGCAGTCGTATTTTTTTTTCCCTACTATCACTGTTTTGGACAAGTTTTCTTTTTTTTTATTTGAGCAGTGAATTACCATCCAATAGTCAATATTTGCTTTAATTTAAAAGGTGTGTGAAGTTGGCCCCTCGGCTTTTCAGGACAGAAAAACTAAAAACGGCATACGTTTGAGCGCTAAAAATTTTCGTTTGAGCGGCTTTTTAAAAGAAGTTATTCTAAAAAATTTACTCTGGGGAAGTTGGCCCCTCGAATTTACAGGACAGAAAAACTAAAAAGGGCATACGTTTGAGCGCGATTGAGCGCTAAAAATTTTCGTTTGAGCGGCTTTTTAAAAGAAGTTATTCTAAAAAATTCACTCTGGGGGGACCAAGTTCATGAAGTTGGCCCCTCGACTTTTCAGGACAGAAAAACTAAAAAGGGCATACGTTTGAGCGCGATTGAGCGCTAAAAATTTTCGTTTGAGCGGCTTTTTAAAAGAAGTTATTCTAAAAAATTTACTCAGGGGGGACCAAGTTCATGAAGTTGGCCCCTCGACTTTTCAGGACAGAAAAACTAAAAACGGCGTACGTTTGAGCGTCGTTTGAGTGCGATTGAGCACTAAAAATTTTCGTTTGAGCGACTTTAAATCGCGAGTTATTATAGGGCATATTATATTTCGATCGGCGAGACGCGGATCGAAGGGGGGGTGGGTAGCGATAGTGGCGATCGCCCCTTTGGAGCAGATCGATGTGTTAAAAATAAATGAAAAATTTGTGTATCAGTTCAAAGAATCTAAAGGAATCATTAAACCTGGTGAAGAACTATCATATCAGATCACAAATCAAAAGATGAAATACAGAATGCAATTTGGAAGCAGTGACACTCATCCCATTTTGAGTCTTTGAGGAACACTTAGGGTTTATTGAAAGTTGTTCAAAGAAAGCAGTTAGTATCAAGAGCCCAATCACCCCTTTGGATGTTTGGATCCACCAATGCACTGCCACCAGTGAGTAGGGGTAATTGGGGACCAATATCCCGTGACGGGCTCACTTATATGGGGAGTTTTAAAATCCCCATCCTTCATGATTATAAGCTTTTAATTAGATATATTTTGTTCAATACGAAACTTTGTTCACCCTTTGAAAATATTTCAGAGCTATTTTCTTCAGACAAGAATAGTTTTACGTAAAATCTGAAAGAGATATAAATCAGCGGTGCGCAAACCGGGGGTCGCGACCCCCGGAGGGGTCGCGAGATAATTTTTGGGGGTCGCCAAATTCAAAGAGATTCAAATTTATGAAAAATCTGCAATTATTCATTTCAAAGAACTGAAATAATACAAGAGAAGAAACTGACAATTATTATTTTACGAGCGCAATATTCCCGATCGCTATCACGGGGCTTCAAAACCACGTTATCATGCACAGTGATCTGCAAATTGATCATGCATAGTGATCTTCAAAATTATTTTCCATTAAAACAAAACATCGATCTCGAATGGATCCAGAGGATGACTTACGATTTGCAATTTCCAATACAGTTCCGAACATAGAAACAATCATGAGCTCTTTGCAAGCACATATTTCACATTGACTTTTTATGATGTAAAGTTTTTTTAAAGTATTTTTCATTAAAAAATATTTATATTCATATGCATAAATAAAGCATTGTTTACTAAAATCATGTGTGGATTCATTAACTGATTTTTATGATGTTACAACTTTTATAACATTTTTATGGTGGTTTATAAGTTCGGTGCGCTATTTTAAAAACGCGTTATTTCAATCGATGACGTCACGACACTCTTTTAAAAACATCATGTAAGAGCAACTCACAGAAAGAATTCCAATGTAACTTCGTTTTTAATTAAATGACGTCACGACACTCTTTTAAAAACATCATGTAAGAGCAACTCACAGAAAGAATTTCAATGTAACTTCGTTTTTAATTAAAGAAAATGCCTACTGTCTATCCAGGGGTCGCGACAAAATTATACTCAAAATAGGGGGTCGCGACAAAATTTTACCCAAATTAGGGGGTCGCAGATGAAAATAGTTTGCTCACCACTGATATAAAGCGCTTAAGCAACTCCCACCCTCTCTGTTTTGTAATGTGTTTTTCCCCCAGAAATTCACTAACACCTAGGAGTGGTCAGTACGGTAACTGGAGAGGTTTGTTATCTTTCTGGAATTGCCATAAAACACTCGGCAGGCAGAAGACATACTATCTGCCGTTAACACCTTCCTCAAAGGGGCACCAATTCCCCTTGCAATAAATAATCATATATACACCCGCACCCAAGGAATTTAAAGCTTCGGATTGCTTTTTCAAATCAAAAGTAGGGATATAAAAAGGAACTGCAGACTTTTTGCATGACCAGCTTCAACGTTGACATTCTCGACTATAAATTTGAAATTTATACAAATAAGTGTTCTGGAAAAGATGGGCTGCAGGTGTCTTGGCCATCTCTTAACTGGATGGATTTGCCTTAACTGGATGGAATTAGACTGTATAAATTTGCTGAATGCCTAATTACTGTACAAATAAAATAATACGATTGATAAGGATTTCCCGCTTAGTTTTAGTTTACAGTAAAATTTTCAATAATAAAAAATCATAAATTATGTAATAACAAAAAATCATAAGTTATGTCAAAAAGAAAACAGAGCACGCTACTTAGAGTAGTAGTTCCAATACTTAAGTAGTTCCAATACTTACATACACGATGGTGAAGAAGAGTCCTCGGATGAACTTAACGGTTAAGTTATTTTTGAATGAAAAGTTGTTTTGTTTGTTTTGCTTTTTTACATGTCATATACACGGTGGTCCTAAAATATATGTCAAAAATGTAAAGGCAGGTAGAGGGGTCCCAGACGGTTCAGAATCACATATCAATGTGAGGTCGGAAACGTCGTCTTCATATACCTGTTAATAATCACTGTAATAATCTCTTCAATAATTAATCTTTCAATCAATGTATAATTCTTACTTTAGTAATCAATTCCGTTAATAATAAGTTGTAGTCAAGTGCTTTCTGTGAAAGATCCATTAGTTTTTGACGAACCGTGGTCGGAATTTCACTATTGTTCCAAAGTGAATATTAACGGGTACATGCAGACGACGTTTCGGACCTCACATTGCTATGTGATTCTGAACCGTCTTGGTCCCCTCCAGTGGCGCACCCAGGATTTTAGTTTAAAGGGGGCTGGGCGACATGCAAATACTGCTGAACTCGATTAAGGTGACCTCGATTAGTTACAACTCTCTTATGACGTATACATATTCGGTACCACTTGACTGTTACATTGAACACAAGCCCACAGGCAATGTAACTTGGTATGGAGTCATAAATAATTATCTGCTCTTTTCAGTGACGTTGTAACCGAGATTAACAGTGTTTCGTAAACTAACTGTAAGCATTTATTTAAAAACGTTTTAAATAAATATCTTTTTTGGTTAGAAATAACTTCAATTAAAAAAAGAAAGAAAAAAATAATTCATTAGCGACAATTTTCATTTTTTAAAGCTTTTCACTTCTAACTTTCTACCTTTAGGGGGGGGCTTCAGCCTCCATAGCCCCCTCCGTGTGTGCGCCTATGCCCCTCTACCTGCCTTTACATTTTTTACTTATATTTTAGGACCACCCTCCCAGACAGCACAGCAAACTTGCAGCAAGCTTGATTTATCAAGTCAATAAACTTGAATTAAGCTTGAAAATTTCAAGCGTGTAAGCTTAATGCAAGCTTGAATCAAGTGTTCTAGTTTACACTTGCCCAGCTTGCATTAAGCTTGACATTTCAAGCTTGAATCAAGCTTGCAATAGCAAGCTTAATTTCAAGCTTAAAAAAATTTCCGAAAAAAATTTTTTCTAAATGCACGGGGCGCCCGTCGGCGAACTCGCCCCACGTACGCATTTTCCCCTCTATGCTGAAATTTTAAGTCATTTTAATCTGTTTCCATCAAACGTCCGCGGCTGAGTTCGATCTCGGGAACTATTGGCTGGAGGCCAGCGTGCTAACCGTTCCGCCAACAAGCCTCGCGCTGCTATGACTAAAGTTTGAAGTGACTGCTACGGTTGTCACTCCGTTTTCTGGCCAGATCGATCAGTATGGGCGATTCCGATAAGTTTCTTTTATTTTTCCATGGGATGAATCAAAAATTAAATAATGTTATGTGTGATTTATAGACTACTAATATGGAAATAAACATAATATAAACTTAAAAGCAGGACACGTTTTAAAACTTTCAATATCGCAACACTCATGTTGGTCAATACTGACCAAAATCGAGACAAACGACTCATTTCGAGGGGGGGACGACGGGAGAGAGGGGGAGGCCGTCACTTTCAGGTATGTGGAGGTCATACAATAGATGGCTGTTCGAATTAAACAAATTACGTCGATTTCCCTTTGTTTAATAATTATTATTTTTTTAATTTTGAGAAAATTGTGCAAAAATTTTACAGGCCTAATATTATAATTTTTGAAGTTAATAGAACGAAATTCAGTTACTATCGATGAGATTGAGTTAAATAACATTGATATATATATATATATATATATTATTATTATTATTAAAATTAATGAATAATTATAGAAATTAATTGATACTTATTTTTTAAAAATCAGTAATTTTACACTGGGTTTTCCATTAATCTTTTAATTAAACAAAATCTTCAAGATTTACATTTTTTTTTTTTTTTTTTTTTTTTTTTTTTTTTTTTTTTGTATTTTTATGTGTATTCATCTTTGTATATAAAAGTCATACAATTTCAAATACCGTTATTGCGTAGGATAAACTAGGCACTAGTGTTGGCTCAGTCTCATCGGCATGAATATTATTCTCGGACTCTTCGTGATTATTTACATTCTTGCGTCACATTTCTTCCGTTCTTAGGATACCGCACGTTGCTACTTCTAAATCAATGGAAATCTAATCACTACATTTCACACCATACTCATCCCTGCTAGATGTAAGAACTCCTCACCTATACCAGATTTGTAAGCCATATTGATCCACTTCATCTTCAATTTCATTTCTGTCAGAAGGCACATTTTGCAACGATGAACTCGGGAAAGCAAATTTTTGACGAACGATATATGCGGGTTTTCATAACGTTATTTGAATACAGTTTGTGCAGGGACCATAGAAATAAAACGATCAATACGGGAAAACGATGAATGCGAGAACGATAGATCGGAGTTCCACTGTATATATAAAACTAATAAGTAAAACACAAAACATACTGCAAATAAGACTTACCTCGCATTAAAAATATATTAGCTAGAAGCAAGAATTAGAAACCACATTTTGAAAAGATAATAATAATAAAAATTAATAAAAGCTAACCCAAATAAAGTGCAATAATTAATGTGAAAATAGAATGGAACGGAAATTATAACCACTGTCACCATCTTCGAGGGACACGAACAGTGGATTATAATTAAAAGCAAACAAAATAGTAGGGTTTCGGTTGTGTGGCATATCAAAAGTGATATTCACTCCACACGTTCTGGGTCCTACCCTACTATATAAAGGAAAAAAAGAAATCTAAAAGATAACAAAAAATAGAAATAGCAATTATAAATCCACATACCAGACTTGAGCACATGGAAAACACATTGAA